>OZ012707.1:47318502-47941769 GCA_963942595.1 Cylloceria caligata | reverse complement strand
AAAAGGCAAAACACCAAGAACGCCACAGTACGGAGAAAAGATAAAAGAATTTGTGGAACTCTCGAGGTTCCACGAAGCCTCAAAACAAAATAACAGGGTACCTTCACGTGAAGCTTCGCCACATATCCCCCACCAACGGATAAACATTAACATTAGGAAAAACACATAAATTAAGCCGATCTCTCACGAAATTTAATGAACAAATAGGTATCAAGGAAGCCCCTACACCGAAGAACAAACGAAAACCCGAATATCATAAAAATCAGTGAAAAACTCGTAAAAAACTCACAGAGAAGGATACACTTAACAATAATTGATTAACCCCAGCAAATAGTCATCAATAAAGCAGACAGGCAAATGCGCAAGAGGCACGAAAGGACCCACATGGGCCCAAATCATAGAAAAACCATGACTAAACCACAAAAACCACCGGTAAAAAGTTTGAACCTCCAGAAAATAGGAATATAACGTTATCCGACGAAATTCAACCTCGCTGGAACCTCGTCTTAAACCATAGGGAGACCAAGAACCGGCCAAATATAGAAATCCACGATATAACGGAACACCGACACACCACCCCGCACCTCCCTCACCCAGTGAATAAGGTGCGACAAACATCACGTGACCTACCACAAAACACCCCCTCGGGGCTCATCCACTAAAGTATATAAACCGCGACAGGACAAGCCTCAGGGCTCTTGTCAAAAATCATACGTCAAGGCGAAGTGCTGCTCGACAGCCTACCTAGTTATAATATCATTTGTTAAATTCACATGTAAAGGAACAAGTGTTCTTTCGATCAATCGATTCCCCTGCATTGCGCTTGGCCGTCGTGTGACCGAACGAACCGATAACGACAATAACTAACAGTTTGGGAAGCACCATGATAGAACCAGTGTACTTTTTCTCAACTGATTCCCCTGCATTGTGCTTGGCCGTCAGTTGAGTAAACGAACTAATTAGGATACTCTGTGAGGATTAAGGCTCCCCTGCGCTGCGCTTGGCCGCCCCTACTCACAGCGTTAGGGTACACTCCACTAACGGGTCCCCACGCATGGCGTCGTGGCTATCCGTCTCTTGGAGTGTGAAGAAACACGAGTGACACGAGGTCAAGGGACCACGTCAGGGCCAGCACCAACTACAACCTGCCACTTACGGATACCTCGGCTGCTCACAATCATTAAGAGACCAAATCGCAAGCCTCTTAATGGCACGATACGGTAGCTTAATCGAACGTGAATATAGGCCTCAGTATCCGGGGTACAGGAAGAGTTAGTTGGTCATAACTGCGAACTCGGTGTCTTGTGCGAACAGCGAGCTATAGCTACGGACCCAAACAATAACAAAGACGAGTAAGATAGGTAGGTAAATTCACACTCCCCATCTCACAGTACGACAATCACGATCCCACTCTAAGCTCACCGCGTAAACATCAGCAGGGCGGAGCCTCGAAAGGCGAACCACGCGAACGGTTACTCCAAACAATAAGATATCAAAATAGCAAGTCACCAGCTAAACGTCCTATGGTTAAACAAGGCCGACCGTTATGTTTAACGACTGTACCACGGAACGCCCCGTATGAGGACAAGCACAGGCAGTAAGAGCCTAACATGCCCAACCCCCTGTAAAAATCAAATAGACACACGCGCAGAAACCAATACACCAATGGAAATAGAGCTCCGCACAGACGATATCCTGAACACACACGAATAATCGATTAAAGCCTAAATAACAACGCATACATAATTTTAAAATAGCGTATAAATCGAACGCGATAACCCCAAATAGAAAAATTGAGTGTTAAGCTCCGTATAGGCGATATCTCATCGCCATACGAATAATCGAGTCACTACCCGAAATAACCGGAAATGATTCCGCATGCGTAGTTTAAGAATAATCGCGTGGGAACAAAGCGCGATAACCCCAAAAAATAGGAAAATTGAGTGTTAAGCTCCGTATAGGCGATACCTCATCGCCATACGAATAGACGAGTCACTACCCGAAATAACCGGAAATAATTCCACATACGTAATTTAAAAAGAATCACGTAAGAACAAAGCGCGATAACCCCAAATTGAAAAATTGAGTGTTAAGCTCCGTATCGGCGATATCTGATCGCCATACGAATAATCGAGTCACAAACCGAAAATAACCGGAAATAAATCCGCATATGTAAATATAAGAATCGCGTACAAATCGAACGCGAGAACTCTAATAGAAAAATTGAGTGTTAAGCTCCGTATGACCGATATCTCATCTCCATACGAATTATAACGTCTAAACCCTAGAATACCGGAAACAATTCCGCATATGTAATTTTAAGAAAACGTATAGCATAAACAATCGAATGCAATCGAAGGTTAGAATCCGTACGAACGACAAGATCGTCCTACATGACCACAAACTTCCTTCCACCCTCTTCACAAACTTAACCAACAATCAGTGCCTTCAGCACAACAAAAATAAGAGAAGTACCTTACAAATACTAGACCAATGATGAAAGGGTAACAAACCGCAGGTCCACCATGGACATATGCGAATCCGGTCTAACAACATAAACAATAAATAGAAAATATAACAATAAAATCCATCACACAAACAATAGACACAAATCATCCCATCCAGCCCAGAGCACGAACCTGTTTTGAGCTACCAATCCTCTCCCGATGGTCTAATAAAATCCGCGCTCAAAACGAAAATTAAAAGCCTACGCGATTTCACCGCGACGCTTACCAGACGCGCATAAAAGGGATAAAATAAAGTTCATCAGTAACATCAAGAATCGCAAAACGTTTCATTGGCGCCCAACGTGGGGCTGGATAGAAGAGAGAAGAGCGAAGAAAGAAGAGAGAAGAAAGAAGAACAACAAAGAACTCTCTAGCACGGAAACCACGTTGGGTGGCACACCAACGCCCACCACCAATACTCCAACAACAGAACGAGTAAGCATGGACGATTCCATAATTCCAACCATGGCACAGTCACTGGCAATGTCCCAAGCGTTGCGAGGGAATACGCCTGTAAATATACCTCCCATCTCAGATGCATTTCCAAATACCACGAGCATGCGAGTACGCGCCTCCGACGAAGGAATAAGGCACCAATTACACCCTCTGGCAGTGCAAAATTATAATTTACGCAACGTAACAACAAATTCAACACGATATCCTGTTCCAACGACGTTAAGCCCAGCACCCCATGAGGCAGTCCAACAACTAGCCATGCAGTCGCTCCTGGCAATCGTCGAAGAAATGCAACAAAAACAGGCATCGGAAAGCGCGAAACAAGAGCAACGCTTCCTCGCATTGGACCAGAACCTCTCGAAGAAAATTGAATGTATACAAAACTATGTAACCCAGTGGATAGAGATGCTACACGACGAGGTCAACGAAATCTCAAACAACCGAGAGGCTCCTCAACGTATGAACTCCACCTTCGTAAACGCACACAGAAACCACTCCATAAATCGACATGAATCAACTGTAGAAGTGAGTCAAGAAAACATAGATCTACCAGGCCCACCATCTCCCATACTAATGACTGGAAGGGCAGGAGCAACGAGGAGGAATTTACACGAAAACACACCACCACAGGGACCCAATAACAGCACGATATCAAATAACAACTTAAAGCTCGAAGCACCAACATTTAACGGGAAAACACGAGAACAACCAATGCAATTCTTGTGCGATCTACGAGCATACAGAGACGTATACGTTCTTTGCTACCATTTTTAAATAATAATAAACCAATGTATGACAGGAATAGCCAGGAATTGGTGGAACATAACGAGAGATACTATCAGGCATTGGGGAGAATTTGAGGAAGAATTCAAGCGCCGATTTTGGAACGAGGAAATACAGAATGCTATTAAAACGAAGCTTGACAACGAGTGGCACGATGCAACGAAAAAACAAACTCGTATTGGATATGCACTCCACTTTATAAGCCTTGCTCGCGATCTAAGGCCCGAACTTACCGAGGAGGAAATCGTGCAGAAAATTAAAAGGCACTTTCCTGACGATGTCCGAGCAACCATCAGAACTCTCGGGATAAAATCAATCGCCTGCTTATTGGACTCACTATCATCGTATGACGAAGATGGACTGGTAACAGAGATCGCACCAAACCACTAAAGCGCGAAATGTTTCACCTTCCGAATCCAAACCAACATAACACACAAAACAAAGCGAATGATAGAGGCCACGTAAATTCCCGCGAAACATATCCAACACCTTTCAACAATCGTGCCAATTTAACAACATCGCGACCCAGTGAGAGAATGCAAACATCGCAAAAAGAGATGGATAGTCGATTCAAGAACAAGGAAGAGAACAAATATCCATGGCGACCTCGAAACAAACCCCGAGAGGAAACTAGGAACATACGCAGCACGACGATTGAGGAAGAATGCACCGAGCTACTCGAGATAATAAACGATACCGAAGTCTCGGAAAACGAGGAGCCGTCACCTCTCGGAAATTAACTATAGCAGAGGTGACGCTAGGATATGGGGAAAATACAAGAGAGTTCATAACAAAAGAAGACGACAATCCACTGCCACAATCAAGGCCAAAATGTCCTATACTCTTAATACACATACAAGGTATCACCATTCGAGCATTAGTCGACACAGGTAGCGAGATCTGCGCAGTGTCCGAGCAGTTTACGGTGGACCATGAAAAACGCATTAACAAATGCCCCATGCTACCATAACGGGGGTATCCGTAAGAGGTACTACCTCAGGACGAGCGGTCAAAGTGACTCGGCAAATTTTCGCCGAAATTACCTTAGAAGACATCGGCACAAACAACACACTCATCATAGTTCCGAGACTAAACACCGACTGTATTCTAGGAATAGACTTCCTTGTCAAGATAATAACTAGGATCGATCTCGAAAAATACGAAATATCGTTTATCCTGAATAACAAACACCGTAGGACTAAACGAAAGCGAAAAACAAACATTCAGAGACTTGCTGGAAAGACACAGGAACGTATTCCTGAAACGACCTGGGTTACTAAATTTATACGAACACAAAATCGAAGTAAAACCACACGAACCATTCAAAGCAATGAACTATCCGGTACCTATTGCATACCGAGACAAAGTAGACGTGGAAATAGAAAATTTTACCAGCCAAGGAATAATCCAAAAGTCCACGAGCCCGTACACAAACCCACTTGTCGTAGTAGCGAAGAAGAACGGAGAAATCCGACTTTGCCTTGATGCTAGGAAAATAAACGAAGTAATCGAGCCGGATATGGAACGAATGCAAACACCGGATGAATTATTCCAGGAATGCAAGAGTGTCACATAACTACCTTAGACCTGAAATCTAGTTCCTGGCAAGTACCACTTACCCCCGATTCTCGAAAATATACCGCATTTATACATCGAGGACGGTACTACGAATTTCGAGTAACACCATTTGGATTAAGGACTAGCACAGCAAGCCTCATCAGAGGTCTAGAAAAAGTACTACAAGGTCTAGGTTACGTTATTAACTTCGTCGACGATCTACTATGCACGGCAGAAACGTTCGACGAACATATCAGCAATCTAAATGAACTATTCGAACGATTCAGCGCCCATGGTCTGATATTCAACCTGGAGAAATCCCAATTCTTCCGACAGAAAGCCAAATTCTTCGGGCACACACTAACACCGTGTGGTATCTGCCCCGACCCCGAGAAAATAAAAGACATAAAAGCATTTCCGGCACCTAAAAATATTAAACAACTAAGAGGTTTCCTCGGGCTAGTAAACTATTATAGTAAATTCACTCGCGAGCAAGGTGAATCGACAGTACCACTGGTACATCTCCTCAGAAAAAATGAACAATGGAAATGGACAGAGAAAGAAACAGAGGCATTCAACAACGTAAAAACCAAATTTTGCGAAGATATCATGTTACACTACCCCCTCAAGGACAAGCCCTTCTTCATCCAGACCGACGCCAGCGATTTTGCTATAGGCGCCGTGTTATTCCAAAAAGATGAAAACCTCGAAGAGAGAGCCTTGTACTTCGCCAGTAGAACCCTCAAGGGCGCCGAAATCGGCTATAATACGACTGAAAAAGAACTCATAGCCATTGTATGGGCACTGGAGAAATTTCGGACATACTTATTAGGCGCCACCGTAATAATCGTCACCGATCATGCCGCACGGATCTTTTTAAAAGAATGCAAACTGGCCCACGCACGGCTCACAAGATGGTCACTAGCGATCCAGGATTACGATCCTACGATAGACCACTGTGAAGGAAAACGCAACACTGTAGCAGACATCCTCAGCCGTCCTGACAGTAAAAAGAACAATAAATAAATAATAATCGCAAAAATTTCAACCGAAGTAACTGAAGAATTAAAAAACATACTCACCAACCTAGGAAGACTACAGGATGAAGACGAATACTAGACCAAAATAAAAACCGCTACAAGAAATGGAACAGAGATAAAAAACTACACATTAATAGACGATGTATTACATATCAAACATCACGAGTTGCAGCGAGCCATTATCCCCGAAAAAGGCATAAAAAGTATCATAGAAAATTGCCATGAAATATACGGTCATGCAGGAGCTCGAAAATGTTACCTGATACTTCGCGAGAACTTCTATTATCCGAACTTATACCGGTGTATCAGGAAGCAGCTGAAATACTGTGACCCATGCCAACGAAACAAAATCTACACGCAAGGAATGTTCGCAGAAATGCAAAACATCCTACCCGAAAGACCAGGGGATTTCGTATCCCTCGATTACTATGGACCCTTACCAGCAGCAAAAAATGGCAATAAATACATCCTGGATGTAATCGATGTATTCTCAAAACTAACAAAAATCTACCCACTCAAAAACGCCACAACGGAAGCAACCTGGAAAAATCTAACGCAGGACTACTTCCCAAAATATGGTAAACCAAGAGCCATACTATCTGACCAAGGAACACAATTCACCGCAAAAAAATGAAATAATCTATTAAAAGAAACCGGCATACAGAAAGTCATGACATCCATCCGTCACCCACAAGCCAACCCCGTCGAGCGAACTAATAGAGAGCTCTCTCGACTGTTTAGGACACTCCTACCAAACAAACACAATGCATGGTATGACGCGATACTAAAGATAGAGGAATGTATAAATAATACACATTATGAAACCACAGGTGTTACGTCGGGCCCAAGATTTAGGGTCTGGCGAACACGGTCGGTCTCGCTCATGCGCCAAGGCTTGGCAGCCCTTTACAGCGGGAACGGAGACCTCGCCTTTTTCAATTAGAAATAGGAGAATTTTACCTGGTGAGCTTCGGATAGAGTTGGGCTCGAAGGTGTATTGTTGACACTTGTCCTCTTTATAGTAGTTCTTCTTCCTTGTCGCGTTCCCGATCTCCGTTGCAGGTGGTTCTCTTTGACTCGTACTTCTTTGTTGGTGATGGAAGGAGAAATATTTGCTGATCGTAATTGATTAGTTGATTGTAATGTTTATTCCAAAGCGTATCGTACGCAATCCACGAAACACAAATTAAATATACACAAAGTATTACACAATGTCAAAAGAAAAGGCAACTTGGCCTATTACAGTTCCGAAGAATGGCTCATTCGCGGCACACGTTAGTTTATAAATTGCCAGACAATTACACCGTACGCAATCCACAAAACACAAGTTATAATATTCAGAACGGTATCGTAGGAGAGGCACCTTGGCCTGTTGCGGTTAAATAGAATCGTTTATTCGCGCTAATACGTTACGCGACGCGACCGCGGGCAATAGTGATGGAAAACTGAGCACTCGTGCAGTGAAAACTCTTCCTTATATATCCTAGATTGTAATAGAAGTATTGATTAGGAAAACCCCGTGAACTAGGATGAAACGCTATCCTGGGTTACGAACCCCTTTCTTCAAAGGTTGGTTCTCCCCACCATGTTCTTATGACTCAGTTTATCTACCTTCGCGAAAGGTGATTCCCTTTTCTGAGAGACGTGAGTCATTGGTCTAGTTCTATGACTAACTATTCTCCCCTCTGTATTAGCATGACTCAACTTGTTTATCTTTGTTAACGAGTTTTCCTTTTGAGCCTATTCCTTATCATATCTCTATTCACCCTTAGTGCCGAGAGTCACGATTAGGGAGTTCGCAGAAGACCAGGTGCAGAGGCAATCGTAGAGCTTATCTATTATGACTAATGCCAGCTAGGCGCCACCCACCGCAAAGAGGGGTCGGGTCTGCCTTCTTACTGTCAAACACAAGGATGACTCAAATAGAAAAGATAGCTACCCTGGCTACTTCGCTCACTCATCGTGACCGGCTTATACCTGCAGAATAATAAAGCAAAAGAGAAGGATCTCGCAAGACGTAACACAGGATATGCCCCCGTACAACTACATTCGGGAGCCACGCCCAGAAGACCATGGGATAATATCATGACAAATAAAAACAAGATGCCACACCATGAAAATCTCATAATGCTAGCTAAAGGCAACATGAAGAAAGCACGGAATAAAAGCGCCCAGAAATTTAACGACAAACACAAACTCCGAGTACTCCAAATAAACGATTGGGTACTAGCGAGAGCCCTGAATGTGTCAAATCCTACAGCAAAAATAACAGCTAAATTCTTACCGTTGTACGAAGGACCATACCGACTAAAGAAACGAGTAGGGAAGGCATCATACATCCTGGAAAACGTAGAAAGCGGTCAAGAGAGGGGAATGTATCACACGAGCGACCTGCCACCATACTATCGGTACACAAATCCACAAGAAAAGCCGTAAAAATATAAACAAAGCCTCTACCACACCTAGACAAGGGGAAACGTCCTACCATCGAAGTACCCCCACCCCCCTGAGCGAAAGAGGGGAGTACTAACAAGCACCCAGAGGCGAGTCGCTCTCAAGTAAAATATCCTCTCGCTCTCTCTCGCTCTCGTTCCTATAACACGAGAATAATTGTCTAACCAACAAGTTATTTAAGAAAAAGAGTTTAACTATAAGTAGAGTATTTACTAATTAAACGAATAACCAATAATGATTAGAATAAGCCATAATTCAACAAAAATATTGATACTAATAAGAGATTGACGCAAAAATCAGTTTGCATACAACGAGTTAACTACATAACATTAAAAATTATGGTTTTCGGGACCGTTTACCGATTAGGAGATGGATCTCCAGAAAAGATGAAGACGCGTATTTATACAAAAGGAAGTATTTATTATAAGCAACGGTAACTTTCCGTTGGCTATTTATATATCAAAGTGAATGCACAAAAATGTTATCCGTGTATTTACAGGGAACCAACCGTTCACTGTCGAGTCTAGATCGATACTGATTTTAGTAGAGCAGTTAGCAACTGCGTTTGCTAAAATCTCTTAGTTGGCTTTCTTTAGCCACTCGTGAATTGCTTAGCGAGTCGCCTCATGCTAAGTCGGCGTCTACCTCGCGTCCGGTCTTGAATGAATTCTATATTTTAGAATTCTGTATTTAGTTAATATTCCTTACAGCTAAGAAATATTCCGCGACACAACGTACACAACCTGTAACAAAATTATCACTAGTGGTTTGATGCGAAGGATTTAATTAAGTTCCGTACAAACGCTGAAATTCTGAGCCACTACCATAGACACATTTACATAGAAGCGAGCATAAGGATGTTTACCCAGCCTAAGAAACTCTATCGAAAGTAGGCCAAGAAGCGGGGTGGTAAACATCGCCTCATTTTCAGGGGAAAATGCCTCGAGCGCGTTCCCTCACCTAATCGCGTGGTCCTCTGTATATCATATCGCGCGACAAATCAAAGTGCGCCGTACCGATGCATTTGCATGGATCTATAGCTCTGCATCTCAGGAAGCTACTCTGCAGAGTAAGGGGAATGAATACGTGTATGGTTGCGATAGACCACGGGGAAATTCTTATAATCAGGATAGGGTTTTATCCCTTCTTGTCTTAACGCGCTTGACGACAAGAGTTTTAGACCATCCAGGACCTATATAAGGACGGGAAAAAGCCCGAAAAAGGCAGTGAAGTGAGGACTAACGACTCGCCACGCAGTCAATCAGTCGCCGGGCAGTGAGTTAATAGTCAGTTGGCGTTAGACAGTTTCATGGGGACCAAGTAGTACAGTTCAATAGTTTTTCACCGCGGCTCAATTTCACAAAGTATAGATTCAAGTTGTACAGAGTACGAGTAGAGTACTTATAATTATTAACGCGTGCGAAATCGGGAATATTGAACGTGCAATATTCGACTACTCATGTAGTTTTATCTCAATAAATAATTATTAATACGCACCAACGCATACGTTCGATTTTGAGTTTGTCCGACTACACCAATCTACGTCCAACCAACGTTCAACAGCAAGAACCACACCAACAAACAACCGTAAGTACAATTTTCTTTTACCAATTAAAGTGAAATCTTGCTCCGCGTGAAATTGCATTCAAGTCCCACCCCATTATTCGTAAAGTGATTATCCTCAACCAAGAACAAAACGCACTCCAGCCCTATCCTGAGTAATTTTTCGCGAGGTTAGACTCAAAAACGGGCATGCGTCTTCGGTATTTTCTCGTCGGGTGTGGTAAAGGGAGGATTTATTCTCCTTGACCAGAGCACGGAAAATATACACCGAAACGTGCATCTATGTTAAATTCGTGGGTTTTGTAAGATAGGCCGCGTGAAGATAGGCCGCGTCATAACCAGTGATAAGACATAAGTTTATGAGTCTGATGTAAAAATTAGTCAACAAGATTCGAAATGGTGCTTCGAAAACGAATCAAAACCCAAAAAACCACGTCAAAATCACTAAAAATTCAAAGTTTTGCTGCCTGTCTTCTTGGATTATCGCGGTATGGTCCACTACGAATTTCCGTCGGACGGTCAAACCGTAAATAGGGAATATTACTTAGGCAATATAAAGCGTTTGCGCCACAATATTCGCCGACCGGAGGCCGGACTTATGGAAAAAAAAATAACTCGTGGATTCTGCACCATGATAATGCACCGTCGCACACTTCCCCTCGTGTACGTGAGTTTTTGGCCAAATACTCGACTAATGTTATTGACCAAGCGCCGCATTCTCCAGATATGGCTCCGTGCGACTGTTTCCTGTTTCCACGACTCAAATTGACACTCTGGGGTAAGCGTTTTGACACCACGGAGACCATTAAACAAAATACTATGAAGGAACTCGAAGGAGGAACAAAATACTATGATGGAACTCTCAATCGCTTATGATAAGTGTATGGAGGATTGGAAAAAGCGCTTGCACATGTGTATCGATTCCAATGGGGAGTATTTTGAAGGTGACAATAAAAATATTGCATAAAATTTAAAAATTATACGCTTTACTTATTAATTTCCGGTACTTTTCGATGAGTTACAACCGAGATAGTCTAGAGCCCGGCAGATCCTTCAGAGATGGCTTATGGAATGGTGGTGAGCGCTTTACCCATAAGAAAATACCCTGGTGTGAGTGCTGAGACATCTTTAATCGTCTCTTAGTGGTTCTAAAGGCACGGAATTGAGGACAGCCTCAATTTGACCGTGCGACAGAGATGATATTTCACGGACTTCACTGCTGCTTCCCACTTGCCTCCTATGTGAGGCGCAGCTGGAGGGTTGGCACGAGATTGTGAGAGCGCCTTTGTGATGGTGTGATGATCTGAAAAGCTTGAAGTGAATAATCGATGTAGCTCCTTGCTAGCTCCGATGAAATTCGTACCACATTCTGAGCACAGAGCGCGAGGTATCCCCCGTCGAGCTGAAACGCTCCGACAGGCTGCAAGGAATCCTACTGTTGAGCAGTCACTTACGGCCTCCAGATATAACGGCGTCGTGGGCATACAAACAAAGACACAAATCCAGCATTTGTATGTTTGGCCCCCCGCCCTCTCCATGCTTTAGTGTAAATGGAACTGCGTAGTTGACGCCAGTTTCTGTGTTTGGCTGTGCGGATGTAACTCGAGAGACAGATAGTTGACCCATCAGTTGATGCGGATGTATCCTCTTCTGCCGAACACACACTACACAGCGCAAGATGTGAGCCTTGACTCGAGCTCTTCCCCCAACAACCAAGTAAGCCTGTCGAACTTGCGCTAAGGTGTGCTGAGTTCCTCTCTGAAACGTACGCCGATGAGCCTGGTCGATGATGAGCGATGAGATACGAGATTGAAGCGGCGATATCGCTAGATGACATCCTTCAAAGGTGAGCGATGATTGCTTGAGCCGCACTTCACTCGAATGACATCTTGTTGGTCAAGGTAGGCTATCAACCGACTGAAGGGATGAGAGGTAGGCAACAACGTTCCAGATTGCAGCACCTTCAGCTCGTGCGTGAAGAAAGCTGCCTGTGTTGCCTCAATCCAGAAGGCCTTCGCCTTGTCCAGCTCGTGAACTGAGATGAGCGTGACTGATGTTGAGCCAGGTATCCCTTTGAACCATACTATCGCTCTGAACCAGACAGCTCTGAGCCGATACAACTTGTTACGCGAGGAATACCTGTACACAAGATCCCAGAGATACTCTCGCTTTGACGTAGCCACTACGAGTGACCCTCCTGGCTACCCCTGGCTGAGACTCCAGCGCACTTAGATTCTCGGCCAACGCAGGCTGAGCTGGCCATGACTCTACCGGTTGATTAAGCCAAGGTGGCCCCGTCCATCACAGCTGATGAGCTCTGAGCATGCCGCCAATGAGCATCTACTGTAAGTTCCTGTATCTGAGTGACTCTGTTCCTGACATAGTCCTTCCAACATGACGGATGCACCTTGATCCACACGAGCATTACTAGAGAATCCGTCCACAGATGAGTTGCTGCAATGTTTAATTTCAAAGTGGCTTGAATCCGTGAGATGACCTTTGCTGAGAGCAGCGATACCGTGAGTTCTAACAGAGGTGTAGAGAGCCTTTTGAGCAGTTCAACCTTGGTCTTTGAGCACACGAGTGACGTCACCTTGCATATGGATGGGGAGCTTACAGTGATGTATATTACTACTGACATTTGTAGTTGAGAGGCGTCTGAAAATTCTCGTAACTCCACTGTCACGTAGCTCCATGAAATAAACCAACGAGGCATTGAGATCCTGGCCAGGCAAGTGAGATCCTCCCTGATTCCTAGCCACAATAATGAGACCTGGGATGGCAGTGGACCATTGCAGCTGAGCTTGTGCAGTCAAAGCTCCTGCAATAGCATTTTGGCACGCATCACAACTGGTGAGATAAACCCGGGTGGCTCAAATATCTGACCCGCTTCAGATAGATAATACGCTTGTTAAAGTTACCCGTTGTTGAGCTGAACCTTGATGAGAACACGAACTGGTCTTCCTTTCGAAGCCACATAAGTCCGAGTATCTTTGTTGCGCAGTCGTCCAATTTAATTGCTGAGCATGATGTCACAGTATTAGAGATGGTAGCCAGAACATCGGAATCCGTTAAGTGCCATTTAGCGAGTGACAACCCGCCTGCCAAGCATGACTCGTTCAATTGTTGAGCAATTTCACTAAGCTGATCCACCGTATCTGCTCCATCAAAAAAATCATCCATATATCGGCCAGTGCTCGAACTGCAAAAAATGGTGCAGCTTTGGTGCCGTAGATGACCGTTTTCAGCCTATATGGCACCTTCTTGAGCTAATGATCGATCCACAGTATTCGTTGCAAGTCACAATCTTCTTCATGTACCAGGATCTGTCGGTATATTTTGGTGATGTCCGTGGCGACAATATGTCGATGATGGCGAATCCAGATGAGCACGTCTGATATATTCAACAGCGGGTTGGCGCCAGTGTGCATGTTATCGTTCAATGAGTGCTTAGTTGACATTGAGTTCGAACCGTTGAACACCACCCTCAATTTTTTGGTGGTGCTTGCTGGTCTTAGGACCCCGTAATGTGGCAAGTAATATTGCACTGCACCTGATGGTAGTGTTGGTGCCTTCTTCATGTGGCAGAGCTGTTCATATTCTACGATGAACCGATGATAGAGCTGCTTGTATTCACCATCCTTCAAGTACCGTTGTAAAATTCGAAGTAGTCAATGATGATCGGTCGAGATTGAGTTCTCCAAGAGTGTTGGCAATGACTTGAGCGGAATCGTAACGAGGTGCTTCCACAATGCGTCACGTCTATGCTGTAACGTAAATTTTGACCTCAACGTACCACCGTTACTTATATTCGGTCGGGGCTATTTTTCCTGCCTTTATTTTTCTCTTTCGACTTAGGCGCCAAGCGCTTTCGCGCCAGGAGGAAAAATAACGAGGTTGGTGACCAGACCCGGCCCAGGCTGGGCTACAGCTGTTCAAGGCAGAGTGGGTGGTTCAGACTGTCAAGGTGGTAATACATAAAGTCAGTAAATAAAATCAATAAGTGAACCATTAAATAAAGTCAACAAATAAAGTCAATAAATAAACCATTAAATAAAGTCAACAAATAAAATCAATCAATAGAATCCATTAATAAATCAATAAATAACGCAGACAACAATACAAATATGGGATTCACAAATGCCCCGTGGGCAGATCGTTTATTTATTTGTAAAGACTACTGATTTTACAACAAAAACAAAGAAACAAAAAATATATATATAAAGAAAATATCCCGTAAATTAGATCTGGGGTTTAACAATTGGTACGGTCAATAAGTTCGGCAGCATGAATTATCACTGCATTCGCTCCTTCTCTCACACTTCCCCGCGCAGCCTAAATCCCGAACGATTCCCGACAGATCGAATTAATTCGTATCCAACGGAATTCCAGTGAACGGTCAGAACGAACAACATAGAATCAAACAAAGTCAAATAATAAGTCTTCTCGAAAATTTAGCTTGCGATACGGCCGATGCCGGGTCAACCCCTCATACACAAAAAATAACTCTACAATCACGGGACGCCGGAAGGTCACCTACGCGAAGCGTCTAACAACTCGATCGTTTCGATAAAGGCCGTCGTATAACGAATATAATTTTAAACAGGGAAACCCTGTCAAACAATAAATCCCTGATCGGTCAATAAACAAATACGTAACGACCACGATACACTATACAATAATAATAATTAATTAAACATTCCCGAAAACTGGACCGAATTCACAGCAATAAAATGAAATATTGGGTCTGGGAAAAAGTTCGTGGCGTTTTTCCCGATAGATGGTATCAATTGTAAATAAGCCAGGAAACACAGATCGCAGCGACACCATTAAACGCTCGTTAGAAGGGTGACACTTCGAGCATTACTTTGAGTTTATGAACATTGAAATTGGTGCAGTGGTTGGAAAGTTGTTTGCGTTTGAATATGGAGAAAAGTAATGAAAAATTGCGCTATATTTTGCAATATTATTACGACAAAAAGAAGAACGCCGCGCAGGCTTGTGAAAAAAATTGTGCTGTGTACGGTGAAGGTACTTTATCAAAATTTCCTGCGCGGAAATGGTTCGCTCGCTTTCGTTCTGCTAATTTTGATGTGAAAGATGAGTCACGCTCTGGTCGTCCGATCACTGAAAAAGTTCATGAAATTCTTGAAAAAGTCCAACAAGATAAGCATATCAGCAGTGTCGATATTGGTATGGAGCTAGGCATTGACCACAAAACTGTTTTGAACCATTTACACAAAGCTAGCTACAAAAAGAAGCTCGATGTATGGGTTCCTCATGAGTTGAGCGCGAAAAACATGATAGACCGAATGAACATCTGCGATGCGCTGCTGAAACGCAATGAAATCGAGGCATTTCTGAAACGTGTCATAACCAGTGATGACAAATGGATCACGTACGACAATCGGAAGCATCGAAGATCGTGGACAAGGGATAATGAGCAGTCACAAGCGTTCGCGAAGCCAGGTTTGATGGCGAAAAAGGTGATGCTGTGTGTGTGGTGGGACTGGAATGGAATCATCCACCATGAGCTACTTCCAGTTGGTAAGACAATTGATTCTCAAGTCTACTGTGGACAACTAGAGAGATAACGCCAAGCAATTGAAAGAAAACGGCCCGAATTGATTAATAGGAAAGGTGTTGTCTTCCATCATGACAACGCCCGACCACACACTTCTTTGGTGACCCGTCAAAAATTGCGAGAGCTTGGTTGGGAAGTTTTTATGCTTCCACCGTATAGTCCAGACATAGCACCCTCTGACTATCACTTATCCCGATCACTGCAGAACTCTCTCAATGGAATTAAGCTGCTTTCAAATGAAGCCTGTGAAAACCACTTAATTCAGTTTTTCAACCAGAAACCACAGAAGTTCTTCACCGATGGCATCATTTCTCTACCCGAAAAATGGCGAAACATTGTCAATAATAATGGAGCATATTTGGTTTAAATAAATTCATTTTCACATTATAGAGAATCCAGTTGAATTTTACTAAAAAAACGCCACGACCCAATATTTCCCAGATCCAATATTATAAAATGTAACGGCAAATTGAACGATGTGAGATATGTTCCGTACTGTGCCAATCCCTCGCAATAACATACCAAATACGGGACGACGGCCGAACACGCACTGCGTAAGCTTACGACAATAATAACATAAAGTCCAACATAATAAAATAAATTAAATTAAATTAATCAATAAACGTCAGTTAGTCTAAACAATCCGTGATACGGTCTATAACGTACAAATCCCTCACACACGAACACACCACGGGATGACGTACTAACGCGCGCACGGTTTAACAGTAAACGAATACGAAAGAGTAACAGGTAACACGTAGTAACTTATTCCCGACTCTAACCGCCAAGCGATCTCGATATTACATTCTAATAGACGCCGCCTGTCTCGATATGAATTATACCCTGCGCGTGTTATACAAAAATCGCAGATACCACCAAGCTCTAATTGACTTATAAGTCAGTGAAAAATAGAAGTGACAGCGAAAGACCGTAGAAAGTAAGAAAGCTCACCGGGACGATGCTGCAGCGATGCTCTTTGTAGATCCGGGAAAACCCAAAATAGTGCTGCGAAATTCTCTCCTCGATTTCCTCCTCATTGACTCAAATGATATGCCCCAGGTACACCCGACAGGTAGTGAAATATTTTGGATGATCAACGGTAGAGCGGGACGATCTGATATTCGCCGCTACATCCTGCTCACTCGACGGTAACCGGGAAAAAGCCCTGAGGTCCTGCCGGGACGCGTGCCCCTAAACTATGAACCCCTCCTAACGAAACAAACTCGGTCAATTGGGGTGTCGCTAGATAACCACGACTAGCGCATCAGCAACCCATAAATTAACAGAAGATAATAGAAATATTTAGCCCAGTCCGGCAGGTGAACCCCATTAGATAGATCGGTTATTGCTTGTAGATCGGATTGCCGATGGTAGATAGTAGCACATTGATTGTAGATGATTGTCGAGCGAGACGGCTCTATATCCCGACAGTGAGAGATGGAAGATGATTGAATCTTCTCGCTTTAAAGAGAGTTACTGAATCCCGAAGTCGACCATCCGTGAGTGTGGTGCGTTCTTTCTCTTTCTTTCTCTCCGTCCGTCCGAACGTACGAATAAAAAAAATTAAGATACAAAAAAAAATTAATTAATTGAAGTCCTACGATCTTATCCTAGAGCCTTGCGAGATCGCACCGTCGTGCGAGGATGACGCAGCGTATGAATAATCTGCAGCGTTATAATGCGTTGACCGGAAGTGATCGTCACACTCCTGTTCTTCTGGTATGAGCAAGCTGTCAGTGTCGGTTGGTAGTTCCTTGAGTTGATAGTTGACTTGAGCATGATGAGCTGAACCGACTAACGGCTGCGCTGAGATGACTGTTCTAAACACTAGCCATCCAAACACTAACAGTTGAGCGATCGGCATTGAGGGTGAGCTTCTGATGATGCTCGGCTTGATGATCTGCCCATAAACATCAGCCCCGATGATGATGTCGATTGACCGAGAACGCAGAAACTCTAAATATGCCAATTTGAGCGCGGCGATGTGTGGCCAAATCTGAGCTGGTACTTCTACCAATGGTAGTATCACCATCAACGTCTTGAGAATGTGAACGTTCATAGTGACCACAGCGGCTGTGTGCATAGAATGAAGAGTGAGCTGAACCGAGCTGCGTGTTTAAGCTGACCTCTTGCCACGAATACGGAAGATCGAAATAGATGCATGCTGACGTGTGAAGCTGACCGACTACAGAGGTTTTCTGCGACGAAAGTTGATTTCGATCCTGAATCCACGAGCAGACGAACTAGATGAGCTGATACCGGGTAGATTTTGTCTGTCCACTGCCTTCGAGGTGGCACCTTTGCTGATGCCCTCTGAGCAGATGCCTGATTTGTGGTCCCTCTTGAGACGACCCCTTCGATGAGCGGGCCGCAGACCTCGAAAGCGAGGCTTCGACCTGCGATGTTACTGACTCTTTGAATTCATCAAACGACGGAAATTTCTGGGCTAATCCCAAGGACGTCTCCCACGCCTCACATGTTACCATGTCCAGCGTCTTCGCCACGTGATGCACCATGACCAAGATCAACGCTGAGAGATCCCTGAGCACAGTATCAGCATCCAACGCTGTAGCGATGATCTCCGACAAAGATTTGGCATCACGCTCGGATGGTGTCGAGATGGTGAAGATGCTGTCCAGGCGTTCCTGTATGGGGAGACGCTTGTTCTTGAATCGTGATGTCAAAATGTTCCATGATAGCTGGAGAGACTCCCCGGTGAGTACGAATTCTGCAATGAGCTGAGCGGCACTGCCTATTACACTACTTTGCAGATACTGTCACATCTCAAAGCTAGTAAGCTGCTCGTTGCCAAGGCTGAGTGACTGGAATAAGACCCTGAACGCCGGCTATTCCGCGTACTCGCCACTGAACTGCGGCAGATTGATGTTCGAAAGCTTGGATGTTCCAGAAGCTTCTGCAGGAGCAGGCAGAGTCTGTGCAGGCCCGCTTCGCCGCGACGCTATAGCCATCCTCACATTCAGGGTGAGCTTAGTCTCCTCCAGATGCATCTTGTTGGCGAAATACTTATGGTCGGTATAGATCACAGGCCACGTTACCTCGAAGTATTGAAGTACTTTCAGGAACGTCGTGTTGTCTTCGTCGACCTGAGCTCATAGCGAGATAAGCTCCTCGTTCGATGTCTCTGCCGGATCTCTTGGCAGTGATTGACTCACTACCTTGAGCGCCTCTATGCGGCTGCGCTGTGATTGCGCTTTGAAGATGAGCTCGCTGGGACATCGTGCAGACAAGCTTGACCGTGAGCTTGTCCATATAAGCGCCGCGTCAGTAATAGACGGCGGCACCAAGGGATCTTTTGCAGAAGGCGGCTCGCCGACTTGAATTACCTTGCCCTTGTCAGACATAACGCTGCGAGAGAGTGTACCAATTCGTATGCAAGCTCTACACCCTTATATATTTATATATTATGATACACCCTTTATCACTGTTAGAATTTAACCCCTTGCACTACGCTGAAATTCGGAACAAGCCGTGCCTAACTTCAGACATTCTTGTTTAGCCCGAGATTAAGACCAAGAGTACGGCTCGTGATATTCATGTTTGGACCGAAATATCAATTACGAGCCATACTCGTGATATTCACGTTTGACATGAGATTAAACAACGAGCCTGACTCGTGATATTCAAGTTTGGCCTAAAATGTTCATCACGAGTCAGACTCGTGAAAATAGTGCAAGGGGTTAAAGTAATACGGCGCAGAGCAGTACGATATCCAAAAATTACAGTTGAAGACTGCGATCCGACAACTACTTGACAGAAGCGTCTCGTTGAGCAGTGCTGTCAAGATGTACTGCGATGACCTACGATGCACAGAGCTGGTGGTACGGAGCTGAGCTGGCTCGCTGGGGACGAGTCCACCGATGAGATGAGCTGTCCACGAATCCTCCGATGACATAAGCTGGACGAGAGTGCGTCCACGCACTTGAGGGTGTAGCGTGATGCAGGCTCCACTATCCAGCTCGAAGGACCAAAGGTTCGAGAAACTCAGTTGTTGGGGTTTGTTGAAAATCCGTCCGGTGTAACTTAACAGATCTGCGAATATATCGGAAAATAATGTAACCTCACTCGATACAGGGTGATAAATAAACCAGACACATTGTTGTTATCTTGAGAAAGCGGTTTATTCCACCTTCCGTCAGCTCTCATACAAAATACAATTTTTGTTATAATTTGGAAAAAAATGTTAAATGTCAAAATAAATTAAATTTGGAAAACAACAAAATTGATATAAAATAATTGCACCAAAAAGTCAAAGAATTGAACTATATGAACAAAATAAATTAAGCTGAATATCTGGACTGAGAACCAGCACACAATTATATTAATTGTGTGCTGTAGATACTGAGAGCGGTGTGCGTGCTGCAGCCAGTGCTGCGGAGCACGCCACACTATGAGACAAATGAGTGCTTAAAATATGTCAATTATTCACTGCAAGCTCTCAGCAGATTTATCTGAGAGAAGTTGCAGCGAATAGGTGAGAGCACTTGCAATAGAATTGCTTAAGTGCTGTGACTGAATGTGAGAACAGCTACAGCTACGCAGCACTGCGTAGCACAATACAACATAGACTGATGGAGCACAAATGAGCAGAGTATAGTCACTGTATTTTCCCAGCAGTTTTTCTGGGGGAAACTACAGTGAATATAAAGCACATGCCTAATTATATTAATTAAGCCGGCAAAATAAAGTGAGGAGAACGTGGTGCAGCACGTGCTGTAGCGCACGCCACAAAGTGAGACAAAAAATGTCGATGTACCGCGATTTTTCTCCTCACTGACAGTGAATTGCTCTGCATTATATCAGTGTACGCTTACCTTGAGTTCTGAGTCCTTGTGAGCGAGAAGTTGAGCGATTCCGGTGAATTGCAACAAGGAAAAGGTCCGAGAGTCCCTTGATGTGTGTGCTGTTCAGCGGATGCGTTGCAAAAGTGCCTAATTTTCCAATATGGCTGCGGGATATGAAAGCGTCGTTGGGCGCTAAAGTCAATTGAGAGAGATAGCCGGTGAGCGAAGCCGACGTCAAGCGAGAGAGACATCCTCTCACTCAACGCGGTGTGCCTACGAGGCACAGTCTCGGCTCCGCGAAGCCCTGCCTCGGCTATCTCTGGCCCAACCGAACGCGGCGTGCTAGAGCACAGCAACAGGTTGACGCACGACGAATATCGATCGCCGTGCGCCAGCTGATTATCCAACAGGATAAGTGGACTGTAATGTAGTATACGAGGTATGTTGAAGAAATAACTGGAATTTTTGTTTTTTGGAAAGAATTTTATTTATTCGTCTAGAACAATGTTATCCCCTCCAAATAAATCCCCATTAGATAATATACCCTTCAATAATTTTGGAACAAATTTTGCTACTACACGTTTCATACCCAAGACCTTTGAAAAAATTTCATGGTATGAGCGAATTGATGTGCCAACATCAGTTACTTCTCTAATTGCGATTCGGCGATCATTCATGATCATTCCTTTCACTTTTTTCACGTTTTCATCGTTTTGCGATTAGCTGGGGCATCCAGGACGCTCGTCATCTGCAACGTTCTCACGGCAATCTTGGAAACGATTATACCACTCGTAAACCCTCGTTTTACTCATAGCAGAATCACTAAAAGCTATATTTGACATTTCCTAAACTTTGCTGCCCTTTATTCCATTCTTATAGCAAAATTTAATACAAATTCTCTGATCCTACCAAAACACATGTGATCTCTTTGACAGCTGTCAATAGACTAATTATCCAATATGGCTAACACAGTACGGCAACTTTTCAGACAAGTTTACCAACACAACAACGAAAAAATCGCACGAATTCGACTAATACAACACGTGAAATTACGAAATTCCCATTATTTTGTTAACACGCCCCGTATTGGAAGCAAAGAATTAATAGCGGTACATGGATGTTGTTAAAAATTGTTACATTTATTGCTCCACCTGCTACATGCGGTGGACGATTCTGCACATAAAAACAAGAAAAAATATAAAAAAGGTAACTTAATTAAACACAAAAAAAGAGTGATTTTAACGAGAGCAGTACCAAAGCTGCACACGATTACATCAATCGGTGCAGACTGCTTAAGCAAAGCTGACATGCACGAGCCACACGGTGACGCCAACGTCGAGAGCACGTCACGACACGAGACCGATAAATACTGATGTACTGATGCGTAGACTTTTTTAAACTTGCACAATAATTTAATGTGAGATGTTTTCGATGTTACACTGATCCTTAACTAAGTAGCACATTGAGAACTGAATATAATACAGAATTGAGACGCATGCTTCACGAGTCGAGAACTGAGCAGATGAAGAGCTTTTCACAAAAAGACTGCTATTTCAAACGAACCGTTGTCGCCAACGCCGTTGAAGAGCGCGTGCGCGCGGTGAGCTGTTTTGTGGCTTGCTCACCAAGTACGATTTTAATGCTCCCGTGAAGTGCTGCCGCTAAGCAGCAATAGCGATCGCTTGCCCACGCTAGCCTGGCGTGCGCTGTCTAGCAACGCGCAGCAGAATTCTCGCTGACTCTCAAACAATTGTATTTGATCATTTATAGTGAAATGTACAGTGTTCTTGGAACCTTGAATATATTTCTCTTTTGCTTCCCCACAAAGGAAGTTTTGATTTCGTCAATAACATTTTTTTCTAGGATGTGTGCCAGTCTACTTAAAAAGTCCTTGAACGTCCAGAAATTATATTCAAAAGAAATTTCCGTGAGTGCTCGCATGTGTATATGTGTATGCGAACGGGTTGATCAATATTCTTAAAATTGTTTACACAATGCAGGTCGCAGCTCTCGGCAATTTGGGGCAATTTTCGTCCAAATCGTTAGCGGGTGTGTCATTCTATGGTAGTAAAAATCGTTGGAAAAAGGGTGTGATCTCTTTAACTTTTGTAAATTTGGAGCTATCAAGCTTAAACTGTCTACAAGAATAGGCAAGGCGACAAGATTGCTCGGTATTGAGTTTGGCAATAATCGATAAAGACGTTCAGATTTCAAAGAATTTTAAAAGAGTTTTCGTGATTTTCCAAAAAAAAAAATCGATTGTCGATCTAACAGCAAGAATACATGGCTTCGAAGTGAGAATCAAATGAGAAATTTAAATGTTATCAAAAGTGCAATGCTACTAAACCTTTCACTTAAAAAAAAATGGTTTTCACCTTTGACATACCTTTCTCTATTAGAAAGCCAAAATTGATCAATATACGAGTACTTCCTCACAGAATGTGACTTTGTCAAAGGTGGAAAATAAAGAGGAAGCAAAGTACAAGGCTCTACTTTGCTTCCTCGTTTATTCAAATTTTTATACCATTGAATTATGCTCTCTAAAACTATGTATAACTATATATATTCTCAATATCGGAATGAAATTCTTTTTTCCCCTGGAAAGAAAAAAAATGAACGATCCGGGGATCGAACTGACACTGCTTAGTTCACGCCTTAGTTCGCTCAACCATCAATCCATTATATATAAGTTGTATCAAAGTATTTGAAAAGAGTCCGTTTGGTTAAAACGCCGCGCGAGCTTATCAATTATTTCATTTTTTTTATTATACTACTATTAAACTAGTCCCATTGATAAGTGATCGACGCTTATTTGGTAAAACATGACCACCGCAAAAATGTGCATTACGGATGCATGAGTGTGGGAGAGAACTGTAGCTATCCCTGCAGTCTCCCGCTTAAGCATTCTTCTAATGTTGCATCGTTAGTACGCGAGAGAATATGTGGTAGCCTGTTAGGCATGAGTACGAGAGATACGACAGAATAGAGGCGTGCCATGAGATTCGTTCTATGCATGTGTCACATCGATACATCGCCAGGCATTCTTCAGCCGTAAATCGTAATTACTTTTTCTCTGCCAAATCTTTACACGGGCTCTGTGCTTCCGTATAAATCTTTGTTCTCTGACTGAACCGTCACGCCGTGTCGTTACCGTGTACTCCGGTGATCGGATTTCTATCTGGGGAGTTATTGTATACGGTAATTATTAAATTCGAAGCATGCTGTTCACAAGGAAAACTAAAGTTGTCGCGATTTACATCACGGAACAATGCACGATCGACTCATATTACGTATAGTATACCATATACTCGAAAATTCGAAAATTGTTTTTCACGAATACAAAAGGCACGGATCTTGGTAAAAGCAAACAACTCAATCTTGGCACAATTCGACCGAATAATAACTTTCAATATTAGAATGCTCTATTGTTACTATATATCACAGTTTGTAAGACCGTGCTATATAATTTTAGTTTGGCATTCGATAGATGCGACACGCGGTAATAACATAAACTAAAAACATTCTCTATTTCTGTGTCAGCCCCCCACCGCCGATTTTTTCCAGAGCTGCAAGACTTCTATATCTGCAGCTGTCGTATACATGTGACTCTGCGCAGCGGAATGTGTGAACGTCATACTAGCGTGGCATTATCTCTCTTGCCCTCGAGCGCTGGTGCTATGAATCGCGAGCGTGAAATTGATTACGTAACCGAAGAAAAACGCAGTAAAACCCGAATAAACTGATACGAATCCCAAGCGCGGTACGTAATAAAACTGACAATAAACCGATACGAATTTTAAACGCGGTACACCGTTTATTTATGACAAAGCTTCATTATTTCATAAATAGTCAAATATCTGAGTCAGCTAAATGCTAGATCACCATTCGTAGGGTTTTGTGTTCAAGACCAAACTTTTCAAACATTTTTTTATTAAAATATTGTAGGGTCGCGACAAAAGCAATACGCTTAGACAAAAAAGAAAGAAAAGTTAAAAATAATAATATGAGGAAAGGTTACACAGCAAATTAGCCGAGTGAAACTGAAAAAGTGTTTCGTTATTATTATATATTTTGTGCTGCGGTATTTTTCTTGACTACCCAATGAAAGAAGAGTGACTAATGAAGTGAAATCCTCGCGGGGATAAAAAAATTACAATAACGTTCCAATGGCAAGACCGACTGACATTTGCAGAATTGAGATAAGGGCTCGTATACGGGAAAGGCTAAAGTGCGAGGGAAAACGCATCGGTACCCCCATGGAGACTAAATGGAAGGAGTGTAAACTCCGTATGGTGAGACGGTATAAAAAACGTCCGTAAATGTATCGCCAAATATACGGCCTGTAGGCGGCGCAGTGTAGTTCTGTGATGAAAATATAATAATGTAAGGGTGTTTTTCAATTACAGCATAACCGGGCACAGTGCGACAGTGTTCAGTATTGAGTTTTCCGGCCATGGACATATGAAACACTGGACGGTGTCCAAAGCCATATTAGGCACGGTACTCTGATTTGAGGGGAGTGGGGGAGACGCTACTGCAGACCAGTACCGGATTCTCTGACGGTACTGGGCATGCGCAATTGGTTATTGCATTTTGAATGCCACGTTGCCGGCTGTTGTTTATACTGCGTAGATAACCTATTATTATCAAAAAACGAATTTCCGACAATTTCACATAAATATGCCGAAGTATTGCGTGCAAGAGTGCCCGAATACGACGAACCGAAAAAGGAGCCTAGGAGATGATCATTCTCTGAAGACAAGTAAAATTAGTAATATTATTAGTTAAAATTACGTTTCAAAAGTGAGTTTTGTCTAAATTTCAGAAACCTAAATTATGCATTAAGCCAGAAAATTTAGATAGTTTTTTGAGATAAATGTTTTATCACAGAATCCCCAGAGATCCACAAATGAAGGAACTTTGTTGTCTGCCGTTCACAGGACTTACTGGACTCCACCAGTCGTCCTGAATCACATGTTTGTTTGAGAAAAGATGCCGTCTCTAGTGCATGTACAAAGTTTTTCTTTACATCCCTCATAGTTCCATCTATGATCCTTATACAGACTGATTAGTTAAGCTGGATAGCGGGTCGATGTATTCGCACTTAGTATGTCGAGTGATAGCTGCGAATATTAATATTAAGGATCCTGGTGACAAGCATGCAAAATTAAATGCACTCAGTAGTTAACAATAATAAATCCACGTTTATTTAATTAATTAACAATGATTTCATGAATACTTGTTGAATACACAAAAAATGTAATTTGATTTGGTCTGGCCTGTGTGATGATGTACTAATGTTGAGTGGGTTCTCAGGCTGTTGAGTTGACTCGTTCAGTCGTGTGAATGATCCTGGTGAGGTGGTCTAATTGTATAGTTCTGTATTGAAGCCACACGATTGGCTGGTGAGTAAGCTATAGCCAACGTATGATGCGAGGCTGCGTGGCGTCTATGCTGCCAACGACGTACCACGCCCTTGACTTTTATGTGAATGTTTCTATAGTTCTGGTGATCAGCTGTGATTTGCACTTACACTGATTTGAAATAAGGGTGATTTGACAAAGAATGTAATACATTACACTACTGAGTAGACAAAATATGAGTGGAACTAATGAATAGATAAGTGAGATGACGCGGAAATGTCTAGCGCGAACGACTCTAAAGAGAACAATGGCTACATCCGTCGACCACGAGGCAGTATCATGAGGGCGGACGTGCGTCACAGCTTACTTGAGTTATGATTCGCCAACAGCGATGGAAAGTGAGTCCTGTGAGTGGTCTTGCCGCTGGGGCCACGCTAGGAGCGTTGGCCGCATGAGTGAGCTTCCATCGAGGATGCGAGCTGATGGACAATGCGCTTGAGTGTGCTGGGTCGATAAATCGATATAGTATGTCTGTGAGCGATATCACATGACGTAAAGCGTCATATGGTTGCGAGTGTAGTGCGTGCATGAGTTGAGTGTGTGCATGATAGGTGCGAAAACTGAACAAATAATTATTAATAAAGAGCCTATTCATTAAGAGGATCAGTCTCTCGGAAAAAATTGAAAAATATTTTTTTTCCCAAATATCAAACGTTACTAAGAAAACTATCGCTTAACATTTCGGAAGAAATAATTATTTCTCTTTTGCCTGAATTATCAAGCGTCTTGAAGAAAAATGTGAATCTACTTTTCATTTATTTACCTGGCACTCACGTCAAACTAAAATAACATTCTTTATTACATCCTTACCATTTATTACATTTTTTATAGATTGGCATTTCTGCATACATTGTGGAGACGTTATCATAAAACTGGATAATGTATCCAAACACCGCTGCTTTGTTGGGAAAACTCATATTTATTGGGATGATTCTGGAAATTTATATGCTAAAAACAGTGACAATGAACAAGAATCTGAATCAACTAATATTATTGGTGATAATGAATGTAAGTGCAATGTAATTCAAAATAAGTATTTTTATTTCAATGCCAAATAGCCGAGACTTGTTTCTGTACTTTTGAGTCCGCCGTACCTGTTCGAGAAATCAGATGTTGGGATTAAGTGGACTGTAAAATTGTTACAGGCGAATTAATAGTCAGTACACAGATGTAGGTTAAATCAGGGGTACAAATTGAAAATGCGGGTTTGATAACAGATGGCGTTACTAACGCTATACGCATCAGGCAGTACTGTGACTATGTTCATGTCAAAGCTACGTCTTATAGCTTTAATTTTCAGTATGTGTCAATTTGTCGCAGTGTCAAATTCATAGTTTTTTTGAGCTCTCAATATGTCGAGTTTCGTGCCAACAAAACAGCATTTGCGGGAAGTTTTAATTTACTTCTTTAATTTGAAGAAAAGTGCTGCTGAAGCACATCGATTGGTCTCCGAGGCTTATCCGAGTCATGTTCCATCGGTTTCAACGTGCGAGAGATGGTTTGTGCGGTTTAGAAGTGGTGATTTTGACGTTGAGGACAAAGAGCGGCCGGGCCAAGTGAAAAAGTTTGAGAATGCTGAATTGGAGGCAATACTCAATGAAGACTCGTGTCAAACTCAACAAGAGCTCGCAGATTCATTGGGAGTGACACAACAAGCCATTTCCCATCGTATAAAAGCCCTCGGAATGATCCAAAAGCAAGGACATTGGGTGCCGTATGAGCTGAAGCCGAGAGACGTCGAGCGCCGTTTTTTTGCATGCGAACTGCTGCTCGAACGGCAAAAACGGAAGGGTTTTTTGCATCGCATTGTCACTGGTGATGAAAAGTGGATCCATTACGATAACCCGAAGCGCAAAAAATCATATGGTTACCCCGGCCATGCATCATCATCGACGGCCAAACCAAATATTCACGGCGCCAAGCTCATGCTCTGTATTTGGTGGGACCAGCTGGGTGTGGTGTATTATGAGCTATTGAAATCGAACGAAACCATCACAGGAGCACTATACCGAACTCAATTGATGCGTTTGAGCCGCGCACTCAAAGAAAAATGGCCACAATACGAGCAAAGACACGACAAAGTAATTTTGCAACATGACAACGCTCGGCCACATGTTGCAGCGCCGGTCAAAACATACCTACAAACGCTGAAATGGGAAGTCTTACCCCACCCGCCGTATAGCCCAGATATTGCTCCTTCCGATTACCACCTTTTCCGATCGATGACACATGGCCTAGCTGACCAGCGCTTCCATTCTTACGAAGAAGCCCAAAAATGGGTCGATGACTGGATAGCAGCCAAGCCGGCCGAATTTTTTCGCGACGGTATCCGTAAATTGCCAGAAAGATGGGAAAAAGTTGTGGCTAGCGATGGACAATACTTTGAATAATTCATTTGTTACCATTTTTTCAGAATAAACGTTCAAAAATAGAAAAAAATCCCGCATTTTCAATTTGTACTCCTGATATGTCTCACAAATAAAGTAATATTTTTATTTCACTATGCATACATCGCTATATACAAATTTTACGAATCATCAAATTCTAAATAGCAATATTACATCCACGGATGTAGCACGAGAAAGTCAGAACAAAAGAAAACACTCGATAAGAAAGACGGGACAAAAGGAATCAACGATGAGAAAGTCAGAACAAAAGGGAACGGTAGAGAGATAGCAGCTACTGCTACGAATAGCAGCACAAAAATAACGAGCCGACAACGGTTTTATACATAATAAACCAATTTTTTTCAATGTATTGTTCACAGTAAATATGATACATGAAATTAGACAAAAAGATGGTGAGAGCCCATGCCATACGCAGCGTGAACCCCGAGACCAGGGAAAGGTTAGTCGTCGAGTGGACACTGCGAGCGTATAGTGAGAGAGAGATCTTTAATATGACGGTGCTCGCCGCTTGATCGCCAGATATTTTCAAGTATTTTTTATTTACTGTGCTTATTCAATCACCAAGGTCTGCTCATATATTCATTTATTTCGATCTGCTCATATATTCATCATTGTGTTCATCTCATCCATTCCGAGGTTGGGAAAGAAGCATTTCATGTGAAAATTCATTCTGTCAATGGCGCCTGCCAATGTTCTGGACACCCAGCAGGGAAGAATTTATTGAAAGACCATTCGATCCCTATTCCTTGATAGCGTAAATCCCGATCAACGGTGAGATGAGAAATATCGATAACGTGGTACACCAAATTTTGACTTCAAAACGGTAACGTACAGCAGGTTGAGTGAGCACTTTCACCTTTGTTATTGTAAGACAATATATTTATAACCTGTAATGAGCTATGAGGAATGTGACTACCCAAGGCTCCGATCGCTGACAATAACAAGTTTTTATTTTAACACCTCAAGCCCTTGTATTCGGGTATCTCAATGATCAATCACTTAACTTTTTTTTGTACATGATTACAACGATTATTATTAGTAACTAATATCAAACAGTCGAGGACTTTTATTCGCATTGATAGTTTAGAGAAATAAGATAAAACGAGTTGTGTAATTAAAAATTTCATGGTAGATATTTATCCTGAATTATTAGAGCGTCATCTCTTACTGTTCGAGAATTCAGATGGTAGAGTAAGTGGACTGTAAGATATTGAAGGAGTATCAATAATCAGTACACAGATGTTAATTACAATAGCATTTTGTAACGGTATTTCACGTTATGATTCCCCTTGAAGGGTTTTAGTTCGGACTCGAGCAGGGAGGAAATTAATTCAGGCTTCAGTATCGGGTAAAAGTAGGGTTTATTTTACAATTATTATAATTTATTCAGATGAAAATATTGATTATTATTAATATTACTTAATTTGACTTCTTTTCTTCGTTAATCCTGAGGATTGTGCACTGTACAAAAACTCGACCCGGGCACACGCACGCCTATATAATCGTGTCCGCAATAAAAATGGGAGTTTTATATGAATTTATTAAAATATTTGTCTTAATAGTATGGTAGTTTCTATATTTTCTACGCAAGGCATGAGAGAGTGTTTAGCCAACCGGGTTTGCCATCTATGTTAGCTCTATTATTACTCCTTGCCTTTGGAGCGCGCCTATCCTATATCTATATCTAATGGACCGTGGTGGGGACGGAGCGCTCCCTTTTTAACTCTCCTGGCTACACTATCTACTCGCTGGTCCCGTCGCTGCTACGCTGGAGGCGTCAGCGAGATGCATCCTTAGTGCATCGGTGCATTGAAACGACGACAGGAGCGTCTCTATCTAAATTTCAAAAGGGGGTCCGAATGATTTGATACATTTTTATGGTACCATTTTGTTCTCTTTTATTTGTTAGATCTTGGTGACTTGAATGCTGGATGGCTTGAAGATGTGTTTCTTAGAGGGCTCTTAGAGGGCTTCAGAAGTATCGGGGCCTGGTCCTTGGAGTGGTGCTATTTGTATACTCCTCCTTTGGTTGGCTACGTGGTCCTTCTTTGGCTGGTTAGCAGGTCTTCCTTCGATTCGCTGACTGGGTTATGATGTTTGGTTGGAATCTGTGAACAAAATGCTTCTAGATCGTCGCGTTTCGTGTTCTTTCATACTGGCTTTTCCCACTCTTCTTCCATGTTCTTGGTATAACTATATTTGACAGTCGTCCTGTAGCCCATCTCCTGCAGCCCATTTCTCGTTAATACCATATTTCCGATTATTGTATTTAACGTCTCCCTTGTTAATTTCTTTTCATACATATTTTGATACTAAAGTTATTCGAGTGATTGTCGTTGGTTTTCTTGGAATTCTGTTCTTCGTAGTGTTGGTCGTATGTATTATAGGTCCCTCTGGCTGTATGTATTGGGCGTACTTCGGCTTGCTACTCTATGTTTATTTTTTTTTATTGTGTGTGGTACTGATGCTTCGCTCTGTGTGTGTCGTGTCCCTGTATTGTGTAGATGAGACGTACTCGTCGTCTCAATTTATTGCTCCACCTGTCAAAGTGCAGTGGACAATATTACAGAAATGAATCAAATAAAATATACCAAAATAAATTATAAAATAAGCACAAAAAGAGAATGAATACAATGTGGTGAGCCTTTTACCACACACGATTATATTAATCGTGTGTAATTAATGAGAGGTTCTGTCACGATCGGGCCTCGCGGTGAAGCTGATGCCAGGTGCATGACAAGATGAGCCAAATGTTGATGTACTGGTGTGTCGACGTCGATATATCACTGCTGATGTGATGGCTGAGTTATAGAGACTGTAGGTCAGCAGAGTTGAACTGTGAGTTTCATTTAGATGCACTTAACTATTATGAGCACGCACGAAGCACGGTCGCGATAAAAACCGTGCAAGAGCAAAACGCAAGATGGCTGCGTTATACAAAGCAGCCGTTGTCTAGCCAAGCAGTCGTAGAGTGCATGTGCGCAGCGACCTGCTGCTTGGCACGATGAGCTAGTGCCTCTTTCACTCGGCATGTGATTTGTTACTGTCATTCATAAATGTGATTACGATTGCAGTTGGCATATAAGCAATGTGGTTTTCAAAATAGTGATTGTCAGATTATTCCCAATCAATCGATATGCTGTTATCCGCTGCAATCGGAAGTACTCTTTAAACTGCACATCTGTCCAAGATTGTACAATCTCGAGATAGTTCTTGGTACGATGTCTCCTACATCCTGTTGTTAAAAATCGCAGCAAGGGAAAATATAATGCGTCATCGTTGTCGTCATTATTGAATATCCAGCTGCCATTTGATGATGAGAGATTTGAGGTAATTGAAAGGCTGTTGTTGCTCGAGGTAGAACTGTCACTACTACGATTCAGTTTCCATTAAAGAAAATATTACTCTGCGACATAATATCTGTAAATTGATGGAATATGTATATATATATAGGCTGCATCTGTATCATTGAGTTGGAGACTCGTGGACATTAACAACAGTATATTTATTTTATTTCACTCGTACAATTCTTAAGACAACTAGTGGTTAAAAAAGCGCGTGGTAAGGGGCGTGTACATAAACAATGGGGCGCTAAACGTTTAGACTCAAAAACCTCAAGGGATAGAAAGCCGGAAAGATTCTGTTAGTCGTCCGAGCGAGGTGTTAACGTTTGCTTCCGTTGATAGCATGGCGGTGCATCGGAGTATAGTAATTTGTACTATAAAAATAAATGTTCAAGGGAATTTGATTAAGCGTATATCTATTGGATCTATACACAAACGAATGCGGTAAGTAATTATGTTATGACAGAACGTAGTTGAATTTAGGTTATTGCTATGCACGTCGCTACGTATTGTAGCATCCGAGGAGGTGTATCGACCGGTAACGTACTGGGTGCAGTCCAAATCGCGCTCACAGCGCTTACGATGCACAAACTGCTAACGTGCGGTCCGATTCAACGAGCGTGGTAACGTCTGTTTGCAGTTCTAGTAATTCGGACCACTTGTGAGCATGCTTATTCGTTCGACATAACCTTATAAATCATCATGGCCTATTAACTCGAGAAGGTAGTTGCACTTTAAGCATTTTCTACATTTGACGAAAGTGACGACAGTGATACAGAAAATATAATAGAACAACATGATGTTGTTTTGTCAACAACATCAAGTAGCTCCGAAGATGACGAACTCCTTTACGCAATTCTTGTGTTAAGGAAGAAACGAGGATGATTGGAGCACAGACCTCGCATTGAAAATTACGTTGACAGTGTTATGCCGGTACCGGGTAATTAGATTATTCGGTATTCGGTATAATATTAAAAAGTTATTATTTTTCGGGATCGTTTGCCGATAAGGAGATGGATCTCGAGTTATCGATGAAAACACGAATTTATGTAAAAGGAAGTATTTATTATAGGCAACGGTGACTTTCCGTTGTCTATTTAGAAGTAAAGTAAGAAAGTGCAATAATGCGTTGTTTCGAGAATTTCACGAGGAACCAACCGTTCTCTGTTAAGTCGAAATTAATTATGTTTTTACTGAAGCAGTTAGCAACTGCGTTTGCTAAAATCCCTTAGTTGGCAGCTTTAGCTTTAGCCTATCGTAGATCGCCTCGCGAGTCGCTTCATGTTGCGTCGGCGTCTACTTCGCATCCCGTCTTGTATGACAGCTAGAATTCCATCTCTGTGTCCGCTAAGGAATATTCCCGAGAATACGTTAGAGGAATATTCCGCGACACAACATCCCTCCCCCCTTAAAAGGAAAAATTTTCAAAAAAAATTTTTTCTTCAGTTGGTTTCCCGTACCTTACAATTTTAATACAATTTTACGATTTGATATATGATATATAATATGTGTGTAAAATGTTTTATTTTTGTCGTTCAAGTCGAGCGAGTCATTCTCGGTTGGGGGGACGATTGCATAACCTGGCCAGCTCGGTTCGAAGTGGTTCCTCTGGCTGTTGTCGTCCGAGAGGCTCAAGGTTGATAGTTACCTCGGCGGCTGCCGGGGTTATTGCTTCTCTAGTGCTCGGTGGTGTTCTGTTTCTTTTGTATCTGTAACATTTAAGCAGAACGTAGCCAACCAAGGCGATCGGCGCTATAGCGCCCAAGGAGTAGAAACTCAGGTTGTGGACGTGTTGCATCCCGTCTCCGGCAGTATGGAGGTTGTCCATGATTTGGTCGGCTCGAGCTCCGAGCTTCCGAAGCTCTTCGGGGTCTCGCAGCACGCTCTGTAGTGGGACGGTCCTCTCGGTCTGCGGCGGGGGTGCCCGAGCTTCGATTTCCGTTAATGTCAAGTTAAACGACGGGAGGTAGTTTTCCTGTATGATCTGCGATGTTCGCCCGATGGTTTTGATGCTGAAATCTCGGGCGGTTACTATACATACGCCTACCAAAGCCAGTATTTCCGAATTATTCAATATTTCGTGCTGAGTGGGATTTTCCCACAATTTATCCCTATGGGGACCGGGGTTGGCGCGACGTATAACCATCGTCCTTGCTGTTGCATTGGAACGATTAAGGGATGTGTGATTTCGACAACCCTTTTCGCGCAGTTTTTTCCGTTACCGGTGTCCATTTTTGCATAGATTAGGACTTCGCAGGGCGCGTCGCGTGTGACCGGCATAGTAGGGTGTGTTGGTGGGCAAATGTACGATTTGCCCAGTACCTTGCAAATTTTTATGTCATCGTATGTCATCCTTAGGTACTTGCGATTCTCTATATCTATTACCAAGTGGGACTCGGTCGCTTCTATGTAGTAGTGCCTGCCGTTGTCCGCTCGCGTGGGTATGGGGTATACTTTTTGCATACTATATCGTTGCTGCCCGATCAGCGGTATGTCCAGCACGAGTACCACTGCGTTGCCTTCGCTGTAAGCCCTGGTATCGGCCAGTCGCGTAAGTGTTGACACTTGGTCAGGTGCTATTGCGACCGGGAAACTACTGCCCGACGGTAGGTGTGGTAGTGCCTCTACGAGGTGCCTAGCGAGTGTGCGTGGCGGCAGGGACGTTGCTCGGGCCTTACCGCTAGCTATATCGTCCACCAGCCACACTAGCTCCTGTACGTCGCCGAGTAATGCTTCGACCGCAATACTTATCGCGTTGAGCGTCTCGTCCAGGTGTTGGCGTCTCTCTATGTAGTATACTTCGCTGTTAAGCGTGCGGTTGATATGCTGCATCCGGGACAGCAGGGTCTGTTCGTTAGCCTGTATGTGTTGCGCGCTTTCATTAAATAAGCAGAGCGTGGTTTTTATGACTTGTATTTGATTTTTTAACCCTTCCTTCAGGGTCTGGTGGGACGCCTCCAGGCGCGTTATCTCTTCGTGTAGTTCTTTTGCGTCGGTGGCATCCATGTTTCCCGTGATGGCTTTGATTATGCTTCCGAGGCCATCTACCAATCCTCGGCGCTCTCTGACGGGGCGCGTCCCGAGGAGGTCGAATATGGTCAGTATTCCTGTCTCTATTCTTTTCTTCATTCTCGGAACCGAGTCGCTTATGACGGGGCATATATCGTTGGCGCGAGTTTCGCTTTCGCACAGCTCCGTCAGACGTTGTAGGCTTTCGCTTATCTCCCCCTCTCGGTGCAGTAGTGCAGCGAGGTCCAGCCTGATTATCAGTCGCCACGTCGATTGAATTATTGTAAGGCTCCCTATGTTCTCGTAGTAGATGCCCGGAGTGCTGGCAAAAATGCTGACGAGGTAGTCGGCTGTACGCGGTGTGGCTGTGGTTTGTCCATACCTTGCTGCGATTAATCTGCAATCAGACGAGGGGAGGAAAGCGTGAGTTCTCCCTCTTTCGTTGTAGTCTCGCGAGTTTTGCTCGAGGGCTTTTTGGCTCATTCTTGTTCTCACAACCCGACTGGAACGATGTCAACTATTCTTGTCCGCGTTTCCAGGGCCTCGCCCTACGGGGCAGTCCTCGGTAAGGGGGACGACGTAACTCCCGCGGTAATGGAGCTAATTGTAAGTACTCTCCTTACCTTGCTTGGAATTTTTAATGTTTCCATAAAATTCTTATTTATTTTAATTTTCATTTTTATTTACAGAGCTGCCTGGTCGTGGTACCAGGGCCTAGTCGGCGCTGGCTGTCCGACGAGTTCCGGGAGCGAGCGGCTACTCGCCGTCGCCGCCAGGACAACCGCCGAGCGGTGTATTGTCTGTGGGGCCTGGGGCCGTGGCTCGGAGACGAAGAGCCCTACCACGATTTCGTCGGGCTGCGCCGGCTCTTCGCTGAGGAGCCGCTTCATACTTGTCCCACTTGCGGAACCATCTTTGTTTAATAATAGTCATAATTCTTTCGGAAATTTATGTTTTTATGTTAATTAAAAATTTTCGAATTTACCTCGAGTCGTTAATGGAGTTCCTACCTTGCGCTCCGTGGAGCTCCCTACCCTCATTTATTTAGTTTTTATTTAGTTTTTAATGATCAATAAATAGTTTCAGGCGGTTTGCGTGGACCGCCTGAATTTTCCGTCCCTTCTGGACGACGTAATTGACGGGAGGCCTCGCTTCCACTATCTCGTGGGGTCCCGTCCACTTCGGGGTCAGCTTGGCCGTCCGCCCCCTGCGCACCGTCTCGTCACGGAGGAGTACGCGTTCGCCGACGCGGTACTCCTGCTCCTGTGCGCCTTGGTCGTATGTGGTCTTCGACCGTCTTTTCGCGCCTTCCAGGTTGTCTCTTGCTACAGTCCATGCGGCTCGTAGTCGTTCGCGTAGCTCTTGGACGTAGTCGTCGTATGCATAGGTGCGGCGGGGCTCCTGCTTCACGGCGGTCGGTAACTCCGCTTCGCGTCCATACACCAAAACATGGGGTGACAATCCGGTCCCTGTATGTGGAGTGGTGTTGTACGTGAACATCGCGTATGGCAGCCACTCGTCCCAATTACCTTGGTCCTCGTTTATGAAATTTTTCAGGTATTCAGCGAGGGTGCGATGCGATCTTTCTAGCGCGCCGTTTGACTCTGGGTGGTAAGCAGTCGTTTGTATCTTCTTGATTCGGAGCAGTCGACACATCTCTCTGAAGATCGAGCTGAGGAAATTCGTGCCTTGATCAGATAATATTATTTCCGGTGTCCCGTGCCGGCAAATCAATTCTTCTACGAGCGCTTTTGCTACTGTCGGAGCCTCTTGGTTCGGTAGTGGAATTGCTGCGCTGTATTTGGTAAGTGCGTCTTGGATCGTAAGTATATATTTTTTCCCGTTGACGCTTTCCGGTAACGGTCCTACGATGTCGACCGCAACTTTTTCGAACGACCTCGATGGGGTGTCAGTTACCACCATTGGTACTCGTTCCCTTTTCCCGATTTTATTTTTCTGGCAGGATTCGCACGATGTTATGTATTTTTCTAAGTCCCTTCTTATGCCGGGCCAGTCGTACTTGGTCCGGATCCGATGCAGCGTACGCCTGATACCCTGATGCCCTCCTAAGGGGGTGTCGTGGTATTCTTTTATGATTTTCAGGCAGTCTTCGAAGGAGGGAGCGGCTACGCCACTGCGGCAGTCGCTACGCTCTTTCATAACGCTGTCTTCTTCTGTGCTGCTGGAAGTTCGTAGGCTACGGGCCCCTCCGTGCCTCGCTTCCTCCGCAGGCCTTTGCGGTGCTCTGTCCGCAATTTCTTCGCTCGGTGTGCCCACCGGTGGCTCCGCTGTTGGGTCGCTCTCTCTCTCGAGCGGCCTTGCAACGTTTGCCTTTCGCGGCCTTCCGCGCTTCGCGGGTCCGCCATACTGTGCTGGGCCCGCTCTGTCCTTGTCAGCGGTGCTCGCAGTCTTACCAGTGGCCTGCGTATGTAGCTTGCGTGGTCTACCCCTTCCCCGTCCGCACGGCTTTTCGGCGGGGCTGTGGGGTTCAGTAGAGTGTTCTGCAGGCACGCTACAAATCTCTCTGTCCTCTTCTGGCGCATTGGCCAGAGCGGCCTCTCTCTCTGCCGCGTTGCTAGGCTGGCCCGGGGTATTCTCGGCTCTCCGCTTTGTGCGGCTGTCCGTACCCGGGCGCGTGCTGTCCTCGTCTCGCTCACGGGCGAGCTTGACCTCTCGCTCCAGCGAGCTACCATGGCTATACGGGGTATCTTCGGCTGTCCGCTTTGTGCGGTCTTTCGTTGTGCCTACTTGCCCCGTCGTGCTGTCCTCTTCCGACTCACAGACTTCGTTCATAGCTCTCGCTTGGGTCCTCGTAGTAGCGAATATACGACTTAACGCGTCGGCGTTTGTATTACGCTTTCCGGCCTTATATTCAACGTTAAATTCGTGTTCGGCCAATTTAATTTTCCAACGCATTAATCTCGAACCTGGGTCCTTTACTCCGAACAGCCAGGTGAGCGGTTGGTGGTCCGTCACTACCGTGAAACGTGTACCATAAATATATGGTCGAAATTGAGCGAGAGCCCAAACTATGGCGAGTAGCTCTTTTTCCGTGGTTGTATAATTGAGCTCGGCCTTTGACATGGTGCGGCTCGCGTAACATATGGGCAAATCGTCCCCGATCTTGCCTTGCGATAAGATTGCGCCGAGCGCCCTGTCTGAGGCATCTGTCGTTACAACAAACGGCTTCGTGAAGTCTGGATACTGCAGTATCGGTGCTGTGGTAAGGGCTGTCTTCAGTTCTTCGAAGGCAGCGTCTCTTACTGCGGTCCACTCGAATTCGACCCCTTTCTGGGTTAATTCTGTGAGTGGCTTCGCGGTTCTCGAGAAGTCCTTGATGAATTTTCGATAGTAGCCAGCTAGTCCGAGGAAAGATTGTACTCCTTTTATATTTCTCGGTACTGGGAATTCCCTTACTGCTTCCAGTTTCTGCGGATCAGCACGTACGCCCTCTTTGGATATGATGTGGCCGAGGTACTGCGTTTCCTTGCGCAGGAACTGGCACTTGCTCGGTTGCACTGCTAATCTGGCTTCTCTTAGCCGCTGCAGTACCTCTCGTAACCTGTCATTGTGCTCCTTGAAGGTTTTGCCGTGAATTACTATGTCGTCTAAGTACACATAGCATTTGACGCCCTGTAGTCCTGCCAGCGCGGAGTTCATCAACCTCTGGAAGGTCGGTGGGGCGTTTTTGAGTCCGAAAGGCATTTGGTTATACTCGAAATGGCCCTGTGGTGTGGAAAATGCGGTCTTTTCCTTGTCTTGCTTTGCCATCGGGATTTAATGAAATCCAGAGGCGAGATCCAAGGTCGTATAGTATCGGGCCCTTCCCAGCTGGTCCAATATCTCGGTGATATTAGGCAGTGGGTACGAGTCTCCGATGGTGGCTTCGTTCAGCTTCCGAAAGTCCACTACTACGCGCATTTTTCTCTCTCCGGCTGCGTCAGGTTTCTTCGCTACAACCAGCAGCGGGGCGTTCCATTGACTCCGGCTAGGTTGGACAATGCCTTCCTCAAGCATTTCGCGGGTCTGCCTCTCCACTTCTCTCTTGTGGGTCTCGGGCAGCCTGTATGGGTGCACCTTAATGGGCTGCACCCCATCCTTAAGGGGTATCACATGTTCTACCATAGGCGTACATGGCAGCCTGTCCCCTGGGAGGTGGAACACATCTTCGTATTCTCTCGTGATCTCTTCGAGCGCTTCGCGCTCTTCCTTATTGAGATTTCGCGCGTCTAGCTCTTGAGCTAGTCGCGCGAGGCGGTCGGCCCCTCGCTCCGCGCTGACGGTGCATACTTCGGGCGTCGTGGCCTCGGGACCGTGACCCACTGCCGTTATCTCTAGAGGCTCGAGTTCCACCACCGGGCGTTGTACCTCAACAGCCTTCTCTGTGGTGTTTATTAGACTTACTGCACAGCTGCTACCGTGCGGCGGCGTGATGCAGGCTCCCATTATTACTCCTTTTCCGAGTTACATTTTAGAGAGCAGTCCGATAAATTTGCTCTTGGTCGCGGCGTAAGCGACGGTCTCGCTGCGTGGCGGCAGGGTCATCTTCACCGAACCATCTAAAAGCGGCATGCAATGTCCGTATAGTTTAATCATTTCGCCGTGCAAGATATCTGCTTTATGATGTTTAATGAAGTCCATACCAAGCAGTCCGTTGACCTTCAACGGCACGGTGCTCGGAACGATGTAAAACCAATGCTCTACATTTAGAGCCGGCGTCTCGAGCGTGATGTTCGCCATTCCTAGAGGAGTAAATTTTTCTCCCGCCACCCCTTGTAATTCCACTTTGCAGTCTTTCACCATAGTCTCGGGTTTGAGAATGTCTTCTTTAATGATGCTGCATTGGGCTCCGGTGTCTGCCTTGATGGTGAGTACCCCAGACACGGCCAGCGATGCAATAATATCGAAATCACTGGCGGTGGCACTCGACGCCGGCAACGTTACTTGTAGCAGTTGTAGCTTGCTTGCGGGCTTTTCCTGGGCTGTTAGTGTGTTCAGCCTCATCGTTGCCAGCGGGCGGGTGTCCGTGTTATTCCGACCGGTACCCGTCGTTACTGTCGTTTTTTTTTCCTTATCTTCCGAGTCCTTTTGACGTTGGGGCTGCTGTGTCGTCCGAGCGGGTTCGCTCTGGTTTAGCGATAACCTCTTTCTACAGTCCCTCCACACGTGGCCCTTCTTCTGGCAGTAGTTGCACACGATGTCGACGGTGTGTATGGACTTATTTTCACTGGGCATTGGCAGGCTCACTCTTCCCGATCTCCGGGTGCAGTCTCGTGCCAAGTTTCCGGCGTTCCCGCAGGTGAAACAATTTTCGTTCTGCCGGGATGGAGCGCCCTGGGACCTTCTGGGGTGGCTCGACGCTCCCCCTAGCCCTCCCTTAGGCTGCACCATGTTGGTTATCTCTATGGCCCCGGCCACGGAGTCATGCAACGTTTGGTAATTTCTAGCACGTACCAGCACTTGCACCTGGCCGTGCAGGCCGTTTTCGAAGTTGGCCTGTGCGCTTCGTCGTGTGACGCTCTCGACGGTAATCTTTTGATCCTCTGTTTGCAACGGCTCGCAGAGTATTTCGGCGATGTCTACCGTTGACCCGTATCTCCGTTGATTCCTGGGTTCGTCCTTGGTGCGTCGCCAACGATTGCGCGACGGCTTCTTTTCGAGTAGCTGCTATGCGTACTCGGTTGCACACTTTGTGCGGTTTTCCGCGACTTGACGTGACACCGTCAATCGGGACTTTAAACGGTTGACCAATACGTCACCCCGCACCGACGTTCACTTCACGCTTCGCGTTAGATTAGTCGGGTTTTCACGAACTACACTGGTGTCCTTGCACGCGTCGTAGTCGTCACTTCAGAGTATTCTCAACTTTGTCCAAAACACTTTTGTCCTAATAAATCGCGAATCACTTAACTTCGGCAGATCCCACCGCTGCCACCAAATGTTATGCCGGTACCGGGTAATTAGATTATTCGGTATTCGGTATAATATTAAAAAGTTATTATTTTTCGGGATCGTTTGCCGATAAGGAGATGGATCTCGAGTTATCGATGAAAACACGAATTTATGTAAAAGGAAGTATTTATTATAGGCAACGGTGACTTTCCGTTGTCTATTTAGAAGTAAAGTAAGAAAGTGCAATAATGCGTTGTTTCGAGAATTTCACGAGGAACCAACCGTTCTCTGTTAAGTCGAAATTAATTCTGTTTTTACTGAAGCAGTTAGCAACTGCGTTTGCTAAAATCCCTTAGTTGGCAGCTTTAGCTTTAGCCTATCGTAGATCGCCTCGCGAGTCGCTTCATGCTGCGTCGGCGTCTACTTCGCATCCCGTCTTGTATGACAGCTAGAATTCCATCTCTGTGTCCGCTAAGGAATATTTCCGAGAATACGTTAGAGGAATATTCCGCGACACAACAACAGAACGATTCCCAGAGTTTCTGATGAAGAATTTAATTCACATTTCAAGTGATTGCATCAAATTAGTTCAACTTGTGATAAACACTGATAAATGTACAAATTACGACGATTTACATGAGTTCCCGCTTCTGATCTTGTCAGTCGATGCAATCTCACAAGTAATGTTACTAACCAATGACTTCTTCAACTAATTATTTATTGCAAATTGAAACTTTTGTAAAGCTCATGCACCGGTAAGGCTCTGCGCAACTCCTGTAAAGCTGACGCATCAGTGAATTTCTATGTAACTCATGCACATCTGGCTGGTTAATGAGTTTGTCAGCTGTACAGAGACTGAGGGTTTTGTTATTTAACCCTAATGTAAAATCTGAAGTATATTCCATCTGTATTCAAAATATTTGAATTTTTTCAGAATGATCCCTGACACTGCCGAGTTCATACTTGGCCTTATAGGATCAGCGATATCGAGCAGTAATTCTGTGTCTGGGAGAAAACCGATCTGCTCTAACACGCAACTTCTCTTAACATTGTGGGTTATGGCAACGCCGGACTCGTACAGATCTTACTTTACCGATTGTAATCAATGTTTTTACTCGGAAACAAAACTATTACTGATTTTTAAAGTATTATTAACATAGATCCATTTGTGACCGGTTCAATGTTGGAAAAGCCACTACCATTAGAAGTGTGCAGAGAGTGACATATGCTTGTAACAAAATTTGCTTTTATTTCCGAATAGACTCAGGCGTAGTAACGTTCTCGCTACTTTAGTGATATCAGTGGTCGGTATGGCAGCATGTATGACCGCCGACGAGTTCCTAAAACTCTGCAAATTTATATCTCGGGCCGCGAGGCAACCGTTCCCGGGGAATTTCATACCCGAGGGGTAATCATCGTGGAATAATTATCATTTTAGCTTTAATCAGTGAATATACTTCTTCGCTTAGTTGCAATTTCATAGAAGTATGCATTTATACTTAACGAAAACACATTGGAAATCATATAGATATATGGTAGGTCATGGACTCAACACGTCCTCCTCTTATATGGGCATCGGCTCGTATGCTCAACGAAATGACTTGCGTAGGTGATCTACGGCACCAAATATATTACACACAAATACAGCAAGCTGGCTACAAAAAGAAGCTCGATGTATGGGTTCTTCATGAGTTGAGCGCGAAAAACATGATAGACCGAATTAACATCTGCGATGCGCTGCTAAAACGTAATGAAATCGAGCTATTTCTGAAACGTGTCATAACCGGTGATGAAAAATGGGTCACGTACGACAATCGGAAGCGTCAAAGATCGTGTACAAGGGATGGTGAGCCGTCACAAGCGTTCGCGAAGCCAGGATTGACGGCGAAAAAGATGATGCTGTGTGTGTGGTGGGACTAGAAGGGAATCGTCCACCATGAGCTATTTCCAGAAGTTCTTCACCGATGGCATCATGGCTCTACCCGAAAAATGGCGGAACATTGTCGATAATAATGGAGCATATTTGGTTTAAATAAATTTATTTTCACACTATAAGAAAACCAGTTGAATTTTACTAAAAAAACGCCACGAACTTTTTCCCAGACCCAATATATAGATTGTCAACCGTGAGTATGTAACGGACCGTAGGTAATGCAGAGTGGGCCGACAGTCGACACACAGATTGGGCCTTACGGTAAATACTATTGTACCGTTCTGCTGGTAAAACATGCCCTGTCGTCGATGACCAGGCTGGGACTCCTTCGTATCTGATTGGTTGCCTATTTTTTTACTATTCGATGTCAATTAATTTCTTTACACTTTTAAGCAAGGCATAAATTTAACATATCCGATTTTTTCCTATTCCATAACAATTGGCAATTCGTTTTTTCAAAAGTTCCCAACTATTCATAATAATGATGGTAAGTAAAAATGCTCGTAATTTTTTTCAGCTTCATAAAAACTGTTTTATTTTTACATTTTCGTATAGGAAACTTGCTTGCTTTATTCTCGTTGACTGTTGATTTTCAATAACATTCTTTGCAGTTATAGTGAGCTGGTGGTGGATCGTCAATATGTGTTCTCGTACCCGGTTCATTGTAATGTAAATAGCATGACATGTAGGAGCAGACGTCGCGGTCATTCTTCAGGTGCTCAGGTAATTTGTCATACAGAATAGATATTGTTTCTCCCCAATGTTTCAACAGCAGGCATTTCGGGATGTACTCGAGCTCCTCATTGGTGAGTTTCCAGGGATCCTTGGAGCATTTGATCACGAGTATACCATCAATAGTATCCATTATGGTTAGAAAGCGAGCGAAAGATGATTTCACCAAGACGTTTTCTTTTCAACTAACCTTTTCTTAGCTGTTACGATTATATATACATCTGGTGACTCTTTTAATAGCCTTCCAACACTCTGCATATACTATAGATGTAGACATTTTTTCTGCGGTATATTAGTACCAACGTATCTTTCCAATTCTGAATAGCATTCATGTTTTGATGCCCGCACAATAGCAACAATAATATGTGTAATAATAGTATTACAAAGTACATCGCCCTCTAGATCAGCTTTTATATCAATTTCCTCGAAAACATGTAATAACGCATGATCGGTCGAGCTTGATAGTGTTATATGCCCACAATCAGGAACGTGGTAGCTGTCACTGCAACTTCGATATGTAAAAACCTTTATTCTATTAACATTTAAACATTTCGGCGAAGTATTTTTCTATATTTGCCAGTATGGTCAGTGAACGTTACAATAAACAATTTAGTCGTTTCTTCATTATCAATTTTAGGTTTGACGATAGATGAATACTATGAGTCCTTTGTGGTTTAACACGCCATTGTATTTACGATGAACATAAGTTGTCGTGAAAATGAGGGTATTCAAATAATGGCTAGCGCGTCCTCAAGTCTCAACTGATCTCTTTTAATGCAGAGATCCTAAAGGGTAGTTAAATTGTAAGGGCCGATGTTGAATGTGAACCACACCTAAACGTCAAGTTTTTTTCTGCATTTCATTTGACATTTCTCAATTTCAGACTAACTCAATTTGAACCATAGAAAGATACACAATCGAGCAACGCGTTAAAGTTATTCAGGCTTATTATGAAAATGGGCGTTCAAATCAAAATGCATATCGTGCACTTCGTGATTTTTTCGGTCAATTTAATCGTCCAAATGTGCGTACAATCGGAAAAATCGTGCAAAAATTTGAGCAAACCGGGTCTGTAGGAGATATTAAAACACCAGTGCATGCTCGTACAGCTCGTACTGCAGAAAATATTGCTGCTGTTCGCAATAGTGTGGCTGAAGAGCCGTCCACCTCAACTCGTCGTCGTGCCCAACAATTGCACCTCTCACGCTCGTCGTTGATGAACATTATGCATAAAGACTTGCATTTACACGCTCATAAGGTGCAATTGACTCAAGAACTAAAGCCTCTTGACCATTCCAAACGTCGTCAATGGTCAGAATGGTGGCAAGAAATGGCAACAGTGGATGATCAATTTTCGAAGAAAATCATCTTCAGTGATGAGGCACATTTTCACCTCAGTGGATTCATCAATAAGCAGAATTGCCGCATTTGGGTGAATCATAATCCAAGAGTGATTGTCGAAAAACCAATGCACCCACAAAGAGTGACTGTTTGGTGCGGTTTATGGGCTGGCGGCATCATCGGGCCGTATTTTTTCCAAAATGAGGCCGGTCAGGCAGTTACTGTGAATGGTGTTCGCTATCGTGAGATGATAACGAACTTTTTATGGCCCGAATTGGAAGATATGGATGTGGGCGATATGTGGTTTCAACAGGACGGTGCCACTTGCCACACAGCTAACGAAACAATGGCTCTTTTGCGCGACAAATTCAATGGCCGTGTTATCTCACGTGGCGGCGATGTCAATTGGCCGCCAAGGTCATGTGATTTGACACCGTTGGACTTCTTTCTTTGGGGTTATTTGAACGAAAAGGTGTACGTCGATAAGCCAGCAACAATTCAAGAGCTAAAGGATGAGATAATTCGGCACATTAACGGCATAGAACCTCAATTATGCCTAAGCGTCATCGAAAATTTGGACCATCGGATGGAGGTGTGCCGCCGAGGTCGCGGCGGCCATTTAGCCGATATTTTGTTCCATACATAATTGAACCATACCATATTATCATAATAAAAAGAATTGACAATAATTTCCTCAATAATTTGTGTTTTATTCAAAATCAACATCGGCCCTTAAAATTTAACCACCGTTTACTTACAAGGGGACCTCTAGGTACGTGGAACACGGATTCGGACCAAATTTTTTTTACATGTAGGTTGCACCCAGGGGTGCAATAGGCGCAAGTAATAGGACGCACTTCTCAGCCGTTTTCGAGATATAAAATATTAAAAATTTCCGAGCGTCCATATACTCTCTATATGCTCTCTGCGTTAAGTAATTTTCAACGGAGCGCGTATCGTAGTCGGCAACGTCTCCGCTTCGTAAGCGCTGGATCGCCGGATCGAATCCCGGCGTGGACTTTTTTTTTTTAAATTATTATTATTATTATTTAATCATTTCTACGGCAACTACTATGCGATAATATTAATATTTCCGTAAAGGGATGGAAAATATTTTTTATTGTGGATCATTTTGGTGTTATAAGGAAAAACGAGCAGCTTTTTTTACTTATTTATTTTTTGGTTGAAAGGTAGGGAAAGAATTGTGACAAATGGATACACGAGTTTAAAAGAATAACCAATCTTTTTATTAACTTTTCATTGGTTATCGCAACTACAAGAACTAGGGTGGTACTGATCATAAAAACATGGAAAACAATAGTTATTTTGGCATCGGGCGCACGTAATAAATGCTCATCGGTAAAAATCTCGTCATATAATAATGGATTCGTTTGGCCGCCCCAGGAATCAATGAGCAACTGCGATTATATTAATATTTCCGTAAAGGAATGAATAATTAATTAATTCATTCATTCATTCATTCATTTACCTGTTGACCGGGGAATTATATTATATTTCAAGTATATTTGACGTATTTATACGTCCCGCCCGGTTAACAGGTTGATAAATTAATAAATTAATAAATTAATAAAATTCGTTGGCGCCTGTTCTGACCTGTCGAGGACAACCGCATGCGATCAAAAAATTTGGAATGGAGGAAACGGGGTCCCATTAGCCATGTAAGCCGCATTCAGTTGTTAGCTCTCGAGTTAGAAGCATCGTTATTTTCGTATAATGTCCGACTCTACAGATAAAAGTGAAGTGCCTGGTCCTTCGACGGCCGAAGAGGGTGTAGCTGACGCAGAGTCCCAAGATATTGAAGAATCGAAAGTGCAATTAAAAACTGCATTAGTATATTGCGAACAACTTCTTTTGGAGAATAATCACATCGCGACGGAACCATCTACAATAATTAAGGAGGCACACATGGAAATTGGCGAAAAAATGTATCACAGTATAATGGAAACGCTAACGGTACACAAATTTGCGATGAAAGATGAACTGATAATGTTCGGAGAAGTTGCGGAACAAGGCGTATGGGATGAGGTCGAAGAATCCGCATCGCAATCAGACAACGACGACGATTACGAGCCACAAGAAAAAAAGATGAAAGACGAAAAGGAGTTCATTCCCCTGGATTATAAAATAAAGGTGGTGAATTTGGCAAAAATGCACCCGAAGTGGAGTTTAAAAAATTTCCAAAAAAAAGGAGGATATCGCCTCAAGAGAATGGACCAGTTGAAAATATGGGATAAACATATCAGAAGTGGTGGAACCATTGTAGACAAATATAATACAATTGATTCGTGGACATGATCGTATGTCTTTCGCAGAAGCTCGACAATCCAACCAGCAGGTCACAACGAGGAACTTGCAGATATGGGCCCCAGCTGCTGCGACCCAATTTCCTGATTTAGAATTCAAAGCTTCCGATGTCTGGGTACACCGCTTCAAAGTAAAACATAGGATTCGACAAAGAAAAATCACGAAATTTGTATCCGAGCGAGAAACTATTACAATGGAGGAAACTCTCGCTGCGGCCGAAAAATTCAGAATCCAGACACGAGCGCTAATTCCGAATTATGACAAGGATTTGGTGATAAACACTGATCAAACAGGTATTTTTAAAAATAATTGTATTACATGACAGACAAAAATTTTCACGTTCATAATTAATTATTCCACTTATTTTATCTAGAGTGCCAATACCAATCAACATATAACAGAACCCTTGCCGAGCGTGGGTCAAAAGTGGTTCTTTTAAAACGTAAGGATATGAATAAGGTGACCCATTCATACACGGCACAGTATGCTATGAGCCTATCGGGTAAGTTACTTCCGACCGTCTACGTTTGCTTGCAAGAGACCACCGGCAAATTTGGACCAGTGGTCCAAAAATCTATAGATAAATATGCGGAAAAATACACGAACGTCGTCATCACATCTTCCAAGTCCGGCAAACTGAATACAGCACTGTACAGGGATTTTTCAACTAATGTTATGATGCCATACGTAAATAAGGAGAAATTCCTGTTGCTCATTGATTCCTGGGGCGGCCAAACGAATCCATTATTATATGACGAGATTTTTACCGATGAGCAGGGTTTACCAACGTGCACTGTAAAGATCATTCCACCAAAGTGCACTCCATTAGTGCAACCGTGAGATGTATATTTCTACCGCCAAGTTAAAAATTTTATCAAGAGTCTTCAGAATTGTTCTTATATTATCGAACAGAATAGGGAAATTAATTCTAGGGAAGACTGTATCAAAATTCAATCTATTGTTCACCATCAACTGTCTTCTCCAATATTTTGCGACATGTTACGATACGCTTGGTTCGCTGCCAAATTATATGACGACCGGAGATCTTTCCTAAACGTTAACGAGGTTTGCTTCGCGATTGACGTCTTGAAAAATCCTGCGGATGCGGAAACTCGGCATTTATTACGTGCGCCCGATGCCGAAATAATTATTGTTTTCCATGTTTTTATGATCAGTACCACCCTAGTTCTTGTAGTTGCGATAACCAATGAAAAGTTAACAAAAAGATTGATTATTCTTTTAAACTCGTGTATCCATTTGTCACAATTCTTTCCCTACCTTTCAACCAAAAAATAAATAAATAAAAAAAGCTGCTCGTTTTTCCTTACAACCCCAAAATGATCCGCAATTAAAAATATTTATTCATTCCTTTACGGAAATATTAATATTATCGCATAGTAGTTGCCGTAGAAATGATTAAATAATAATAATAATAATTTTTTTAAAGTCCCCGCCGGGATTCGATCCGGCGATCCAGCGCTTACGAAGTGGAGACGTTGCCGACTACGCTACGCGCTTTGTTGAAAATTACTTAACGCAGAGAGTATATAGAGAGTATATGGACGCTCGGAAATTTTTAATATTTTATATCTCGAAAACGGCTGAGAAGCGCGTCCTATTACTTGCACCTATTGTACCCCTAGGTGCTACCTACCTGTAAAAAAAATTTGGTCCGAATCGGTGTTCCACGTACCTGGAGGTCCCCTTGTTAGATAGAGTCGCTAGTCGAATGTCATTTGGGGAAAATATATGGGAGATGCTAGGAGTTCTTTCGAATAATAATAAAACAGAAAATACAAAATTTGGCATTTATTCATAATAATTCACAAGTAGCATCCAAATCGTTATGTACAAGTTTGTATGCATACGTTTCTATTACAATCGTAGCCATTTATATTACGGTGTTTTTTTGTGTAGCTGTTTGAGAATTCCTTCCTGGTGTAGTTGGAATGACCCTGTAATAAAAGGTGTCCCAAAATTAACGCAAGATTCGAATTTGCCGCCATTTGTGCAGTAAAGTGTTGGCGACCCAAAAAAAAAATAATTTGACAACTGAGAGGTTAGGGTTAATAAAAATGTAAACAAGATGGTGCCACATGCCATACATCCCGTGAAACAATTCAATTACTGCATGAGACATTTCCTAGTCGTGTACTCTCTCGTTTCGGTGATCAGAATTGGCCCCCTAGATCTTGTGATTTAACACCATTAGATTTCTTTTTATGGGTTCATTGGCTTGTTGACATAGACCTTTGACTGCAAATGTATTAATATAATTGTGTGCTGGTTCTCAGCCCAGATATTCAGCTCAATTTATTTGTTCATACAGTTCAATTTTTTGACTTTTTGATGCAATTATTTTATATCAATTTTGTTGCTTTCCAAATTAATATAATTGTGTGCAGTAGGTACTGAGAGCGGTGTGCGTGCTGCAGCCAGTGCTGCAGAGCACGCCACGCTATGAGATAAATGAGTGCTTAAAATGTGTCAATTATTCACTGCAAGCTCTCAGCAGGTTTATCTGAGAGAAGTTGCAGCGAATAGGTGAGAGCACTTGCAATTGAATTGCTTGAGTGCTGTGACTGAATGTGAGAACAGCTACAGCTACGCAGCACTGCGTAGCACAATACAACATAGACTGATGGAGCACAAATGAGCAGAGTATAGTCACTGTATTTTCCCAGCAGATTTTCTGGGGGAAACTACAGTGAATATAGAGCACATGCGTAATTATATTAATTAAGTCGGCAAAATACGAGTAGAGTGAGGAGAACGTGGTGCAGCACGTGCTGCAGCGCACGCCACAAAGTGAGACAAAAATGTTGATGTACCGCTATTTTCCTCCTCACTGACAGTGAATTGCTCTGCATTATATCAGTGTACGCTTACCTTGAGTTCTGAGTCCTGGTGAGCGAGAAGTTGAGCGAGTCCGGTGAATTGCGACAGAGAAACGGTCCGAGAGTCCTTTGATGCGTGTGCTGTTTCCGTGGTTGTTCCGAAAAGTGTCAAAATTTCCAATATGGCTGCGAGATATGAAAGCGTCGTTGAGCGCTGAAGTCAATTGAAAGAGATAGCCGGTGAGCGAAGCCGAAGTCAAGCGAGAGAGACATCCTCTCGCTCAACGCGGCGTGCCTACGAGGCACAGCCTCGGCTCCGCAAAGCCCTGCATTGGCTATCTCCGGCCCAACCGAACGCAGCGTGCTAGAGCACAGCAACAGGTCGACGCACGGCGAATATCGATCGCCGTGCGCCAGCTGATATCCAACACGCTGAGATTTAGCCTCCTCATCGTCATTGAATTGCGATGAATTGTAACGGTGTACCTCACCTTATTTTTGAGTCCCGGTGAGAACGAAAATGCTGAGAAAATCCGGTGAGATGGTGAAAAGTCCGAGCGAGAATACCGAGGATGTGTGCACTGTCCAGGCAGTTTTTCACGAAAGTGTCAAATTTTTTAATATGGCTGCACTTTACGTCGTTGAGCGCTAAAGTCAAATGAGTGAGATACAAAGAGCTATGCCGGAGTCAAACGAGAGAGCGCGAGCCTCTTGCTTCAAGCAGCATGTTCGCGACGCACTGCCTCGGCTATCTCTGGCATAGCCGAGCACAGCACGCTATCCAGCAGCAACAGATCGCCAGCTGATTTTCCAACATTTCCGCCCGCCATCATCAACGGAGTTGATGATTAAATTTCCTGATGTTGTGCGTTGGATGAGACGGGCTAGACAGCTAGTTTTGAGATCGACTTGGTGAGCGTAGTGGCAGCAGCTCGGAGTGTCACCACTCTGGTGAGCCCATCTTTGCTTGCATGCAACGCTGTGACCTGTGCTAGTGACTACTTGCACGGGGAGAAGCGCTCTTCCGTGAGCAGAACCAAAGAGCCGATTTTGATCATGTCATTAGAGCGATGTCACTTTGAGATTGGCTGCTACCATTGTAAGTAATGAGCAGGCCATTGACACGAAAATTGTTGCACCTTCTGCTGCCACAATTGCTGTCTTGAGAGTCGTGAGATTGCCAAAACCTCTAGAGTTGGCTCCAGGACAGTTGTGAGTATTTCACCAATGAGAAAATGTCCAGGTGAGAGGGCCGGCGCACAGTAGACGCAGAGCCCGAAATCGTGGCAGTAAATACAAATAACCTCCGATCGGAATGAAAATTGGTATGCAGGGGTTTTTAAGGTCGCTGATTACGAATCTGAAAGCTAAATTATTGTAAACAAAATGGCCGATCCAATATGGCGGACATGGATGTTAAAAAGGTGTCCGATCTTGACAAAAATTAGTATATGCGGGTTTTTAGGGTCGCTTATTACGAATCCGAAAGCCAAATTATTGTAAACAAAATGGCCGATCCAATATGGCGGACATGAATGTTAAAAAGGTGTCCGATCTTGACAAAAACTGCTATATGTGGGTTTTGAGGGTCGCTCATTACGAATCCGAAAGCCAAATTATTGTAAACAAAATGGCTGATCCAATATGGCGGACAAGTATGTTAAAAAAAATTAAAAATTTTCAAAAAAACTCCCTCCTGCCGTACCACTCAAAAAAGGATGAAATAATTTACTTATTTAGTATGACGTTTTCGTATACAATGATATATAACTTGCATTAGTTATTTGAATTTTAATTATTATAATTGAATTGAACAAAATTGATATACGCGGGTTGTGAAAGTGACTGATTGCGAATCAGAAAGCCAAACAATTTCGAACAAAATGGCCGATCCAATATGGCGGACATAAATGGTAAAAAGGTGTCAGATCTTGAAGAAAATTGATATACGCGGGTTGTGAAAGTGACTGATTACGAATCAGAAAGCCAAACAATTTTGAACAAAATGGCCGATCCAATATGGCAGACATAGATGGAAAAAGGTGTCAGATCTTGACAAAAATTGATATACGCGGGTTTTTAGGGTCACTGATCACGAATCCGACAGACAAATTATGGTACACAAAACGTATCCTGTTAAATGGATGAGATATAATATAAAATATAATAATCATAATAAAATAAACGTGAGCCGTGCCTTCTACGGAATTAATATTTTTATTTTCAAAATACATTATTCTCGAAATCGTGTAATCGAATTTAATTTTTAGTCGAATGGAACATCGGATTCGGAGTCGCCGTCGCCGTCGTCGATGTCGGAACCATCTACCGAGCTTGTATCGTCCACAAGACCCGATTCGATGTTATTTGTGACGAAACCTTGATGTGCTGCAGCATTGATAGTTGGAGCGAGCAGCATCGCGACAGCTTCCGGCGACAAACTTTTTAGTGGTTTCTTCGGTAGTTGCCGGATGCTAGATATGTACGGGTCTGAAGAAATTAGCAGCCGGTGGAAAACATCTTGCATTGTTTTTATCCTGGAAGTTTTTCGCGAGAAGTTTTCTCGGTATCGTTTAATATCTTTATTTCGAGCTTCCTGAGCGTCTTCGGATAATTCGCCGATTGGTAAAAGCGCATGAGCTATTATCAGTGAACCGTGAATTAATAGCTTGTGTACCGAAGTAGGCATGTGGTACCAAGGGTATAATGCAACGATAGTTCTTGCCGTTTCAATAGTATACTGCTCAAATAGTTCACAATTTATCTTGTGGCCACAGGAGATAACTTGCAGGATAACGTAGAAACGGTTAATTACTTTTTCGTTGACCCCGGTTATCAAAGCAGAAACCTTCCAATTCTCAAAAAATCGCCGAGCTGTGTTGCCATCATTGCTGCTGCCGTATCCAGGCTTCGGACGATCAATGCTTAGACCCAATTTGCTCTTGAATTCGCGTTGAATCCTCTTTTTGGTTTCTTCGGTAATTTTTTTTTCTTCGGAACTTCGTGCTTGCCATTTTTTAATGCCGAGTTTGTACGACAAATGTATGCAATACTCGAAGCACCGTATCCACACATGCAGTGTCGACAACCCGAACTTCAAATTCGTTTCAACGACCTCCTTTTGCAACATAACGTCGATGGCATTAAAATCTTTGCTGGTTGCTCCACACAAATAGCACCGTTGAGCAGATTTCGTCGATGACACAGCATTGCAAACTTTACCATCTATCATGGTGAACGCCAACTTGTACGTTATGGAGATATCTTTTCCACTTACTACAGTTTGGAGTGGACTAAGCGACTTTATTTGTGCTTCGACAATTCCAACTTCATTTAGTGTGGACTCTGTATCTTCGTGCAGAAACTGTAGTCTAAGCGGCCTACAAAATCGTGGAGACGAGGGCCTAGGGTTCTTCCAAACCATGATTTCTGCTTTTGTTTGTTGATCAATGCAGATGAGTTGTAATGGCACAACCGAAGTAAAAAACACATGCGCATCTGATTTGCTATCATCAGTAAAAGTCTGCTTATATTCACTTTGCCCAGAGCTTCCATCGCAACCCCATTTGCAAATTAAATCCATATTACGAGCATTACCGTTAGTCAAGGTTTCAACGACTTCTGTTTGGACGAGTAAAATACGTTTAACTGTATGATCTAATAATGCCTGCAATTCGACTTCTGCACTCGTCTCTGTAATGGTAATTGCGTCAGACCGAGGATAACAACGCTTTTTTGCTTCCACCACTTTTTCGTAAGACGGATATAGACGACAGTTATGTGCCAACGATATTTTTCTCATCGTTAGGTAAGCTCCCTTTGACAATTTACATTCGATCAAAGCGGAAAGTGCAGCCTCTTCCGATAAAGAGGTTTCACCCGTTACTGCATAAGCTTTTCGATACTTAGAAGCTCTTAAAGGACTCGTCATTGTTACGTCCTTAACAACTTTCGAAGCGTCTAATTGTCCCGAAGCGCGAAGGCTCATTTGAGTAGCGTATGCTAATTCTTCCGGGGTTGAGGATTTACGAATATCTTCGGTCTTCTTTCGTTTTGACCTTTCACTTGCCGATGTAAACTCAAGGGACGGGCGGCCTCTTTTACTACCTGGGTCTTTCTCAACAGTGTCTGTAGGTACGGCAAAATATACCTGCCCGCTAAGCCCTTTACTGTTTTTCTTGAAGAAAATGTCCGATGTTCTATTAGCTTCTTGCCACCTGGTTCTTATTTTATTAAACAGCATTGAAAAGGCGGTTCTCGAGTCCTCAGGCACCACAACTTTACGTCCACTTTTCTCGGAAATTTTAGTTTCCACGAAATTCAATAACGTAGCGAAATTATCGTTCAAATTATCCTTTATAATAAGATATAATTCTTTCCTCGTCAAATGTACTCCTTCGTAATGGGACCCTGTAATAAAGACATAAAATTGTATAGAATTTGTGTTGAAGGATCAGATCAAAATTTTAATGAATTTTAATTATTGTATCAGGGGTACAAATTGAAAATGCGGGTTTGATAACAGATGGCGTTACTAACGCTATACGCATCAGGCAGTACTGTGACTATGTTCATGTCAAAGCTACGTCTTATAGCTTTAATTTTCAGTATGTGTCAATTTGTCGCAGTGTCAAATTCATAGTTTTTTTGAGCTCTCAATATGTCGAGTTTCGTGCCAACAAAACAGCATTTGCGGGAAGTTTTAATTTACTTCTTTAATTTGAAGAAAAGTGCTGCTGAAGCACATCGATTGGTCTCCGAGACTTATCCGAGTCATGTTCCATCGGTTTCAACGTGCGAGAGATGGTTTGTGCGGTTTAGAAGTGGTGATTTTGACGTTGAGGACAAAGAGCGGCCGGGCCAAGTGAAAAAGTTTGAGAATGCTGAATTGGAGGCAATACTCAATGAAGACTCGTGTCAAACTCAACAAGAGCTCGCAGATTCATTGGGAGTGACACAACAAGCCATTTCCCATCGTATAAAAGCCCTCGGAATGATCCAAAAGCAAGGACATTGGGTGCCGTATGAGCTGAAGCCGAGAGACGTCGAGCGCCGTTTTTTTGCATGCGAACTGCTGCTCGAACGGCAAAAACGGAAGGGTTTTTTGCATCGCATTGTCACTGGTGATGAAAAGTGGATCCATTACGATAACCCGAAGCGCAAAAAATCATATGGTTACCCCGGCCATGCATCATCATCGACGGCCAAACCAAATATTCACGGCGCCAAGCTCATGCTCTGTATTTGGTGGGACCAGCTGGGTGTGGTGTATTATGAGCTATTGAAATCGAACGAAACCATCACAGGAGCACTATACCGAACTCAATTGATGCGTTTGAGCCGCGCACTCAAAGAAAAACGGCCACAATACGAGCAAAGACACGACAAAGTAATTTTGCAACATGACAACGCTCGGCCACATGTTGCAGCGCCGGTCAAAACATACCTACAAACGCTGAAATGGGAAGTCTTACCCCACCCGCCGTATAGCCCAGATATTGCTCCTTCCGATTACCACCTTTTCCGATCGATGACACATGGCCTAGCTGACCAGCGCTTCCATTCTTACGAAGAAGCCCAAAAATGGGTCGATGACTGGATAGCAGCCAAGCCGGCCGAATTTTTTCGCGACGGTATCCGTAAATTGCCAGAAAGATGGGAAAAAGTTGTGGCTAGCGATGGACAATACTTTGAATAATTCATTTGTTACCATTTTTTCAGAATAAACGTTAAAAAATAGAAAAAAATCCCGCATTTTCAATTTGTACTCCTAACAAATAAGTAGCCGCAATAATTATTCGTATTTTTTTTTTGAAAAGTACATAAAAAACAACAGTTATGAAAAAAAAATTGAATTTAGACTATTATGAAAGAAGTTATGAGCAAAAAAACATAAACAAATATTTTTTGAACGGGTGACCAAAAACATCTCAAAATGTACCAGAAGCCGATTTTTGATGAGTACATGAAAATATGACAAAATCAAGGGAAAAAAAATTGAACTGTCCGATTTGGCGTGGAATGCCCCATATATACCTATATATATAATAAAAATGTATCAAATATAAATAAAATGTGACGATTCAAATTAGTTACTTTAGTATATACTTACATATATATGTATTGTTGTATGTCTACAAAAATAGATATATAAATGATTTACTTGAATTTGTATTTTGTATATATATATGTATATATATATATATATTATATATGGTATATGTATGGATATAGTCCTATTGCTCAAGTAGCAGCTGTTCAATGGCCCCATGGCATGGCGTATGGCGCCGCGCGCGCGTGCACGGTCGGCAACCGCCTGTTTTACGTTGCCAAAAACCATAACAGACAAAGTTAGGCAGCTCTAGGCAGCTAATTCCTGTTAATTTCGCAAGCTTATATAATAAACTAAAGGCCTAGACATTGGCTGTCGCAGAATATGGCAGAAAGTATAACTTTTCGGATAGTTGAAAATATAAGTTTACAAAATTCTTTCACTTTATTTATGCAGTAGTTTATACTACACTTCAATAATTTACATATTTATTTTAAACTCAACCAATGTAAAAATATCTTCTACATACCTCCAGAAGTCGTATCCATGTCTCCGGATTGATTTAAAACACTTCACTTTAAAGTTATCGATTTTATAAGTCACGGTAGTTTTCGCTCGTTCAGCGCGCGATGCGAACACTCGTCTCGAAGGCTAACTTCCAACTGACGCAGCGACGAAGGTATACGGTGAAAAAGGTTCCCCTTTTACAATTTAACGCAGCCATTAGTCCTCTACCTGACTGCCTGCTCAAATATCCCGATTGTAAAAATTTTTTTCTGACTTTTCTGCCACGATTTCGGGCTCTGCGTCTACTGTGCGGCGTAGTCAACTCCTGTGTGAGTAAATGCGCGCGTTGGTGTGACTCGTGACAAAGAGAGCTGACCCATCAATTGTTGAGCCCGAATTACTCTCTGCCGAGCACACACAACGCAATGTAAAATGTGAGTTTTTACAGGAGCTCTTCCGCTGACGATCCAATGAGTTAGCCGTATCTGAGCTAAGGTGAGCTGAGTGCCTCCGTGAAGAGTCCGCACGTGAGCTTGATCAATAATGAGAGTCGAGAATCGAGAGTGACGAGGAAGCATAGCAGGATGTTTTTTTCCATATGTGAGTGCTGACTGACCAAGGCGACCTCCTACTCTGAGGACACCTTCCTGACCGATGAAAGCTGTCAGTCTACTGAAGGGGTGAGAGGATGAAAGAAAAGAGCCTGACTGCAGCACTTGCAAATCGTGTTTTAAAAAAACCCGGCTTGTGTTGTTTCTGTCCAAAAATGTTTGCTGTAGCCATCTCTCTTGCTGTGAGCGGAGCGGTTCCTGCCGATTTTAACCTCCTACTCATTCTGGCCGCTACCTTGACACAAAATGAGGTGAGACGACACAATTTTGTGAGTGAAGAACAGCGATAAATGAAATCCCAATGGTACTCTGGCGTCAGAGTTGCAGCGAGAAGAGCTACCCCCGGTCGGGTTTCCATAATGCTCAAATCTTCAGAATCAGTTGAGGCTTTCGGCCAAAATTCAACAGGTTTCACCATCCACGGTGGACCTGACCACCACAACTGATGAGAAGACAATTGAGATGTTGAGATACCCCGCGAGGCACAATCAGCTGAATTGCTGGTGCCTGACACGTGACGCCATTGAGCATTGGGTGTGAGTTCTTGTATTTGAGCTACTCTGTTTTGGACATAGACTTTCCACCGAGCTGAATAAGCTTTGAGCGAGGTGAGAGTTACCGACGAGTCCGTCCACAGGTGAGTAGATGAGATTTCGACCTTGAGTGTGGCTTGAACATATGCAACCCATTTTGCTGGCAACAGTGCTGCAGTCAGTTCAAGCCGTAGTATGGTGAGCTTCTTGAGTGAGGCTACGCGCGTTTTGAACAGACAAGTGAAGCCACCTTTCCTGTGGATGATGAGTTACCAGTGGTATAAATCACTGCAGCCATGGCATGGTTGAGATGCATCAGAGAAGCTGTAAAGTTCCACTGTTGAGTCGTTCCATGCATTACACCACCGTGGAATTGAGAGCTTGGCTGGTGAGATCTGTTCTGATGGCAATCCAATGAGATGAGACTTGGGATGGCAGTGGATCATCCCATTTGAAATTGCGAAGCCAGAGCTCGTGTAAGAGAATATTGGCTCTGAGCACAACCGGTGAGACGAAACCAAGTGGATCAAAGAGTTGAGCCACCTATGAAAGAACAAGGCGTTTGGTGATATTTCATTGAGTTGAGCTGAACCTTGATGCGAATGTGAACTTGTCCTCGTGAGGAGACCAAGTCAAACCAAGAATTTTTTTCTCGCAGTCGTCGTTGAGATAGCTGAGCTTGACGGTGATGTTGAGATACTAGCAAAGAGCTTAAGGCCCGACGTGTGCCACTTGGCGAGTGGAAAACCGCCCGCCATGCACAAGTCCTTGAGTTGGTGAGTTATTTCAATGATGAGCACGTCCGAAATATTGAGCAACAGATAAGGGCCAGTGTGCATGATGCCATTGGGAGATTTTCCAGATGATGTGGAGCTAGAGCCATTAAATACCACACGTAACTTAGTGGTGACTCTGTCTGGCCTGAGAACCCCGTGGTGAGGCAGATAATATTATGTTTGTCTTGCAGATGATGATGAAGCGTTCACCATGTGACCAAGTTGTTCATATTCGTCCATGAGTTGTGAGTAGAGCTGACAGTATTCAGCATCCTTTGAGATTTTCCGTATAATGTGTTGCAGACACCGATGTGCTTTTGAGTATGAGTTTCCCAGATTTGCAGGCGACGATGTGAGAGGAAACATTGTACGGTGAATATCGATCGCTGTGCGCCAGCTGATTTTCCAACAGTAGCTATGCGATTATTTTTCAGTCTGTTTGTCGTAAAATTTCTATGAAAATTATCCAGAGTATAACCACAAGCCATAAAATTCAGAAACATAATACAGTATTAGCCGCATACTTTAGACTTGAGTGATTGAAGGGGCTGCGTGTTCCACTCGTAGCTTCGACAGTTTCTACGTAGACGGTTATGGTGTCGCTTAACGAGTGGGGGCAATCCATAACTATCGATTAAGATTCCACGTGGTAGGTTATACTCGTTTGTGTTTAGAACCAATGCTGCGGGTCTAGACCGGCAACTCGGGATGCAGTCGGCAGCAAATACTCCTTTCGTCTGAGCAGATACTCGTTGTAAAGCGTCTGATATCTGCATACTGTTCATACTGTCTGGACAGCTGGTGTTGACGCTTGGATGTGATTGACGCTGCCTCTCTTGATGATAATGATGGTTTCCTGGTGGTTGCTCTGGTTGGTGTTTGTGTGTGTTATGTAGTGGTGACACTGGTTGTTTAGCAGATGGTGAGACTATTCGGTTGTCTCTGTCTGCAGAAAAGCGCAGTTATTTCATCATTAGCCGTCACAGTTCCTTCGTGCAACGGTAACTTGTCACTGTTGCACGATAGTGTAATATCGTCAAATATATTATATACTCTACTCTTTGTGGTTTATCGAGAGTATTTTCTTCATTCAATGCTTCGTTGTTCAGTTGGGTTTGCTGATTTTCAAACGGTGATAATTTATCGATAGATTGTGAATAAATAGGGCTAACTGCGTCGAGCTCCTTAAGGGGTTATACGCAGTCGTAAGGCTAAAAAAGTTGTTTTTTTACGAATTTTTTTCTGAAAAGAAATTTTATTTAACAAATACAAGAAGTATTAATAAATGTAGTGGTAGCTTTTAACTTTATATCGGCATTTTTCATTTTCAACAATATTGATTTACACTGCTCCTGTAGACGATCTCCTGGAGGCCCTCCAAAAAAAGGTGTCTGGCGGTGAGCATGACATCTCCGGTTTAGATTATCGAAAATAAAAAAACCAAAATGATTCTATTTGTGGATAAATAAATCTAGGTATTGATCCAAGGAATAGTCGAAATTTTTATTTTTGACAAAATGGCGGCTACAAAAAAATGCCGATTCTTGACCAACATTTTTTCGTTGAATTGTTTAAAAAAAATAGAAATAATTATCGGAAATCTTATTCCTTCGACCAATACCTGAAGAATATATCTGAGAAGGTTGTGTTAAAATTGCAGACCAATCGGTTGAGCCGTTTTTGAGAAATCGTGCTCACCGATTTTGAAAACACCGTTTTGAGAAAAACGCGTTCAAAGTTTCAAAAGTCGTTTACACATCGTTAAAAATGTTTCACAAATATGCATGTATCTCCAAGAATATTTGCCGGATCGATTCGGAATTTCCAGAGAATATACGCAAATATATGTACATTCCGAAAACGCAATAAAATAATCTATTTCTTTATATTTCCAACTGCGTATAACCCCTTAAACATGAGCCATGAACGTATTTTTGCCACGTTATTTAGAGCACACTTTACATCGTCTTCTCTCGAAACATCATGATGCATACAGTAAACATTGTTGAGGGACACATTTTTTAACGACAAGCCAACATATTCTTCCAGATTGACGATTTCATGCTCCTGGACGTCGCGTAAAAGCTCGGCTTTCTGCAAGCCGCTTGTATAAATACGTAAGGCGTAACGGCACAATAAGCGTAGATTGGCGTAGACTTTTCTCAACGGTATATCACCGTTAAGCCACTCCAATCCATGATGAAAACACGTTAGTTCATTGTTGCGCGTACGTACTGTCTGTGGCAGAACACCAAAGTCGTATTGTGGTTCGACAAGCTAATGACCATAATGTTCTTCTTGAAGGGTCGTCACAGCTATCTCCTTTTTTAGAAAACAGTTTTTTGCATCGTAGAGTACTTGAATATCTACTATAACGTCCATTATGAGGGTTTGATATAGATTGATACCAGGTGTGGTTGCGTAGACGAGTTTAAATATTACAGCGTCGTGTGTAGCGCCCTCTCACGCACTAAAATCTGTAATGACCTGCCGTGTGGAATCTACTTCTATTACATTATCATACTCGGCGAATACCACAAAATTTAATATAGATGCCAAAAGCACTACAAACTGTGATTCGACCATTACACTGCCGTGTCTTACGAGATTCCAGAGACCGAAGCAACTTGCTAATAAGTCGGGTGCCAAATTATAGACATACAAACAGTAGTCTTTTGGATAGTCACCCCTGGTAATATCTAAACCTTCATTCTGAAAGTGTATACCGGTACCTCTATAGAGCGTGTGATAACTATCTACCTAGTTTTCGTTACCACCAAATGCCGGTTGACGAGGTTTGCTAGATATTTGTTGACCATCGACGTATTGTAACGTACTGGCCGTCTATTAACGCGCGGTGCACACATCGAGGCACCGCTACCGCGCGTTACTCACACTGAATATACCGGCTTATACTTGTCAACTCAAGACGCGCGGTGCACATGACGAAGCACCACTACTGCACGTCACTCGCACCATGAAGGCCGGCATGACTGAGGCAAAGTCCCGTTATTCAGTTGGAAAAGCACAAATAAGAGAGCGCCATCTGAGACCAGTAGAGAATTGAAAACCAACGTTAAAGATCAACAACGAATTTTAAAAAAGGACCAAGGCTATCAATGGGCTATAGGAGATGGACTAAAGGACCGACACCAGCTATAGTGATATCAAAAGCATAGGGCGAACAGAGGGGATACTGGTATAAAAAGATTAGAAATTTTCATTCTAGGAACACTTTTGTTCGCAGATCCCGCCAACGCAGAAGTCCAGCTACCAGGAAGGAAAACCAAATGAGCCATCGCTAGCTGTAGCCGCATTAGTACACACAGAGCCCAGCTGTAACGTCAGACCCATACTAGACGGGTAGCATCTGAGCCTATGCTGCGCTCGAGTTCAACGTACCGCGGAGCCATCAAAACAACAACAAAGCGGGCTCACTCTGGCAACCGAGAATAGACGATCCAGCCGGCTATTATATCCCATAGAATCGAGAGCCTACAGCAAATCATACATTTAAATAACCAACATAAAATATACCACGATAGCGTAGGGAGAAAGGAAAATAATTCGGATATAAATTACAGTATGTCAGGGAAAATATAGGATTCGATTAAATTTAATAAGGTTCGGCCCTGATATGTCAAGCATCTGCGCAGGCACTCCGAGTGCATCACGCTGACGCCGGACGACAGCGACGGTCAGGTGGGCGAGCGAGTAGGCCTTCACGGGGATACCAGACAAGAGCTCTACTCCCACTAACGGTCCCGTGACGTAGGGAGCGAATATCGATCGATGAAGTAAAGATCCGAGAATAGTCCGAGCTCCACGGGCAGCTGCCGGCCACTTACCGACAGTACGCGTGCTCGGATAAATTACCAAGCGAACCCGGCGAGTTAAAATAATTATCGACCGACACTTATGATTTCATTTTAAAGCGAATCATGTCATGAAACATACTTTAAATTCTCCATCTCAGCGTACACGATTATAAAGACATACAAGAGCCCGGGAATAACTAATTGTAAGGCGCGTGGTAGCCAGAATACCAGAAAGAGGTATTTATTTTTCACTTATGTATCGTAAAATTAACATCATGTTTTCTCGAATAAACTCTACTTTTTCCTACTACTGAAGCCTATATTATTTTCCTCCTTGCTGGAGTCTGACCTAAAACCCTTTCAGGGTAATGTTAACGATAAATACCGTTACAGTATAGAGAGGAAATTTATCGAATGATTATTAAAGTTATACGGATTTAACGTTATACTGCCATTGAATGCACAATTATTCACAAACCCAATAATTATTCGTTTGGTAAATTGACCTAGAATAACGTTATCCAGAGTATGGCCAGTGATCCCGCTATGCATTGTAAAAGCTTTAACCTCAACCCTTGCAATAGGATACTTTGCGGCTGTTTTTGCAAGCATTTTGGCATGAGCTATTAGTACAACTGGTGCAATTTTCACTCGACGGACGAGTAATGTTGCCTCGGCGATATATAGTTTATGTGTCACACCATCCGTTGGAATCTTCATAAGACAAAAATTATCTTTTGAGCGTACAAGTCGTAACCGTACTACCACGCCGTTCAGCAAATATTTATTCTGATTAAAAACATAGAAGTGTAAATATTTAATGAGCCGGTCCATAATTGAGTAACGTCTCAATATATGCTCTGTAGGGGTATGCATTGTTTGGCGATGCCACGAGTTTCTGGTTAAAATATACGTCTACCTGATTAAAAAGGCTATGCAGAAAGTTATTAACCCTTTGCACTCGGGAGGTGTCTCGTTTACCCAATAAATGGTGAGTGAGAGTCACCTCTCGAGGGCAAAGGGTTAACAGGTGCTACGTTGTATTGTGTTTAACCTGTTGATATAATTGTAATATTTACAACAATCATTGCATGATCCAGATCCAGGTATTCTTCATCGTGGCCAGGTATCATAAATTCTTCTGCATCACTATAGCCAGTGAAGAGATGTTTTTTTCTTCTTCTTCTTCTTCTGTGATGGTGGTTCTACTTGCGTAATTTCATCGTTAAGGTTGACGTATTCAGCAACCACCTCGTCATTGCGTTGGTCGAAAACAATGGATTTTGACCTAAACGAAGACGTGAAGTGAATCTCGCAGTCATCGATGTTGAGTATTTTACTTATGCGTTTGTCAGCTTTCCAGCCATAATTCGTATAGTCCCCAAAATAAGATCCTATTTCGGTCAAAGCATCTTGTAGTCTACTCCCCTTTGTAGATTCAAAGGCGATGCCACCCAATGAGTTATTATGCTGCAGCTTACCGACCGGTATAACGTCACCGTTTGCACGTACCCGAAAGCCCACTTTTATCCTCGTTGTTTGAGCGTAGTTTAAATTGTATGTTGTAGCAAGCAACAACGGTGCTTCAAAACGTCCTACAATTGATATAAAATCAACAGAGCGATACGAAGAAATCGATTAATGGCCGGAAATCTACCGACGATAACTGTATTTCGTAGCTTGATAACTGCATTTCGTGTATTTTGTGAATGCAGTCTAGTATAAAAATAGCAGACGCTTCGTATTTACCGTCTTGTAAATAGATATTACAAGAGCATATATAAATGTAAATAAAGAATGTCCGTTTAGAGTATGCAGATTTCTTAGAGACAACAGAAGGAGTGCAGCGCTTCATGTTTATAATCTTTTTCAAGTGGTACGAGTACCTATTGGGTCTGGCAAAAAGTTCGTGGCGTTTTTTTGGTAAAATTCAACTGGTTTCCTTATAGCGTGAAAATTAGTTAATAAAAAACAAAATATGCTTCATTATTATCGGCATTGTTTCACCATTTTTCGGGTAGAGCCATGATGCCATCGGTGAAGAAATTCTGTGGTTTCTGGTTGAAAAACTGAATCGAGTGGTTTTCACAGGCTTCCTTTGAAAGCAGCTTAATTCTATTGTGAGAGTTTTGCAAAGATCGAAATAAGTGATAGTCAGAGGGTGCTATGTCTGGACTATACGGTGGATGCATCAAAACTTCCCAACCAAGTTCTTGCAATTTTTGACGGGTCATCAAAGAAGTGTGTGGTCGGGCATTGTCATGATGGAAGACAACACATTTCCTATTAATCAATTCGGGCCGTTTTCTTTCAATTGCTTGGCGTAATCTCTCCAGCTGTCCACAGTAGAGTTGAGAATCAATCGTCTGACCAACTGGAAGTAGCTCATGGTGGATTCCCTTCCAGTCCCACCACACATACAGCATCACCTTTTTCGCTGTCAATTCTGGCTTCGCGAACGCTTGTGACGGCTCACCATCCCTTGTACACGATCTTTGACGCTTCCGATTGTAGTACCTGATCCATTTTTCATCACCGGTTATAACACGTTTCAGAAATGGCTCGATTTCATTGCGTTTCAGCAGCGCATGGCAGATGTTAATTCGGTCTATCATGTTTTTCGCACTCAACTCATGAGGAACCCACACATCGAGGTTCTTTTTGTAGCCAGCTTTGTGTAAATGGTTCAAAACAGTTTTGTGGTCAATGCTTAGCTCCATATCAATATTGACACTACTGATATGCTTATCTTGCTAGACTTTTTCAAGAATTTCATGAACTTTTTCAGTGATTGGGCGACCAGAGCGTGACTCATCTTTCATATTAAAATTACCAGAACGAAAGCGAGCGAACCATTTCCGCATAGCAGATTTTGATAAAGTACCATCACCGTACACAGCACAAATTTTTTCACAAGCCTGCGCAGCGTTCTTCCCTTTGTCGTAATAATATTACAAAATATAGCGCAATTTTTCATTACTTTTCTCCATTTTCAAACGCAAAAAACTTTCCAACCACTGTACCAATTTCGATGTTTATATACTCAAAGTAACGCTCGAAGTGTCACCTTTCCAATGAGCGTTTAGTGCTGTCGCTGCGATCTGTGTTTCCTGACTTATTTGCAATTCATGCCATTTATCAGGAAAAACGTCACGAACTTTTTCCCAGAGCCAATAAATTATCTTTAAGACATAGAATGCGTCTACTATTGTTGACGCTGAAGCAAAGTTATCATTATATGAATGTTTGTTTAGACAACGCAGTTTATTAGAGGAAATGGTAGGAGTGCTTCAATCCCTATTTAGAGAATGCAGTTTTCTGAAAGAAAACGGAAGAAGTGTAGCGCTTCATGTTTACAGCCTTTCCAAACAGGTATTACGAAATGAATTATCCTTAAGAAATTGTTGACGCTAACCCCCTGAAGGCGCTCTGGCACGATATAGGGCTCAAGGTTACTATCCTTCTAATTTTTCTTCGATTCTGGTATTTGTAGGAAAGCCAAAATATATAGAGGGTAGTAGGGGTATTCAGGTTAAAGTATAAAATTAGGTGAAACCGAAATTCTCGTATTATTTAACATTCAACCGTTCTACAAGTTTCATCCGGCCAGTATAGCACCGTTATTTCGCGATTTTAAAAAAATGGATTTCCGTAAACGTATTATCCTTTTGGATGCTGTGCGCGCAACGGCTCATGTATTCAACCGTCACGAACCACGATTGGTGCGATGATTTACAGAGCGCTAGTTCGTAAGTATCGCGACTTTCACGTTCCAGCGTCTCCTCGCGAAGTTTACGGAAGGGCCTCTGTGTGGTGGTGTCGAGGGAATTACCACGGCTTATATGAGTGGTGCTCTACAGCGGTCACGCTTCGTCCAACATCATGTTGTAGAGGACCTTGTGCGCCACGGTGAACTTCTCCATATGCCACCAAGGGGATTGATTATGGCAGTCGAGAATCACTGTGGTGAGTATAATATGAAAAAAAATTATTTGTGTTTAAATTCTCTATATACATATATTAATGTACATTGTATGTTTGACAGAAAATAATCCACTTTCTGTCAACCAATCAGAGTAAAACTTGCCCCATAAATTCGTTGACGTTAACAATGTATTTTATAAATTTTTGAAAAAAAATTATTTTTGCGAGATTACATTTTTTAAATGAAATAAAAAATACAAAATTATAATAAAAAACAAACGAGTGAATGGCAAAACGATTATCCTTCATATCTTTAAAGACGATAAATATTTATTTTTAGTTCGTCATTCATTTCAAGATTGATACATAAATACTCATACATGTAAAAGCCGACAGTGATTATATAGAGGTTTTGTATGGAAAATTGTGTTTTTAAGGGTTAGATTTTATATTCTAATATCGTGTACATTTTTTTCCTTCTGGCTATGCGCGTTCTACTTGCGTCAAGCAGTAGAAGCAGTGAGAATAATACTGGAGCTTCCGGCATCGACTCGTGCTTGGCGTCACCGTCGTCGTGCACTACCACCAAACACGACGAACGGTGACGTCGGTAACGTCGGCTGGCTTTCTCGGACGATGACAACAACCACGAATTGCACATAATGGAGACCCTGGGTGACGACAACGTCGATGCAGACAATGAAGATACGGACAACGATGACATAGTTTGGTGTCCCCCTCTGATTTTGACAAAACTCACGTATGTTGTACAGCATCGAAAAGTAAAACAGACGTATTTTTTTTATCGGCGGAAAAACATTTCTAAGGGGTGATATCGCCCTCCAAAGTTAGGGGTGATTATGCAGTTTCACCCCTGCAAATGAATTTTTTTCTTCAACTTCACGTGGAATTTTTATTGTCTTCAATGAGGAGTATTTTGGTGTTTGTTTCATTAAAAGCCGTTGACGGCTTCTGGGTGAAACTGCATAATCACCCCTCGACATGCCTAACTTTGAAGGGCGATTTCACCCAATAGAAATGTTTTTCCGCCGACAAAAAAAAATACACGTCTTTTAGTTTTCGATGCTCTACAACATACGTAAGTTTCATCAAAATCGGCGGAGGACACCAAACTATCCTTCCTTGTCAGTACAGCGTAACTTTTACAAATGTCAAGCTATGACGCTGAATTTGGAGGGAAGTGTCAAAGACAGATGTGGTAACCTAACAAAAAAATTCCAATCGGGTGACTGACAGCGCTACACGGTGGCCGGTCCTAAAACTTTTTGATCAAGGTAGTATTACTCTGTAGTTGATTCAGGCCGTACTGATAGAACTTGCAGTTTCTTCGTAGCCGTGCCATATATTGCGGCATTATCAGTGGTAGCCCGTAGCTATTACAGTATATTCATTTTCCATGACGGTCAACGTACATGGCGATCCAGTGCTCTCCAGGTCTGTCGTGGTTATCCGTTGTAACGGTATTTTACGTTATCATTACCCTTAAAGGGTTTGAGTTCGGACTCGAGCGGGGAGGAAATTAATACAGGCTTCAGTATTAGTTCAGTTGCCATTTTCATTAGTTGAAAGTATGGTTTATTAGACAGATGTCATAAATTATACAGAGAAATGTTAAATAATTTAAATCATAGCTAAATGCACTCCTTTTTACTACATTTTTGGTGATTATGCACCTTACAAAAACTTGACCCGGGCTTACGCGTTCCTATATAATCGTGTCCGTATGAAGTAGGAGATTTGATATTAAATTATTGATATATTTTCACTAATAGTATAGCAGTGTGGTTTCTATACCAGGCAAGAGAGAATGTTTTCCTACCGGGTTTGCCATCGATAATTGACCTATGCTGGCTATGTTGTTATTCTTAGCCTTCGGAACTAGCCTATCCTATATCTATATTGAGCAGACCATGGTGGCGACCGAGCTCTCGCTCGAGCTCTCCTGACTACACGATCTACTCGCTGGCCCCGCCGCTGCTACGGTGGAGGCGTCAGCGCCGTGCGTCCTTGGTGCATCGGTGCATCGAAACTACCACAGGAGCGTCTCTAGCTCGTTTTTAGGGTGTTTTTTAAGTTCCCATGGTTTTAATATATTTTTATCCACACCACTTGGTTTATATTCGATGTGAGATCTTGTCGACTGGGATGCTGAGGTGTTTGAACGGCTTGTGACTCAGTAGTTGGCCTTGGAAGATGTTCGTTTTAGCTGGCTCAGAGGTATCAAGCCTGGTCCTTGGAGTGGTGCGGTTGAAAATGCTTCTCCTTGGATTGGCTAGGTGGTCCTCCTTTCAGCTGGTTGGCTAATCCTCTTTTGGTTGGTTAGCTGGTCCTCCTTTGGTTGGTTCTGGATGTGGGCGAAAGTCTGTGAACAGAATGCTCTCTCGACTGTGGTATGTCGTGTCCTTTTATATCGACTTCCCCGCTCTTCTTCCAAGCTTTGCCGGTATAGAAGGGTATTACTATATCTGATAGTCGTCCTGTAGCCCATCTTCTGTAGCCCATTTGTCCCGTTAATTTCTTCTCTTTGATTATAGTGATTAACGTGTTCCTCTTAGATTGTTCTTCACACCTCTCTTGAGACTATAGGCTTTGTTAGGTCCCGGATCCTCCATACTTCTTTTATAAATGTAAAATTTTTAATTTTCATTTTATATATGATTTATTCTATGCACGTATTTCTGGCGCAACTCAGTAGCGCTTATCGCTGCTGGGTATACACCTTTTGCTTAGGTCAGCGTTCACACGCTGGCCAGCGAGACGCAGCGCATCGATGAGACGCGCTGCGCCCCGCCAATCTTTTTTCTATTGTTATAGGTGCGGTGCTTTCAGCACTGGGCTAATTAGTCAGTTCTTCTCAGCGGACCGACCACGACAGTCGGTCTTCGTAATACCGCACCTATATTAATATAATATTTTTACATTTAAGAATACCCAATAGGTCGTAGTATTGTTTGCGCAACCAATTATATTGTGCGCGTTCCAATAAACTTCATGATGTATCGTTCGCGTAATCAACCAATAATATTGTGCGCGTTCCAATAAACATTATTATAACATATCCCTCGTAAATACTCGGCCCCGTGTCTATATTGATATGACATTTTACTCTAATACATAGATGTGCTAATACTGTTTAATATACCATTTTAATGACTTTAGTTGCGTGCTGCTATGTATATGGTGTTAATACCTGTAATGTTGTGTGATTTAACATCTAATAATTCAGACATTTTTGGTGTTTATCCTGTGCTTATTTATTATTTATATAAAACTCGCCCCTCACCACCCGTCCTCCAATCCCGAGCCAGCGCATTCTGGCTCAAAATGGAGAAAAGCATCAAGTCCGACAAGTCCAGGACGTAACAGGCTTACTGCTTGGTAGTATCACTATAGCTTAAATAACGGTAGTTTATCGTTAGTCTTCATAAGTGTGCGTATTGTATGGTATTGTATGGAACTCTGTCAGCAGGGTACACTCCAACGGTTAAAAGCGGTAGATACTGCAGCTCTCGTAGATTTGTCTAGTGTTCATGCTAAACATATAGTCAACAATTAAATGATGACCTATACGCTTTGACAAACGTATACGAGTATATGCAAAATTTATTTCACAGAATCGCCGATCGTGTCACGACTTGTACTAGCTGATGAGGCACACGCTGCATCTTATCAACTCGTCAAGACCGCGAAAATAGTTGACGCCCGTGGGGCAGCCGTCACCGCCGCGGTTTATGCATATTTAAGAGTCAACTGCCTGAGTTCGATAGACACTCGTCGATATGGATACACATTGAAAACATCCATGGACAGCCGTGATAAGCGATTCTACAGGATATGGTAAGACATATTTTGTCAAAAAATTCTTTACATACATACGCGAAATGACAGAGATCCCGTTTGAGCGTATACTGTTTTATTACTCAGAGTAACAGTCCGGGTATTCAGAGTACGGTGATAAAATCGAATTCCGCGAGGGTTTACCGCTAGCAGCAGACTACTCGAATGATACGAGGCTTGAAATTGTGGTTATTCACGATCTAATGCGTGACGCATCGACAATCCCGTGGTCGATCTTTTCACTAAGGGTAGCCATCATAAAAATTTCAGTGTCATCTTCATTACGCAAAATCTCTTCTATCAGGGCCACGAGCAGGGCGATATCTGCTTAAACACTAAGTATATCGTTGTCTTCAAAAATCCACGAGATCGCGCGCCAATTCAACATTTGACGCGCCAGGTATGTCTCGAGAATCCGAGATTTTGGCAAGAGGTATATTTCTATGCAACAGCTGCACCGCATGGTCATCTATTATTCGACTTGAAACAATTGACGCCTGATAAGTGTCGAATTCGCGCCTGCATATTCCCTGATGACCAATACCAATACCATTACGTGCCTCAAAAAGCAGTAAAGTTTCGCGATGGGACGCGCGATGATCCAGTAATGCACTTGTCATGTCGTTGGACGGACCTCTCGATAAAAAGCAAATAATTATATTGCAGTCACTGTGTTTTCTGAAACAAGAGCAACGACGGGCAATTTAGCGCAAAGCAGATAAAGCGCGCGTACAGTGTATATGCGAGTGTGCGCTAAACGTTTTATCGAGAAACGTAAGTCTGAACAAGGTGTAAAAGAATCATCTTCGTAGGCACACGAAAATTCTTCATGCGATTAGCTGCCAAAAGGGGCAATTGGAGTGGTAAGAGTCTTAGACTGCATGAGCTATGGAATCTGCCATGGAATATGCCATGGAGAAAGATGGTGCTTATTACTCATGATAACATACATCGTCTCGCGGGTCTCGCTACTACTGCTGCTGCTGCTGCTGCTGCTGTTGCTGTACGGTATACCATTATTACTCCTCGACTCTGAGCTGAGTGAAATTCTGAACTCTCAATTGTACAAGAGCGTAAGAGAGAAATGGACAGCGTATCAGCAAGTTCTATACCGTTATCTTCACTTGGTCGAGTACGATAATACAGTACCGAATATTCCGTCAAAACGAAAAATAGCAGTACCCGACAGCCGCGAGCATAAGATTGATGACATCTTAATGAACGAAGTAAAATCTTGATTCAATGACACACTTATTATCGATAGTGTACCAAACAAATTGTTATCTAAAGCAATTTCAAATATTCAATATCATTGAACTTGTTAATGATGCTATGCGTGCTAGAAAACGCGAAAAACCCGTGGGTCGATCTCATTTTGCTAAATTCCTGCGAACGATATGGATGCCACGTAAATTTATCGGCAATCCCGGGTTACTACACCAGCCTACATCTATATAATCCTCAACACCGTAGCAGCGTCTTATTTGACCATGCGATAGTGCTAGCAGCAGCAGCAACAACAACGAGGGCGAGATCGCACACTCAAACAGAGATTCAATGCTCACGGCGGACAACGACATCGTCGAGGAGGAGGATAGAGAGGAAGAAAAGGACGAACAATTGCAAAAAAAAATGCACAAGTAGAGAACCAACGTCACGGCAGCCGTATTCAGTCGCCCGTAGTAAAGAAAAGGAAAAAGAATCCATTCAGCTGGTCATTGATAAAATTATGAACATTAAAAAAAAAATATATTATGAGTCCTCTTATTCTGCATCATATTGTCTAGCAAAAAGTTGGGCTCAGTCGGATCGGAGAGTGGCGACAAAAAATGTTTTACCATGGCTCGTGACACAGGATTCATAGAACATGCATCGCCTCGTACGACGGCGATTTCCCCGTTGTATTAATACGTACAACGTGAGTAATAAATATGGTGTATGGGAGGCTGATTTAGCTGATCTTCGCTCGACAGCTACGTACAACGATGGGTATGCATAACTGCTTGTTGTTATCGATGTGTTGAGCAAATACGCGTAGGTCAAGGCATCGCGTGACAAAATGAGAGCAAATATATCACGCGGTCTCACACGCATACTCACACGCAGTAACAACCGTCGCCCGCGGCAGTTGCAAACTGCTCGAGGCAAAGAAGTTATTGGAGTTCCATTTCAGCTAATTGTTAAGAAAAAGAATATCGATTTTCGGGCTGCTCGTAACCCAGACATAAAAGATATCATAAAGAAGCGAATGTGGTACCACTTTACAAACCCGTGTAATAAGCATGAGATCGATGTTTTTCAAAATTTTTTATATGCTTATAATCACACTAAATACAGCGGATCGCATTTTTTTCGAGGGAAATGACTCTAGAAAATGCACGAGAAAATCTAGCTCGGCGTTACCAGCGTAACGCAAAAGAAACTAAAAAGCCTACATACAGTGTCGGTGACTTGGTGTGTATCAGTATAGCCAAAGCAGTATTCGCGAAAGGATATAAGCGCGGTTGGAGTCACGAGTCAATCAGAATTCAACGAATATTAGTTAACCAATCGTCCTTATTAATGCTGACGACTTTCAGTACGATTTGATAAAAATTAAATCGTTTTCGACGTCGCGATGTATACCTCTCTATAATAAAAAGAGGAAGAAGAAGAAGGAGAAGAATGAAGGAGACTCGCCAACGAACGGTTGCAGATATTTTTGGATAGCTGAAACAAGATGGCTGCTCTACATGAACACTCGTGCGGATGCCTTAAATCGGTACTTGAATTATTTCCACTCCCACCGACGCAAACAACTATCGGAGGCTCTAATTGGGTGTATTACCCGTATAAGCAAATTTCTTCGCTAACAGATGATTCACCCATTCAATTTGTTATTCCCGGGCAGGGCGATGAGTATATCGATCCCGCACATACTACGTTCAGCGTAAGAGTGAAAATAACATCTCTTCCTACGGAAATTGCTACGGGTACAGCGCCAAAAGTAAGCGCTGGCCCTGTAAACAATCTCTTGTATTATATGTTTGATCAGGTGGATGTATACTGGAATCAAAAACTAGTTTAAGCTTCTAATAATGCCTATGCTTATCGAGCGTACATAGAAACACTTTTGAATTATGGTCCAGCTGCCAAAAACTCACGACTCACGAGCATTCTTTGGTACGACGATAGTCCCGGAAGAATGGATGATATAACATCTGGAAATGCGGGTCTTGTGAAAAGAAAACAATTTTTAAATGTCCAAAAAACTGTGGTTTAGAGATTCAGTTTATCTTGTGGGAGATACAAATAATGGTCAATGCGGCTTAAAGATTTTCGAGGCATCACTTCTCGTTCGCAGAACAAAAATAGCTCCTGATGTGCTGCTCTGGCATGCTAGAACTGTGGCGAAATCTACGGAAAAATATCCTCTTACGAGAGGCTAGTAAAAGCTCATTTCAATACACTCCGGTGTTCATGGAGAGACAATCGACAATATCGTACTAGGTCAATTGCCGAAGCGTGTAATTATCGGTTTTGTCGATTACAAAGCGTTTGACGGCCACTTCAGTATGGATCCTTTTAAATTCTATAATAAGCAGATAAATTATTTTTCATTGCATGTAGATGGTGCTCAAATACCTTCCAAACCGTTACAACCGGATTTCAGATAATCAGCTGGCGCACGGCGATCGACATTCGCCGTGTGTCGACCTGCTGCTGCAGTGTAGCACGCTGTGTTTGGCTATGCCGGAGATAGCCGAGGCCGGGCCTCGCAGAGCCGAGGCTGTGGCTCGCATGCATGCCGCGATAAGCGAGAGGTTATCTCTCTTGCTTGACTTCAGCTTCGCTCACCGGCTATTTGACTCATTTGACTCCAGCGCTCAACGACGCTTTCGTATCATGCAACCATGTTGAAAAAGTAGACACTTTTCGTGAAAACCGCCTGGACAGCGCACACATCCTCGGTACCCTCGGACTTTCACTGCTTTTCACTGGACCTTCTCAACCTTCTATGCTGTAACGTAAATTTGCTTCTCAACTCCTAATGGACAATTTAACTACACGAGATACGCCTCGGACCGTTCAAATCCCTCGAATCCAAGTATCAAATACGGTACGACGGCCGGTTACGCTCTCTGCGATGCTGAGATAAGATTAAGACCAACAATAATAAATAAATAAATAGATAACTCAGTTATCGAGAAACACAAATTAATTGGGATACTACGTGACGCGGTCTATAACGTTCTAGTCCCTTCAACACAAAACACACAACGGGACGACGTACTAACGCGCGCACGACCTTCTAAATCGAAATGAAAGAAAACTCAAATCAACTCCCATAAATCCAAAGTCTATAATTCGTTAACATCCGTGACGCGGTCTATCCCGTTCCAATCCCACGCAAACCAACACACTTCGGGATAACGGCCCAACTCGCGCACGATTGAATTAAAAACAATTAATAAAGTGACTTTTCCCCGGTTTCTACACGTTCCACGATCTCGAGGTTACTCTTATTAAACGCCGCGATTCCCAATACAAATCAACATTCTGTACACAGTGTACCAGAGTCGCAGGGATGACTAAGCTCGAATAAATTTAGAATACACAAATCAGATGATAAAATAATAAAATATTAGCGAAAGACCGTAGATGGGAAGAGAGCTCACCGGGGCGATGACGATGTGATGTTTCTTAGTCCGGGAAATCTCGAGGGTACTTTGAAATGGTATAGATTTCCTTCCTTGGTATAGATTCCTTGATTTTCTTTTCCTTCCCGTACAGGGACGAGTGGCAAAGATTCGTTTGCATGATGCCGCGGAGTCGGACGGGACAAAGATATACTAATCGCTACGTCTGGTTCGCTCAATGGTCACCGGGAAAAAAGCCCTGAGGTCCTGCCGGCACGCGTGCCGGTGAACTATGATCCCCACTTAACCCGCTAAACTCGGTTAATTGGTTGAACCGGTGTCGCACGCTGACCGCGACTAGCGTCTCAGCTGGACGATGTATAAATTAGCGACAGACAATACCAGCGTTGCGCAGTCCAGCAGATGATCCTCTGAGATATATACATTTCCGTGGGCCGACGGCGGCTGAGAATAGAAAGCCGCGTATCCTTTAGTACGTCAAGCGGGATAATGATACATCCCGACCGGGAAAGGCGTGAAATGTCGGTCCAGATAAAGGCCGAATCCCGAAGCTCTTCTCTTCTTGGTGCCCTCCCATCGTCCCTCCGGTCGTATAAATCGCATTATGTATAAAAAAAAATAAGACAAAAAAAATAAAAATAACGAATAAATAAGGCCTGAAAATCACCCCCCGTACAACCCTGAGCGATCGTGCTGGTAGCCGTCGAACGAGAAGGACGTAACTCAAATATTCTGCCACGTTACAGTGCTCACCAGGACTCAAATCAACGGTAAGCGTTCACCGTCATAATTTAACATAATTCAATGTCGGTGAGGAGTAGAAAACACATTGGTGCATCCTCATAAAGGTCTCACACTGTGGCGTGCTCTGCAACGCGGGCTACACTACGTTTTCACATCACATGTTGCACACTAGATTAATATAATTGCGTGTGTTCTTATTAATTCACTGTGCTTTCCCCCAACCAAGCTTGAAGGGAAAGCACTGTGAATTTATTCCACTCGTTTGTGCATCCTCAAGCTATCACTGTACCGTGCTCCGCAGTACTGACTGCGTCACGTTCACTACACAAGGAAAACACAGTGTTTGAGAATCCGTCCGATGGTGTTATTTGACAGATCTGCAATATATTGAAAATTATGAGTCTTCACTCACAACAGGGTGATAATAAACCAGACACATAGATGGTAATTTGAGAAAGCAGTTTATTATGCCTTCCGCATTTCACACAAAAATAATATAATTTAGAAAAAGATAAAAGTAAAGAATAAATGCAAGAATAGATTAAATTTAGACAGGATAACAAATTATAATAAAATAACAAATTGAATTTACAATTTGAGTTTGAGACAGCACACCATTATATTAATGGTATGCTGAGTGTGATTGAGCTTGAGTGTAGAGAGCGGTGCGCGTGCAGCAGTCAGTGCTGCGTAGCACGTCACGCTGGAGAGAATGAGTGCGTAAGGCGATATAACAATTCACAGTAAGCTCTCAGCAGCTTAATGAAGTGAGGTTGCAGTGAACAAATGAGAGCACTTGCAATTGAAATTGCTTGAGTGCTCTACACGCATGAGATAAGCTACGCAGGCAGCACTGCGTAACACAATACAACACATAATGAGGATGCACAAAATGAGCAGTGTATAGTCGCTGTACTCTTCCAGCAGATGTCCTGGGGAAAAATACAGCGAATATAGTGCACCTGCATAATTATATTAATTATACCGGCAAATTAAGCTGAGAGGAAACGTGGCGTGACATGTGCTGCGATGCCGCCAAAAAGTGAGACCAAAAAAGTTGATGTACCGATGAGAGTCCAACTCCTCATTGCCATTGAATTTATGGTAAATTATAACAATGCACTCGTACCTGATTTTGAGTCCTGTTGAGTACTAGTGATGAGTTGATCCAGCGAAAGAAGCCAACGAGAAAAAGTCCAAAAGTGCGCTGTGTGTGCTGTTCCTCGATGCCGTTGCGAAAGTGTCTGATTTTCCAATATGGCTGAGAGTACGAAAACGTCGTTGGGCGCTGAAGTCAGTTGAGCGAGATAGTCAGTGAGCGGAACCGAAGTCAAGCGAGAGAGACATCCTCTCGCTGGACGCGGCGTGCCAACGAGGCACAGCCTCGGCTCCGCGAAGCCCTGCTTCGGTCATCTTCGGCTCAACCAAGAGCCGTGTGCTCAGGCACAGCAACAGGTAGGCGCACGACGAACATCGATCGCCGTGCGCCAGCTGATTATCCAACATTTTCCGCCCGCCATCAGCAACGGGGTTGATGATTAGTCATGATTTTGTCAGTCCGAAGAGACAGGCAGCACAGCCAGTTTTGAGATCGGCCGGGTGAACGTGGTCGCAGCAGTTCGGAGTGTCATCACCCTGGTGAGCCCGTCTTTGCCCGGATGCAACGCCGTGACTCGTGCAAGTGGCCACTTGCACGGTGGAAAACGCTCATCCGTGAGCAGAACCAAAGAACCAACCTTTATGTTATTATTGGGGTGATGCCACTTCGATATAGACTACTGCCATTGCAGATAACAAGCAGACCATTGTCGCCAAAATTGTTGTACCTTTTGCTGCAACAATTGCCACCTTGAGAGCCGTGAGAGTGATAAGTCCTCTAGCGTAGGCTTTAGGACCGATGTAATCGCTTCTCCAATGAGAAAGTGTCCAGGCGTAAGAGCTGATGAGTCATCCGGGTCATCGCTGAGTGGTTCCAGACGTCTTGAATTGAGTATAGTCTCGATCTGAGCAAGCAGCGTTGCGAGTTCCTTGAACGTGAGTTCTGTATCACCCACCGTTCGCCGCAGATGAAATTTAACAGATTTTACAGCTGATACCCATTTGCCACCCATGTGTGGAGCCGCAGGTGGATTGAACCTCCAGGCAATTTGTTGATTTGCGAGAAAAGAAGCGATGACTTGATGTTCTTGAGTGGCCTTCCTAAACAGTTGACGTATTGATTTGTGAGCACCAACAAAGTTCGTGCCACAGTCAGAATATAGTGTGTGAGGAATGCCACGCCGAGATGAGAAACGCCTGAACACTGAGAGGAAGCCTTCAGCTGAGTAGTCGCTGACGACTTCGAGATGTAGAGCCGAAGTGGCGAGGCACACAAAAACACAAATCCAACCCTTGTGCGTTTTGCTTCCTCGCCCCTTCCATGTTTTGAGTGTGAGAAGGCCGGCGTAGTCAACTCCTGTGTGAATGAATGCTCATGTTGGTGTGACTCGCGCCAGAGGAAGCTGACCCATCAATTGTTGAGCCCGAACTCCCCTCTGCCGAGCACACACGACGCAATGTAAAATGTGAGATTTTACAGGAGCTCTTCCGCCGACAATCCAATGAGTTAGCCTTATTTAGGCTAATGTGAGCTGAGTGCCTCCGTGCAGAGTGCGCACGTGAGCTTGATCAATAATGAGAGTTGAGAATCGAGAGTGACGAGGTAGAATGGCAGGATGTCTTCCTTCATACGTGAGTGCTGATTGCGCAAGGCGACCTCTTACTCTGAGTACACCCTCTTGGTCGATGAAAGCTGTTAGTCAACTGAAGGGGTGAGAGGAAGGAAGAGAAGAGCCTGACTGCAGTACTTGTAACTCGTGTTTGAAGAATACGACTTGTGTTGCTCGTGTCCAAAAAACATTTGCTGCAGCTATCTCTTTTGCTGTAAGAGGAGCGATTCCTGCCGTTTCTAACCTCTTCCTCATTCTGGCTACTACTCTAACGCAAAATGAGGTAAGACGACACAATTTAGTGAGTGAGGAACAGCGATAAATGAGCTCCCACCGGTACTCTAGCGTCACAGTTGCCGCGAGCAGAGCTAACCCTGGCCGGGCTTCCAGATTGTGCAACTCCTCAGAATCAGTTGAGGTTTTCCGCCAAAATTCAACAGGTTTCAACATCCACGGTGGACCCGACCACCACTACTGATGAGAGGCCAATTGAGCTGTTGAGATACCCCGCGAGGCACAATCTGCAGGATTACTTGTGCCTGAGACGTAACGCCACTGAGCATCAGGTGTGAGTCCTTGTATCTGAGATACTCGGTTCCGGACATAGTCTTTCCACCGAGCAGCATGCGCTTTGATCCAAGCGAGAGTTACCGATGAGTCCGTCCACAGGTGAGTAGATGAGACCTTGATCTTGAGTGCGGCTTGAACGTATGCAACCAATTTTGCTAATAACAGTGACGCTGTTAGTTGAAGCCGTGGTATGGTAAGCTTCTTGAGTTGTGCCACGCGTGTTTTTGAGCAGATAAATGAAGCCACCTTTCCTGTGGACATTGAGTCGACAGTGATGTAGATCACTGCTGCCATGGCCAATTGAGATGCATCAGAGAAGCCATGCAATTCCACTGTTGAGTTGCTCCATGTATTGAACCAACGAGGAATTGAGAGTCTGGCCAGGCTTTTGAGATCTTCTCTGATTGCAGTCCATCGTGCTGAGACCTGAGATGACAGTGGTTCATCCCAGCTGAGTTTGTGAAGCCAAAGCTCTTGCAAGAGTATTTTGGCTCTTATCACAACAGGTGAGACGAAACCGAGTGGATCAAAGAGTTGAGCCACGTCCGAAAGAACGAGGCGTTTTGTGAAATTCTCCTGAGTTGAGTTGAACCGGGATGAGAATGTGAACTTGTCTTCATTCGGAAGCCAAGTCAGACCAAGAATTTCGGTCTCGCAGTCGTCCATTGAGATAGCAGAGCTCGACGATGATGATGCAATATTAGCAAGGACCGTGTGGTCCGACGAGGGCCACTTGGCGAGTGGAATACCGCCCGCCATGCACAAGTCCTTGAGCTGTTGAGCAATTTCGATGAGTGTATGAGTTGAATCCGCCCCTCCAAAGATGTCATCCACGTACCTGCCAAACGTGATAGCTGGCACAGCGAGAAGAAACCGGTGACCTTCATCTTTGGTGAGCTGCATGAGAGTTCTAACTGCCAAAAATGGCGCAGCCTTTGTACTGTATGTCACTGTTGTTAATTGATACGGCACAGGGTTGTCTTGAGCATCAATCCACGAAATTCGCTGAAGATTCCAATCATCAGGATGAACTTGAATTTGACGATACATCTTGGTAACGTCCGTGGCAAAGATGTGTCTGTGGTGACGGATCCAAATGAGAACGTCCGAGCAACAAATTAGGTCCGGTGTGCATGATGTCATTCAGAGACTTTCCAGATGATGTTGAGCTAGAACCGTTGAATACTACCCTTAATTTGGTGGAAACACTGTCTGGTCTCAATACACCGTGGTGAGGCAGATAGTATTGAATTTCATTTGTAGATGATTTCGAAGCCTTCACCATGTGACCAAGTTGTTCATATTCGACCATGAATTTTGAGTAGAGCTGACCGTATTCAGCTATTTTGAGATTTTCCGAATTGCGTGCAGCAAACACTGATGTGCTCGAGAGTATAAAGTTCCCAGATTCGCAGAAGAAGATGTAAGAGGAAGCCGAACAATGTATCGGCCTGTAGAATCACGCTAGTAGTATGTGTACACCTTTGCTCCATCCCACTCCTATCCCCACTTCTTCCCCCACCACGCGGTTACCTCGGCCACCTCACTTTTCCACCGCCGCGCTACCCGCTCTGCTTGACCAGTGTCGGTAACGTGGAGATGGTAAAGTGAGGTGGTGTGGGTACCTTGGTGAACAAGGAAGAGTAGAGATAAGAGCAGGATGGAGCAAAGGTGTACACATACTTGGAAAAATGAATAAAATTATGTACTCACCACCACCGCAACTCTTGTAGGCATCTACCCTCCAGCCAAAGCGATTTTAAACTCCTGTCTCTCGAATGTACTCTCTCACACACGCACACACACACATACACATGCACAGCGTCTTTAATTCATTACTATGTCCTCGTCAAAGCCCTCGTCCACGGCATCGATATCGTAGCCGATATCTATCTCATCGCCGAGGGCTTCTATAATAAACGCCGCCACATCCACGCGTTCACCGTTCGATAATCGAACCCGCGGAACGCTATCGCCGGCAAGAGGTCGCATCATGACAGCGATCAAGTCATCTCCACCGCACGCTTCTTCGACGAGCTGCTCGATACTTACAACATCCACGCGTTCGAGTCCGTATATGGAAAACTCCATGACAAGAACCAGCAGCATACTTGCTAGAAGCTCCGGATGAAATAGGTGAGACCAGTCGATGTAAATAGTTCCGCCGAAATCGACTAGCAACACCTCGCAGTACCCATCAAAGTCCAGGTAAACCACTTCGCCGCGGACAACGTTATTGAAACGAGGCACAATACAGGACATGCCGATATGCAACTCCCCAAGTTCAATGGGTCTTCCACGACGTTCCACTAAATACAAACTACGTAGGAGCTCTTCCAGCTCGTCGTATGCATCGCACATTTCCTGCGTACGCAGAAACACACTCATCACACTCTCGACAAACATTAATCGGCACCAAAACGCGTCGCTTAAAATCTCCTTGCCGTATCGTGGATACATATTGCTTTTTATTGTTTCCAAGTAGGATGCCAAAGACAGACTAAATGCTCTAGATGCTACTAGAAAGTATCACGGGCATAAAGATAACAGCATCCTATGAATCATAACTAGGTATCCATCATTTGACTGCAACGAAAGAGGTTTTCGAGCATGCATAGCCCTGCGATATGCTCCTCGCAAAGTGCTTGCTCTGCAGTGAAAGATATAGAATATGATCCCTCACAGAGAGAGAGAGAAAGACTTCAATTATAATTCTCTAATTATTATGCTATAAAAATAAGAGACACAGTAAGATCAGATATTTTTAAATTAACCAATATTTGATGGGAAGCACTTTATACATTTACCGTCGTATGCAACAGCCCTGCAAACACGGTCATCCACGCTCGGAGATTCCTTCACCGTTAATTTTATTTCTATCGCTATATGGAATTAATTTGTATTATCACTCGTAATATTGCTTTTAAATTATTTTTCGCTGTGGACGTTGTCATCATAGTGTACTTCTGAAAAAAGAACGAAACAACTATTTAATTGAGCGCACTGATCAATAAAAAACATCGTGTACAGAATAATCGATATTGTCTTACCTGATATGCCACGCCTCATTATACAAAGTTGGCAGCGTTGATGATCTTCTGCCACCGACGACAACTCTGGATGAGGATGTCGGGTCGCACTTTTCTTTCCCGAAGTTAGCTCTATCTGTACAGTATATGTATCTTCCTCTCGCTCTCCATGCCACGAATAACGAATCCTCGGTGTCGGCTCATATGCAGGGGCTGCTCGCTCTGCAAAACATTATTTTTTTAATTAAAGATAAATATCACATGATTTCAAATTATTTTATATTTTTTACTTACCAAGCTCTGCTGCTTTGCTGCTAATCAACATTGGCACGTATTCCATGATCTGCTGTGTTAATGAAACAGAGACGAGCGCTCCGTCTTCTTTCTAGCGCAGACCTTTGCTGATGCTTCGGTTTTACGACTGTCTCTCTCTGTCTCTCTCTCTCTGTCTCTCTCTGTCTCTCTCTCTCTCTGTCTCTCTCTCTGTCTCTCTCTCTCTCTCTCTCTCTCTCTCTCTCTCTCTCTCTCTCTCTCTCTCTCTCTCTCTCTCTCTCTCTCTCTCTCACTGTGACTGACCTCGGTGTATACTTTATAATATTTCGAGCGAAATGTACACTATATACAATTATTTACAACAGTGTCTTTATCACAAATAGCTGCACATACGTAGAATTATTGCGTTCGCAACGCAACACCCGATGCATGATCAGCGATATGACCACGAAACAGCACAATTATTTCGGACAAAATAATTCTCATAAACTCCGTATCCTCTGGCGTTAGCAAGATCGCGATGTGTTCGAGCGCTTCTTCAAAGAAGTCCTTGGAACCGATGATCTCATACGCTGCTGCACGAGGCATTTCACTGACAACTATCTTTTCACGGACATATGATACCACCTCGTTCATACACCGCTGAATCGTTTCACGTTTGCTCTCTAGAGCCTGCATATGAATATCAATTCTTCTACTTATTTCGACGAGCATATCAAATGTAGACCGCTGAAGAACAATGTTTGGAGAGTATTTTCGGAAGCGTTTCCGTTTCGATTCTCCAGATTCCTCTTGATTCTTGTATTCCTTATCAGCGCTATCGTTTATTTTACCAAATGACACAGCTCTGTGCTGGTAACACGAGGTTAAAAGTGTGTAATGCATTGTGTGCTCTATGCGGGTATTACACATTTTCTCGGCATCAGTCCCATGAGCTTCGAAATATTGTTGTACGCGAGAAAAATAACTTTTAAACACTCGCCACTCGTCCGCACCGAGTGTAATTCCGGTAAAAGTATTCGACAATATTTTCACCACTGGTGTAAGAGTACACGTAGAGTTAAACTCAAACCCGGCTACGATTATTTTACCAAATGATTTATTTAAACCATACATAACGGGGTTCGCTATATACGGCGATATCGCATGAGGCTTAGCTCCGTTATTTGCCATTTTTGATGCTTTCGTGTAGACTGTAACTTTTCGAATGAATCGTTGGTGGTGTTCATACTCCGTTTTATACAGATTTCCCCCACCACCTAACTGCATTGCCTCTTCTTTTGATACTGCAAATCATACGCCTGAAAATTGCTAGCCAATATCCTTTGATATTTGTCGCATTCTCCTCAACAGCCTAGTAACAGCAGCAAATATATCCCAAAACTCTTGCATACTCTCGCGCACTTATGCGAACACGCACACATCGACATACAGATAATATGTACTATGAAAACTAAATAATATTCGTCGGTGAAATTTAATGATTTTCCTCAGGGCCGAGTGCCCTGAAATTAGATGAAAACAATATGACTTTCATCAGCGAAACTCGATAACTAAGTACATCACCATCGCTAAATATTTCCCTAGGTCTTGCTTTTGTAAAGCGATCGCGTGCGGCCATCTTCTTGGTTAGTCGTATTCATTACATCGTTGCAGTATATAAAGAGAGAGAGAAAGAGAGAGAGAGAGAGAGAGAGAGAGAGAGAGAGAGAGAGAGAGAGAGAGAGAGAGAGAGAGAGAGAGAGAGAGAGAGCTTGTTAAAGGAATATAAAGAGTGGTTACATTGTAAGGGCCGATGTTGAATGTGAACCACACCTCAACGTCAAGTTTTTTTCTGCATTTCATTTGACATTTCTCAATTTCAGACTAACTCAATTTGAACCATGGAAAGATACACAATCGAGCAACGCGTTAAAGTTATTCAGGCTTATTATGAAAATGGGCGTTCAAATCAAAATGCATATCGTGCACTTCGTGATTTTTTCGGTCAATTTAATCGTCCAAATGTGCGTACAATCGGAAAAATCGTGCAAAAATTTGAGCAAACCGGGTCTGTAGGAGATATTAAAACACCAGTGCATGCTCGTACAGCTCGTACTGCAGAAAATATTGCTGCTGTTTGCGATAGTGTGGCTGAAAAGCCGTCCACCTCAAAATGAGGCCGGTCAGGCAGTTACTGTGAATGGTGTTCGCTATCGTGAGATGATAACGAACTTTTTATGGCCCGAATTGTAAGATATGGATGTGGGCGATATGTGGTTTCAACAGGACGGCGCCACTTGCCACACAGCTAACGAAACAATGGCTCTTTTGCGCGACAAATTCAATGACCGTGTTATCTCACGTGGTGGCGATGTCAATTGGCCGCCAAGATCATGTGATTTGACACCGTTGGACTTCTTTCTTTGGGGTTATTTGAAAGAAAAGCTGTACGTCGATAAGCCAGCTACAATTCAAGAGCTGAAGGATGAGATAATTCGGCACATTAACGGCATAGAACCTCAATTATGCCTAAGCGTCATCGAAAATAAAAAGAATTGACAATAATTTCCTAAATAATTTGTGTTTTATTCAAAATCAACACCGGCCCTTAAAATTTAACCACCCTTTATATAAAAGTGAGCCGCTTTGAAAATTCTCTAGTTAATTGTCTGATTTACTGTGGTTACTACTTGTTGGATAATCAGCTGGCGCACGGCGATCGATATTCGCCGTGCATCGACCTGTTGCTGTGCTCAAGCACACGTCGTTCGGTTGAGCCGAAGATAGCCGAGGCGGGGCTTCGCGAAGCCGAGGATGTGCCTCGTTGGCACGCCGCGTCGAGCGAGAGGATGTCTCTCTCGCTTGACTTCGGTTTCGCTCACCGGCTATCTCGCTCAACTGACTTCAGCGCTCAACGTTAATTTCATATTCCGCAGCCATATTGAAAATTCAGTCACTTTTGCGACGACATCGAGGAACGGCGCACCATCATCTTCGACTTTTCTCGTTGGCTTTTCGCTCAGGACGCGCTCATCATGCTCACCAGGACTCAAAACTCAGGTAAGAGTACACCGTTACAATTTAACGTAATTCAATGACGGTGAGGAGTGAACTACACATCGGTACATCCTCATAAAAGTCTCACACTGTGGCGTGCTCTGCAGCGCGGGCTGCACCACGTTTTCACTCAATTATTAGCATGCTCAATTAATATAATTGTGTGTGTTTTAACCAATTCACTGCACTTTCCCCCAATTAAACTTGCTGGGAGAGTGTTGTGAATTCAGTCCAATCATTTGTGCATCCTCAAGCTCACACTTCTGTGCTCTGCAGCGTAGACCGCATCACAGCCTGTCATAATAGAATTCCAAGTAATTGTCAGAATTGCATGTGCTAGCACACACTCTCTTTAAATTCTATTTCACCATCACATTGAGTATTTGCTGACAGGCAGTAAATTTGTCTACGCACTCATACATCTCACTGCGTTGTATGCTCCGCAGCACTGACTGCGGTGCGCACATCACTCTCAGTACTCATAGCACACAATTAATATAATTGTGTGCTGGTTCTCAGCTCATGCACTCAAATGCAGTTCAATTAATCAAATTCATTTTTATTATTCTTGGAATTTTGGTGCATTTATTTATATTATTTTGTACTTTTTCTGAATTTGGTCTTTCATTTATCTATTCTCACTTCAGTGTTTTATTCAAAATTATATGATTTGTTTGTAGTTAAGCGGAAGGTGCAATAAACCACTTTCCCCAAATTCCATCTACTAGTCTGGTTTTATTTCACCCTGTCGTGAGTGAAGACTCATCTTCTTTCCAATATATTCACAGGTTCAAGATCTGTCAAACAACACCATCAGACGGATTTCTCAAACACTACTACTACTACTACTCAAACAGCACAATCATGGTCAGAGTGGTAAAGTGCTCATTGATAAGAAAATTGATAGAGTTTATATTGAAGCGTAGACCGTCGTTGCGTTCGCGCTGGGGTAGAAGAAATTTACAGATCACTCTATGGGAACTTCCGACACAGACGGTTATTCGTAAAATTCGCGGTATGCTGTGCGAGTGTCATCAACGCGATTTAGTTGACGTGTATAATATTGGATTGTTTGATAATCAAATAATCATTGATTCGGTGGTGCGTGTTATTCGTCGACGAGGTTGGCTGAATGAGCCTGCTCTGCAACCCATACTCAATGAAAGACGTAAGTAATATACAGCGCTAATTACTTTTATTTTATTTCTTTTATTTCATAAGATTTTTATATAGTTCGACGGTATGAGGACGCAGAAATGGGATCCGACACCTATGGTTTCGATGAGGAGGGTAGAACCGATTCAGATGATCATAGCAGGGACAACGATGGCGACAGCACCGTAGGGAGTCGCTGGATAAATTTTACCCAGCCATTCTGCGGTTATAAACCTACAAACGGTCTTTTCATGGCAGGCCCCTCGAGAGAACCAGATGAATCCGTCGCAGGCCCATCGCGACAATACAGTTCAAACGATGATACCAACAGCAATACAGACAGCGAGGAAGAAGAAGAAGAATAAGAAGAAGAGGAGGAGGAGCAGGAGGAGCAGGACGTAGACGATGACGACGAGAAGGAGGAGGAAGAGGAGGATGACCCTGTAGATTTAGGTAAGCTTTTAATAACGCAACCACGCTGACAAAAATAAAAAAATTGCGCGGATAATGATAGTAAAATGAAAAAGCAGAGTACGAGACGGACCCAAACGTTTTTCGCTTCGCACGATTCACTATGCCGAGACCGCCGACAATCGAATTGGTTTACGAGATGCGTCGGTGGTTCCCGGGTGCAGTCAACGGATTCGAGGACTAGAAGCAAATATAAGTTTGTAATTCTTACGTTACACGAATTATATGCATAGTATATAGCCAGCGACAAACAAAAATTTAAAGTAAATTAAATAAAAATTCTAATAAATCGTTTAATTATGCCTCAGGTGGACAGACTGACGATGGAAGGACTGCTGCACGGGGTGGTGATATTTTGCCTCCTGGTTAACGTTTCGGTATCGACAACGAGCAGAGACGTTATTTTCCACGCTTTAGGATGTAGGGTCGAGAGACAGATTTTTATTTTCGTCAGCCACCGGTCGGTATCGATCATCTGACATGGTTCGAGGGAGGTGCACGAGATGTTCTCACACGCCTTACAGAATCGTGCGAAGGACATGATTATGTGGGTATGACTCTGAGCGTACCGTCTTTTGCGCAAGGACCTGTATGGTTATCATTTCGACCAGCTCGTGACATCGTTCCCGACGATATATGGCGACTAATTAATAGTGTAGCTCAGAGCGCGCGCAAATTTCGAATAGACGCTGGTACATGTAGAATGACGACGTGTATAGTACAAGGCGTCGAAGGAGCTGGTGTGCGCACTAGGCTTACACACGAGTCTATAGCAAAAAAGTCAATTTTACGCATAAGTAATCGCGATAATTTGTGTCTACAACGATCCCTTGTCACTGCCCGAGCGCATGCCGAACGCGGTCAAATACGTGCGGGCGTGCTACACAGACGATGGTGTCAAATTCGGAACGGGCTTCGAGGTGCGCAATATACAGCAGCGATAGAGCTCACGCGTAATGCAGGGGTAACGACACCGTCTAGGGGGTGTGGTGCGCGCGAAATTCAGCTCTTTCAGGAGTACTTGGTTCACGAGGGTATAGCGATTGTTGTTTATGAATTTCTCACCTTCGGAAAACGCGTTCCGGCTCTGTACGACGGGCGAAAATACGTACTTACCGCAACAGGTAAAATTAATCATACACTCTTCATTCTCTATTACGAGCGTTCTCATCACTATCAACCGATATTAAATCTCGCCGGTGCGCTAGGTAGTCGGGGGTTCTACACACAATGTAACTCCAAGTATATTCGAGTACTCGAGCATCGATGTAGCTATCAATGTGCTCGATGTAAATCGACTTATTGCAACGGTAATAGAGACTCTCAGCCTGAGTATTGCGCAGACTGTAATCGTTCGTTCTTTGGTGTTTTTTGCCTCGCTTATCACAAGAGTGAGGGCTCCGCGGGTATCGCGTCTCGTAAATATAGACGGTACAGCATCTGTAACGCATTGAAAATCTGTAGAGGCTGCTCGCGTATGATTAAAACCACAGATAAAAAGATACGTGTATGTGGTATATCGTTTTGTACTACATGCAAACAAACGCGGCCGACTACGCATGCGTGTTTTATAGCACCTCTTAAGAAACCAGATACGCAAAAGGAGAAGAAAAAAGACAAGTCTTCCACGAGATTTTTATTTTATGATTTTGAGACGCAGCAACACGAGCAATTGCATGATGATAAATCGACACGAATTCACGAGCCGAATTTATGCGTCGCACAATGCGTATGTATGGCATGTCTGGATATCATAGATATAGAGACCGATTGTGCTAACTGTGGTAAACGTGAATTCGTGTTTATCGATGATCCTGTTGGGGATCTCGTAAAATTGGCATTATCGCAAAAATTTAAAAAGACCATCTGTATCGCCCATAATGCTAGAGGTTTCGACGCACAATTTATTCTACGGTATTTAATCGAGGTGCAAAAAACACAGCTGCCCTCTCTGATTATGAATGGTACGAAGATTGTCTCTATGAAAATTGGCGATGTCGTTTTTCTCGATAGTCTAAACTATTTACCCACGGCTCTTAGCGCTTTACCTAAGGCCTTTGGTTTCGCTGATGAGGTGGCAGAAGGTACATTTCCCCATTTATTCAACACACCGGAATATCAGAATTACTCAGGTCCTCTGCCGGCTTTGCATTTTTACTCACCCGATACCATGTTCTCAGCGGATCGCGAGCGCTTTATAAAATGGTATGAGGAAGAATCGAGTCGCGTAGATTATAAATTCAATTTTGCGTCGCAATTTGTTCAATATTGTCGTACAGATGTTACGGTTTTGAGACGAGCGTGTTTAGCTTTTCGAGAGTTACTTATACGTTGTGGGAGCGTGTGCCCCTTTACAGAAGCATGCACGATAGCATCAGCATGTATGAGAGTATTTCGAAAGAATTTTCTACAGAAAGATCGCATTGCGGTGTTACCACCAGGAGGATATCGCTGGGGCGATAAGCAATCGCGCAAGGCCGTCGTATGGCTCGTATGGCTCGAGCGTGAGCTCAATTGCGTTATCGCTCATGCTGGACGCACGAGGGAGTATCGCCCTCCGGTCGGCCTACCAGCTGTCGACGGTTACTACGTGGATGCGGGGGTCCATCACGTTCTTCAATTTCACGGCTGCTTTTGGCATGATTGTGCGCGATGTTATCGCGTGAATAGAGATGCTCGAACTAAATTCGGCGATACAATGGATGAGCGATACGAGCGTACCGTTCTTATTTCCGGGCAAATCAGATCGAAAGGGTACACTCTAACCGAAATATGGGAATGCGATTTTGACAGATTACTCGAGAATAACGAGGAAATGTCGATATACGTGAAAAATCACGCCATGGTCAAGCAGGCGCCTCTCGAACCACGCGAGGCATTCTTTGGCGGTCGAACGGAAAATTTTGTAAGCTTGTACGACGTCGCGAATGGGGAGCAGATACGCTATGTGGATGTTTGCTCGCTGTATCCGTGGGTATGTAAGAATAGAAAATATCCCGTTGGACACCCGAAATTGTACGTAGGTGATGAGTGTCGAGAACTCGTAGGACTTGAAAACGATCTAAGTGTCGTCGAGGGTCTCGTGAAGTGTACCGTGGTGGCACCGCGCGATTTGTATATACCCGTACTGCCTGTTCGCATGCATGGGAAACTACTGTTCCCCCTGTGTAGAACGTGCTGTACAGATATGGACACATCCGAGGTTTGTACACACGATGACACGACTGAATGAGCATTAGACGGCACATGGGTTGCGGACGAACTGAGAAAAACTGTGTCGCTTGGATATATCAGGAGTACAAATTGAAAATGCGGGATTTTTTTCTATTTTTGAACGTTTATTCTGAAAAAATGGTAACAAATGAATTATTCAAAGTATTGTCCATCGCTAGCCACAACTTTTTCCCATCTTTCTGGCAATTTACGGATACCGTCGCGAAAAAATTCGGCCGGCTTGGCTGCTATCCAGTCATCGACCCACTTTTGGGCTTCTTCGTAAGAATGGAAGCGCTGGTCAGCTAGGCCATGTGTCATCGATCGGAAAAGGTGGTAATCGGAAGGAGCAATATCTGGGCTATACGGCGGGTGGGGTAAGACTTCCCATTTCAGCGTTTGTAGGTATGTTTTGACCGGCGCTGCAACATGTGGCCGAGCGTTGTCATGTTGCAAAATTACTTTGTCGTGTCTTTGCTCGTATTGTGGCCGTTTTTCTTTGAGTGCGCGGCTCAAACGCATCAATTGAGTTCGGTATAGTGCTCCTGTGATGGTTTCGTTCGATTTCAATAGCTCATAATACACCACACCCAGCTGGTCCCACCAAATACAGAGCATGAGCTTGGCGCCGTGAATATTTGGTTTGGCCGTCGATGATGATGCATGGCCGGGGTAACCATATGATTTTTTGCGCTTCGGGTTATCGTAATGGATCCACTTTTCATCACCAGTGACAATGCGATGCAAAAAACCCTTCCGTTTTTGCCGTTCGAGCAGCAGTTCGCATGCAAAAAAACGGCGCTCGACGTCTCTCGGCTTCAGCTCATACGGCACCCAATGTCCTTGCTTTTGGATCATTCCGAGGGCTTTTATACGATGGGAAATGGCTTGTTGTGTCACTCCCAATGAATCTGCGAGCTCTTGTTGAGTTTGACACGAGTCTTCATTGAGTATTGCCTCCAATTCAGCATTCTCAAACTTTTTCACTTGGCCCGGCCGCTCTTTGTCCTCAACGTCAAAATCACCACTTCTAAACCGCACAAACCATCTCTCGCACGTTGAAACCGATGGAACATGACTCGGATCAGCCTCGGAGACCAATCGATGTGCTTCAGCAGCACTTTTCTTCAAATTAAAGAAGTAAATTAAAACTTCCCGCAAATGCTGTTTTGTTGGCACGAAACTCGACATATTGAGAGCTCAAAAAAACTATGAATTTGACACTGCGACAAATTGACACATACTGAAAATTAAAGCTATAAGACGTAGCTTTGACATGAACATAGTCACAGTACTGCCTGATGCGTATAGCGTTAGTAACGCCATCTGTTATCAAACCCGCATTTTCAATTTGTACCCCTGATAAAATGACGCGTATCTATAAAATTTGGCAATACGTTGTCACGCAGTATGATTCGACAACGCGACGAGGCGGTCATTTTGCCGAGTACATCGATACATTCCTAAAAATAAAACAGGAGGCGAGTGGTCCGCCAACAGAGTGTAACGATGACGAGGAAGCAATAGAGCGTTTTATAGCATCGTACAAGGAGTCTGAGGGTGTATATCTCGAGCGAAGTGCTTTGCAGCCAAATCGGGGTTTACGTTCACTAGCGAAATTGGCTCTTAATTCATTCTGGGGAAAGTTTGGTCAACGAGAGAATCTCACGAAAACCGTTATCGTTTTCACGTGCGCGGAGCTAATGAATTTACTAACGAGTCCGGAAAGTAGCAATACTCGATAGCCACGAGAATAAATCCGACGACGTTTTAATGAACAAAGTTAAATCTCGACTCAATGACACACTTATTATCGATAGCGTACCAAACAAATTTTACTCTAAAGCAATATCGTTGCTTCGCAATTTGCATCGCTGCGCCGTTGGTAAAAAAATGACATGGGATCGTAACGGCGTCGTTTCCATAGACGGCAGAAGAATTTAAAATTCCAATATCGTTGATCTTGTTAACGATGCTATGCGAGCTAGAAAACGCGAGAAACCCATCGGACGATCTCACTTTGCCAAACTCCTGCGAGCGATACAGATGCCACGTGAATTTATCGGTAATCCCGAGTTACTACACGAGCCTACACCTACATCATCCTCGACACCACAGCGGCGTCTTATTTTACCGCGCGAAAACGATAGTAGCAGCAGCAATAGCAGCAACGGTAGCAACAACAACGACGCCGAGGCCGAGATCGCACACTCAAATAGAGATTTAATGCTCACGGCTGAAAACGACATCATCGAGGGGCAGGAGGGGAATGAAGAAGAGGACGAACAATTGCAAAACCTCGCACAAGCAGAATATCGACCCCCCACACAGTTAGAAAAGAAAAAGAAAAAGAATCCATTTAACTGGTCATCGCTAAAATTATGAAAATTCTTCAAAAAATCTATTAAGACACCGCTCATCCTGCTTCCTATTCCCGAGCAAAAAATTTGGCCCAGGTGGATCGAAGAGTAGCGCGAAAAAATGTTTTACCATGGCTCGAGACACAGGATTCATATAACATGCATCGCCTCGTACGACGACGATTTCCCCGTCGTACGTACAGCGTGAGTAATATAGACGATGTATGGGAGGTGGATTTAGCTGATCTTCGCTCGATAGCCACGTACAACAATGGGTACGCGTATCTGCTTGTTGTTATCGATGTGTTGAGCAAATACGCGTGGGTCGAGGCTTTGCGTGACAAAACGAGCGCAAGCGTGGCCCGCGGTCTCACACGCATACTCGCGCGCAGTAACAATCGTCGCCCGCAACAATTGCAAACTGATCGAGGCAAAAAATTTATCGGCGCACCGTTTCAGCAAATTCTCAAGAAAAAGAATATCGATTTTCGCGCTGCTTGTAACCCTGATATAAAAGTCTCGATCGCCGAGCGCTTTAATCGAACAATAAAAGAGCGAATGTGGCGCTACTTTACATACACGCGAAATAAGCGTTACATCGATGTTTTACAAAATTTTTTTATATGCTTATAATCACACTAGACACAGCGGAACGCGTATTCCTCCGAGCGAAGTAACCCTCGAAAATGCCTCTATAGCCCGAGACAATTTAGCACGGCGTTACGAGCGTAACGCGAAAAAAATTCAAAAGCCTAAATACAGCGTCGGTGACTTGGTACGTATCAGTACAGCTAAAGCAGCTTTCGTGAAAGGATATGAGCGTGGTTGGAGTAACGAATTATTCAAGATTCAACGAATATCGTTGAATCGAGAGCCATTCGTGTATATTTTACACGATCTGAATAACGAGACTATCGACGGTATTTTCTACGAAGCAGAATTATCACGAGTACGAGTGCCTCCGTCATCTGAGAAAACGAAAGAGAAGAAGAGGACAAAGAAGAAGAAGAAGAACGCTCGGGATCATCGTCCGTGATAAATATGAGCTCCAAGGATAGCTCTTTCTTTGTCGTACTACCGAGCAACAGTAGTATGCAGTATTTTCCGGATAATACGACGACGAAATTTATTACAAAACTACCGCGTCAGATACACCTGCATGGAGAAAGGTCTGTTTCTTTTGTGGAAATTGCTTATCCGATGACTCTTTCACATGTTCCTAGTGTAGAAAATCTCGTAACTTTTGAGGATGGTGATTATGATTTATCGGGTTTAAATCTTTTAACACGGAGGCGCGCTGATAGAGACCAAGTAGCACCTGGTGTATATCGCTCTATAGACGCTCTTTTGGAGAGTATAAATCAGTTACCTCACGTGGCCAATCATTTGCGCTTTAAATCGCTTCCGAGCGGACAGGTCGAAGTGACACGCGTATGCGACGATCTACGCTACCACGACTTTCGCGTATCGCCCGCTATCGCAAGGCTACTAGGATTCTCAGAAAAGGCCTGTAGGTCCGTAATGATAGAACCGCATTGCGAATACACAGGGTCGAGGCCTGCATCTCTCACCGGTGCTATACCGGGCAGCATGTTTTTATACACAGATATCTGCGAGAGCTATATTACAGGCGATGTACAAACACCCCTCTTACGAGTTGTTCCCATTGATACTGATGACTGTCCGTATGGTTCGATAAAAATTAAATCGTTTACAACGCCACGATATATACCTCTCTTGTGCAATTATTTACACACTATCGAGATCGATATAAGAGATGAATTTGGGGATCCTATACTATTCGAGCAGGGAACGTTGACTGTGACACTACATTTCAAAAGGTCCCACGATTGATTACACCACTATGGATGATATTGACAGTGTGCAGCATGGATGGGGTTGTCGCGGGTACGGTGGTATTAGCCATGTTTATATCGGAACACCTAATCAGCGAGGACACGGTATCGGTAGCTTTCTCGGGGGCCTGTTTCGTCGAGTGTTACCACTTTTAAAGAAGGGCGCTAAAGCAGTTGGAAAAGAGGCGTTGCGCGCTGGTGTAAACGTAGCCGGTGATATCCTCGATAGAAATATAGCTGTGAAAGATGCTATTCGCGAGGGAGCGCGAGAATCAGGCAGTAATCTCAAACGCAAAGCCTCTGAAAAAATTGACACTCTCATGCGGGGCTCTGGTTATAAAAAGCGCAAAATTTCACGTACTCCTCATTCATCGAACGAACGTAAACCACGACGTATCTCCCGTAAAAATAAAAGTGTAATAAAGAGAAAAACAATAAAGAAGAAGAAGAATAATAAGAACAATAAGAAGAAGAAGACTCGTCAACGATCAGTTTCAGATATTTTTGGATAGCTGAAACAAGATGGCTTTTCTACATGCGCACTCGTGCGAGTGTCTTAAATCGGAACTTGAATTATTTTCACTCCCACCGACGCAAACTACTATCGAAGGCTCCAATTGGGTGTATTACAAACCAATATCTTCGCTAACAGATGATTCACCAATTGAATTTGTTCACCCCGGACAGGGTGATGAGTATATCGATCTCGCGCATACTATGCTTAGTCTGAGAGTGAAAATAACATCTCCTACCACTACGGAAATTGCCGCGGGCACATCGTCGAAAGTAAGTGCCGGCCCTGTAAACAATCTCTTGCATTCTATGTTTAATCAGGTGGATGTATACCTGAATCAAAAATTAGTTTCACCTCCAAATAATGCCTACGCTTATCGAGCGTACATAAAAACACTTTTGAATTACGGTCCAGCAGCAAAAAATTCGCATCTCACGAGCGTTCTCTGGTACGACGATACACCTGGAAAAATGCATGATATAACATCGGAAAATACGGGTCTTGTGAAGAGAAAACAATTTTTAAATGTCGAAAAAACTGTAGACTTGCTCGGTCATCTGCATTGCGATATATTCAATCAGGAGCGGTTCCTATTAAACGGCGTCGAGATGCGCCTACGGCTGGTTCGGTCTAGAGATTCATTTTGTCTTGTGGGGGATACAAAGAATGGTCAATGCAGCTTAAAGATTCTCGAGGCATCGCTTCTCGTTCGTTGCACAAAAATAGCTCCTGGTGTGCTCCTCTCACATGCTATCAGGAGTACAAATTGAAAATGCGGGATTTTTTTCTATTTTTGAACGTTTATTCTGAAAAAATGGTAACAAATGAATTATTCAAAGTATTGTCCATCGCTAGCCACAACTTTTTCCCATCTTTCTGGCAATTTACGGATACCGTCGCGAAAAAATTCGGCCGGCTTGGCTGCTATCCAGTCATCGACCCATTTTTGGGCTTCTTCGTAAGAATGGAAGCGCTGGTCAGCTAGGCCATGTGTCATCGATCGGAAAAGGTGGTAATCGGAAGGAGCAATATCTGGGCTATACGGCGGGTGGGGTAAGACTTCCCATTTCAGCGTTTGTAGGTATGTTTTGACCGGCGCTGCAACATGTGGCCGAGCGTTGTCATGTTGCAAAATTACTTTGTCGTGTCTTTGCTCGTATTGTAGCCGTTTTTCTTTGAGTGCGCGGCTCAAACGCATCAATTGAGTTCGGTATAGTGCTCCTGTGATGGTTTCGTTCGATTTCAATAGCTCATAATACACCACACCCAGCTGGTCCCACCAAATACAGAGCATGAGCTTGGCGCCGTGAATATTTGGTTTGGCCGTCGATGATGATGCATGGCCGGGGTAACCATATGATTTTTTGCGCTTCGGGTTATCGTAATGGATCCACTTTTCATCACCAGTGACAATGCGATGCAAAAAACCCTTCCGTTTTTGCCGTTCGAGCAGCAGTTCGCATGCAAAAAAACGGCGCTCGACGTCTCTCGGCTTCAGCTCATACGGCACCCAATGTCCTTGCTTTTGGATCATTCCGAGGGCTTTTATACGATGGGAAATGGCTTGTTGTGTCACTCCCAATGAATCTGCGAGCTCTTGTTGAGTTTGACACGAGTCTTCATTGAGTATTGCCTCCAATTCAGCATTCTCAAACTTTTTCACTTGGCCCGGCCGCTCTTTGTCCTCAACGTCAAAATCACCACTTCTAAACCGCACAAACCATCTCTCGCACGTTGAAACCGATGGAACATGACTCGGATAAGCCTCGGAGACCAATCGATGTGCTTCAGCAGCACTTTTCTTCAAATTAAAGAAGTAAATTAAAACTTCCCGCAAATGCTGTTTTGTTGGCACGAAACTCGACATATTGAGAGCTCAAAAAAACTATGAATTTGACCTTGCGACAAATTGACACATACTGAAAATTAAAGCTATAAGACGTAGCTTTGACATGAACATAGTCACAGTACTGCCTGATGCGTATAGCGTTAGTAACGCCATCTGTTATCAAACCCGCATTTTCAATTTGTACCCCTGACAGAACTCTGGCAAAATCTACGTCTAAATATCCTCTTACGAGAGTCGAGGTAAAAGCCGTTTCAATACACTCTGGTGTTCATGGAGAGACTATCGATAATATCGTGTTAGGTCAATTGCCGAAGCGTATAATTATCGGTTTTGTCGATAACAAAGCGTTTAACGGTGACTTCGGTATGAATCCGTTCAATTTCGAAAATTACAAGATAAATTATCTCTCGTCGCATGTAGATGGTGCTCAAATACCTTCGAAACCATTACAACCTGATTTCACGAAAAATCATCTATATGTGGATGCTTTTTAAACGTTGTTTCCGGGAACTGGAATACATTTCTTGAACGACGGTAATTCGATCGATCGCGATAATTATCGCGATGGATACTGGCTGTTTGCTTTTGATTTGACACCCGATCTTTCGGCGAACAGCAATACACATTGGAATTTAATAAAGCACGGTTGTGTGAGAATAGAGGTACGATTTGAGGATGCGCTTGCTTCAACGATAAATTGTGTAGTCTACGCGGAATATGATAATGTCCTTGAAATTGATGTCTCTCGGCAAGTAATAGTGGATTTTACCGGATAAGCGAAAAATGTGCTGATGTTGGCATAAAATCATTTCGTGTTAAGACACGTAGAAGCGTGTCCGCGAGTAACTAATCAGCCGAACTCGGTCATCTGTACGGATTAGACGTGAAAATGGATATCGTCGTGGATATACAAGGAATGCGTGGTAAAGACTCGGAATTTATTCCGAAAGAAATTGTCGTGGTAGCAGTGGATAGACCGTACTCTGCTCATTGGATCGTTGCACCGCCGTGTCACTTTGCCGAATTACCACAGCAATCGAGAAGCCAGAATAATTTTCTCTCGAAATATTTTCACGGTCTGCAGTGGTACGAGGGCGATGTGAGCTGTAAACAGGCTTACGCTAACTTGCGTGAAATTTCGCGAAAATCAAGACTCATCTATACACGCGGTCACGAGAAGGCTATACTTCTTTGCGATATCACGAGTCGTGAAATTTCCAACCTGGAGGATGAGGAGGGCGCCCCATCGTACACATTTATGCCGAAATCTTTGCGAAAATGCTTCAGACACGCTATGATAAACGATACAGCGTCTTCGCATTGTGCAATGCGCCAGGCTTTCCAAATAAAAAATTGGCTTTGCGAGCATCCATTTAAAGGAGAATCATACATAGATGTTTGGTCAGCAGACGAAGAGGAAGAGAATAAAAAAGAGGAGAAATCTTCATCATGTAGTCGTGACACGATCGACGATGCTGTGAAATAAATTTTGCATATATATACGTCTTTCAAAGCGTATCGGTCATCATTTAATCATTGACTATGTGTTCAGCATGAACACTAGACAAATCTACGAGAGTATTCAGTATCTACCGCTTTCAACCGTTGGCGTATACCCGGCTGACAGAATTTCTCGTTTATGGTCGTTACCAGCCGGAATCGTGGTTAACACGGATAACCACGACGGACCTGGAGAGCATTGGATCGCCATGTACGTTAACCATCATGGAAAAGGAATGTACTTTGATAGCTACGGGCTACCACCGGTTATACCACAACATCTCGCACGACTACGAAGAAACTGCAAGTTCTATCGGTACGGCCTGAAGGAACTACAGAGTAATACGTCTTATGTGTGTGGACAATTTTGCATCGTATTCCTACATTTTATGTCGTACGGCTTCACCATGTCGCGATTTAATAATCTCTTTAGCGATAATGTAACGAAAAACGACAGATTAGTGCGTGAATATTACAATGCTTTTGCCTCTCGACGACCAGACAGTGATAAAAATAAATTTAACGGCAGAGGAGTCTCCGAGCGAAGATTACCGTGTTTGCAGGGATGTTGCATACGACGGTAAATATCTGTAAAGTGATTTAAATAAAATATTGATTAATTAAAAACAAATACATCGGTTTACTGTGTCTCTTATTTTATAATTATATATAAATTATAATCGAGGTCTCTCGCGGCACGGTATCATATTCTGCGTCTTCTACTGCAGAGCATTCGCTTCACGAGAAGCACAGCGCAAAGCGGTACGCACGTGCAAAACCGCTGACATTGCATTCAAAGCGCTGCACGCCTAGTTATGATTCAGAGGGGCGTTTGTTATCTTCAAACGCTGTGATCACCGCGAGCCTCATCCGGAGCATCCAGTCTGTCTTTAACTTCGTGATCGTACAGTCTAAAACGTTTTTCCGCTATGTATCCTCATTATGATGCAAGTATTCTGGGTGTCGCGTTTTGGTGCAGTGTGTTATATATAGACTTGAACATAGTGGTTCACCTGCGAACCGATGAAATGTGGGACGCGTACGAGGAGATGGCGAAAATTCTCCATCGTGCTTTTTACGAGTGGGATCGCGCATCATTTAGTATCGCCCTGGAGGACCTTTACGAGGGGATGCGGTGCGTGGTTGTGCAAAACGGTCGTGCGGATCGCGGTGAGCTTATCTATGCAGATGGTGACGGATAGTCGGAGGTACTCCTAATCGATGAGGGGTACCCAATATTCGTCAATTGGGATAACTTATATTATCCTGATACCCTCACCGGCATGATACCTGCCTTATGCATGGGGTGCCATCTGCATAAATTGGAACGGGTTGACGACTCTGGCTTAATGCCGCTGCTGGAGTCAATGTGTGGTTCCGCCGCATCATTGCACGGGGTTGTGGTGAGAGGCGAGAGTCGTACTCCCAGTGTTAGGCTAACGACGATGGACAATGTGGACGTGGTGGAACACGTATTCGGGGTTCTCGGTGAGGACATAGCAATCGGCTATGATGGCGGCGACGTGGACGAAGGCTTCGAGGACCCCGAGTCTCCTGACATGGACGGTGCTAGGTAGAAAAAGTGTGTGCGTGAGAGTATGTGTGTGTGTGGGGGGGGGGGGGGGGGTGAGTGTGAGTGGGTGCGTGCTCCCGTATATGTGTGTGTGAAAGTGAGAGAAAGAGAGAGAGAGAGAGAGTTAAAATCACCGTAGAAGGAGGAGGATAGTACAACAGCAGCGGTCAACAACAGCAGAAGTGGTGAGTGTATGAATTTATTTATTTAGTATGTGTACACCTTTGCTCCATCCTGCTCTTATCTCCACTCTTTTTTGTTCACCAAAGTACCCACACCACCTCACTTTACCATCTCCATGTTACCGACACTGGTCAAGCAGAGTGGGTAGCGCGGCGGTGGAAAAGTAAGGTGGTGGGGGTAGCCGCGTGGTGGGGGAAGGAGTGGGGATAGGAGTGGGATGGAGCAAAGGTGTACACATACTACTCACGCTGATGTGTGTCGCGAAAATGATCCTCGCATGCCTGCTCCTCTGGTGTGAGTTGACCGACTGTGTCCTTTGGCGGCTCTTCTTGAACCCAGAATTTTGTGAGCACGTTCTGTAATTCCTGATCATCAAGTTGCACAGCAGCATGATGAACAGTGAGTGCATCAGGTTGACATGAGTTAATAGGTCCAATGATGAGTTAACCAAATATTGATAGTTGTGCAATTGGCGAAGATGATGTGCCCTTGATAATGTTAGGTTTGATCACCTGACCATAGCTATCTGCTCCAACTACAATATCGATCGGTCGTGGTGTGAGAAAGTCCGGATCCGCCAGCTTCAGCTTCACTATGTGAGGCCACGTGCGAGCTGGTGACTCGAAAGATGGCAAATGAGTTGTAACCGTGTTGAGAATGTGAGCCAAGACCGTGACTTTCTCCTTGGTGTGCATGGAGCACATTGTGAGTTGTACTGAACCACGTGTGTGAGTTGAGTGCTTTCCACCGATCCCTGTGATCGAAATTGATGAGTGCTTACGTGTAGTATTAAGTTTACGGACGAGCTCTTCCGCAATAAACGTTAATTCCGATCCAGGATCGATGAGAAGTCTTGCCTGATGTGTTGATACCAATGTATGAATGTGTATGAGTGCAGTTGCTAATAGTGTTGAGCATTTCGTTGTGAGCTGTACTGATGAGTGGACGACTGCATCGACACCCTATTGTGCCGACGTTGAGGGTTGAGTAGGTTGAGCTCCAGAAGAGGTTGCAGGGGCGCTGCTGGATGCAGCATGGTGTGATGCCGCCCTGAACATTCCTTACAACTGCGTGTGGAATGGCATGCCGAAGCATTATGCCGTCCCAGGCAGTTGTAGCACAACCGCGACCTCTCCACTATCTTGCGCCGTGCAGCCACCGTGAGCTGACGGAACTCTGGGCACATCACAATGAAGTGCCCCGAGTTCCGACAGCAATCACACGGATACACGGACGCGGCGGTGTTTGACGAGGGAGGGCCGCGAGTTGTGCCACCTGCGTAATGAGCTGAAACGCGTTGAGTCCCGGCCCTTGCGGGAGGAGGGCATGCGGAAGACGTCCGACCAGAGCTACTAGGTTTTGGAGTGGCCTTCGCCATCTACAGGGCCCGAATCTTGGTCTCCGCGAACTCCTCAATCCTCGCAAAGGTCGGGAACTCTGACGAGTGTCCTAACGCCGTCTCCCAGGCCTTACGCGTGGGCTGATCAAACTGCTGACTTAACAGCCTCACCATCACGTAGTCGAACAACTCCTCCTTCGTAGCAACCGAAGTTAGGACCTTGTAGGCCTCGGAGACGGACGTTACGGATGATGGAAGCGACCGCTCCGCTGGCTTGAGTGAGAAGAGCGCGTCCAACCGCTCCTGCACGAGTAGCCGGTTATTTTCAAAGCGGGACACCAATGTGTCCCACGCCAATGTAAAGGATTCGTCGGTGAGGGCGAATCCGTCAATGAGTGCGACCGCCGAGTCCGTGACGCAGGTGCGTAGGTACATCAGCCGCTCGCCGTCGGCTAACCTAGAGTTCCGGATGACCAACGACGAGAACAAGTCCCGGAACGCCGGCCACCCAGAATAGGCGCCCTTGAAGGTCGGCAGCTTGATGTCCGGCAGCTTTGTCCGTAACACCGGCGCCGTGGCCACTGGTGCAGCGGGCTGGACGAGGCCCAATCTCTCCATGACCACCCTCGCAGCCATCTTGGTGTCGAGCGTGAGCTTAGCCTCACGTAGTTGCACGTTAGTACTGAAGTACTCGTGCTCCTGGTGGGCGAGCGGCCACGAAGCCTCCAGAAGCAAGTGCTCCCTGCGGAAGTCTCCGTGGAGCTCGTCTACCTGCTCCAGCATTGCCTCGAGGGGGGTCAAGGAGAGAGTCTCCACCTGGTCTTCGATCGTAGTCATGATGAATTCCAGCGCCGACACCCGTCGCATCTGCAACTGGACCTTGAGCACCAACTCGCCCGATAAGCGAGCCGGTGATCGGGCCCTCTTCGCAGGTCCGACGGGGTCAGGGACTGCCCATGTCGTTTTGTCCTCGTGGTCAGCGGGTGCCACCCCGTCGCCCAAGGAGTTGGTATCAGACATTGTGAGCCCCTTGAGTAGTCCTAGTGACAGAACGGGGATACTCCGCAGAGTTGGTACGTTACCCAATTGAAGCGCTGGACTTAAGCTGATGAGGAGATGAGGAGTCTTCGATGTTGGTTCGCAGAGTCCTAGTCGAGATGAGCCGAAGAGTGAATGTGTGCGGAAGGTAGAAAACCCTGATTCTACCCTGTGCGAGAGTCGAAGATCCGGCTCGAAGGACCAAAATGTTTGAGAATCCGTTCGATGGTGTTATTTGACAGATCTGCAATATATTGAAAATTATGAGTCTTCACTCACGACAGGGTGATAATAAACCAGACACATAGATGGTAATTTGAGAAAGCAGTTTATTATGCCTTCCGCATTTCACACAAAAATAATATCATTTGGAAAAAGATAAAAGTAAAGAATAAATGCAAAAATAGATTAAGTTTAGACAGGATAACAAATTATAATGAAATAACAAATTGAATTTACACTTTGAGTTTGAGACAGCACACCATTATATTAATGGTATGCTGAGTGTGATTGAGCTTGAGTGTAGAGAGCGGTGCGCGTGCAGCAGTCAGTGCTGCGTAGCACGTCACGCTGGAGAGAATGAGTGCGTAAGGCGATATAACAATTCACAGTAAGCTCTCAGCAGCTTAATGAAGTGAGGTTGCAGTGAACAAATGAGAGCACTTGCAATTGAAATTGCTTGAGTGCTCTACACGCATGAGACAAGCTACGCAGGCAGCACTGCGTAGCACAATACAACACATAATGAGGATGCACAAAATGAGCAGTGTATAGTCGCTGTACTCTTCCAGCAGATGTCCTGGGGAAAAGTACAGTGAATATAGTGCACCTGCATAATTATATTAATTATACCGGCAAATTAAGCTGAGGGGAAACGTAGCGTGACACGTGCTGCGATGCCGCCAAAAAGTGAGACCAAAAAAGTTGATGTACCGATGAGAATCCAACTCCTCATTGCCATTGAATTTATGGTAAATTATAACAATGCACTCGTACCTGATTTTGAGTCCTGTTGAGTACTAGTGATGAGTTGATCCAGCGAAAGAAGCCAACGAGAAAAAGTCCAAAAGTGCGCTGTGTGTGCTGTTCCTCGATGCCGTTGCGAAAGTGTCTGATTTTCCAATATGGCTGAGAGTACGAAAACGTCATTGGGCGCTGAAGTCAGTTGAGCGAGATAGCCAGTGAGCGGAACCGAAGTCAAGCGAGAGAGACATCCTCTCGCTGGACACGGCGTGCCAACGAGGCACAGCCTCGGCTCCGCGAAGCCCTGCTTCGGTCATCCTCGGCTCAACCGAGAGCCGTGTGCTCAGGCACAGCAACAGGTAGGCGCACGACGAATATCGATCGCCGTGCGCCAGCTGATTATCCAACACACAGCATACAATTAATATAATTGTATGCTTCTCAATTTTTATTATTTAAATGCACTTTATATTCATTTGTATTTTTTTCATATATTTTTTTGTATTTTGGAAGGAGAATAAACCACTTTCTCGGTATACCATCTTTGTGTCTGGCTTCTTTTCACTCTGTCTTGAGTGAGGTTTCATGATTTTCAATATCTTCACAGATCAATTCCAACCACATCTGGACGGTTTTCGCAACAACCGGAAAAGCGAAAAAATGTGCTGATATAGGGATCAAATTATCTCGTGTTGAGGGGCGTAGAAACGTCTTTGTAAGTAGCAAATCAGTCGAACTTGAGTATCTCCACGGATTAGACGTGAAAATGGATATCGGCGTAAATATAAAACGAATGCGTGGTAAAGACTAGGATTTTATTCCGAAGGAAATTACCGTGGTATCAGTGGATAGACCGAACTCTGCTCACTGGATCGTCGCACCACTGTACTACTTTACCACACAATTCGAGAATCCAGAAAAATTTCCATTCAAAAATTCTTCACGGTCTTGAATAGTACGAGGGCGATGTGAGCTGCGAACAAGTATACGCTAACTTGCGTCAAATTTTGCGAAAATCAAGACATATCTATACACCCGGTCACGAAAACGTCATACTTCTTCGCGATATTACTAGTCGTTAAATTTCCAACCTGAAGGATGAGAAGGGCGCACTATCACACACATTTATGCCAAAATCTTTTCGAGAATGCTTCAGATACGCTATGATAAGCGATACCTCGTCTTCGCACTGTGCATTGCGGCAGGCTTTCTAACCAAGAAATTGGCTTCGCGAGCACCCGTTTAAAGAAGAATCGTACATGCATGTTTGATCGACAGACGAAGAAGGAGAGGATAAGAAAGAGGAGAAATCTTCAACATGCGGTCGTGACACGATCGACGATCCTGTCAAATAAATGTTTGCATACATACGTCTGTCAAAACGTATAGGTCATCATTTAAAGCGTATAGGTCATCACCAGCTCAAGACCGAGCCGGAAGCCTTGCACAGGAAGCGGAAGTCGGTGCTTGCACTACAGGTCGAGATCAACTCCTCCTGACAGAGTCAGGGCAAGGATACCGCGGTATACGCTGCCATGACAGAGCGTTTCACCGTCGACATCATTAAGAAGCTCTGCGAGGAAGCCACTACAGAATCGGAGATGCGCATCATCAAGAAGATAACGCGGAAGTGCGGCCAGGCTAACTTTAAAAATGGACTGCGCGGGCAGGTCCAAATTCTGGTAAGATCGCGCAACTACACCACTCTCCACGAGTCCGTAAGGGGAGCCATTAAAGGTACGAACAAAGTGCAGCCCAAGACAAGCACGACAGGCGCACAAAGCTACACCCGAAGGTCCCAAGACGCACCTACACGACATGGGGAAAATTGCTTCACGTGTGGAAGAGCTAGACACATAGCACAGGACTGCACTCGAAGGTCGGGACGAGTGAGCATACCAGTGCCCAGCGAGAATAAGTCGATCCATCACGTGGATATAATTTGCAATTACTGCCAGAAGAAGTGGCACATGTGGAAGGACTGCCGGAAGAGATTATTGCAGAATAGGAGTGAGCCAACGTAGTCAACACAGCAACCCCGACGGCCGAAAGATGCAGGTAACCGAAACGCAAAAAACACAGTAACTGCAGCACCGGTTCGAGCTGCTAAAGACACCCGCACGCTGGATACGATAAGGTTGAACACACTTACTGCCCAGCAGAGACCTGTGGATAAGAGAAACAAAAAACGCTGCAGCTGCTTCAGGTTACGCTGCCGGCCTCCAGTGCCACTGCCAGTGACTTTGATGTTATTGCACCTTTGGCGAAGACCGGGGAACTTACCCGCAAGTCAGACACCAGGGCACAATGCAGCATAATAAAGGAAGGCTGCTTCAGACCGGAGACCAAACTGAAGAAACGCATCGGGTTTCTTTGCCACGACCAGCAGCGGCGCATTCGTTTGGCTCCTGCTAGGCTGGACTATTCTTTCCGTAGTAGATTTTCGGAAGTTAAATGAAGCCACAATCGGAGATTCATACCCACTGCCCAATATAACCGAAGTATTGGACCAGCTGGGACGAGCAGGATACTACACGACCTTGGACCTCGCCTCGGGATTTCACCAAATCCCGGTAGCGCAAGAATATAAGGAAAAAACGGCATTTTTCACTCCGCAAGAGTATTTTAGGTATAACCAAATGCCTTTCGGACTAAAGAATGCGCCACCGACTTTCCAGCGGCTAATGAACTCCGCTCTAGCCAGGCTACAGGGAGTCAAATGTTACAGGCTACAGGGAGTCAAATGTTACGTGTACCTCGACGACATTGTGATACACGTAAAAACCTTCAAGAAGCATAATGACAGGCCGCGGGAGGTGCTGCAGCGGCTGAGAGAAGTCAAATTGGTAGTGCAACCAAGCAAGTGCTAATTCCTGCGCAAGTGGACGGATGCCTTCAAAGAACTGAAGACGACACTAACCATGGCACCTGTATTGCAATATCCAGGTTTCAAGACACCGTTCGTGGTTACAACAGACCATTCGGACAAGGCGCTCGGTGCAATACCATCGCAAGGCAAGATCGGGTACAATTTGCCCATAAGCTACGCGAGTTGCACCATGTGAAAGGCCGAGATGAATTACACTACCACGGAGAAATAACTACTCGCCATAGTTTGGGCCCTCGCTCAGTTTTGACCTTATATTTATGGAACTCGCTTCAACATCGTCATAGGCCACCAACCACTCACCTGGCTGTTCGGGGTAAAGGACCCAGGTTCGAGATCGCTTCGCTAGAAAATAAAATTGGCGGAACATGAGTTTGACGTTGAATATAAGGCAGAAAAGCTCTAAGTCGTATATTCACCACTACGAGGGCCCAAGTGAGAGCGAAGTCGAAGTCAATGGCTCAGAAGAGGACAGTACATCGAGGCAGACTGACACAGTGAATGACCGCACAAAGCGAAGGACCGAAGATATCCCCGACAACCATAGTAACGCACGGGAGCGAGCGGCTAAGCTCGCCCGCAAGAAAGAAGCCAGCGAGAGGCAAAGTCTGCCAACGGGTTGGAGGAGGACAGTTAGACTCGCAGCGTGCATGCAAGTCGCTCTACTGATCCCCAAAGCCCCGCCGCGAAGTCGCGTGGACGAGAAAGGGGATGCACCCGAGCAAAGCAAGCCGGAGATAAGACTGCGAGCACCACCGAAAAGGATAAAAAGCTATAAGCACAGTACATCCGACCCGCGAGGCGAGGAAGGCCATGAAAAGAGAACACTCCAAGGCTGTCCGAGAATGAGGGCGATGCATCAGCGCAGCTAGCGGCGGACACCCCAAGGCGAGTGACCTCAAACAGCCTGCCACATAGGAGTGCTGAGGAAGCGAGGCACGGCGAAGACCATAGCCCGCAATCCTCCAATAGCACGGACAAAGAGAACAATAGGAAAGATCACGTGATGTTTGTCACACTTCAATCACTGGGTAAGAGCGGTGCGGGGTGGTGTGTAAGTGTCCCGTTAGGTCGTCGAATTTATTCGTTTGGTCAGTTCTTGCTTTTCTGGAGTTTGAACCGAACTTCTGGCGAGGTTGAGTTTCTTGCTTCTACGTTAGTTCCCTACCTGCTGTAGATTCAGTCTTTCATGTTTTTTAATGTTTTTGTTTGATGACGGTATTTGACTTCTTTGTTAGATTTGGTTTGCCTTGAGTTTTGATTAATTTTTCTAAAAAACTCATGAATTTGAAGTTTTTTTGTGTATTCCTCTTTTGTTTTGCGATCCTCTAATTTTTTGTTAGATTCTAAGTGTTGGTGGTGTGCCGAGGGTTGATTATTTATTAAGTTTGTTCAAAAACAGTCTTTGTTTAAGGTTTTTTTTCCTGGTTTCAATGTTTGGTTGGTGAGTAGGGGGCGTCGGTAGAATTTGCATGTGACCGTACTCTCTATCATTTGTTTGCTTGTGTTTGTGGCACCTCCGGGGTTCCACAAATTGCTTTTGCCTTGTCCCGTTGTGTGACGGTCTTGGCGCATTGGGTTCGTTTTTAGAGTGTAGCCTAGTGGGAAGGTGGGGCCTACTGCACTAGGTGTTCGCATGGCGAGTTGTGTGGTCTCGCGAGCGATTCTACGGTCTTTACTATCCCTTATTGGGTGATGCTCTCGCGCGTCGCGATCGGGTTGCGCGTATAGTCTTAGCGTGAGGGCAGAGTCTACGGCGCCCGGAGTTCGCTTGGCGCGGCGTGTAGTCTCGTTAGCCGCTCTGCCTACTGCCTTGCGCTATCCCTTCGGGTGGTGCTCTCGCGTACTATACTCGCGTCTCGTGTAGTTACGTTACGTAGCTACTTAGCGGGTGTGTGTTCTTACCGTGCGGTCCTGCCTGCTGCTTCTGTACTGTCCTTCTTAGGGTGGGTACTCGCGGTTGCTCACGATGTACCCATTGACTCTTTTCGGTTTTCTGGTTCGGCGGATGCCTATTCGCGACTTTGTTTATTGGTTTGAGGTAATAGTTTATCACTTCCGTTATGTTTTAGTGTACTATCTTAGTTTGTTCTTGACTGTGTGATTTTATGTCTTGTCCTATTTGACTCCTTGTCGTAGAGGCTCGTCCCTTTTTGTAGCGGATCGCTCTGATTGCGTTCCGTTACAATATGTATCAGGTCTATAAATATGAAACCGGAATTTTGTATAGAAAATACACGTTTATTGTATGAAAATGATAAAAAATATTTTATTCGAAGTATTGCCCAACGCTAGCTATACATTTTTCCCACCTGTCTGACAATTTGTGGATGCCACGCCAAAAAAACTGTTGCTCTTTTGAGGCAAACCAGTCATCGAGCCATTTTCGTACATTTTTGTAAGAAGTAAAGCGCTGCTCAGCAAGTGCGTGTGTTACGTCAAAATCACGGCCTATCTTACGAACCCACGAATTTAACATAGATTTCACGTTTCGGTGTATCTTTTCCGTGCTCTGGTCAAGGAGAATAAATTCTCCCTTTACCACACCCGACGAGAAAATACCGAAGACGCAAGCCCGTTTTTGAGTCTAACCTCGCGGAAAATTACTCGGGATAGGGCTGGAGTGCGTTTTGTTCTTGGTTGGGGATAATCACTTCACGAATAATGAGGAGGGACTTGAATGACAATTTCACGCGGAGCAAGATTTCACTTTAATTGGTAATTGAAAATTTAGGCGTTGGTGCGTATTAATAATTATTTATTGAAATAAAACTACATGAGTAGTTTAATGTTGCACGTTCAATATTCCCGATTTTACAAGCGTTAATAATTATAAATACTGTACTCTTACTCTGTACTACTTGAAACTATACTTTGTGAAAATTAAGCCGTGGTGAAAAATTATCGTTCTGTACTACTTTATTTCCCGGCAAACAGTACTACTTGTTGCCTTGGAAAAATTCTAATTCACTGCCGGCGACTTATTGACTGCCAGGCTAGTGATTAGTCCTCTAGTTAACCCCCGTGAAACTGTGTGTTACTTGACTCCCCGTGAAAAAGTGTCGCCGGCCGATTTTCGCGGCCTTTTATAGGGCTCCTGAGCGTCGAAAATTCTTGTCGTCAAGCGCGTAAAAGAAGAGAAGGGATAAAACCCTATCCTGATTATAAGAATTTCCCCGTGGTCTATCTCGACCATACACGTATTCATTCCCCTTACTCCGCAGAGTAGCTTCTCGACATGCAGAGCCATAGATCTATGCAAGTGCATCGGTATGGTGCGCTCTGATTTGTCAGCGCGATGTACTACACAGAGGACCACGCGATTAGGTGAGAGAACGCGTTCGAAGCGTTTTTCTCCTGAAAATGAGGCGATTTTTACTACCCCGCTTCTTGGCCTACTTTCAATAGAATTTCCTAGTTTAGGTAATATCCTTATGCTCGCTTCTCTGTAGATGTGTCTATGGTAATGGCTTAGTTTTTCAGCGTTTTTACGGAACTTAAATAAATCCTTCACATGAAACCACTAATAATAGTTTTGTTACAGATTCTGTAGTTAACTTCGACGTATGCAACCTGATTTCTGCGTTAATCTCTTACTAGTATAAATGGTTTCGTTGAGTTATGGCTTATTCCAAACATCATTGGTTATTCGTTAAATTAGTGATTACTCTAGTTATACCTAATGAGTTTTCTTAAATAATTTGTTAGTTAGACGTTAGATTTCTTATAGTTAATAAGTTTTCTTAAATAATTTGCTAGTTACACGATTATTCTCGTACTATAGGAACGAGAGCGAGAGAGAGAGGATAGAGATTTTACTTGAGAACGACTCGTTTAACTTGGTTACTCGTACATTTCGTTCGTACGCAAGTCGGCTAGATCGCCGTTCAGCCCTAGCGATAAGGCGTTCGTCGTGGCGCAGAGAGTCGCCCAGCCTCGCTTTCCTGCAGAGGAAGCTCTATTGAAACGCGTGACCGTTTTCTCTCTTTCTCGATTCGTTTTACTTTCAGTATTTAGCTGTAAAACAATCTTAACATTTCATTTTATCCTATCTATATATGTGTAATGTATTCCATATAAATAACTTGATGGTAAAACAAGTATGTCTATGCATGGAAACGAGAGAGAGCGAGAGAGTTCTTCTCTTGAGAACGACTCGCCTAGCTTGGTTACTCGTACATTTCGTTCGTACGCAAGTCTGCTAGATCGCTGTTCAGACCTCGCGCAAGGCGTTTTCGTTGCGCGGAGAGTCGGCCAGCCTCGCTTTCCTGCAGCAGAAGCTTCATTGCAACTCAATTTTAGTCTCATCTCTTTCTCGTTTTTCTGTCTATTTTTCGCTATTTTACCATAAATTAATCCTAATATTTCCTTTATCCTTTCTATATAGGCATAACATGTTCTATATATTTATGATGGTATTTTTACTATAAATTCCAATATTTTACGAGAGACATGTTAATATATAGGCATAACATGTTTTATATATTTATGATGGTATTTTTACTATAAATTCCGATATTTTACGAGAGGCATATTAATATAATCCCAAGACAAAAGGGGAATTAGTCCTGATATACTGATCTTTCGTCTATTACCCGACTATACTTGGTAAGCTCATTAATTCGATGTGGGTTGTACTCGTTTTCGAGTGACAGCCATGGGTAGTTTCCATATGGAAGCATAATTGTTCTTTTTGCTGCTGATATTTTATCTACAGTATTCGTGTGAACAATTTTAATAGTCATAACTCTTTCGTTTAAATCAACAGTTCCTCTGCTTTTGTTAATTGTTTCGCTTAGTTAATAATTGTTCGTGATTTCATCATCTTTGTAAAGAGAGAGAGAGAGAGAAGATTTCAGGCAAGAGCGAGAAGAAAGGGTGCGGTCGCTTGGTCACGTAATAGCGTTCCCTCCAACCGCTCCCTTATGACCAACAACGCCCCGACGGCGACTAGCCGAACCCCTGGTCTAGGATTGAGAGTAAGGCCGCGCTGAATCATAGATCCATAAATGGCAGTCGATAACCGGGTCTACGCAGTAGATCCCATGGTTTGAAAGTTTGCCTTTTGACCGGGAGCGCCGAAAAATTCCATCTTTACAAGATTAATTCTTCCCGGGAGACGGTCGGTAGGGCCGCATCTTCACCCTGTTCCGATCTCCGTCGCTAAAATCGCTCTCCTCTCCTCTTAAGAAGTTCGAGAATAAAAGAAAAATGTGAGAGGTTACTTTTACTGTAGCAAAACTAAAATAGAAGAACTTTAACGTAATCGAAATAAAAAAAAAGATAAATGCGACGTTACGTCAGGACGTAACACCTCCCCCCTTAAAACGATTATTAGGAGAAGCCTAATAATCGAATCCGAGGGTGAAGCTAACAATTTTCCAATTATGCTTGTCGTACTATTCTTTTTCTTTTAACAACTTGTCTCTTGCAGGATCTTGGAATCTGTATGTGGTACTAGCTTTTGGTTCGTACCATGACGAATTCGTTAAACACAAACAAAACGTTACTTTTAATAGAGAAAGGATATTTGATTGGCAACGGTTTGGCCATATTGCTATTCTTGCTTTGGTTAAATATTGTTCTACGTTAAGTGTATGTATATGTGCGATTATATTTCTTCGGATTTATCCGTACTATGCTTAGTAGGAATATTATATGGTCCTAATTTTTAACTTAATTATTTCGTTGCTTCATATTTCCCGATAATAAGTGTTATGTTATTGTACTTATACATGCGTCCCTTTATTTATGGGCATTTGTATTTCTCTCTTTTCCTTTTCTAATATTTTCTTCACTTGTTTACTTTGTTTATTCGCTTCTTGATTTTACTGTTATATTTTCTTTTCTTTGAAATGTTTAACCCCTTTTCTTTTTTTTCTTGCAACCGTACAATAAGCTAGGTGAATTCTTTTCTTAAATGTTACTTATGATTAAATAACGGTGAATATTGAACGTGACTTCCTGGTTACAGTGTATGTGTTCTTAATTCTACTTCTTCTTATAATTCGTAATCTTTATCCAAATATTTGCTTCGTTGGAGTATTTGCTCTTTCTCTCTTTTTGTAACTCAAATATTATTTATGTCTAATGACACGGTTAAAATATCCTTTTTCTCCTTTTCTTATACCACACATCGGAGTGGTTAACTTGATTTGAATAATGGCAACTGACGTGTGTAAGAATATGTAGGTATGAATTTTTTCATACAGACTTGGTGTTAATTCAATAGCTCGTGGACGTTGGTTTCTGAAGTTCGTGAAATTCTTGGAGTTCTTGAAGTTCTTAGCCCTTTTGAAGTTCTTAACGTTCTAAGCGTCTTGAAGTTCTTGGCGTTCTAAGCGTTTTGAAGTTCTTGATGTTCTAAGCGTTTTGAAGTTCTTGGCGTTCGTGAAGTTTCTTTAGAGTTGTTGGTGTTCGTGAAGTACTTAAAATTTTTGTCCATATAATGCTGGACGTTCGTGTGGATTCTCCTATTGTCTCGCCTTCATGATGGTTGGCTCCCTGAGATTTGGTATAAGGATTCAACGATCGTCTAGTATAAAACGAATGCTTCCTTTTACTCTGAGGAGATGTAAATGTTTGGTTGAGATATCCAGGGCAGTACGGTGGCCCTCGGAATGAGTGACTTGTAAACTCTTGTGTCTGTGAAACATAATGTGCATTACTAATATGCGATATCATAGTGTGGTTAACGATTATTATTATTATTGTATATCTTTTTTTTTCGTTGGCTTTTTTTTTATATTATTTTGTTTTATTTTAAGTATATAGGTATCAGGAGTACAAATTGAAAATGCGGGATTTTTTTCTATTTTTGAACGTTTATTCTGAAAAAATGGTAACAAATGAATTATTCAAAGTATTGTCCATCGCTAGCCACAACTTTTTCCCATCTTTCTGGCAATTTACGGATACCGTCGCGAAAAAATTCGGCCGGCTTGGCTGCTATCCAGTCATCGACCCATTTTTGGGCTTCTTCGTAAGAATGGAATCGCTGGTCAGCTAGGCCATGTGTCATCGATCGGAAAAGGTGGTAATCGGAAGGAGCAATATCTGGGCTATACGGCGGGTGGGGTAAGACTTCCCATTTCAGCGTTTGTAGGTATGTTTTGACCGGCGCTGCAACATGTGGCCGAGCGTTGTCATGTTGCAAAATTACTTTGTCGTGTCTTTGCTCGTATTGTGGCCGTTTTTCTTTGAGTGCGCGGCTCAAACGCATCAATTGAGTTCGGTATAGTGCTCCTGTGATGGTTTCGTTCGATTTCAATAGCTCATAATACACCACACCCAGCTGGTCCCACCAAATACAGAGCATGAGCTTGGCGCCGTGAATATTTGGTTTGGCCGTCGATGATGATGCATGGCCGGGGTAACCATATGATTTTTTGCGCTTCGGGTTATCGTAATGGATCCACTTTTCATCACCAGTGACAATGCGATGCAAAAAACCCTTCCGTTTTTGCCGTTCGAGCAGCAGTTCGCATGCAAAAAAACGGCGCTCGACGTCTCTCGGCTTCAGCTCATACGGCACCCAATGTCCTTGCTTTTGGATCATTCCGAGGGCTTTTATACGATGGGAAATGGCTTGTTGTGTCACTCCCAATGAATCTGCGAGCTCTTGTTGAGTTTGACACGAGTCTTCATTGAGTATTGCCTCCAATTCAGCATTCTCAAACTTTTTCACTTGGCCCGGCCGCTCTTTGTCCTCAACGTCAAAATCACCACTTCTAAACCGCACAAACCATCTCTCGCACGTTGAAACCGATGGAACATGACTCGGATAAGCCTCGGAGACCAATCGATGTGCTTCAGCAGCACTTTTCTTCAAATTAAAGAAGTAAATTAAAACTTCCCGCAAATGCTGTTTTGTTGGCACGAAACTCGACATATTGAGAGCTCAAAAAAACTATGAATTTGACACTGCGACAAATTGACACATACTGAAAATTAAAGCTATAAGACGTAGCTTTGACATGAACATAGTCACAGTACTGCCTGATGCGTATAGCGTTAGTAACGCCATCTGTTATCAAACCCGCATTTTCAATTTGTACCCCTGATATATTTATATATATTTTTTTTTTTCTTTTTCTTTTTATTCTTATTCTGAGAAAAAATTCAACACCCCCTTTTTTTTTTTTTTTTTAGTGCGGAAAGGCATAAATAAAATAATTCTGTGTATTATGAATCAACATATATATGTAAGGGTATAGTTATATAGTTTTAGCTCAAAAATAGATTTACTTACGTGAGTATTTGGTGTTGGGAGAAGTTTTCCTTGCATTATTCCTTTGCTTACAAATTTTTTTTTTTTTCATATTTACCATTTGTGTAACGAAAGTGTTGCCACTGTCCCATTATGGCGTTTTTTAATAGTCACACGACTTGTTGATAAGAGAGTGAATATCGTCGGTGGGGGCTTGTGGCTGGTGGCGTAATGTAGAGTCGCTTTCCAACAAGTAATCCGCCAAGTTTTGGATCGTAATCTGTTCGGTACTACGGGGGGGCTTTGGGAATAGGAAGGGGAGGTATTGGTAACTATGTTTGCCTTGTTTTGAAACCTTTAAGAAAAATTCCTATTCACTTAAACTTGAACATAATCATTGTTATTATTATTATTGCTATTACTATTATTACCATTATTATTGTTACTATTATTATTACTACTATGATTATATGTATGTATTATTTCTTTTCATAATTAATATGTTTATTTATCGGATAGAGGGTTATTTGATTAACATGTTATACCACGGTATTTGGTGGACGACTTGGCACTGTTTTCTGCCAAAATTGTCTCCTAGTATTGAAATATCGTTGATAAAAATAAATAAGGATTGCTATTAGAGCTTATTGTAGTTTTATATTTACTCCCGTATGATATATATATATGGTTTTATTTTTATTTTTATTTTCTGATTTTTCATTCGTATATATCAATTTTATTATGTAAATTCTATGATTACTATTACATGATATCCAAAAAGAAAGTGCTGCATGAATGCGTACCATTTAAACATCGTATATTTTTACGCAAAATGTTTCTGGAAAAATTATTTCGAAAATGTTAGTAGGCAATTCTCGATTTTTTAAATCGATTTGAATGTACAATAATGTCTCTGTTTGGGAGTTTAATACGTACGTTACCGTTCGTTAATATAGTCTTTATTTCGTGCGGACCGGTGTAGTGGTCACCGAGTTTTCCGGGTTTTGGTCCTTTAAGCAAAAATACTGGTTCACCCACTTTAAATGCTACAGGATTAATTTTCTTGTCTTGATATATTTTGGAATTTTCTTTAGCCTTTATCAAATTTTGTCGTCCCAAACTCTGTATTTCATGGATTTGCATGACCAGTTGCGTTAGATATTCGTCGTACGTGGCGAGTTTTTCCATCTCGGCAGGGGGCATACTAGAAGGGGTGCGAGCTATCTTGCCAAAAACCATTTCGTATGGAGTATGCTTGGTACCTTCGTGTACATTCGTGTTGTAATTGTAAATAGCCATTTCAACCCATTCATCCCAATTATTTTGTTTAGTAGTGAATTGTTTAAGATATTCACCGAGAGCATGATGCGATCTTTCCAATGATCCATTGGATTGAGGGTGAAATGCTGTCATTCTGACTTTACGTATTTTGAACAATTTCGCAATTTGTTTTAAGAAATTACTCAAAAAATTACTACCTTGGTCAGTAAGTACCGCTTTGGGTGAGCCGAAATAACAAATGAATCGTTTGACAAATGCTTCTGCTATCGTTACTGCTTTTGCGTTAGGTAAAGGGATTGCTACTGAATATTTAGTTAAATGATCTTGAATTGTAAGTATGTATTCATTTTCTTGCTTAGTTTTTGGCAGAGGGCCTACTATGTCCATTGCAATTTTATCGAAAGCTATTGCTGGAGTATCTGTTATAATCATAGGTTGTTTAGTTTTTACGCGGACTAATTTCTTTAATTGACATTGTAAACACCGTTGAATATACAATTGGATGTCGGTTTTTAAATTTTTCCAATAATACAAATGACGAATTCGATTATATGTTTTACTGACACCTCTGCGTCCGCCTATGGTTGACGAATGCATTTCTTCAATAATCTCATTTTGTCTTTCCACTGGAGGTTGTCTAACTAACCCGTGACAAATAATGATTTTAACGTCGCTTTGTGCGAATATTAATCGAATTTGAGTCATAATATTTTCCCATGGCACGTTTAACATAAAACTTGATTTTGCAATGCTAACGGTTTGCAATGATAACTTGTCAATTAAATAACGAACACTTTTTAAAGCTTCTACTATATTTTCCAAAATTAACGTGGGACCTTCTCCAGAATTATCTGTGATAGGCAAAGCTATATTGAATCTTTGAGCTCGTTTCATAATAGATTGAGCTTTCTTTAATTCTAGATTCTTTAAGTGTGGAAAATTGTCGTTATGTCGAAGTGCAATAGCTTCAGTGTCTATCGGTGCACAGTCGGTGGAAACAAAATAAACTAAATTATCTTTTCGAGTGTGAAATAAATCTCGTGACTGTTTGACGTTGGAAGCAATAATCCTACCCTTCGTAGTTTTATGCAGGATCGTGGCGGGCAATGTAAATGAATTCTCGGGTTCTACGTCGGACATGTTGTCGCTTAGGGGTTCTGTTTCGCTACTTTGAAAGAGTTCACGTGCATATTTTCCCTGTACTGTTCTGCTTGAGTTTTCCCGAGGGTTATGGTCCTCGAGTTCGCTTTCGTCGCTGAATTCGTTGTTCTTAAGAGGCACATCGTTGTGGGGTAGGACCGGTAACGGCACATATGTTTGGCTACTCGGTCGATCTGAAGAAGTGTCAGATGGCAGAGGAAAGTTCTCAACACTGTAGGTCACTTGTTTAGTCTTAGTTTCAATGTTTTCATTCTTGCGTGTCTCCCGAGGCATATTAGCTTTCATTTTTACGGTGGGTTTCTTTAGTGGTGCCTTGTTCGCTGCAGGCGTCTGAAAAATTTCGTTTTCGTGACCGATGGTCGTTGATTTGTATGGAGAAGCTATGTCTTCCAGCTGTTCGAAAGGATCAACCGACTCACGTACCCAGTCACATTCTTCTACATCGTTAAGATAACCGAAATTTCCAGGGACATCGTTGCTTAGATTTTCTTCCTCTTCGGAATCTTCTTCTAATAGTCGAGCTATATCGGTGTCTGATAAAATGCGTTTATTATTTTTACTGTGACTTTTTGGAGGTTTCGACCGAACCATGTAAATATCGTCTGTGGTAGTCAATGACTCTATGGGGTTTCTTGAGAGCGCGTCGGCGTTAACGTTAGTTTTTCCGGCCTTGTACACTACATCGTATTCGTACTCGGCGAGTTTCAGTCGCCAGCGCAAGATTTTAGGGTTTCCATCTGTAGCCCGTCGGAACCACAACAGCGGTTTATGGTCGGTTACTACAGTGAAGTGGTGCCCATACAGATATGGCCGAAAGTGAAGTATAGAGTATACTATAGCCAATGCTTCCTTTTCGTAGGTATCGTATCGTTCTTCGACTAGACTCAAAGCTCGCGAGGCGTAAGCGCATGGATGATCGTTGTTAATTTCTCCTTGTGAAAGTATACTACCGATAGCATAACCCGATGCATCTGTCGTTAAAATAAAAGGCTTAGAAAAATCAGGATATCGCAAAACTGGACCCGTATAAAGTTTATTCTTTAAAATTTCGAATGACTGTTGTTGTTCGGGTCCCCAATCAAATATATTTTCTTTGCGTAATAAAGTCGTGAGGGGTTTTGATATATTGGCGTATCCTTCTATAAACCGCCTATAATAACCTGTTAATCCCAGAAATTGTCGAATATTTTAAACATTTTTAAGTACGGGATATTCACGTACCGCCTCTAATTTCTTAGGATCGGGCCGGACTCCGTTATTCCCAATTATATGTCCTAAATACGCGACTTCCCTTTTCAAAAATTTGCATTTATCTGGTTGTAATTTTAAATTTGCTGCTTCTAATCGTTTAATTAATTCGCGATATATATTCTCGTGTTCTTCGAGATTGTAGGCATAAATGACAATATCATCCAAATAAACAAATAGTCCTTTCCCGAGAAGCCCACTTAGTGTGAGGTCCATTGCTCTTTGAAACGTCGGAGGGGCGTTCCGAAGGCCGAACGGCATTCTAACGAATTCGAAATGGCCACGTGGCGTAGTAAATGCGGTCTTATGACGATCGGCTGGGGAGATTTCTATCTGATGGAATCCTGATGCTAAATCGAATACAGAAAAGTATTGTGCACCGCCTAATTGATCTAATACATCGTTGATATTGGGTATGGGGTACGCGTCGGCGATCGTTTTTTCGTTCAGCGATCGGTAATCGAACACGACTCTCCATTTTTTATTACCCTGAGAGTCGGCTTTCTTGGGAACGACCCAGACAGGACAATTGTATGGCGAGGTAGAGGATATTATTACTCCTTTACCGAGCATATCCTCTATTTGCTTGCCTATTTCTTCTTTAGTACATTCTGGCCATCTGTATCCTCGAGTATTTATAGGAAGATCATCGTTAGTAGGAATGCGATGTTGCAATATAGTGGTGCATGTCAACGTATCTCCTGGGATTTGGTATAAATGTGCGCTTTCCTTTAAAAGCGTCTCGATACTTGCTTTTTCTTCTTCGTTCAATTCGGCAAGTCTTAATAATTCCTTAATTTGATTATAGCGGTCGATCATTACCGATTCTGATATTACGTAACATGGATTTTCGCGAATGAAAGGTTGAATTTCGCGAGTGATATTAGCTATACTGAGTTTTTGTGTTAAAGAAACGTTCATGATTTTATACGTTTTTGGACTATTTTTCTCACTTCTCAAACGTGTATCTTTATCTTTAATGCTTTCTATAATATTTTCCTCTTTTGACGGTTCAAGTGTACGAACTGTTCGTAAATTCTTCGGGTCTTCATAATTTTCAAAATTGACAGTTTGATCGCAATGGTTTACAGGCACGAAAGGTTCAACAGGTTTCTGGCAAAATACTTCTTTATTTTTCATCGTTATTACTTCTTTTATTGACTCTGATGCTTTGGTAAAATCTGAATAATTGACTTTTACTGATTCAATTGTTTCAATCTTTCTATTCTCTCGGAGTATTTGTTCTTTGGTTGACTTTCTAAATTCCTCATTGTAATTATTAATATCATCAAAAGGTTCTGTCCTTTCCATCGGCACAGATATCCCTATAAAATCTGGATCGAGTTTTCGCATATCTCCAACAAGTTCTGTCCGTTCAGTCGGCACAGTTACGTCTGTGAAGCTCGAACAACCCGCATAATTAATACAATTAGACTCGCTATCTCTTGCCGATATTTTAGTTTTTATTGGATTTGAATTAACGACGTTTTCTTCTTGAACATAATTTTCATATACTTGAGAGGATTCTGTCCTTTCCATAGGCACAGAATTTCCCGAAAAATTTGAGCTGAGCTCCCTTAAGTCTCTAACGACTGCTGCCCGTTTCGACGGCACAGACACCCCTGTGGAGCCAAGGCAAGACTCCTCATTGACACAGTAAATTTTCGTCTCTATCGAATTCGGATAGACAACGTTCTTTTCGTTTTCACAACTTAATTCGGTACACCCCATTGGTGTCTCTGTTTTTATCGAATTCGAACAAATAACACTTTTTTCCTGAACACTGTTATCAAAATATTGAAAGGATTCTGTCCTTTCCATAGGCACAGATTGTCCCAAAAAATTTGAGCTGAGCTCCCTTAATTCTCCAACGAGCGCTGCCCGTTTCGTCGGCACAGACACCCCTGTGGAGCCAAGGCAAGTCTCCTCATCAAACACAGTTTACTTTCGTCTCTATCGAATTCGGATAGACAACGTTTTCTCTAGATACAATAATCTCTACAGGTTCAATATAAGTGCTCTCCTTGCTCGAATCCGACGTACAAAGTTCCATAAAATTTCGCGAACTAGACTGCAATTTTTCAACTTGATCTTCTATTTTTACTTTACCAATTTCTTTACTTGATTTTTCATTTTTCACACGATTTTCGTAAACTTCTTCAATAATTTCTGAACAATTTCTTATTTCTTCCTTTATAATTTTTTTCACAAAATCAACCATAGAATCTCCGCGAGATAGTGTCTCTGATAAGAACGCATTTTTTCCCGTCGGAATGAATTTTTTTCCAATATTTTCACTTGAATTGATTTTATCTTCATTAGTTTCGTGACTCAGTCCGTCCGAGGACTTATTTTCTTTTATTAATTCAACTTTACTTGTTACCTGTTGTTCCTTTTTCGTCTTTAAATCGTCAGTAGATTCTCTTATTCCTGTACTGTAAGTTAATTCCTCCGATGACATTAACTCTAGTACTGGTACCTGGACTTGAACCGAATACCTATTGCTATTTGTCACATAAATGTAAGCTTTACCATTATTATTAATGACAAACCCGCTCTCTATGTTTATACCTTCACCTGCATCCAGGGGAGGCAGATAACCTTCCCGTAAATCCAAATTCTTTACTCTCACGAAGCACAATTTGGTGGACTCTGCAGGGATAACAATAGTTTCCTGAGTTGCAAATGGTATTCTTACATTCTGCATTTTCAATTGTCTTTTCTCATAGTCAATTTTCACGCGATTGCCGTCAAGGTATTCCGAACCCAATATACCAGCTTCCTTTATGGGGAAGTTATTATCTACAATATGGAAAGTAGCGAAACGTCCGAAGGCTTGTATTGTAATATGACCCAAAGTAAACATTAAATTTGTTGTTATTCCATTAAGTTGTAAAATTTCTCCGTGATTTATAGCGATATGTTCATTTACAAATTGTTTCTTTAAAATATTCGGCCCGGCTCCCGTATCAACCATAAGAGTGATAGGGGATATTACTTCCGATGCCGTTATCGTAACCGTCGGAACACTACTTTCTCGATGCAATTGTATATTAAAGATACGGACTACTCGCGGTTGGGGGTCGAGGCTGCGATTGAAATAGTACGGATCGGATGCGTGTTTAGCGGAATCTCCCTGGGCGCACCCGTACTCGGAAGACCACTTCGGTTTCCCGTACTTCCATATGTTGCTTCGTTCTCCCTTCGAGCTGGACACTCACGGATAAAATGACCGGGTTGTTTGCAATAAAAACATGGTCCTGTTGAATTCATGGAATTGTTATTGAAATTATTAATATTTTTCCGATCGATTGTTATTTAAAGGCTGGGAATGATTGTTACGATAAGGACAAATATGGGCCCCGTGGCCTTCTTTTTTACATATTTGGCACCGAATATCGCTAGGATTTTGGTATCGGAGATTGACTGGTACCTGTGTTTGCGGTAAAGACATTAGTTTGGGGAGGACTGAGGGTGATTGAGGACATCTATTCGCTGTATGTCCATGATTTTTACAAAAGTGACAAAACATCGGTGTATTTCCCGACTCCTTCCTTTCAGGAGGAAAAATTTTATAACAACGGTCGGCAGTGTGCCCACGCTTGTTACATACCTGGCATATAGTGAGCGGAGGACCGTCAAAGACGGGTTTATTATTATTTGAATGGGGGAAGATTTTAAGACATTTGTCGGCCGAATGTCCTGTTCTTTTACAGATCTGACATATGATAAATGAAGGGACTTCGAGGCTAGATTTATTGTTATTTGAAGGTGGAAAAATTTTAAAACATTTGTCTGCCGAGTGTCCAGTCTTCTGACAAATCTGACATATGTTCGGTCCTTTATCGACATTTCCCGTATTTTGTAACCCAACAACCAACGCTTGGCTATTCTTTTGAGTCGAACATTCTTTAGCATTGTGCCCTTTTTTATTGCACATCTGGCAATGCACTTCTCCGCTTGCTACCACGTGTACTCCTCGTTTCGCCTCGGGCTTAGGGACCCTTGGACTCGACGTTACTTGCTCACCGCTACGCAAGGCTGCTTGGGACACTAAACTCTTTTCGGTCTTCACTGCTAGCTTTATTAATTCTTCAAGATTATTATTAGGAGTTAATCGTTGTTCAATTTCCGGTTTTAAACCGTGTAGAAAACAAGCTGGAAGGCTTTGTTTAGTATTATCAATAAAAGCGCCAGCCAAGGGATTATCTTCGCTCGCATCGTAATTTTCAAGTATCAAATTTCCCAAATCTCGTACACGATTCGAATAGGCAATAACAGACTCGCTTTCTCTCTGGTATATTGATCCTAATTCACCTTGCAACTGATATACATTTCGCGTGGGTGCATAAATATCTTTGAGAAATTTACCCAAATCTTCTATTTTTTCAAAAGTTTGCCCTTGTATAGTGCGACGGGGTTCGCCAATTATTTTTATGCGGACTGCTTTTACTAAATTTGATTCGGCGCCTGGCCCCATCATGGCCAAGGCTTCCTTGCATCCTTGGATAAACATCCCCAATGACAAAGTATGACCGTCATAATTCGGTATGACAGCCAAAGCATCTCGAAGAGACAACATTTGGTTATTATTAACCATTATGGGAGGAGGGTCGGGTACAGGGTCGCTAGTTTGAAGAGAAAAGTTCGCTGGTGGTATTTTACCGGGCTTTTTGTCTGGACTCGACCTTTTTCCCGTGGGGTGGGAGGAACAACCAGGAATAGCAGGTTCGTATTCAGATAGCAGGTGTAAATTTTTCAACAAATTCTGTGGGACAATGTGGGAGGGTTTAATTATTGATTTTAATTTAGATTTTTCACAAGTATTCCTTCTTCTGGTTGAAGTGGACAGTGTTTTATTATGACTCACGAGGAGCGGTGTACCGATGGGTGAGTTGAATGGGGTAGACCCCCCTGCAGGAGTGTAAAATATGTCGCTGGAGTTCGAAAGGCCTAACGCGGGCGTGGTGACTACGGGGTTCGGGGTAGTTATGACTGGTGTATTCGTACCTGTCGTCTCGTGTGTATCCACAATAATTTCTCCCGTTGGATTCGTTGTGGAGGGAGTCTTGGGATGCGAACTGTTAATACTTTCGTCGGAAAATTCTTCGACTGTTTCAAATTGGGATTTAGGAGGGCTCTGTATTCGAGATTTCTTTTTTCGGTCCTCAGGATAATCATGTATTACATTATCATCAACTCTTATCTTTGATCGAGTTGAACTCATTTATGATGTATATTATATAAGTATAATAATATATTTACTCTTTTTTTTTTTTATACCGCATCAAAGAGACATACAACAATACATAAGAATATTATGAGAGTAAAATTGCGCAGGATGAGGAAATAGGAATAACTTTCTTTTTGTTACTTGTAACGAGGAAAAATTATGGAAATTTATTCCTTTAATTTTGTTTCAAAATTTCCCTGAGGTGAAATCAAATGTGGTTTTTCCTTCAGGAATATCACTTGATGTTTATTCAACGATTCGATCTTAGTGATACGAGGCTTGCAAGGTGTTACTATCGGGTGATAGCGTATCCCTTCTATCGAGTGAGGTTCGTAATCAGCGACAAGTTCGTCTAGAAAAATTTTCCGCTCGATTTCTCGGATTTGCTTAAGGCGTTTTATTCTATATTCACTCGGTATTTCTGTGTCGACGCCCCGTGTGACTTTACTGCTGCTTGCTTCGTACGTAATTTCCCTTAATAAATATGGTATCTCTTCATTAGAGAGGCCCGTGCAATCTGTCTTTGCACTGTATGAATGATTTTTATACTTGTCTGTTTGTTCACCTAAAGGTCCCTGCAAACCTGTTATTTTTTCTTGGTTAAGGAAAATACCTTCGTTATCTTTTGTAGATTTGATGCTAGAGACTCCAAAATTTTGCTTGTTATACGATTCACGCGCTGTTACTGTTAAAGAACGATTCGTTTTACTAGAATCTAAATTTCTATTCCTTTCTTGCCTCGAGTAATCGTTATGTACTGCAATTGTGTCGTCGCAATCTTTCTTATATTCAGTTATTTCTTTTCCTTCGAGAGGAATAATTTTATTATCGCTTTCTATTTCAATAATAAAGGCTCTAAAATCTTGCTCGTTATATGATTTGCACGCAATTGTTGGAACTTGGTACTGTTCTTTTAAGATTCGTCGTTTTAATCTCTGCGCTTGAACTTTCCTTCCTGCTCTGTGGGTTTTAGGCATGGATAAATGATTCGGGTCAATAGTGGTAATGTAATTGTTAGAATAAGTAAGTAGTACGCGTAGTTATGTCTGTCTTGTTGGTATAATGTGTTTCGTGAGCGAACCTTGCTAGCTTTAATCCCACTTACGCGAGGAGCTGAAACATAGGATTTCTCTCACTAGTGTAATGTGTTTTGTGAACGAGCCTTGCCAGCCTTAACCCCACTTACGCGAGGAGCTGAAACATAGGATTTCTCTTCACTAGTATAATGTGTATTGTGAGCGAGCCTTGCCAGCCTTAACCCCACTTACGCGGAGAGCTGAAACATAGGATTTCTCTTCACTAGTGTAATGTGTGTTGTGAGCGAGCCTTGCTAGCACTTTGTGAAATCTTGGGGTTCCAGTGGAAGATCACTGCCTCTCTGGTGTTAATTCTTTCAAACGTACTTTCAAACGTAATTTCGATATTTTGAGAGAGGTTTTCTTGGATTTGCCTCTCGACACTGGCGATATCGTCCAACTTTAAGGGTATGCCCAAAACGCGAGAACAATTATCTATTTCCGCAAATTTACTGGCAGAGTGATTTTGTGTATTAATTATTTCCCTGAACATAGAAAAGAAACGGCGTATGGCCCTTCGTCGACCACCTCTACGTTGTCTCATGTGTTAGGTTGAAAAGTGGATAGTTGAGGTAGGGTTTTAGAACGCTGTCTGCTGGTGTAAGCGAGACGGTGGATTTCCTGAAGGCCTATTTTATCGGAATGGATGAGGTAGGGTTTTTAGAACGCTGTCTGCTGGTGTAAGCGAGACGGTGGATTCAATGGATGAGGTAGGGTTTTAGAACGCTGTCTGCTGGTGTAAGGGAGACGGTGGATTCAATGGATGAGGTAGGGTTTTAGAACGCTGTCTGCTGGTGTAAGCGAGACGGTGGATTTAATGAATGAGGTATGGTTTTTAGAATGCTGTCTGCTGGTGTAAGCGAGACGGTGGATTTAATGGATGAGGTAGGGTTTTAGAATGCTGACCGCTGGTGTAACCGAGCCAGCGACTTTCTAAAGGGCTGTGGTAGAAAGAGTAGCACGTGCAGGTGGAGGTGCAATGTTATGAGGGATGAATAGAGGTGAACGATACTAGTGATCGCTCGAGAGGATTGTTAAGATGAGCAACGTAGGAGTGAATAGCAGAACTGTTTTGTAATTCTATTAATATTATCTGAATTGTATGCCAACTGTTTTAACGCTTGGTAAATTGACAGATCTTATGTAAATGATAGTACCAAAAAGTTAATGTTACGGAGCGAATCGTATAAAAACAACACAAGAAGTCTGATGTTTGTCTGGTTAAAACAAATATAATCTTACTCTCTATAATTAATATTTGGTGAAGCTATTTTCCTTGTAGTTCTCCTCACGTATGTTTTAGTAGTTATTCTTTTTTGCTGTTTTATTCGTTCTAAACCAAGTTGATTTAAGAAAATTTCTGGCGTGACTTCTTCAATGAGTTCTTGTGCGAGAACCTCGAGTTCCTTTATACGCACTTGAAGTACAAATAATTTTTCCAATGGTCCCATATAATGGAGTACAACCTATGTATATGTATATATATATATATATGTATATATATTGTAACGGAACGCCATCACGGCGCTCCGCTACCATAATAAAACCGTAATTACCACCCACACATCTAGCCTACGCAAGACAAAAAGAACGCCAGTGGGACTAGGACAACATAACATAAGAATAGGTACACACCACCAAGCGAAAGTACCCACCCTAAATCAGCATGGCGTCCTATACAGGCCCCACCTAGACACAAAAACTATTATCAAAACAAACAGAGCTCGCAAGAAGCTCGCACAAGAAGAAGAGGGGCCGGCCAGATCAGCACGCTACAGACCAAACCTCAAGCGTAGTACCAGTAGGAAGCAGGCGGAACGACACGTAACAACAAACGCCTTACCACAGCTAGGAAGACATAGCCCGCTTCACCCGTTCAAGCCAACACCACACCTACACGATGCGCGGAGAACGCCACGATACGGCGAGATTACAAGAGAATTTGTGGAACTCTAGAGATTCCACAAACTTTCAAGAGTAAAACGACAAGGGGATTTCACATGAAACCTCACCACATGCCCCCACTCAATGATCAAACATTAATAACAAAATAAAGGCACAAAACGAATCTAAACAGTACAACAAACAATTAACAAATCAAGACTAGGGCAAGCCCTAACCGGATAGAATACTCTATAACAAAATAACACAAAAACCAGGAAAAGACAGCTAGAAAACATCTGGTAAAACACCAAACTCACAATTATTAAACAAGTCTAGCGCAAACCAAATCAGAACGTAAACCAGGAAATACATACGAAGCATCAGCAAAACCACACATAAAAATAAGCAGTTAAAACATGCATTAAACAATAAAAAGCTCTCAGGAAAAGTTTGAACCTCCTGCGGGTAGCAATTTAACACAGGCCAATAAATTCAACCTCGCTAGAACCGCGGTTCAAACCCGGAGAAGACAAAGCCCGGCTAAATATAGAAATAACGGTATACCAATACACCACCCCGCACCTCCTTCACCTAGTGATTGAAGGGCGACAAACATCACGTGACATACCCAAAAACACCCCCTCGGGGCCCATCCACTAAACTATATAAACCACGACCGGACAAGCCTCGAGGCTCTTGTTGAAAATCTGTTCTTCAAGACGAAGCGCTGCCCGACAGCCACAATAAATTCATTTTAAACTCAGAATGTAACACAAAAAGCAGGCTTTCGATCAAACGATTCCCCTGCATCGCGCCTTGGCCATCGTTTGACCGAACGCAGCTATCTCGATAAAGACTAACAGTTTGGGAAAAATCTTGTCAGAAAAAGTATTCATTCTCTCAATCGATTCCCTGGCATCGCGTCCTGGCCGTCGGTTGAGTGAACGAATTATATAGGATACACTGTGAGGAAAGGGCTCCCCTGCATTGCGCCTTGGCCGCCCCCAATCGCAGCGTTAGGGCACTCTGCATTAACGTGTCCCCACGCATAGCGCCGTGGCTACTCGTCTTCTGCAGAGTGGAGAAGCACGTGTGTCTCCAGGTTAAGGGAGTGGCATCCCGGCTTGTTGCACCACGCGCCACCGATTCGTAGGGTGTACCTGCATGGGTGGCACCACGACAGGGCCAGCACCAACTACCTCCTGTGACGAACGAATACCCAGGCCAATTGCACCAATTAAAAAACCTAATTGTAAAGCCCCTAAGGCGCAATAAGGTGGCTTAATTGAGAGCAACTAAAGGCTCCAGTATCCGGGGTATAGGAAGAGCTAGTTGGTCAAGCTGCGAACCCGGTATCGGTTGCGAACAGCGAGCTATAGAGAGGGACCCAAAACAATAACAAAGACGAGTAGAGATAGGTAGTTGAATTCACTCTCCTTCCCCCCTCGCACTACACTCGAGTCCCTACTATACACTCACCGCGTAACCATCAGAAAGGCGTAGCCTTACACGGCAGATCACGCGTACGGGCGTCTACCAAACAATAACACCCTCTAGCACGACAACTAGCTAGATGTCCAATGATTAAAAACAAGGCCGACCAGTACTTCTAACGAAGGTACCAAGGAACGCCCCGTATGAGGACTAAGCCGGCAACAAATAAAGATAGGCCACACACCATACGCCTCACATAGAGACACGCGAAGCCCTGATTCGATCAATTATATCCTAGAACTTCAAAATTCAAAATCACAAATTCTTTAGATAAATTGAGTGTAAAGCTCCGTGAAGTGATATCTAATCACTTCACGAATGGTAGAATCGAACCCGAATTGAGACTGGAAATCATTCCATTTACGTAGTTTTAGAACAATGCGTTTAAGCAAACGCGACAACCCATGTAGGAAAATAAATTGAGTGTTAAGCTCCGTGCAAGTGGTGTCTAATCACTTCACGAATGGTAGAATCGAACCCGAATTGAGACTGGAAATCATTCCATTTACGTAGTTTTAGAACAATGCGTTTAAGCAAACGCGACAACCCATGTAGGAAAATAAATTGAGTGTTAAGCTCCGTGCAAGTGGTGTCTAATCACTTCACGAATAGTAGAATCGAACCCGAATTGAGACTGGAAATCATTCCATTTACGTAATTTAAGAAAAGTGCGTTTAAGCAAACGCGACAACCCATTTAGAAAAATAAATTGAGTGTTAAGCTCCGTGCAAGTGATCTCTAATCACTTCACGAATGGTAGAATCAAAAACCCGAATCGAGACTGGAAACTATTCCATTTATTTTACGAATTATAGAGTCAAAAACCCAGACACACCGGAAGCAATTCCACATGCGTAGCCTGTAGGAAAAATTCTGTAAGCGAACGTGAAGATCGTACAAACAACAAGATCATCCCACAAACATCCTTCCTGCCCTGTCTGAACTAACCAACAATCAAAGTATCAAATAATTCCGTGCCCTCAGCACCATAAAGAAAAGGAAGAATTACCCAATCAGTCAAAGGACCAATGATGAGAGGGTAACAAATCGCCGATCTCACGAGGACTAATGCGATACGATAAAAACCTAAACTAAGGTCTCACAAATAACAACAATAAAAAAAAAACAATAACCAAATAGATTGATCACATATCCATAAAAACACAGACATTTCTCACTTCATCCAGCCCAGAGCACGAACCGGTTTCGAGCTAACTCCTTCTTCCACACGATCTCGAAAGAAACCGCTCGAAACAAAAGTAAAAACTACGCGATTTAACGCCACCTCATGATAAGACGCGCGCAACAACCTAAGCTGAAAAGTATGTAGAAATCGCGAAACGTTTCAATATATACATCCACGTATATGTCTTTCAATACAAGTTTTATCTTCTCTACCTCTTTTTTTTTATTCACCAGTCATTATCGAATATTAGTTTCCACATTTGATTTCCACAAGGTCAATTTACTTACGAAGAAGGCTTACCGTATAACTTGAATTATAGCTGGTATTCTTCTAAAAAGATGGTAAATTTTTATGAAATGGCTTGGCTCGTTAAAATTCACTAAAAAGAAGAAAGAATCTATTTCTGTGAAATAAATCAACTCTTAAAAATGCAATAAAAGGGGAATGGTTAGAATTTATGAATTAGATCGTTTTATAAAAACTCAGTAGTAATGAATGATAGTTTTTCATTTGCATTGAATCGTTAAATTCAATGTGCATTGAATCGTTAAATTCAATAAAAAGTAAAGAAATCAATTTCTTTGAAATAAATCAGTTCTCGAAAATTCGGTAAAAAGGGAAAGGGTGGATTTTATAAATTAAATCGTTTTCTAAAACCTCTGTAATAAATGATGATAAATTTTCATGAAATGCATTGAATCGTTAAAATTCAATAAAAAGTGAAAAATCAATTTCTTTAAAATAAATCAATTCTCGAAAATGCGGTAAAAAGGGAAAAAGTGGATTTTATAAATTAAATCGTTTCCTTAAACCTCAGTAATAAATGATGATAAATTTCCTGAAATGCATTGAATCGTTAAAATTCAGAAAAAAGTGAAAAATCAATTTCTTCAAAATAAATCAATTCTCGAAAATGCGGTAAAAAGGGAAAAAGTGGATTTTATAAATTAAATCGTTTCCTTAAACCTCAGTAATAAATGATGATAAATTTCCTGAAATGCATTGAATCGTTAAAATTCAGAAAAAAGTGAAAAATCAATTTCTTTAAAATAAATCAATTCTCGAAAATGCGGTAAAAAGGGAAAAGGTGGATTTTATAAATTAAATCGTTTTCTTAAACCTCAGTAATAAATGATGATAATTTTCCTGAAATGCATTGAATCGTTAAAATTCAATAAAAAGTGAAAAATCAATTTTTTTTTAATAAATCAGTTCTCGAAAATGCGGTAAAAAGGGAAGAGGTGGATTTTATAAAATAAATCGTTTCCTTAAACCTCAGTAATAAATGATGATAAATTTTCATGAAATGCTTTGAATCGTTAAAATTCAATAAAAAGTAAAAAATCAATTTCTTTAAAATAAATCAATTTTCGAAAATGCGGTAAAAAGGGAAAGGGTGTATTTTGTAAATTAAATCGTTTTCTTAAACCTCAGTAATAAATGATGATAATTTTCCTGAAATGCATTGAATCGTTAAAATTCAATAAAAAGTGAAAAATCAATTTCTTTAAAATAAATCAGTTCTCGAAAATGCGGTAAAAAGGGAAGAGGTGGATTTTATAAATTAAATCGTTTCCTTAAACCTCAGTAATAAATGACGATAAATTTTCATGAAATGCTTTGAATCGTTAAAATTCAATAAAAAGTAAAAAATCAATTTCTTTAAAATAAATCAATTCTCGAAAATGCGGTAAAAAGGGAAAGGGTGGATTTTATAAATTAAATCGTTTTCTAAAAACTCAGTAATAAATGGTGATAAATTTTCATGGAATGCTTCGAATCGTTAAAATTCATTGAAAAGTAAAAAATCGATTTCTTTAAAATAAATCAATTCTCGAAAATGCGGTAAAAAGGGAAAGGGTGGATTTTATAAATTGAATCGTTTTCTAAAAACTCAATAATAAAGAAGGATCATTTTTCGTGAAATGCATCGAATCACTAAAACTCAATAAAAATAAAAAAAAATCGATTTTCGAAGATTAAATCAGCTTACAAAACCACGGTAAAAAGGGCAAAGTAAAAATATTTTCTTTTCAGTTAATTCTTTTACACAATATTAGTTTGAACAAAACTAACACTCTAAGATCCCGGACGAGCCCCCAGAATTTGTTACGTCAAAATCGCGGCCTATCTTACGAACCCACGAATTTAACATAGATTTCACTTTTCGGTGTATCTTTTCGTGCTCTGGTCAAGGAGAATAAATTCTCCCTTTACCACACCCGACGAGAAAATACCGAAGACGCAAGCCCGTTTTTGAGTCTAACCTCGCGAAAAATTACTCGGGATAGGGCTGGAGTGCGTTTTGTTCTTGGTTGGGGATAATCACTTCACGAATAATGGGGAGGGACTTGAATGGCAATTTCACGCGGAGCAAGATTTCACTTTAATTGGTAATTGAAAATTTTACTTACGGTTGTTTGTTGCTGTGGTTCTTACTGTTGAACGTTAGATGGACGTAGATTAGTGTAGTCAGACAGACTAAAAATCGAACGTAGGCGTTGGTGCGTATTAATAATTATTTATTGAAATAAAACTACATGAGTAGTTTAATGTTGCACGTTCAATATTCCCGATTTTACAAGCGTTAATAATTATAAATACTATACTCTTACTCTGTACTACTTGAAACTATACTTTGTGAAAATTAAGCCGTGGTGAAAAATTATCGTTCTGTACTACTTTATTTCCCGGCAAACAGTACTACTTGTTGCCTTGGAAAAATTCTAATTCACTGCCGGCGACTTATTGACTGCCAGGCTAGTGATTAGTCCTCTAGTTAACCCCCGTGAAACTGTGTGTTACTTGACTCCCCGTGAAAAAGTCTTACTTGACTCCCCGTGAAAAAGTGTCGCCGGCCGATTTTCGCGGCCTTTTATAGGGCTCCTGAGCGTCGAAAATTCTTGTCGTCAAGCGCGTAAAAGAAGAGAAGGGATAAAACCCTATCCTGATTATAAGAATTTCCCCGTGGTCTATCTCGACCATACACGTATACATTCCCCTTACTCCGCAGAGTAGCTTCTCGACATGCAGAGCCATAGATCTATGCAAGTGCATCGGTATGGTGCGCTCTGATTTGTCAGCGCGATGTGCTACACAGAGGACCACGCGATTAGGTGAGAGAACGCGTTCGAAGCGTTTTTTCCCTGAAAATGAGGCGATTTTTACCACCCCGCTAGTAAAAGGGGCCCGTTATAGAAAGACAGGGCGTGGCCGTCTGGCGCCAGGGGCGTGTCTAGACAAGCCCCGCCCCCTCCCCACTACTACCCCCTCCCCTGCTGCTTCCTCATCGGTTGTTCCAGGGGGTGTGTCTACCCCCCACTACCCCACCCCCGTTCCTGATTGGTCCCCACAACCCCCACCACCCCTGCCCCCATCCCTGATTGGTCCCCACCAGTCCCCACCCCCAGTCCACCTATCCTGGTGTTCTGATTGGTGCAGCGTCGCAGCGCCATCTGACGGATTTTGACTCGTACTTAATTGCCGATACGCCATCTAATGTCGGTAAGTGCGTTACCGACTGATGGTGAAGAAGATTGGATGTCGGCAGTCGGTCAGGCAGAAAATTACCGATACGTCATCTACAGTCAGTGATCGTGTTACCGACTGATGGTAAAGAAGAAAGAATGTTGGCAGCCGGTCTAGCAGAAAAATTACCGATACGCCATCTACTATCGAGCAGAAAATTAATTACCGATACGTCATCTACTGTCGGTGATTGTGTTACCGACTGGTGGTAAAGAAGATTGAATGTTGACAGTCGGTCTAGCAGAAAATGTATCGGTGATCGGTAAAGCGGACCGGTTGTCAACCGTCGGTATGTAGCCGGCCATCGCTACAGCTAATTTGGGACTTGCGGAAGATAAGAAGATTGGGTCTCGCGGTAAATAATATTCTGCACCCCACCATCATTTGGTTTCCCCCCCAGTCGTCGATAACCGAGACCCCTTCACGTAGCTTTTTTTTTTAATTTTTGTTAATTAAAGAATGTAATAATTTAAACGACTATTTACAACAACGGTAAATGAAAATACTCGTTATTTTTAGTTTCATAAAAAACTGTTTTATTTTACCATTCTCGTCCAACAAACATGTATTGTTCATCCGTAATTTTCAATGGCATCCGTGGCAATCACGGCGAGCTGGTGGTCGACCGTCAATTTGTGTTTTTGTACCCGGTTTGATGAGATGTTGATAGCACGGCATGTACGACGAGACCTCACGGTCAACCTTCAGATGTTCCGGTAGTTTGTCATACAGAATTTCTATTTTTTCGTCCCAATGTTTCAGCAGCAGTGGTTTCGGTATGTACGCGAGCTCAGCTTTGGTGAAGTCTCGGGGATCCTTGCAGCAGTCGATCACGAGTATACTGTCAATAGCATCCATTGTGGTTGGAAAGAGAGGCAAAGATACTTTTACAACGACGTTTCCTTTTCAACTAAGTTTTTTCACAGCTGTTACCATTAGATATATACATCTAGCGTCAATGGCCAGCATAGTTAAATATGAAAATGTGTATGGTGGGAGTACTTTCGAATAATAAGACAGGAAATTCAAAAGTTTCGAATTTATTCATACTAATTCACAAGTAGCATCCAAATCGATCTGTACAAGTTTGTATACATGTGTTTTTATTACAACCGTAGCCCTTAATATTATTGTGTTTTACATTTTTCACACGTTTCTTTCTGCGATTTAAATATTTTACGCGTTTGTAGTATTGTGCAGCTATGCGATCGTTCTTCACTCTGTCAGTCGTAAAATTCTTATGAAAATTATCCAGAGTATAACCACGAGCCATACAATCAAGAAACATAATACAGTATTCACGGCATACTTGAGACTTGAGTGATTGAAGGGGCTGCGTGTTCCACTCGTAGCTTCGACAGTTTCTGCGTAGACGGTTATGGTGTTGGTTAATGAGTGGGGGCAATCAATAACTATCGAAAAAGATTCCATGTCCATTGTTATCAACGTAAGTGGCAACCCAGTACCGCCCAGGTAGATTATGCTCGTCTGCATCGTAAAAGCTTTAACCTCAACCCTTGTTATAGGATACTTGGCGGTTGTTTTTGCAAGCATTTTGGCGTGAGCTATCAGCACGCCTGGTGCGATTTTTGCTCGACGGACGAGTAATGTAGCCTCGGTGATATGTAGTTTATGTGTCACACCGGCCGTAGGAGTCTCCATAAGACAAAAATCGTCTTTTGAGCGTACAAGCCGTAACCGTACTTCCACACCGTTCAGCAGAAATTTATCCTGATTAAAAACATCGCAATGCAAATGTCCAATCATATCTAAAGTCCGGCCATTCTTTATGTACTTTTCACGATTATTCAGACCGATATTAGGGCTATTTGATGCACCTAGTTGACTGTCAAACGTACCGGGCGTGTCAGCGTACCATAGCGCGGTCGTTAAGTGAGAATTTTTAGCAGCCGGTCCATAATTGAGTAACGTCTCAATATATGCTCTGTAGGGGTATGCATTGTTTGGCGGTGCCACGAGTTTCTGGTTAAAATATACATCCACCTGATTGAAAAGGCTATGTAGAAAGTTATTAACAGGTGCTACGTTGTACTGTGCTTCAGCTGTTGGAATAACCCTAACATTTACAATAATCATTGTATGAGCTAGGTCCAGGTATTCTTCACCGTAGCCAGGTATGACAAATTCCAGGGGCCCGTCGTCCGTCAGGGACGACACAGGCTTGTAGTGTATCCATTGTGATGCTTCTATAGCCGTCTGCGTTGGAGGTATGGTGAATAAGTCGAGCTCCGACTTCATACACTCGGAGGAGTGTGAGTGTAAGAATGACATTGTTAAACACCTCCAAAAATATCGTTGGTCTTTGCTCGTTTGCGTCTACTACTTTCGATACCTTGTCTCTTTCTCTTTGTTATCCTTTTCTTTTTATTCTTTGCGACACCACGATGTTTCCCTGCTGCAATGCGTCTACGTCGTGCAGACTTTTTCTTCTTCTTCTTCTTCTTCTTTATTCCTAACGATTTTTTCGAAATACCAGTACGCCTTTTCCTCGTCCTCTTAGGCACGCGTCCCGATAATGACTGTATCATGCGAGCGGTACTCACAGCATTATATCCTGAACCATTCATGAGAAGAGAGATTTTTTCATTGGCTTTTCGTTGTAAATTATCTCCAGATTTGGCTGCGCGTCGACGCAATGACTCCTTGAATGGCATTTTGCGACCGCTCACATCCTCGATAACGTGTAAACCCGTGCGAATGGCTTCTTTCCCTATAGCTTTAGCACCTCTGGTCAACAGTGGTAAAACACTCCGAAATAGACCACCGAGAAAACTACCGATCCCGTGACCGCGTTGATGTGGGGAACCCGCAAAAACGTTACCTATATAACCACCTCCGCCACCTATTTGATTCTCATAATACGTCGTATAATGAGCACACATATTGTCTAATTGAGTCGCTTGAAATGAAGTGTGAGTGTTAACGTTCCATACTCGAATGCAATAGGATTACCCACATGATCTCTTATATCCACCTCGATCGTTCTGAAGCAATTGTTGAGTAAACCTATGTAATTTGACGATGAGAAACATTTTACTTGCGTTGTACCATACGTGTAGTTTTTTGTATTTAAATTTACAATCCTGAGTAGTGCTGTCTGTGTATCACCTACTGTATACGGTACACAAATATCGCTGTAGACAAAAAGCTGATCGGGCAGAGCCCTATTTTACACGCGGGTACTCGTCCTACGCGTGGAACGCCTCGCATAAGCTGCAGGTAAAGACCCCCTGGGGTTTCTCGGTCAAGCAGCAGTTCTTCGTATTTCTCAAAGCCCAATATACGTGCTATTTTACCACTCATTCGTAATACTCCAGGGTAGCCTAGAGGTTCAGGGCACGACTCTGTTACCTCAGACTCAAGGGCAACGTACCCTTTAGCCTTTTCAACATTTACAATTTTTATGCCTGCTTCTCGTAGCCCCGTTAAATCATTGATATTCGCCACAATTTCTTCGTGATTTTTGTACAAACCTCGAGGTATTCGGTTTGTAGTAACTTCTTTATTCTCACAAGCCATCCAACCGATTATCGTATCTGCTTCTTGTAAATGCGTCATTGTACAGGGTATATGAATTTCCGATAAGCCCCCAACCCAGCGACCCTTTAACGATATTTCACGAGGCAATTGAGTTATAAAATGTGTTGTTATATTTTCGGGAAAATACTTCATACTGCTGTTGCTCGGTAGAACAAGAAAAAAATTATCCTCGTCATGCATCGTTTGGACAAAATTTCGTTTATTCGAGACCGTGAACGCTTGACGCTGGTATCCACGAGTTAAATTTCGCCGGATATCCCACCCAACTTACGAAAATTTGTTTTTTCGCACCGTGTTCTTTTGTCCGTAAAACTTGATCAATCTTGAATTCTTTATTCTTCTCCATACGCTTCTCATGAACGCTCGTTAATTCTTCGGGGTAAAAGAAACCATCGATCGTTTCGTCTTCGAGATCGCACAACGCATACACATACAAGCCCTGTCTATGTAAAACTTTTTTGATACGAAAAATTTCTTCACTCCAATTTTTCTCGTAACCTTTTTCGAAGGTGCCTTTAGTTCTACTGATTCGAACGTAATCACCGGGTTTGTATTTATACGTTGTGAAACGTCTCTCTTCACGTCGCTTTATCGCGCTAATTGTCATATTGCGCACCGCTGTATCGGCATTATATAGCGTTACGGCGGCCGGTTGCATTTTAATGCTCGAGTGTACAGCATGATTGTACGCATAAACCAATTGTTGTAGTATATCGATGTAACGATGAGTATTACGATGTGTGAAGTAGCGCCACATCCGTTCCTTGAGAGTGCGATTAAAACGCTCGACAATCGAGGCTTTTACATCAGGATTACGAGCAACACGGAATTGTATGTTTTCATCTTTGAGAAATTTTTGAAGTTGACCACCGAGGAATTCTTTTCCACGGTCGGTTTGTAGTGAAACAGGTGTACGACCATCGTTACGCTCGAGAATACGTTTAAATGCCTTTGTTACTTCGCGCACAGTTTTGTCCTGCAAGGTTTCGACCCAGGCATATTTGCTGACAACGTCAATTACCATAAGCAGATAGGAGACGTTGTCGTTATAGCTACTCAATGAACGTAGATCCACGAGATCGGCCTCCCAGACATCGTCAATATTTGTATCAGGGGTACAAATTGAAAATGCGGGTTTGATAACAGATGGCGTTACTAACGCTATACGCATCAGGCAGTACTGTGACTATGTTCATGTCAAAGCTACGTCTTATAGCTTTAATTTTCAGTATGTGTCAATTTGTCGCAGTGTCAAATTCATAGTTTTTTTGAGCTCTCAATATGTCGAGTTTCGTGCCAACAAAACAGCATTTGCGGGAAGTTTTAATTTACTTCTTTAATTTGAAGAAAAGTGCTGCTGAAGCACATCGATTGGTCTCCGAGGCTTATCCGAGTCATGTTCCATCGGTTTCAACGTGCGAGAGATGGTTTGTGCGGTTTAGAAGTGGTGATTTTGACGTTGAGGACAAAGAGCGGCCGGGCCAAGTGAAAAAGTTTGAGAATGCTGAATTGGAGGCAATACTCAATGAAGACTCGTGTCAAACTCAACAAGAGCTCGCAGATTCATTGGGAGTGACACAACAAGCCATTTCCCATCGTATAAAAGCCCTCGGAATGATCCAAAAGCAAGGACATTGGGTGCCGTATGAGCTGAAGCCGAGAGACGTCGAGCGCCGTTTTTTTGCATGCGAACTGCTGCTCGAACGGCAAAAACGGAAGGGTTTTTTGCATCGCATTGTCACTGGTGATGAAAAGTGGATCCATTACGATAACCCGAAGCGCAAAAAATCATATGGTTACCCCGGCCATGCATCATCATCGACGGCCAAACCAAATATTCACGGCGCCAAGCTCATGCTCTGTATTTGGTGGGACCAGCTGGGTGTGGTGTATTATGAGCTATTGAAATCGAACGAAACCATCACAGGAGCACTATACCGAACTCAATTGATGCGTTTGAGCCGCGCACTCAAAGAAAAATGGCCACAATACGAGCAAAGACACGACAAAGTAATTTTGCAACATGACAACGCTCGGCCACATGTTGCAGCGCCGGTCAAAACATACCTACAAACGCTGAAATGGGAAGTCTTACCCCACCCGCCGTATAGCCCAGATATTGCTCCTTCCGATTACCACCTTTTCCGATCGATGACACATGGCCTAGCTGACCAGCGCTTCCATTCTTACGAAGAAGCCCAAAAATGGGTCGATGACTGGATAGCAGCCAAGCCGGCCGAATTTTTTCGCGACGGTATCCGTAAATTGCCAGAAAGATGGGAAAAAGTTGTGGCTAGCGATGGACAATACTTTGAATAATTCATTTGTTACCATTTTTTCAGAATAAACGTTCAAAAATAGAAAAAAATCCCGCATTTTCAATTTGTACTCCTGATAACATTGTAATACAGTCGTGGAAAGACACGGTGCACGGGTCTATGAATGGTATAACTATCCTGTTGAGTGAGCCAGTCATATACGGTGTCTGCTTTATTTTTGCTACTGATTAAACGTCGCGCACCAGCGTATCCAGCTGGATGCGAAGGATCGTAGTACACTTTTTCGAAAGTCATCTTTCACCGCTCGTTGTACAGCTTGTTCTAAATCTTTATCCACTTTTCAAATACTTTTATTACTTTTGTTTTCCGACGTTTTGAAGAAGTATTCCCAGGGTGTGTATCGTCGTTGTCGTCGTAGTCATCGTTGGAATTATCGCCAATCGCATCCACATTCATAGAATGCGAGTCGTTATGTTGCATCATCTGAACATCTTTTCTTGGTCGCTTAGTGCCTCTAGATACGCCTAAATCCCACAATCTACTGTTGCCTATAAATTCACGCGGAACGCTCTTTGTGCATAGACTAACGATAAACTCGTGTCTGCCTGTTGCTTTAAAGTTTTTTCTACCTCGTACTGCATCGTTTATAAGGTCGACAATATTAGAATTTGGAATGAGGATACTGTCTATTGTTACACATCCTTTTTTATCCCATCTTATGCTTTTTTATTCATCACTCGTGGGTTTGCGTAGAAACTTTAATAACGCAGTCGCTCGGCGTTTATACATATTTGGAACGCTATTAACGATGTCAGCATCGCTCGTGGCTTCTGCATTATCTATCTCAGACGATGTTTCGGGTAGTGCTGGTGAAAACAATGTATTTTTCGTACCAACGAGATATAGATAACGCTGCAGTACTTGTAAATACTCTTTCCATTTACTAGCGTCGTCTTTACCATACTTGTTTGATTTAAAAATTTTGTATAGCTCAGTGTCTAGTCTTGAAACAGGATCACCCTGGATCTGTACTGTTTTCTCGTTTGCCGCTGGTGCATAATTATTCCCAGAACCGACCATAGGTATTTCCTCGTAACGACCGTCTGCATCACTATTTTCGTCCTTTACCTCGGACATTGGCACTAAAAACATTTTTTTCGCATGCTCCATTTACGAGCATGAATTTTTATCCTTAACACAGTATTGTTTTGTCAATCGTCACTACCACTGAACAATTTACTAAATAAAGTTGTGATTATGGACGCCAGTAAAAGTGGTAAAAAAGCACCACCCCCTTTTTGAATTATAAAGCGTTTCTTCGCTCTCCAATTATATTTCCGTTGCTTACGAGCGACTGTACAAACACCACCACCACCACCACCACGTTGTTTTGTCACACATCCTGAGACAAGCTGTCGAAGTATATTTTTATATTTTTTTAAACGTTTTTTAACACGCGACTTGACACAAACAACTCCTTGTAAAATGTTTAACGCGCATTCACAGATACAATTGATTAGAGGCTTATCAGCATTACGCAATATTGATTTTCGCTGTTTTTTATTCGAATGACAAATAGCGTTAAGTAGGGCTATACAACGTTCATCGAATGGAATGTAATGTGTATTTTTCTTCTTCTTTTTCTTCGCGCTGGTGCTATCCCTCATTATTACAGTTTCACAGCAGATGTATTATGATGCGTGATGCGTACACGACTCATATCCATTAGCGACTGATGTGGTGTCTACTTGTGCTTCCAATTAAATACGTTGACGAGTGTTTTTCGGCATGTAGACCAGCATTCGTGGATCATCGGGAAATATCATTGTACGACATCGACAATAATCGGGTGTCGATTGTTTAAGATCCAAGAGTAGATAACCGTGTGGCTGTGCGGTAGCATCGTAATATGATTCGGTTAGAAATCGTGGATTCTCGGGGTATACTTGTCTCGCTAGATGTGTAATTTGTGCTCGATCACGTGGATTTTTAAATATCACCATATAATTGGCGTTTAATGATATATCACGTTGTCCGTGTCTCTGATGGAAAATATTTTGTGTGATAAAAATCACACTAATATTTTTATGATGGCTGCCTTTTGTGAAAAGGTCGACAACGGTATTATTTGAGGATTCGCGCATTAAATCATCGATAATAACCAATTTTTTCAAGTTATTGTCGCTCGAATAATCCTCCTGTTGCGGTAGACCCTCGTTAAATTCAATTTTTGGGGTTTTGGATTTTTTATTACTCCCAGTCTTAGTAATTAACGACGACGGTTGTTGTTGTTCACATGTGTTATTCAGAGCAGCGATATCAGAATCGAGAGTATCTCCATAATAAAATATAATACGGTCAAATTCAACGTTACTCATTGAATTGAGAAACTTTAGAAATTTTTTCACGAAAACTGTTTTCCCACATCCAGTGGGGCCACAAATAAGCGACGTCCACGGATGTTTCCAGCGTACATCCATTATTATTTTTACTTATAAAGCGTGACAAATCCACGATACTATTGATGATGATGATGATGACGGTGAATACCGTAGAGCAACGAGATGCAAAATCGCATACACCAAGTGCACAATAAGCGTGTTACTCAGCCGGGCGGCGGCGGCGTCGGCGGCGGCGCGTACCCACACGTCGTTATTAGCTTATCAGACGTGTACGCGGGCGCGGTTCAGCTTATACAGATACACACTCGCCTGGTCATAAGCTTATGAGCGAGCGTGTGTCACCGCGGCACATGCGCACAATTTAGCTTTTTAAAGCGCATGTGTATTCAGAAGATTGTGTTTTTCGTTTATCACTATTTGACGTACATTTTTAAATAAATTTTTCAAAGCAACTATTAATGCTGATGATGCCGAGTAAAAAACACGTTTAAATACCATACATGTTTCTTTATTGTAGAGAGAGAGAGAGAGAGAGAGAGAGTATTATACATAAAAATATTAATAATTTCAATTTATACTGAGGCGAGACATGGGTGGGAAGGGTTATCGACGACGACGAGTCACGTGTGTATTTGAGAAAAGTAACGCAATAATTATCTTAACATCTACAACTGGTAAAAGTAATTATTATCATATAATCATGTGTTATCGCGTGAATTATGAAAAATTAATTCCTGCGTGACCCAGGGCAATCGTTCTCCGATCATTCTTCTTCAAACGGTTTTGAAGCCACCAGAGAAATGTCTGTGATTAATTTTTTCACCTCCCGTGTTATAAACGGTACACAAAATATCTGCAACTCAAGGAACAATATATCGAAATGTTCAAGGAATGAGGGATCCACTCGATGACGTACAGCTTCACACAGATTAGAGCTATTCTGTGTTAAAAGAGTTTTAATACGCACTTGGTCCACATTCTCGATTAGTTCTTTAGCGGGAATATGTAGAACTAATTCAGCACACAGAACATCGATACAGTTTTTCACATAAACGACGTAACGCTGGAGTCGTCTGAAGCGCTCATCGACACACGGTGTTACGATGCATAGTCCGTCAAAAGATTTCTTTTGCATAACTATACTCGGTGAATAGATGTTTTTCTTCTTCTTCTTCTGTGGTGGTGGTGCTTCCAGCTGTGTATTTTCATCGTTAGGGTTGACGTCCACGGCGATCACATTGTCCTTGGCTTGGTCGAAAACAATGGATTTTGAGCCAAACGAGGACGCAAAGTGAATCTCACAGTCATCGATGTTGAGTGTTTTACGGATGCGTTGATCAGCTTTCCAGCCATAATTCGTACAGGCCCCGAAATATGATGCTATCTCGGTCAAGGCATCTTGTAGTTTACACCACTTTGTACATTCAAAGGTAATACCACCCGACGAGTTATTATGCTGCAGCTTAACGACCGGCGTAACGTCACCGCTTGCGCGTACCTGAAGACCCACAGTTATCCTCTTTGTTTCCGAGTAGTTCAAATTGTATGTTGTAGCAAGCAACAATGGTGCTTCCAAATTTTCCATGGTTGATAGAAAAATACAACAGAGCGACACGGAAAAATGAATAAATAATGAGGGAAACGAAGCTACGATAACTGTATTTCGTAGCTTGTCACGGGGTGGACTGCCACCCGATCCTCTTTACAAATGTTTTTATAGACGGGTGTGAATCGCCTCATATGTTGGAATGGTGGGGGCAAGCGTTTACCCCCACCAACGTAACCTTAGTAGAGCATATAGAGAGAGAAGTTATACTTCTGTATACTACAAATTATTGTAGTGTAAAAATTGTTTATTTCATCACAAATAGATATTTCATAGCGTAAAATTTGAAACATTATAGCAAACCCCCCTCTGGCCTTATGTAGTTACGTTTCAGTAATAGTCGAAAGAATTTTGCATTTTAAATGAGTCTACGGTAGATGGAAAACACTTGAACGTTATACGTATAAGAATAAATATACGAATTTTCATATTGTGCGTCTACCTGTACGAGAAAGTATCTATGACCACCTCGAGGGTCAACGCCGTCAGTACGACCGATTGTAAATATGTATAAACAGGTGCCGTATTGTATATTGACCATATACAAATTCAATAGCTAGCGTCTGTCCAGTGGAACATAATTTATTACGGCGCTCGGTGGGGTTTTCAGTTTTCCACCAAAGGCTGATAATTATCATTGGCGTAGCAGTGTAAGGGTTGATTGATAATGAAACGTTTGCCCGGGTATACCATTTTCGAATAAGTAAATATGAATACAATTAAATGTAAAGAGAGTAGCGAGAACGAAAAATTTCTCGTAATATATTTTTGAAAATGAATTTATTATAAGAATTTATACTGAATATAATTATGTAAAATAAGCTAGTTCACAAGCGTTTATGTGAATGTTAAGTATTTTTTTGTTTGTTTGCAAATACACAGACCCTGATGGAAAAGCTATCGCAGAATTTGCGTTTATTGTCTTGTGTATACACGTGTTACAGATGTATATATATAAATGGAGCCTGTCTATTTTGTCAATGCAGGCTAGTATAAAAACGGCAGACGTTTCGTATTACCGTATTGTAAATAGATACCAAAAGTGCATATATAAATGTAAATTAAGGATGTCTGTTTCAGACAATACAGCTTTCTTAGAAAAACGGGTGGAGTGTAGCGCTTCATGTTTACACTCTAGACAAAGTGCTAATACGAATTAAATCATCTTTAAGAAATAGTAGGCGCCTACGCTAGTTGGCACTGAAGCAGCGTTATCGTTGTAAGAATGTCTGTTTAGACAATGCAGCTTTCTGGAGAAAACGGTAGGCGTGCATGGATTCATGTTGACAGCATTTCCAAAGAGGTAGTGCGAAATAAATTATCTTTAAGAAATAGTGCACGACTGTGTGTAGCCCTCAACCCCTTGTGAAGACACTCTGTCACTGTACAGGGACTCAAGGTTGTTATCATTCAAAATTCTCCTCGATTTCTGAATTTATGGTGAAGTCGAAATATATATATATAGAGGGTAGTGGGGGGGGGGGGGGGGGGTATTCGAGTTAAGGTATAAAATTGCGTGAAACGGTAGTTCTCGTATTATTCAACGTTTAAACGTTCTACAACTAGCATCCTGTCAGTGTAGCATCGTTATTTCGCGTTTTTAAAAAAATGGATTCACGTAGACGTGTCCTTCTGGCCGTAGTGCGCGCAACGGCTCGCGTGTTCATACGTCGGGAACCGCGATTGGTGCGGCGCTTTACACGGCGTTGGTTCGTGAATATCGCGAACTTTACGTTCCAACGTCTCCGCGCGGAGTTTAGTGCAGTGTTGCTGAGTGGTGATGCAGACTCGATTACCGATGCTTATGTGAGTGGTCCGTTACGGCAAGCACCCGCTTTTGTGCAGCAATATGTGATCCAGCATCTTACCGATCACGGTGGACTGTTACATGGGCCCCTGAACGAGTTGATTATGCACGCTGAAAATCGACATGGTAAGTCGAAATAATTTGAAATTTTTTATTTATTATTTGTCGTCTTAAAAGAAAAAAGTTTTGTTATGTGTTCTTTTTACTTTCATTTTGTATTTTTTATTTCATTGAAATAATTTTTATTATTTAAATATTTATCAATCTTAAAATGATTGAAAGAGTATAATATAAAAACTAATTTTTTATAATTTTATTATTGTTGTCAAAAATGTAATAAAAAAATACATTATGAGCGTCATATCGTCGAGAACCAAGTTTTATTTTAACTGGATGATGAAAAGTGGCTTGATTTTTAATCCACTTTCGCTTTGTTACGCGAAAATTGATACACTTTTCATCAATCAATGTAAAACTTGGTTCGTTAAACTCGGTGGTGTCGGTAATGCGTTTATTCCATTCTTGAAAAATAGTAAAAAATTTTGGTAATTAACAAATCTTAATACAAACAAAACGCTTTTCTTTAAAGATGATACATTTTCATTTTTACTCGCTTATTTATTTTAAGAAACTGACTCGTGTAAAATCACCCCCTCTTACAGTGTTCAGTCATAGAGTATTTGTGTACAAAATTTGGAGTTTTTATCGTCTTTTTGTTATTTGCTCTTTTGTATTTTACTTTTTTAATCTCGAAAAATATTGTTTATTATTTAAAATTGTATTATAGTTTTTACTTGTTCACTTGACTGAAAGTGGTTTAATTTTTTAAAACCGTAAAAATAATTTTTATTAAAAATTTTTGTATTATTTTTCCAATAATTTAATAAAATACATTATCGACACCAGTGAGGGTATGAACGAGTTTAACTGTGATTGATTGGTTGACGAAAAATGAATTAATTTTTAATCCACTTTCACTCTATCTCGCCAAACTTAATACACTTTCCGTTAATCAATCAATCACAGTTAAACTTGCTTCGTAGACTCGTTAACGCTGGCAATGTATTTTATTCAATTTTTGAAAAATAATAAAAATATTTTAGCTAAATTAAAAATAAAAAACAATACAGTGAAAAACAAAATGTTTTTCTTTAAAGAAATGATAAATTTTTTTTTCCCTTACAGCTATACGCTCGCTACTTGCATCGAGCATCAGCAGCGAAAACGACGCCGGACCTCCTAGTGCCGACTCATGCTTGGGGTCACCGTCGTCGTGCACGGCTTCACCCAGCCCCGACGATGACGACAACGCCTCAATGTCAGGCGTGTCGGCAGACGACGGTGACGAGGTTGATATGTTTTTCAACGATGATGATGATAACGACAACCACGCCGATGATGAGGCCATGGAGGAGGAGGATGAGGAGGAAGACGACGGCTCCATCGACGATGATGTCCCCGACAGTCCGGCTAGCCCGGATCCTGAGCAGCCGGGGATAGAGGAAGACGAGGAACCAGTGATGGTTGCGCAGAGGCCTTTAAATATAGACGAGGCAACTACAGAGTCCGCTGATGACTCGTATGATGGTACGTAAAAATAATTTTAAATATTTACTATTAGATTATTTTATGAAAATGAATTAATAAAATTCATTTTCTAATAGACGATGAACCGCAAGATGTTGCACATGTTGTCGTACGCGAGGTCGCGGATATCCCCGATAGCCCCGAGTCACCACCGCCTCAGGAGCAAGGTATTGACCTGGACGAAGAGGCGGTGCTTATTCGCACCCGCGTGATACCTTACTATCACGAGGATAGTACGGTCGGGGATGACTCCGACTTCTGCGACGAGGACGATGACCTTGTTGCTGTGCGGATGTACGAGGCATGGCTTGGGCCCCCTGAAGAGTGAGCGTAAAATAAATCCTTAAATCTGGATATTTTATAGCTCACTGGCCTTCGCTCTTGTCACCAATACCGTCACTGGCTTCAACCGTGTCCTCTTCGTCGTCGTCGTCGTCGTCGTCGTCGTCGTCGTCGTCGTCGTCACCATCATCATCATCATCATCATCATCATCATCATCGTCGTCGTCGGATGAAGAGGAATCAATGTCATCGTCAGCGCCCCCAGCCTTTACAGCATCATCAGCATCGTCTTCGCTCAAGGTATGTCCCAAAAATCAAATAGGTAGGGGTTTAACTGGTGCCGGGGGTAATAACGTTAATCGCGTAGCAGGCGTAGTTAATATTCGAAATCATAGCCAGGGTACCGAGATCCGAGACACCGCGGTTAGCATCAACGATACGGACGATATTTTACCGCCGGGAAATCGTTTTGTTGTCGCGGGCGCAGAACAATATAAATATTTACGGCGTTTCGGGGTTTCAGCGCGACAGATCAATCTAGCGTTAGTACAACCACCCGTATCTATCATATAAATCCGGTCACGTGGATTCGTAACTCCATCCGAGATATTCACGATTATTTCGTAAAGGATCGCGATGACACGGATTTAATAGGTGTGGGTTTTGTCACTGACGGGATGGCAGACGGTGGAGCGGGCATATCATTGAGGCCTATTTCACAGACCGCGCGGAATTTTACGAATAGTACGCTGAGCAAGTCGATAAAGCCGTAACATTTGATTTTGAAAAAGAAATTTTTAAGTATTGCAAGATGGATGTTGACATACTCCGTCGAGCTTGCTTTGAATTTCGGAAAATTTTTTTATCCGTAGGTAATACATGCCCATTCACCGAGGCCACTACGATAGCATCGGCTTGCTCGGTCGTGTACCGTCGTAATTTTCTAAGACCCGATACAATTGGTCTTATACCTGCCGGTGGTTATATGCGTGCGGAAAATCACTCACAGCAGGCCGTCGACTGGCTATTATGGGTCGAGCATGAGCTCGGTCATACGCTTATTCACGCGGGTCGCACCCGTGAACATAAGCTACCCGAAGGGCCGCGTGTCGACGGTTATATAGAGGTAAACAATCGTCGTATTGTTTATCTCGTATTGATATCTGCTCGCTGTATCCGTATATATGTAAGACAGGTCGCTTCCCTGTGGGGCACCCGAAAATATATATCGGTACCGAGTGCGACGATTTGTTGGGGGGTTCACTCGATGCTCTCGGTGTAACGGTCAACGGTATGGTCGCGTGTACCGTATTGCCTCCGCGCCACCTCTTTCACCCCGTGCTACCTGTTCGAATGCACGAGAGACTGCTATTTGCTCTGTGCCGTAAGTGTACAGAGTCTATGGTTCAAGCCTCGTGCATTCATGAGAACCCTGACGACCGGGCTTTCACCGGTACCTGGGTGACGGATGAGGTGCGGAAGGCAATAGATATAGGCTATGAAATCTTAAAAATTTCGATGATTTGGGCGTACAAAACAACAATGTACAATCCCGTTACACGCGAGGGTGGACTGTTTGCCTCTTATGTAAATACGTTTTTGAAAATTAAACAGGAGGCGAGCGGTTGGCCCGAGCACTGTATCGACGAAGCGTCTCGCGAGGAATATATAGATTATTACGAGCGTGTGGAGGGTATCCGGTTGAACGCTAAAAACATTACGCGTAATCAGGGCTTACGCTCAGTTGCTAAGCTTTGCTTAAATTCGTTCTGGGGTAAGTTCGGTCAGCGGGATAACCTGACGCGCACGGAAATAATTAAAACTCGCGAGAAGCTATTGTTGTATTTGTACGACAATGAGAAAGAAGTTCAACGCCTGCTACCGGTTAACGACGATTTGCTATATTTAAATTGGACATCTCACGAGGACGCTATTACCCCTAGCCCCTTAACTAGTGTGGTTATAGCTGCATTTACAACGGCCTTGGCCCGTCTGAAACTTTATAGCTACCTCGAGCTATTGGACAGACGGGTTTTGTATTACGACACGGACTCTGTTATTTACGTGAGTACTGGTGATGATGCTTGGGAACCCTCGGTAGGTAATCTCCTCGGTGACATGACCAACGAGTTGATATCGGTGGCGCCGAACGCTTATATCAACTCGTTCGTCTCCGGTGGCCCGAAATTTTATGGTTATACGGTTACGACTACCGAGGATCCTGAAACGGTGGTGGACACTGTTTGTAAAGTGAAGGGGATAAGTTTGAATTATAAAAACTCGGAAACAATTAATTTTAATTCAATAAGTGAACTCATAAAATCGGAATTACCATCGTTTAGTAACACAGTGTTTAATTAAAAATTTAATTTAATTCAAAAAACGCCCCTCCACAACGTCATCACCCGTACAATGTACAAAACTTGTCGTGTCGTATGTCGTAAACGCCGTCATATTACACACCGGTTATCACTACCGTTTGGTTTTAAAAGTAACGATGCTGATGATGGCTAGTAACATCTAATTGTAATATAAAATTTTGTAAATATGTTAATATATATCAACGTGTAAATAGAATGCGCTCGCCTCTGCGTGTGTGTGTGTGTGTGGTTATTTATGTATATAGTTTGTAGATAATTTTTCACATTTGTTTGCCACTTGTAACTTTGTGTGTGTGTGTGTGTGTGTGTGTGTGTGTGTGTGTGTGTGTGTGTGTGTGTGTGTGTGTGTGTGTGTGTGTGTGTGTGTGTGTGTGTGTGTGTGTGTGTGTGTGTGTGTGTGTGTGTGTGTGTGTGTGTGTGTGTGTGTGTGTGTGTGTGTGTGTGTGTGTGTGTAAATACGTACATTTATCTGTACAGCGTTGTAAATTATTTTTATTTTTTATGAATATTATTGTATATATGTATATGTGTAAAAACGATAAAAAATATATGGCTTTATTTATATAATTTTGTAAAATGATAATAAAATCACGTATATACAAACGTGTGCAGAACCATTTTGAAATTCGTATGAATAAATTCGAAACTTTGAATTTCCTGTCTTATTATTCGAAAGTACTCCCACCATACACATTTTCATATTTAACTATGCTGGTCATTCACGCGAGATGTATTGAGAGGTATTCACAGGTAGGGCATTATAACAGGCGAAAAGGCATATCATGAAGAGAAGTATGGCAGGCCGGCTAATGGTTTGTTATGATAATGATGTAAGCGAGAGACTCGGTGTGGGCACTGAACGTTGCGGACAGGAGGGCAGTGAACCCAGAGAGGTGACAAAAACCATCTACGTCACACCTCCGAAATTCCTGCGAAGCCGTAAACAACAGGTTAGCGACCGGCTGGTCGTGCCGAGAATCGAGGGGAATATGATGAGACGCGGTAAAAATCATAAAACGGCCGATTTCAAAAAATAGGGTATCGGAAAAGGAGAGAGGGGTCGAACTCCAGCGGGGGACTATAAAAAGGCCTGCGTAAGGGAAGGAGGTTCTCAGTCTTTTTAGGCGATGATAGTGAGTTTATAGTCTGCAGATTCGTATACAAGCCGATTTGCGCGTCGAAAAAAAGAAAGCAATTAAGAAGAAAACCGAGATTGAATAGCCGAGGAATCGAAATTTATAATAGTTAATCAGTAGGCCGAAGTGGAGTGCTTAGAATAAGTTCATACGTTTGAGCAAGATATCTCAGATAGAATGAAACTGAAGAGTTAGGTATAGGCCTTTTTAGTAAGTGCAACGAATTAAACAGATAGCAGTTAAGTAATAGAAGCTAAGAGAGTATATCTTAAACCGGCGATATAGAAAATAGTATGGGATTTGTGCGAGTTGAAGAGTGACAGAGTGAAAGCAGAACGAGAGTGAAAGAGAAAGAATTATAAACAGAGTTGCTACACTCTGTACAAGGAGAATTGGATGCGTGTGTCTGTGTATCCGCGGGTAACGAGCTAATACTAACGTGCAAGCCCGAAACCGGCACCCGAGCACCGAAATTCCGCGAATTTATGTCCGAATAAGAAGAAATCATCATAAATAAAATCGAGGGAATTCCCTGATTTGGAAACTGAGTAGAAGATCGAATTAGAAAACGCAGTAGATAGAACAAGTAGAACTATATGAGAATAACTAGGATTAAATGCATAGGAGAAATCAGTATGGATAAGCAAGTCTAGTATATAAAGATCTGAATAATCGAGTGTGCCTGGAAAAGAATAAGTGCGCAAGAAAAGAATTGTACACAGGGTTCATACACTCTGTACTCTGAGAATCTGAGGTGTGTGTGTGAGAAGTGAGACGCCGAAGCGTAGCGACGCAACCGACGCCCGAGCACCGAAATTCCGCGAATTTATGTGAAAATAAGAAGAAATAATCATAACTAAAATCGAGGGAACTCCCTGATTTTCGAGACCGAAAGATAAAATTAAGAAATATAGAAATAGGATAATCGTAATTAAATATAGAATAAGTCATATAAAACATAGGAAAAATAAGTACGCGTAATTGAGTGGAAGACGAGTGAGCGACCAAGAATTGTAAGTAGGGTTCATACACCCTATAAAAAGAGCGAATGTGAAGCGTGAGAGCAACGAGTGTGAAACATCTGGTACAGAGCATACGACAACACGACGGTGCAAGTGAAATAATAAGCCTACGAGAATACGTGAGAGGTGAATATAAACAAAGTATAATCGTCGAAATAATCGAAGAAACTCTGAAACTGGACGAGTATTATGTAAGGCTCGAGTGACCGAAATTAAAAAAGTGCTTTTTTCACGAAATTGTATCTCTTGGAATAAAGCCTTACTGTTAACCACTAAGAAGTCTCGATTAATTAGACCTGTGATCGAGCCCGAATCCCCACGAAAAATAAAATATATGTAAACTAAAAAAAAAAATACCGTTACAGTATATATCTAATGGTAACAGCTGTGAAAAAACTTAGTTGAAAAGGAAACGTCGTTGTGAAAGTATCTTTGCCTCTCTTTCCACAATGAATACTATTGGTAGTATACTCATGATCGTCTGCTGCAAGGATCCCCGAGACTTCACCAAAGCTGAGCTCGCGTACATACCGAAGCCGCTGCTATTGAAACATTGGGGGCGGAAAAATAGAAATTCTGTACGACAAACTACCGGAGGAGCTCAAAGTTGACCGTGAGGTCTCCTCGTACATGCCATGCTATGTACATTGCAAAAAATCGGGTACAAAAACACAAATTGACGGTCGACCACCAGCTCGCCGTGACTGCCACGGATGCCATTGAAAATTACGGATGAACAATACATGTTTGTTGGACGAGAATGGTAAAATAAAACAGTTTTTTATGAAACTAAAAATAACGAGTATTTTCATTTACCGTTGTTGTAAATAGTCGTTTGAATTATTACATTCTTTAATTAACAAAAACTTAAAAAAAAAGCTACGTGAAGGGGTCTCGGTTATCGACGACTGGGGGGGAAACCAAATGATGGTGGGGTGCAGAATAATATTTACCGCGAGACCCAATCTTCTTATCTTCCGTAAGTCCCAAATTAGCTGTAGCGATGACCGGCTACATACCGACGGTTGACAACCGATCCGCTTTACCGATCACCGATACATTTTCTGCTAGACCGACTGTCAACATTCAATCTTCTTTACCACCAGTTGGTAACACGATCACCGACAGTAGATGACGTATCGGTAATTAATTTTCTGCTGGACTGACTGTCGACATTTAATCTTTTTTACCGACGATCGGTAACACGGTGACCGATAGTAGATAGCGTATCGGTAATTTTTCTGCTTGACCGGCTGCCAACATTCTTTCTTCTTTACCATCAGTCGGTAACACGATCACTGACTATAGATGACGTATCGGTAATTTTCTGCCTGACCGACTGCCGACATCCAATCTTCTTTACCATCAGTCGGTAACACATTTACCGAGATTAGATGGCGCATCGGCAATTAAGTACGAGTCAAAATCCGGCAGATGGCGCTGCGACGCTGCACCAATCAGAACACCAAGATAGGTGGACTGGGGGTGGGGACTGGTGGGGACCAATCAGGGATGGGGGCAGGGGTAGTGGGGGTGGTGGGGGTTGTGGGGACCAATCAGGAACGGGGTTGGGGTAGTGGGGGTAGACACGCCCCCTGGAACAACCAATAAAGAAGCAGCAGGGGGGGGGGGGAGTAGTAGTAGGGAGGGGCGGGGCTTGTCTAGACACGCCCCTGGCACCAGACGGCCACGCTTCGTCTTTCTATAACGGGCCCCTTCTACTCCCGCTTCTTGGCCTACTTTCAATAGAATTTCCTAGTTTAGGTAATATCCTTATGCTCGCTTCTCTGTAGATGTGTCTATGGTAATGGCTTAGTTTTTCAGCGTTTTTACGGAACTTAAATAAATCCTTCACATGAAACCACTAATAATAGTTTTGTTACAGATTCTGTAGTTAACTTCGACGTATGCAACCTGATTTCTGCGTTAATCTCTTACAAGTATAAATGGTTTCGTTGAGTTATGGCTTATTCCAAACATCATTGGTTATTCGTTAAATTAGTGATTACTCTAGTTATACCTAATGAGTTTTCTTAAATAATTTGTTAGTTAGACGTTAGATTTCTTAAAGTTAATAAGTTTTCTTAAATAATTTGCTAGTTAGACGATTATCTCGTACTATAGGAACGAGAGCGAGAGAGAGAGAGATAGAGATTTTACTTGAGAACGACTCGTTTAACTTGGTTACTCGTACATTTCGTTCGTACCCAAGGCGGCTAGATCGCCGTTCAGCCCTAGCGATAAGGCGTTCGTAGTGGCACAGAGAGTCGCCTAGCCTCGCTTTTCTGCAGAGGAAAATTTGTTGAAACATGTTATAGTTTTTCTCTCTTTCTCGTTTAGTCTTACTTATGGGTGTTTAGCTGTAAAATAATCTTAACATTTCATTTTATCCTATATATATATGTATAACATATTCCATATATATAATTTACTAGTAAAACAAGTAATTTTATACATGAAAACGAGAGAGAGCGGTAGAGTTCTTCTCTTGAGAATGACTCGCCTAGCTTGGTTACTCGTACATTTCGTTCGTACGCAAGTCTGCTAGATCGCTGTTCAGACCTCGCGCAAGGCGATTTCGTTGCGCGGAGAGTCGGCCAGCCTCGCTTTCCTGCAGCAGAAGCTTCATTGCAACAAAATTTTAGTCTCATCTCTTTCCCGTTTTTCTGTCTATTTTTCGCTATTTTACCATAAATTAATCCTAATATTTCCTTTATCCTTTCTATATAGGCATAACATGTTCTATATATTTATGACGGTATTTTTACTATAAATTCCAATATTTTACGAGAGACATGTTAATATAATCCCAAGACAAAAGGGGAATTAGTCCTGATATACTGATCTTTCTTCTATTACCCGACTATACTTGGTAGGCTCATTAATTCGATGTGGGTTGTACTCGTTTTCGAGTGACAGCCATGGGTAGTTTCCATATGGAAGCATAATTGTTCTTTTTGCTGCTGATATTTTATCTACAGTATTCGTGTGAACAATTTTAATAGTCATAACTCTTTCGTTTAAATCAACAGTTCCTCTGCTTTTGTTAATTGTTTCGCTTAGTTAATAATTGTTCGTGATTTCATCATCTTTGTAAAGAGAGAGAGAGAGAGAGAAGATTTCAGGCAAGAGCGAGAAGAAAGGGTGCGGTCGCTTGGTCACGTGATAGCGTTCCCTCCAACCGCTCCCTTATGACAACAACGCCCCGACGGCGACTAGCCGAACCCCTGGTCTAGGATTGAGGGTAAGGCCGCGCTGAATCATAGATCCATAAATGGCAGTCGATAACCGGGTCTACGTAGTAGATCCCATGGTTTGAAAGTTTGCCTTTTGACCGGGAGCGCCGAAAAATTCCATCTTTACAAGATTAATTCTTCCCGGGAGACGGTCGGTAGGGCCGCATCTTCACCCTGTTCCGATCTCCGTCGCTAAAATCGCTCTCCTCTCCTCTTAAGAAGTTCGAGAATAAAAGAAAAATGTGAGAGGTTACTTTTACTGTAGCGAAACTAAAACAGAAGAACTTTAACGTAATCGAAATAAAAAAAAAGATAAATGCGACGTTACGTCAGGACGTAACACGTGTCCCATCGATACAAATAAGTAGTAATCGGACGGAGCCAAGTCTGGTGAGTAAGCCGCATGCGAAAGTAGTGGTAGTTTCCGAAATAATTAGAATATTTCGGTTTGCGTGTTATTTCCCGTCCGGGTCATATGTTTGTGGTGTTTGTGCCGTCTAGGTGGATTTTCTGCGTATCTTTTCGTGGTGACAAACTTTTAGAATCGCGAGTAATGTTCCTTTTTGCCTGTAATGCGTCCACTCTGGATTTTATTTTTCAGTAATTTTTCATTTGTTTATTTAGGAAAATTATAAACAATTCTTGGTAGCTCATATCGTTCGATGTCCTGGATGGTGGCCATTATACTACTGTTACGTCAAATCCGCGCGGTGTTTTCACAAAAACCGACAAATTCAAGACGTGTGAGGCGTTTCGGCGTGAGTTTTCCGTACTCTGGTCAAGGAGAATGAATCCTCCCTTTACCACACCTGACAAGAAACACCGAAGACGCAAGCCCCCTTTTGAGTCTAACCTTTCGGAAAATTACTCGGGACAGGGCTGAGAATGCTCGTTAATTATTCGCGTTAACCCGTCACTCGTCTCGATAAACTAAATCGATAAATTACCCCGCGGAGAAAGGGATTCTAGGTGGGAAGGGAAGTGGTAGGTTACTTTCACTTGGGGAAAAATTTACGGAAATATCAGATAAAATAAATTAGAAAAATTGGGTTGGTACTTACGTTTGGTCTTTCCTGGTGAAGTTGTTTCGCCGGTAACCGATGCGTCGAAGGGAAAATTAATGGCAATCGTTTGTAAAAGAAGTCGTTATACTCGATGAATCGTGAAGCTGTTAGATTTTATTCAAATAACCGAATAATTGATACACGTACGTTCGCTATTACCGTGCGCGAGCAATCATTATTTCTCGACACAATATACTTAACGCGATACTTGTGGTTCGATAAAACAGTAAAACGAAATAAATAGTGTGGACTTGTACAAAAACGGCAGAAAACAATTAAATTCAATTTCTTCTAACTTTAGATAAATTCCGTATGATTGAAACTGAGAAAAAGTACATTCGAACTGAACTTAGACTGTTCGACGGTTTTTATTTTCAGTACTCACTCTGGACTTTGGCTGACTCTACAGGGTGGGGTTCCTCCGCGGTAATTATCGCCAACGGGCTGTCTACTGACTGCTCGGCGACTGACTGTACTATGAACTATCAACTATTAACTGTTAACTACAACTGCCTTTTTTCGGGCTTTTTCCCGTCCTTATATACGTCCTGGAGGGCTTAATTTTCTATGCTGGGGTTTCTTGGAGTTATAAATAGAACTCGGACTTTGGACTTTATCGATGATTCATTTTTTTTCCTTCTAGCTGTGATGTCATCGTCGTTCGATTCTTTTCTTGAGTTGCATGCGAGGCGATACTACAGGTCGCGAAGTGGTTGAAGGATTATTCCTTGCTTCGGTGGCACGCGTCGGGATTGAGAGAGAGAGAGAGAGAGAGAGAGAGAGAGAGAGAGAGAGAGAGAGAGAGAGAGAGAGAGAGAGAGAGAGAGAAAAGCGCCTGACTCAGGCAGCGAGATGTCGAGGCTTTCGGGCCACGCTGTGCTGTAGATCCGAGTCGCTTCCGTTGTCCCTTTTATGACTAATACCGAATATAATTCTTCGATAATGTTAAACTTATTTTTATTCTTCATAGTGTGTAACGTAAATGGACATATATAACTACTATAGTAACAAACTGTCTATGGTTTTCATATCCTCTCATGATCCTAATTGTTTAGTTAAAACAATATATTGGCTTTTCAATTTTCTATAATATTAAATTTTCATATTTGCAATTATTTCTTGTATCCTTTTAAGTAAGCATTTCTCTTCTGAGTTCCTATCATAATTTTAGCTCAAAATTGTTCATCAGTCCAAATGATTCTATATCAAATGGCTGCTTACATTCACACTGGGTCACAAAGTATGTGTTCTATAAATATGTATTGTTGCGAGGGAACACTTCTCGTCTTATGGTGTTAACACAGAGAGAGACGGGAAAGACAGCATCGTCTCGGGTGCGACCCGAGCTTCGAGTCATCTTTACCATCTACCCAATGGCTAATATGAATCGTCTTTTCTTATTCTATCCTATTTTAACTCTGATTATCTGTATGATATTATTGTTTAGCTCTTATATCGAACTTCCGTTTGAATGTTTTGTTCCTTTTAAATTATTGATTTACTTATTAAATATATATTTACCATAGTTTAAGTATTTACTTCATAAGAAGTCCAAATCTTTGCTACGATTGTGTTTAAATTTATATTTAAACGTTCAGAGATTCTGAAGAAATGCCTTTTGGGCTTTTGGTGTTCTGTAGTCGAAAACAAATTCCAATTTTCTATCAATACCATTAATAAAACATAGGTCTTCGTGTAATATTCTTGTTCATTGCATCATTCATCATCGGATATAAGAACTTCCGAAGCAACGAAAACGCTGCCACGTCAGTTAGTCTATCTTCGTGTAATATTCTTGTTTATTGCATCATTCGTCGTAGCATCTAGGGACTTTCAAAGCAACGAAAACGTTGCCACGGCAGTTAGTCTATCTTCGTGTAATATTCTTGTTTATTGCATCATTCGTCGTAGCATATAGGGACTTCTAAAGCAACGAAAAGGTTGCCACAGCAGTTGGTCTATCTTCGTGAGCCAGATACGGTATATGACGGGGGCAGAAAGCGACCACCCGACAGTCACCAATAGAACACGCGGACATGAATCAATTAAAGATTTCGATGACACGCGCCGCCAATGATATCCACCGGCCGTAGAGGGAAAATCTCTTGATACGAGATTCAAGTCCCTCTACGCTGGCCGTTTAGAGTGGGGCAGTGGCCTACCAACTCTTGGTTTTTCGTTGTCAGGTACAGTGGTGAACCTCGCCGTATATTCCTGGCGCGCACCATGTGTTCCCACTGCCCTGCCTCGGTGTACCTGCAGGCCCCACCCCTCCTGCCCTCATTACACCTGTATAATCTCTGGTAGCTATAGGATTCGACAACGATGCAGGTTTATGATCTTCTTTAAAAGAAAGATAGATATTGAAGCATGGTTACGTCAGGACGTAACACTACTAATTAGATGAGTTGTTCTCCTGTTTTCTCTTCTTGGTTCTTATTGTCCTGTTGAGTGGTGTCGCTCCGGCCCGATGCGGTTGACAGAGCTGGTAGATTTGTTTTCCTCTCTATAGTTGTTCTACTGGCTTTTAATCTCTTAATTTCTTTTACCTGGGTTCTGTTGGGTATTGAGCCTCTAATTTCTTTCACTAACTAATTTTCCTTGATCTTTTTCCAAAATTGACTCCAAGAGTCTCATTTTCCTTGGTGCCGAGACTTGTTTCTGTACTTTTGAGTCCGCCGTACCTGTTCGAGAAATCAGATGTTGGGATTAAGTGGACTGTAAAATTGTTACAGGCGAATTAATAGTCAGTACACAGATGTAGGTTATATCACCGGATGTACCGATTGCCCTCAAGTCATATGCATTATAAGGATGCTGAATTAACATTGAATAATTTTGGCTGACAGAAAATAGAGAAGTAGGAGTTTGGAGAAAAGTGGGGGATCAAAGTAACTCTCTGAAGTGGCATCTTATTGCCGTTTTTTCTACTGGAAAGAAAATCGAGACCACCCGATGTCCTTACAAGTACCGAATGGCAGTAAGTAGTGACTTCGATATATACGGTTTTATGCCTATCGGTATTTATGAGGACCACCCGATCGATACCACCTGATGTCCTCACAAGTACCGAATGGCAGTAAGTAGTGACTTTGATATATACGATTTTATGCCTATCGGTATTTATGAGGACACTGAAATTACAATAGTTGGTTAATAAATTAAAAGATTTTATAATTAAATGTATACAGAGGGCTATATTCATACTGGACTCATTTGAATGCCTCGTAAAACTATAAAGACGATTATCGGGATATGGAAAAGTCCCCGTTGTCCTCACAAGTACCAAATAGCATCAACTTCAGACGAGTGAACCTTATATTGTACATTCCAGATGTATTTTCTGAAAATGTCTATTGTCTACTATATTAAATATACAGATTATCACACAGCCAACATTATTTTGCTATTGAGACCGATGGAACATGTCATAGATTGGAGTTAAATACTAATGTAAATGCGTGTCCCCACAAGTACCACTAGACAAGTGAAAATGGATGTAAAGTGGTGTTTATAGGGACCGTCCTCATAAACACCCTTTTGCATGAATTTGGGACTTGGTGTATATGATAGAACCAGATATCAGATTTGAAAAATTTTATTAGAGATGTTCTTTCATGGATCGTACTAGCTTATGTACACTGAAAAAAATCAATTTTTTTTGTGTCCCCATAAGTACCCTTTTACAAACATATATATATATATGTATATATATATACAAAGTAACAAGTACAAAAATACTTGTGAAAAATGATCTACAAACTATATGCATAAACGACCACACATGCACACACACGCACACAAGCGCGCGCATGCGCTATTTACATATTTACAAAGTTTATATTACATAGTTGTTTCGAGCCATCATCAGCATCGCTATCTTTAAATTTAAACGGTAGTGATAATCTGTGTGTAATATGGCGAAGTTTACGGCATTCGACACGACAAGTTTTGTACATTGTACGGTTGATGACGATGTGGAGGGGTGTTCTTTGAATTGATTTGAATTTTTAATTAAGCGATGTATTACTAAACCACGGCATATCTAATTTTATAAGTTGACTTATTGAGTTCAAATTAATTGTTTGTGAGTTTTTATAATGCAACTTATCCCCTTCACTTTGCAAAAGTGTCCACTACGGTCTTGGTATCCGCGGTAGTCGTAGCCGTATAACTATAAAATTTCGGACCTCCGGAGACGAACGAGTTGATATAAGCGTTTAGAGCCACCAATATCAAATCGTTGGTCATGTTATCGAGGAGATTACCTATCGAGGCTCCCAAGCATCATCACCAGTACTCACGTAAATAACTAGTTAAGGGGCTAAGGACAATAGCCTCGTCGCGAGATACCCAGTTCAAATATAACAAATCATCGTTAACCGGTAGCACGAGTTTGAATTATTTCCGTGTGCGTCAGATTATCCCACTGACCGTATTTACCCCAGAACGAATTTAAGCAAAGCTTAGCAACTGAGTGTAAGCCCTGATTACGCGTAATGTTGCTAGCGTTCAGCCGGATACCTTCCACGCACTTGTAATAATTTATATATTCCTCGCGAGACGCTTCGTCGATACAGTGCTCAGGCCAACCGCTTGCCTCCTGTTTAATCTTCAAAAATGCATTTACATAAGCGGCAAACAGTCTACGCTCCTGTGTATCAGGATTGTACATTGTTGCTTTGTACGCCCAAATCATCGAAATTTTAAAGATTTTATAGCCTATATCTATTGCCTTCCGCACCTCATCCGACACCCTGGTACCGGTGAAAGCCCTGTCATCAGGGTTCTGATGAATGCACGAGTCTTGAACCATAGACTCTGTATACTTACGGCACAGAACACATAGCAGTTTCTCGTGCATTCGAACGGGTAGCACGGGGTGAAAGAGGTTCTTTGCTCGCTGTATCCACAAAATTTCTTATATTCGAGACCATGAACGTTTGACGCTGGTATCCACGAGTTAAATTTTGCCGGATATCCCATCCCAACTCACGAAAATTTGTTTTTTCGCACCGTGTCCTTTTGTCCGTAAAACTTGATCAATCTTGAATTCTTTATTCTTCTCCACACGCTTCTCATGAATACTCGTCAATTCTTTAGGGTAAAAGAAGCCATCGATAGGTTCGTCTTCGAGATCACACAACACATACACATATAATCCCTGCCTATGTAAAACTTTTTTGATACGGAAAATTTCTTCACTCCATTCTTCTCGTAACCTTTTTCGAAAGTGTCTTTAGTTCTACTGATTCAAACGTAATCTCCGGGTTTGTATTTATGCGTTGTGAAACGTTTCATTTCACGTCGCTTTACGGCACTAGTTGTCAAATTAGTGTATAGCATGAATGTACGCATAAACCATTTGTTGTAGTATATCGATGTAACGATGAGTATGACGATGTGTGAAATAACGCCGCATCCGCTCCTTGAGAGTGCGATTAAAACGCTCGACAATCGAGGCTTTTACATTCGGATTACGAGCAACGCGAAATTGTATGTTTTCATCTTTGAGAAATTTTTGGAGTTGACCACCGAGGAATTCTTTACCACGGTCGGTTTGTAGTGAAACAGGTGTACGACCATCGTTACGCTCGATAATACGTTTAAATGCCTTAGATAACCTCGCGCACAGTTTTGTCCTGCAAGGGTTCGACCCAGGCGTATTTGCTGAGAACGTCAATTACCATAAGCAGGTTGGAGACTTCGTCGTTATAGCTTCTCAAAGAACGTAGATCCACGAGATCGACCTCCCAAACATCGTCAATATTTGTAACATTGTAATACAGTCGTGGAAAGACACGGTGCGCGCGTCTATGAATGGTATAACTATCCTGCTGAGTCAGTCAGTCATATACGGAGTCTGCTTTATTTTTGCTACTGATTACACGCCGCGCAGCACCGTATCCACCTGGATGCGAAGGATCATAGTACACTTTTTCGAAAGTCATCTTTCACCGCTCGTTGTACAATTTGTTCTAAATCTTTATACACTTTTCAAACACTCTTATTACTTTTGTTTTCCGACGTTTTGAAGAAATATTCCCCAGGGTGTATATCATTGCCGTCGTCGTATCGTCGTGATACGTTATATTGTATGTCATGGTCATTATTCCGATTTGTCGAGTAAATTAAATGTCTGTGAGAACAAGAGAGAGCAAATAATCTCTACTACCGAAAATAAAGTTATGCGTATGAAAGTTTTTAGCACAATGTAATCGTTGAAGTTTTTTCATAACTATTACGTACTTCGAAATATAAATATATATAGTTAGCCTTACTTTTTTAATGTTAAAAAATCTTTGTGAATACATGTTGACGATTTTAAGCTTTGCTAATTCTACGATAGATTAGTTTTTTTCTTAAGATGATATCATCCATATCTACATTTAGCATTTTTGTGTATATTAGGTGTAGTATTTTTTAAAATCTTGGTCGATTTTTCTATTAAAAATTTCTAAGTTGTAAAGTACAGTAGAATTTAAATGTTTCTGGACTAGACCTTCCTGACCAGAGCAGAGGAGAAATTCGAGTTGTTCTTGAAGACGTAGTTCCTCTTCATTAATTCTCTTACAAATTTTGAAATTGTTGTAGATGCGCAGATCTAAATCTTATATACAGACTTCTAAAGAAATCCATGTTTATTTGTTTTGCCGCAATTGTAGTACGGCCGGCGCAATTGTAGTTCGGCCGGCTACCTACTATAATTCGTCGACCATTGGCATGTAACCGACAGTCGGTAAAAAAGATCGAATACCAGCAGTCTTATAGGTAGGTTATGTACCGGCAGTCGGAGAAGTATATCATTGTCAACCGTAGGTATGTTACCGACCGTAAGTAATGTAGAGTGGGCATACAGTTGGCAAGGCACGCTTTAGACGTACAGTCGATAAGTAGATTGGGTCGGACGGCTGGTAAAATATCTTGCGCTCTGCTGCCGGTAAAACGTTATGCCTTGCCGTCGATAAATTAATTTGAGGCCTACATTCTATAAAACGATTCGGCCTTACCGACGGTAAAGAAGATTGCATCCAGCCACGGATAAAAAACGATGTTATGTCATCGATAAACAGACATGGATCCTACGATCTGTAAAACAGACTTGAATCTTATTACTGACAGTTAGATTTGGGTCTTGCCTTTGATAATCAGACTCGTATCCTATCGTCGATAAACAGATTAGATCCTTCGTATCGACATTTTTTACCTTTCGATGTTTCTACTCGAAATTCAATTTGATTATTCGAATTTTTACAACTAATTACTCTAATAATGGTGGTAAGGAGAAACACGTTTAGATGGCATACAGTTTTCGGAATTATAGTGATAATGTGTGGCGTTGATGACGGTCAGAAAAAGTCAAAGAACTTCCATTACGTTTCTGCTCTGATTCTCTTCTGAAATCTCTTCACAAGTTTCACCACAATTGCTGTAATATTGTTGACAAAAATAATAATATATAAATTAACAATAATCATACATATATTCTACATCACAGCAATAACATGCACCAAATGTGAAACATAATCATATGACTATAGATAGTTAGCTCCAACCATATCTTCTATCAGAGATATGATGAGAAATTTGTTTGGAAAACGTTTGTTCAAATTGTGTAGTACGTGTATTTAAAAAAAATTTATTATAAAAATATTTAAGTGAAAATAATATATTGTAGATAAGTATTTACTAAAATGAAAAAACTTCTCCGTAACAGCGTATTGCAGCTGAAAAGTTTAGATTTTTAATGCTTCGTGAGATCTGCAAAAGTTAGGTTATGTATGGCAACAGATATTTTGTGTTTCCTATAACGGTCATGTTAAGTAAAGTAATGTATATGAAAACACGCTAAGTATAATTACCAATAAGTTTATATGTCAAAAGAGAATTATACAATTTTATTCACATTTCACAAAAAGAATCAACCAGAGAAGCCGGTCGTGTGGTATAGCAGACCGTAATAGGTGGCAAATGTGTAACAGTGATGATCAATTAATCAATCAACGTATCACGGTATATCTAAGGCGTATATAATTATAGCAATATTTTATGGGCAAGATTTCAAATTCTATTGCACTTATAACCATGTTAAAACTGTGCTAAATTATTGCCAAAGTAAATTCCATGTCGAAATAAAAAATAAGTATGAATGTATCTGTTGGATAATCAGCTGGCGCACGGCGATCGATATTCGCCGTGCGTCGACCTGTTGCTGTGCTCGAGCACACGGAGTTTGGTTGAGCCGAAGATAGCCGAGGCGGGGCTTCGCAAAGCCGAGGCTGTGCCTCGTTGGCAGGCCGCGTCGAGCGAGAGGATGTCTCTCTCGCTTGACTTCGGTTTTGCTCACTGGCTATCTCGCTCAACTGACTTCAGCGCCCAACGACGCTTTCATATCCCGCATCCATGTTGGATATTTTGACACTTACGTGAAAATCCGCAAGGAACAGCGCACGCACTTTTCAAGGCTCGGACAATTTCACTCTTCTCAACCGGATTATCTCACCTTCGTTTCCTCAACAGGACTCAAAATCAGGTACGAGTGCATTGTTATAATTTACCATAAATTCAATGGCAATGAGGAGTTGGATTCTCATCGGTACATCAACATTTTTGGTCTCACTTTTTGGCGGCATTGCAGCACATGTCGGGCCACATTTTTTCTCACCATAATTTGCCGGTATAATTAATATAATTATGCAGGTGTACTGTAGTCACTGTACTTTTCCCCAGGACATCTGCTGGAAGAGTACAGCGACTATACACTGCTCATTTTATGCATCCTCATTATGTGTTGTATTGTGCTACGCAGTGCTGCCTGCGTAGCTTGTCTCATACGTATAGAGCACACAAGCAATTTCAATTGCAAGTGCTCTTATTTGTTCACTGCAACCTCTCTGCATTAAGCTGCTGAGAGCTTGCTGTGAATTGTAATACCACCTTACGCACTCATATATCTCACTGCGTTGCATGCTCCGCAGCACTGGCTGCGGTGCGCACATCACTATCATTACCTACAGCACACAATTAATATAATTGTGTGCTGGTTCTCAGTCCATATCATCCAATTTAGCCTATTTAATTACATTCAGTTTTCTAATTCTCAAATTTTTTGTGTATTTATTTTGATTATTTTATATTTTTCTAAATTTAGTATATTTTGTGTTTCCTTTCATATTTAAAATAACTGTTTTAAAATGTATTAACACATTGTGTGTGCGGAAAGTAATAAACCACTTTCTCCAAATTCCATCTACTAGTCTGGTTTTATTTCCACCCTGTTGTGAGTGAAGTCTCATATTTTTCCAATATATTCGCAGGTTCAAGATCTGTTAAGTTACACCGGATGGATTTCTCAAACAGTATCAATATATACGAGTAATCGATTAACAAACGTTATTTTTCCGATTTATAATATGGAATTATGAATAATGCTTAACTTATTAATGCGAGTTCTAAAATTTGTGAAATTATTGTCTTCTTTTCTGCAAATCATTTCCATGAAAAGAAGTTTGTTTAAAAAGGATTCAAAAGCAAATATTCAAGAAATATCAAAAGCATATTTAGCCGCATTAATTTGACTGCCTAAGGTGGTGCGACCTTGTTAAAGGTGATTTCTCTATTTCTGTACTCTCGAATGTATGCCTTTTAATCCATTCAATATCAGTTGCAGAACGATATTTTCATGGTAACAAATAAACTAATTTGGATTTTAACAACGAGGGAATTTTATCCTTCGTTGAGACGCTAATCAAGTTAATGTTATGTTTGTCATTTGTGACTAGATTAAATTCAAATTATTTGAAAAGCTTTACTGAAGGATAGTATGTATATCATATGTATGAACAATTAATAATCCATCCTGTGTCAATTTCAAATTTTTTTTCTTAAGTGCCGGGAATAGTCGTGATAGTCTGTCTTCTAACATGAATGGTCCCTTTAATGACATGTATAGGATTACAAGTTAAGAGTAACGTGTCATTAATGATTTTCAAGTCTTTACTTTAGAACTGTGAATGTGAAAGTTTTTATGCTCTGTCTACGAGCATGTATTATATATAATGCCTATATTTTATGACTGGAGAAGAAGTGAATAAATCTACCAGACAAGTTTACGACACCAATCTGTGATAATGATTTCATTTTCCCTAATTAATAACAAATCCATAAATGATATTTTATTATCTTTTTCTTTCTTTTATTATCTTTCTCTTTCTCAATAGTAAATTGGAATTTGGGATGCTGAGTGTTGAAAATTGTTGAAGTTTATCGAATTTGATTTGAGAGAGCAAATCACGTGGTCTACGTGCCTTGTGAATAAAACTGGAGTGTAATAAAGTTCTGACAAGTAACATTCTTCTCAAGCAGCCATAACTACTATGTGATATAATATTGGAGCTAACGGAAAGCCCATAGGGAGCCCAGAAATTTGTTTGTAAATTTTATTATTAAAGGGAAATAAGTAAAAGACGTAATTTTCTCAGTGTCTTTTTTAATTCGATGATGACACTGCCCTCTTCACACAAATACCTTCTTCTTAAGACGGTTTAAAACGAATAGTAAAGATACATTTGTTCAAAGAGAGGTCACATCTAATGAAACTAAAATATATTAAGCAGGTAAAATGATTTGCGTAACCAATGATTTCAGAGAAGAACTGTCATTAACATTACGAATCGACTCTTAATACGCTTCGTCAATATATTATGAATAAAACCAATTGATTTTGTGTGTGGGACAATTGATAGACTAAACTATTGGCCTTGTTGCGATATTCAGTTTGCATATTTTTGCTAAAGTGTATATTCTAGCTAAATTTGTATTATCAGGTCTTAAGTAATGATAGTTAGTTTCATTAATGAATTTTGCTCGATTTCAGATATCTGAACGTCCAGTAACTGATGTGTGTGTGCAATTTTTGTTGTATCAGTTACCATAAATTTGTCAATAATTTTCATCATTTAAGAGTGCAAAGGATTTTTGTATGCAATCAATAGACTTCTTTAGAACAATAGTGCTATTCACTTTGTCATCTCTGGTGATTTTTATATCACGGTGTAAAGATAAAGATATCTTAGTATCAAGTACGACTTTACTCGTGTCTATTTTGTGTTAGTGCAATGTAAGTTATTTCAAATATTAGTTAGCAAGCGTCTCGCATAACTTAACTTATCTTTCTGAATCAAATCTGACTGTGATTCAAATTCAGAAATAACTTTATGAATGGCACCTTTGGCTTCCTTTGCGAGTAAGTATTACAAAATTTAGTTCGGTCCGATAGAAAATACTGGATAGATTGATCAACCAGCATTTTGTAAGACTTTTGTTAGAGTTGTAAGTTCCGAGTCTGTTCAAAATAGTCTTAAGATGGATGATGGAATAACTATTTGTTGTATTGTTAGTACTGCGATCAGTTGACTTTGAATTCGAATTGAATTAACTTTTGGGTTTATTTGACTTTTCTCCGGACCGTCGCAACGCCGTAAAATATTCATCTAATTAGATGAGTATGTATAAGTATCAGGGGTACAAATTGAAAATGCGGGTTTGATAACAGATGGCGTTACTAACGCTATACGCATCAGGCAGTACTGTGACTATGTTCATGTCAAAGCTACGTCTTATAGCTTTAATTTTCAGTATGTGTCAATTTGTCGCAGTGTCAAATTCATAGTTTTTTTGAGCTCTCAATATGTCGAGTTTCGTGCCAACAAAACAGCATTTGCGGGAAGTTTTAATTTACTTCTTTAATTTGAAGAAAAGTGCTGCTGAAGCACATCGATTGGTCTCCGAGGCTTATCCGAGTCATGTTCCATCGGTTTCAACGTGCGAGAGATGGTTTGTGCGGTTTAGAAGTGGTGATTTTGACGTTGAGGACAAAGAGCGGCCGGGCCAAGTGAAAAAGTTTGAGAATGCTGAATTGGAGGCAATACTCAATGAAGACTCGTGTCAAACTCAACAAGAGCTCGCAGATTCATTGGGAGTGACACAACAAGCCATTTCCCATCGTATAAAAGCCCTCGGAATGATCCAAAAGCAAGGACATTGGGTGCCGTATGAGCTGAAGCCGAGAGACGTCGAGCGCCGTTTTTTTGCATGCGAACTGCTGCTCGAACGGCAAAAACGGAAGGGTTTTTTGCATCGCATTGTCACTGGTGATGAAAAGTGGATCCATTACGATAACCCGAAGCGCAAAAAATCATATGGTTACCCCGGCCATGCATCATCATCGACGGCCAAACCAAATATTCACGGCGCCAAGCTCATGCTCTGTATTTGGTGGGACCAGCTGGGTGTGGTGTATTATGAGCTATTGAAATCGAACGAAACCATCACAGGAGCACTATACCGAACTCAATTGATGCGTTTGAGCCGCGCACTCAAAGAAAAACGGCCACAATACGAGCAAAGACACGACAAAGTAATTTTGCAACATGACAACGCTCGGCCACATGTTGCAGCGCCGGTCAAAACATACCTACAAACGCTGAAATGGGAAGTCTTACCCCACCCGCCGTATAGCCCAGATATTGCTCCTTCCGATTACCACCTTTTCCGATTGATGACACATGGCCTAGCTGACCAGCGCTTCCATTCTTACGAAGAAGCCCAAAAATGGGTCGATGACTGGATAGCAGCCAAGCCGGCCGAATTTTTTCGCGACGGTATCCGTAAATTGCCAGAAAGATGGGAAAAAGTTGTGGCTAGCGATGGACAATACTTTGAATAATTCATTTGTTACCATTTTTTCAGAATAAACGTTCAAAAATAGAAAAAAATCCCGCATTTTCAATTTGTACTCCTGATATGTATTAAGACAACAAACTCGTCTTATAATTGAATATACCGCCAGAATAACTAGCCTAAATGAGACCTACACATACCAACACAGGGATCCATACCATACTATACCCACACTTATGAAGACTAGGGATAAACTACCGTTATCTAAGTTATAGTAATACGACCAAGCAGTAAGACTATAGTCTCAAGAAAGGTTTGAAGAAGAATCCATGAGGAACCACATTTATCACTATAATCAAGGAGAAGAAATTAACGGCATTTGTCCCGGCTACAGGAGATGGGCTACAGGACGACTATCCGATATAGTAATACCCTGCTATACCGGCAGATCTTGGAAGAAGAGCGGGAAAGTCGGTATAAAAGGGCACGTCATACCACAGTCGGGGAGCATTCTGTTCACAGACTTTCGCCAATATCCGCAATCTTACAAAGGAGGACCAGCTAACCAACCGAAGGAGGACCAGCCAACCAGCTAAAAGGAAGACCACCTAGCCAACCCAAGGAGAAGCATCTTCGACCGCACCACTCCAAGGACAAGGCCTGCTACCTCTGCGCCCACTAGGACGGACATCTCCCAAGGCCAACTACTGAGCCACCAGCCGTCCAAGCAGCCCAGCATCCAAGCCGACAAGATCTCCCATCGAAAATAAACCAAGTAGTATGGATCAAAATTATATTAAATCCATAGGGACTTAATAAACACCCTAAAAACTAGCTAGAGGCGCTTCTGTCGCACTTCCGATGCACCGATGCACCAAGGATGCACCGCGCTGACGCCTCCACCGGAACAGCGGCAGGGCCAGCGAGTAGATCGCGTAGCCAGGAGAGCTCGAGCGAGAGCTGCGTCCCCACTACAGTCCACTCAATATAGGTATAGAATAGGCTACCTCCGAAAACAAGGAATAATAACAGAGCCGATATAGATATATTAACGATGGCAAGCCCAGCAGGCTCTTTCCTTGTGTAGAAACTATGTTACTGTAACGCTGTAACATATTGTTCTACCGAGAAGTCCTTATCACCCTGGACCTCGTCAGCAGTTCTCACCGGCGCGGTGCAGCTCCTAACGACGAGAGCCAGTTCGACGAGTACTCTCCAACATACTACTTGGTCACTCTGCTCGACCACGGTCAGCAGACTGCATTTATATTATCAACTCACATTTGTTTATCAAAGTGAATAAATCAGTGACGAACTGTTACGACAGTTCGTATTTGAAGTAAAAAATTACGATATAACATTTTTTCCGCGTAACAAATTGGCGATCCTGCCAGGATAGACTCGGGTGACGTTATTCCATCAAACCGTGGACCCTGAACGATCGAACGGAGCTATCTTCGATTACGGACCTTGGATCAACACTGAAGAGGGTGTAGACACACTGTCATCTATAATACAGTCCCTGAGCTATACTACAAGGAATTCAGGATCCAACAATAAGGTAAATATCGAAAAAATAAATAAATAAATAAATAAATAAAGTGCTTAAATTCGTGAGACTGAGCCTGCGAGCCCAGATCTCTCGTCAAAAAAAATCGAAACGCACTTTGTATATCCAAATAAGCTGATTAGCAGCTTACGCGGATTGCATAGTTTAAAAATAAAGGCAGGAAGCAAGGCTATCACCAACCACTGTCCACCATTACTAAATAATAGATAAAAGAACTTATGAAAAAGAAGAATGAAGAAAAAAAACAAAAATAAAACTGGCATTCAACAAATATCGCGTTACTCGAGACTATTCTACGGAAAGCCTTGACAGTTCAGACACTGACGTGATCGATAAAATCCGAAATCCATTTTTAACCGCAGAAACCATGTCTCAAACCGCATCACCGACGGGATTCCACGTCAAAAACGATGAACCAATAATGGCAATTATGCGAAAACTAGAATCTTTGGAAGTATCTATACTCGCACTAGGCGAAGAAAATAAAAAACGATCGGATGAGAATAAAGATGTGTGGAAACACTTGGGAATAGCATTTACCGAAGATGAAACAGAAGATCAAAAGAGAGTTCCGAAAACGCAGCGAGGTGACAAACGCACGCCCGAGTCGACACCGGATCGCAGCCCCGATAGAGTCTCACGCAACCCGATCGGCAACGGAGACGGTAACACAGATAAAGAGCTCGGCCCAGCGAAAGAAATTATTCGCGTTGTGCGAACGCTCAAGGGAAGTGATGACGGGGGAGTCGAAGAATTCATCTTATCAGTAAAGCGAGCTCGACTTCAATGCTCCGAACCTCAACGGCTTCTGGACTTTATCTTAAACGAAAAAATAAAGGAGAATGCAGAGCGAGCTATTCGCTTCACCCCCATATACACGTGTGAAGAACTGTATCAAGCAATTCGACAGAATGTAGGCGGTACAACATCATATGAATTAGCACGTGCAAAACTGGCACAGACAAAACAACTAAACACAGAGAGCGTACAGATGTACAGCCACCGCTTCAGACAAAAATTAAACGAACTTAAATACGCAATCCAGAATGAAGTACGATCGACCGAGCGGCGTGTAGCCATGAAAATGGAAGAACGACACGCAATAAAATCATACATCATAGGCTTACGCGACGATATAGGCACTCAAGTAAGAAGTCTAAGACCAAGCAACATAAACGAAGCGCAGACCGATGCCATGGAAACCGAAGTGTGGCTACGTGAAAAAACAAGTCGCAACCGATCGTCTGCTGCGCAGTTATCACGACCTAGCTTCAGTGGAAACAAGACGTATAACGAACGCCGTTCAAATGAACGAACACCCACCACACGCAACGACAATCCACCAAACCATGCCACTGGGCGATCGCATGAAGCACAATTGCAATTATTGCAAAAAACCAGGCCACACAGAAGATCAGTGCTTCAGGAAGGCAAATTTTCGCAAGGATCGAAATCAGACACAACCACCTCAGCGGGTCAACGCGCTTCAGGATCAATGAAACGACGAAATGGACGACGAGCTAGTCGACCAGCTGCAGGAAATGTATCTGATAGAGTTACTGCAATCTCCGCCAGATTACAGTCCTGTCAATGGAGATTGGGAGGAACAGGAGGAACAGCAAGATACCTCGTCGACAGCGGATCTTCAATAAATATCATCAAAGAAACACTCGTCCCACCCACCACAGCGCGACATGAAGGGGAAAAGGAATTTATGATGGGAAATGACAAACACGTATCACACGAGACCGTCAGCTTGAAGCTGCATAGAAAAGAACATAAATTCCACATAGTATCTCCCGAGTTCCCTATACCGGAAGATGGAATCGTCGGACAAGCACTTCTACAATCCTTCAAGTACAATCTGAGCAACGATGTCCTCTCACTCGACGGAATTCATCATCGCTTGTATGATGACGGATACTTTATCCCGGGTCGTTCAACTCGCATACTGAATATCCAGTGCAACATGAAGAAAGGACACGTCAGCATTTTCAACCGTCCAAAAATTCCTGACTCTATTTATCTCGTCAAAGACTACACGATACGAGTACCTATCAGCAACGACTCGACAGAAGAAATACATCTGGAACACAAAGAAATGTGCATCGAACTTGTCCACGTACGGAAATCTCGAATTACGACATTAACACCGACCGAGATAAGCCTCAGAATTCAACTCTTAATAGACAACACCCGCTACAACCGCATGGAAGATACCAATCGCGAAACGCTTTGGAAAATTATCTCAAATTATCACGACATTTTCACGTTACCAGGACATCCTCTACCTTCTTCAGAAACTACTGAGCACATCATCACTTTGAAGGACAACAAGCCAATTAACAACGCTTCATATAAACCACCAGAATGCCATCGTCGTGAGATATCTCGACAAGTCGGCGAGATGTTAAACAAACGAATCATCAAACACTCAAAGTCACCATACAACTCACCCATATGGGTAGTACCTAAGAAAAGTGACGCATCTGGAGAAAAGAAATGGCGAATAGTAATCGACTTCAGAAAATTGAATGAAAAAACGGATCAAGATGCTTATCGTATTCCTGTGATTGACGACATTCTTGATCACCTGGGGAACGCGAAGTTCTTTTCAGCATTCGATCTCAGCTCGGGGTTTGACCAGATACGAATGGAAGAGAATTCAAAAAAATACACTGCGTTCTCAACACCAGAAGGACATTTTGAGTACGAGCGCATGCCGTTTGGCATGAAAGGCAGGAAGCACCAGCTATGATCTCTGACACGCCATCAGCGCTAAACGACAAAATCGCACTTGACATCTTTGGACCGCTATCACTCTCGCAAAAGAAAAACCGCTACGTCCTCTCCATTCAAGATTCACTCACCAAGTACATAATGCTATGCCCACTAAAGGGCATCACCTCGGAAAAAGTATTCACCGCACTACTAGAGCACTATATTTACATATTTTCAACACCGAAGAATGTGCTAACCGATCAAGGATCAAACTTCATCTCTGAAACTATGAAGGAATTTGAGAGAGTATTTCAAATTAAGCATATCAAGACAACTGCCTACCATCCTTAAGGGAATGAAAGTCTCGAAAGAGTCCATGCAGTGGTGAAAGATCTCATCAAAACCAGTCTTGAAAGCACGGAAAGAAACCAATTCTGGGACGAAGTATTACGGCGATAGCTTTCGCATATAATACCTCGATTCACGAGAGTCACGGTTTTACACCCTTCGAACTCACCTTCGGAAGAAAAGCCAACTTACCATCAGCGCTCTCTTCAACGCCGACGATCTCGTACAACGCATTAATCGAGAAATGGTCGAGACGTCACAAGTTCAACGTGCAGCGAGCTAGACAAAAACTCATAGCCGCAAAAGAAAAATCGAAAGAGCAACAAGATTCGAAAATCACGAGGACTTATCAGCTCTATGAATCAGGAGACCTAGTCCTGTTGCACAACGAACGCAGACTGACGAAACTAGACTGCGAATGGCTTGGACCATTTCCTGTGATCTAAATGCATGACAATAATACCGTCACGATAGCTCATAATGACAACAAACGAGTTAGAGTTCATATTGACAGAATAAAACCATTCTACAAACCTGTTGCAGATGATGCTACTACCGCCACTCCTACTACTAATGGTCATACACCAACCAACGGAGGGGAATCTTCGGTTGACGCCGCTGAATAAAACCACCATCTATTCAGAGCATCTCGGGCAGGCCAAAGTTTTCCACGAAGAATGGAGACTAGTCATCGCCATTGATACCAGCGGATTAGAACCACGATATCAAAAGATATGGAGCTTTCTCGAGGATGCCGAAAAACTTTGCAATTCCATCTGTGAAGAAATCATCGAACTCAAGATGCTGCGCCTTCGGGTCAAACGGGTTTACAACCTGATACATATCCTTGAACATCTGACACGAGACAGCACCAGCTTAAGAAAACGACGCGGACTTATAGACGGCATCGGAACTATTTCTAAAACTTTATTTGGGACACTAGACGCAAACGATTTGAGTTACATTAACACAGAGCTCGATAAGCTCTACGCCAATCAAGATGCTATGGCAAGCAGTCTTACTAATCAAACTAAAATCATTAAAGTCATTCTGAAGGCAGTACAACAAGATATATCATTATTGTTCAAAAAGGGACGAGATAATAAATTAAGAAACGAAGTAAATAACAACACTCAGAACATTTTCATTTCGAATCACATCACGATATGCTCCATGACATTAAGCGAACTTAACGAAGATGTGAACACACTTCTAAACGCAATTGGCGAAGGAAAACATGGGATAATACATCCTCAAGTCTTATCTCCAAAAACCCTCATGGGAGGAATAAAATATTTTGAACAACATTTTTACGTCAAGTACTCGATTCCACTAGAAATGCACAACTATCAAAAAATACTCGACATTAGTGAAAAGTCGATTAATTTAATGAAAGACAAATTAGTTTATATTTTAAAAATTCCTTTGCTTGAACCCGACGAATATAAAATTCAGCGACTTATCCCGATACCTTTCAGACACTGATCAAATTTTATTGCTGTTATACCTGAATCCGAAATTTTGCTAATCAATGCACAGTACACCAATTACATAGCAGCAAGTCAAAAATACATCAACGATTGTAGACAAACTCACGCAATACGTATATGCAAACGCACTCAACCAACGCTACTTATGTCCGAAACCGATTCATGCGACAATCAAATTCTGCATCGACGAACCGATTTAATTTCTCATCCTAAATGTCAAACATCTTTGTTCACATTCGAGAAATTGCTTACCTCACGTTAACGAACAAAAAGGGTTACATAGCTATACCAGAGCACGAGATGACATTCACTACTGTCTGTTCCAACAAAGGAGGGCAAGTAACGATAAATTCAGCGACACTCATAGAGGCAGACACAGACTGCATTTTAAGCGGTGCAGGAGCCACCATAATATTGAGTCGTTCAAGCAATCATTCTCTTGACGTTAAATATGGAAAAAACATCTCGTTAGAAATTCCGATAGAAGATCTCAATCTCATAACTGATAAATTAATACCTTTGCAACATAATATTAACCCTGAAGAATTACGTGGACTCGATCATGATCTTGACGATATCCAGCGAGCGATTAATAGTATCAAAAATGTACACAGAACACGTTCATGGTCCGAAAAGACTGTTAGTATTCTAACCTATCTAGGGTATGCATCCTTAGGCTTAATAACTCTATGGTCCTTAAAAAAAATTGGAGTTTTCAACTGGATTGGAAAATGTATGCCGAAATTATGTTTCAAAATTTGCTGTAACAAACAAATCAATGTAACCGAAAACTTCATCGAATCTCATTGTGGCGACCACCGAAACAATATAATGGAATTGACAACGCCGGAATCGATGATCCGACCGATAAAGCGCATCAACCCTCGTCTTCCAGGAGTAAGACCAGTCTAACCAGGGGGGTGTAACGCTGTAACATATTGTCCTACCGAGAAGTCCTTATCACCCTGGACCTCGTCAGCAGTTCTCACCGGCGCGGTGCAGCTCCTAACGACGAGAGCCAGTTCGACGCGTACTCTCCAACATACTACTTGGTCACTCTGCTCGACCACGGTCAGCAGACTGCATTTGTATTATCATCTCACAATTGTTTATCAAAGTGAATAAATCAGTGACGAACTGTTACGACAGTTCGTATTTGAAGTAAAAAATCACGATATAAAATTTTTTCCGCGTAACAGCTACCATATAACTAAAGAAAATATTTCAATAATTCAATATAAAATCTCCTACTTCGTGCGGACACGATTATAACGGCATGCATAAGCCCGGGTCAAGTTTTTTTTTGTAAGGTGCATAATCACCAAAACTAAGTAAAAAGGAGAATATTTAATTATCATACAAATTATTTAACTTTTATCTGTCTAATGTGTCTAATAAACCATACTTTTACCTAATACTGAAGCCTATATTAATTTCCTCCCTGCTCGAGTTCGAACTAAAACCATTTAAGGGTGATGATAACGTAAAATACCTTTACAGTATGTATGAGATGTAAATTTGAAACGAAAGCGGTCACTGCGTTTACAAACGATTAACTACACTGGCATACAAATAAACATGGATTTCTTCAGAAGTCTGTATAGAAGATTTGGATTTACGCATCTATAACAATTTTAAAATTTGTTAGAGAACTAATGAAAAGGAACTACGTCTTCAAGAACAACTCGAATTTCTCCTCTGCTCTCGTCAGGAAGGTCTAGTCCAGAAACATTTAAATTCTACTGTACTTTACAACTTAGAAATTTTTTAAAGAAAAAATCGACCAAGATTTTTAAAAATACTACACCTAATACACACAAAAATGCTAAATGTAGATATAGATAATATCATCTTTAGAAAGAAAACTAATCTATCATAGAATTAGCAAAGCTTAAAAACTCCAACGTGTATTTACAAAGATTTTTTTTAAATTAAAAAAGTAAGGCCAGCTATGTTATATTTCGAAGTACGTAATAGCTATGAAAAAACTTCAACGATTACGTTGTGCTAAAAACTTTCATACGCATAACTTTATTTTCGGTAGTAAAGATTATTTGCTCTCTCTTGTTCTCACAGAGATTTAATTTACTCGACAAATCGGAATAATGACCATGGCATACAATATAACGTATCACGACGACTACGACGACGGCAATGATATACACCCTGGGAAATATTTCTTCGCATCCAGGTGGATACGGTGGTGCGCGGCGTGTAATCAGTAGCAAAAATAAAGCAGACTCCGTGTATGACTGACTGACTCAGCAGGATAGTTATACCATTCATAGACCCGTGCACCGTGTCTTTCTACGAATGTATTACAATGTTACAAATATTGACGATGTTTGGGAGGTCGATCTCGTGGATCTACGTTCTTTGAGAAGCTATAACGACGAAGTCTCCAACCTGCTTATGGTAATTGACGTTCTCAGCAAATACGCCTGGGTCGAACCCTTGCAGGACAAAACTGTGCGCGAGATTATCTAAGGCATTTAAACGTATTATCGAGCGTAACGATGGTCGTACACCTGTTTCACTACAAACCGACCGTGGTAAAGAATTCCTCGGTGGTCAACTCCAAAAATTTCTCAAAGATGAAAACATACAATTTCGCGTTGCTCGTAATCCGAATGTAAAAGCCTCGATTGTCGAGCGTTTTAATCGCACTCTCAAGGAGCGGATGCGGCGTTATTTCACACATCGTCATACTCATCGTTACATCGATATACTACAACAAATGGTTTATGCGTACATTCATGCTATACACTAATTTGACAACTAGTGCCGTAAAGCGACGTGAAATGAAACGTTTCACAACGCATAAATACAAACCCGGAGATTACGTTTGAATCAGTAGAACTAAAGACACTTTCGAAAAAGGTTACGAGAAGAATGGAGTGAAGAAATTTTCCGTATCAAAAAAGTTTTACATAGGCAGGGATTGTATGTATATGTGTTGTGTGATCTCGAAGACGAACCTATCGATGGCTTCTTTTACCCTAAAGAATTGACGAGTATTCATGAGAAGCGTGTGGAGAAGAATAAAGAATTCAAGATTGATCAAGTTTTACGGACAAAAGGACACGGTGCGAAAAAACAAATTTTCGTGAGTTGGGATGGGATATCCGGCAAAATTTAACTCGTGGATACCAGCGTCAAACGTTCATGGTCTCGAATATAAGAAATTTTGTGGATACAGCGAGCAAAGAACCTCTTTCACCCCGTGCTACCCGTTCGAATGCACGAGAAACTGCTATGTGTTCTGTGCCGTAAGTGTACAGAGTCTATGGTTCAAGACTCGTGCATTCATCAGAACCCTGATGACAGGGCTTTCACCGGTATCAGGGTGTCGGATGAGGTGCGGAAGGCAATAGATATAGGCTATAAAATCTTTAAAATTTCGATGATTTGGGCGTACAAAGCAACAATGTACAATCCTGATACACAGGAGCGTAGACTGTTTGCCGCTTATGTAAATGCATTTTTGAAGATTAAACAGGAGGCAAGCGGTTGGCCCGAGCACTGTATCGACGAAGCGTCTCGCGAGGAATATATAAATTATTACAAGTGCGTGGAAGGTATCCGGCTGAACGCTAGCAACATTACGCGTAATAAGGGCTTACACTCAGTTGCTAAGCTTTGCTTAAATTCGTTCTGGGGTAAATACGGTCAGTGGGATAACCTGACGCACACGGAAATAATTCAAACTCGTGAGAAGCTATTGTTGTATTTGTACGACAATGACAAAGAAATTCAATGCCTGCTACCGGTTAACGATGATTTGTTATATTTGAACTAGGTATCTCGCGACGAGGCTATAGTCCCTAGCCCCTTAACTAGACATTTACGTGAGTACTGGTGATGATGCTTGGGAGCCCTCGATAGGTAAGTAGTATGTGTACACCTTTGCTCCATCCCACTCCTATCTCCACTCCTTCCCCCACCACGCGGCTACCCCCACCACCGCCTTTCCATCACCGCGCTACCCCCTCTGCTTGACCAGTGTCAGGAACGTGGAGATGGTAAAGTGAGGTGGTGTGGGTACCTTGGTGAACAAGGAAGAGTAGAGATAAGATTAGGATGGAGCATAGGTGTACACATACTAACAAAATAAATTCATGCACTCACCATCTCTGCTGTTGTTGACCGCTGTTGTTATACCGTCTTCCTTCTAGGGCGATTTTAACTCCTGTCTCTCTCTCACTTTCACACGCACACGCATACGCGAACACACATACACACACACACGAGCGCGCGCGCACACACTTTCACTCCCAAGCACCATCCATCTCAGGAGACTCGGGGTCCTCGAAGCCTTCGTCCACCTAGCCGCCATCGTAGCCGATTGCTATTTCCTCACCGAGGACCCCGAATACATACTCCACTATGTCCACATTATCCACCGTCGTTAGCCGAACGCTAGGCGAACGGCTCTCACTTATCACCACAACACCGTGCAATGATGCGGCGGAACCACACATCGACTCCAGGAGTGGTATCAAGCCAGAGTCGTCAACCCGATCCAACCCATGCAAACGGCACCCCATGCATAATGCAGGTAACATACCGGTGAGGGTATCAGGATAATACAAATGATCCCAATTGACGAATATTGGGTACCCCTCATCGATTAGGAGTACCTCCGAATATCCGTCACTGCCTGCATTGATCAACTCACCGCGATCCGCACGACCATTATGCACGACCACGCACCTCATCCCCGTGTAAAGATTCTCCATGGCGATACTAAAAAACTCGCGATCCCACTCGTAAAAAGTACGATGGAGAATTTTTACCATCTCCTCGTACGCGTCCCACATTTCATCCGATCGTAGGTGAACCACCATGTCCAAGTCTATATGTAATACACTGCACCAAAACACAACAGCCAGAACACTTGCATCGTAACGAGGATACATTGCGAAATATACGTTTTTGACTGCGCGATCACGAAGTTGAAAACAGACTGAATGCTCAGGATCCTGCTGGTTGGTATCACGGGGTTTGAAGATAGCAAACGCCCCTCTGAATCATAACTAGGTGTGCAGCGCTTTGAATGCAATGTCAGCGGTTTTGCACGTGCGTACCGCTTTGCGCTGTGCTTCTCATGAAGCGAATGCTCTGCAGTAAATGATACCGTACGCGACGCAGATACCGACGCAGAATATGATACCGTACCGCGAGGGACCTCGGATATAATTTATATATAATTATAAAATAAGAGGCACAGTAAGATGATGTATTTGTTTTTAATTAATCAATATTTTATTGAAATCACTTTACACATATTAACCGTCGTATGCAACATCCCCGCAAACACGGTAATTTTCGCTCGGAGACTCCTCCGCCGTTAAATTTATTTTTATCACTGTCTGATCGTCGAGAGGCAAAAGCATTGTAATATTCACGCACTAATCTGTCGTTTTTCATTACATTATCGCTAAAGAGATTATTAAATCGCGACATGGTGAAGCCGCACGACATAAGATATAGGAATACGATGCAAAATTGTCCACACACATCCGACGTATTACTCTGTAGCTGCTTGAGGCCGTACCGATATAACTTGCAGTTTCTTCGTAGTCATGCGAGATGTTGCGGTATAACCGGTGGTAGCCCGTAGCTATCAAAGTACATTCCTTTTCCATGATGGTTAACGTACATGGCGATCCAATGCTCTCCAGGTTCGTCGTGGTTATCCGTGTTAACTACGATTCCAGCCGGTAACGACCATACACGAGGAATTCTGTCAGCCGGGTATACGCCAACGGTTGAAAGTGGTAGATACTGCAGACTCTCGTAGATTTGTCTAGTGTTCATACTGAACACATAGTCAATGATTAAATGATGACCGAAACGCTTTGAAAGACGTATATATATATGCAAAATTCATTTCACAGCATCGTCGATCGTGTCACGACTACATCATGAAGATTTCTCCTCTTTCTTATTCTCTTCCTCTTCGTCTGCTGACCAAACATCCATGTATGATTCTCCTTTAAATGGGTGCTCGCGAAGCCAATTTTTTATTTGGGAAGCCTGGCGCATTGCACAATGCGAAGACGCTGTATCGCTTATCATAGCGTGACTGAAGCATTTTCGCAAAGATTTCGGAATAAATGTGTACGATGGGGCGCCTTCCTCATCCTCCAGGTTGGAAATTTCACGACTCGTGATATCGCCTTAGTATAGCCTTCTCGTGACCGCGTGTATAGATGCATCTTGATTTTCGCGAAATTTCACGCAAGTTAGCGTATGCTTGTTTGAAGCTCACATCGCCCTCGTACCATTCCAGACCGTGAAAATGTTTCGACAGAAAATTATTCTGGCTTCTCGAATGCTGTGGTAATTCGGCAAAGTGACACGGCGGTGCGACGATCCAATGAGCAGAGTACGGTCTATCCACTGCTACCACGGCAATTTCTTTCGGAATAAATTCCGAGTCTTTACCACGCATTCCCTGTATATCCACGACGATATCCATTTTCACGTCTAATGCGTACAGATGCTCGAGTTCGACTGATTAGTTACTCGCGGACACGCATCTACGTCTCTTAACACGAAATAATTTTATGCCGACATCAGCACATTTTTCGCTTATCCGGTAAAATCCACCATTACTTGCCGAGAGGCATCAATTTCAAGGACATTATCATATTCCGCGTAGACTACACAATTTATCGTTGACGCAAGCGCATCCTCAAATCGTACCTCTATTCTCACACTACCGTGCTTTATTAAATTCCAATGTGTATTGCTGTTCGCCGAAAGATCGGGTGTCAAATGAAAAGCAAATAGACAGTATCATCGCGATAATTATCGCAATCGATCGAATTACCGTCGTTCAAGAAATGTATTCCGGTTCCCGAAAACAACGTTTGAAAAGCATTCACATATAGAAGATTTTTCGTGAAATCAGGTTGTAACGGTTTTGATGGTATTTGAGCACCATCTACATACAACGAGAGATAATTTATCTTGTAATTTTGGAAATTGAATGGATTCATACTGAAGTCCCCGTTAAACGCCTTGTTATCGACAAAACCGATAATTATACGCTTCGGCAATTGACCTAACACGATATTATCGATAGTCTCCCCATGAACACCAGAGTGTATTGAAACGGCTTTTACCTCGACTCTCGTAAGAGGATATTTAGCCGTAGATTTTGCCAGAGTTCTAGCATGCGAGAGCAGCACGCCAGGAGCTATTTTTGTTCTACGAACGAGAAGCGATGCCTCGAGAATCTTTAAGCCGCATTGACCATTCTTTGTATCCCCCACAAGACAAAATGAATCTCTAGATCGCACCAACCGTAGTCGCATCTCGACGCCATTTAATAGGAACCGCTCCTGATTGAATATATCGCAATGGAGATGACCGAGCAAGTCTACAGTCTTTTCGACATTTAAAAATTGTTCTCTCTTCACAAGATCCGTATTTTCCGATGTTATATCATCCATTTTTCCAGGTGTATCGTCGTACCAGAGAACGCTCGTGAGATGCGAATTTTTTTCTGCTGGACCGTAATTCAAAAGTGTTTCTATGTACGCTCGATAAGCGTAGGCATTATTTTGAGTTGAAACTAATTTTTGATTCAGGTATACATCCACCTGATTAAACATAGAAGGCAAGAGATTGTTTACAGGACCGGCACTTACTTTCGACGATGTGCCCGCGGCAATTTCCGTAGTGGTAGGAGATGTTATTTTCACTCTCAGACTAAGCATAGTATGCGCGAGATCGACATACTCATCACCCTGTCCAGGAATAACAAATTCAATCGGTGAATCATCTGTTAGAGAAGATATTGGTTTGTAATACACCCAATTGGAGCCTTCGATAGTAGTTTGCGTCGGTGGGAGTGAAAATAATTCAAGTTCCAATTTAAGACACTCGCACGAGTGCGCATGTCGAAAACCATCTTGTTTCGGCTATCCAAAAATATCTGCAACTGTTCGTTGACGCGTCTTCTTCTTCTTATTGTTCTTATTATTCTTCTTCTTCTTTATTACTTTTCTCTTTATTACACTTTTATTTTTACGGGAGAAACGTCGTGGTTTACGTTCGTTCGATGAATGAGGAGTTCGTGAAATTTTGCGCTTTTTATAACCAGAACCCCGCATGAGAGTGTCAATTTTTTCAGAGGCTTTGCGTTTGAGATTACTGCCTGAATCTCGCGCTCTCTCGCGAATAGCATCTTTCATAGCTATATTTCTATCGAGGATATCACCGGCTACGTTTACACCAGCGCGCAACGCCTCTTTTCCAACTGCTTTAGCACCCTTCTTTAAAAGTGGTAACACTCGACGAAACAGGCCCCCGAGAAAGCTGCCGATACCGTGTCCTCGTTGATTAGGTGTTCCGATATAAACATGGCTAATGCCACCGTACCCGCGACGACCCCATCCGTGCTGCACACTGTCAATATCATCCATAGTGGTGTTATCAATCGTGGGACCTTTTCAAATGTAGTAACACAGTCAACGTTCCCTGCTCGAATGGTACAGGATCCCCAAATTCGTCTCTTATATCAATCTCGATAGTGTGTAAATTGTTGCGGAAGAGAGGTATATAACGTGGCATTGAAAACGATTTAATTTCTATCAAACCATACGGACAGTCATCAATATCAATGGGAACAACTCGTAAGAGGGGTGTTTGTACATCGCCTGTAATATAGCTCTCGCAGATATCTGTGTATAAAAACATGCTGCTCGGTATAGCACCGGTAAGAGATGCAGGCCTCGACCCTGTGTATTCGCAATGCGGTTCTATCATTACTGACCTACAGGCCTCTTCCGAGAATCCTAGTAGCCTTGCGATAGCGGGCGATACGCGAAAGTCGTGGTAGCGTAGATCGTCGCATACGCGTGCCACTTCGACCTGCCCGCTCGGAAGCGATTTCAAGCGCAAATGATCGGCCACGTGAGGTAACTGATTTATACTCTCCAAAAGAGCGTCTATAGAGCGATATACACCAGATGCTACTTGGTCTCTATATGTAAAAGAGTCATCGGATAAGCAATTCCCACAAGAGAAACAGACCATTCTCCGTGCAAACGTATCCGACTCGGTAGTTTTGTAATAAATTTCGTCGTCGTATTATCCGGAAAATACTGCATACTACTGTTGCTCGGTAGTACGACAAAGAAAGAGCTAATCCTTGGAGCTCATATTTATCACGGACGATGATCTCGAGCGTTCTTCTTCTTTGTCCTCTTCTTCTCTTTCGTCTTCTCAGATGACGGAGACACTCGTACTCGTGATAATTCTGCCTCGTAGAAAATACCGTCGATAGTCTCGTTATTCAGATCATGTAAAATATACACGAATGGTTCTCGATTCACCGATATTCGTTGAATCTTGAATAATTCGTTATTCCAACCACGCTCGTATCCTTTCACGAAAGCTGCTTTAGCTGTACTGATACGTACCAAGTCACTGACGCTGTATTTAGGCTTTTTAATTTTTTTCGCGTTACGCTCGTAACGCCGTGCTAAATTGTCTCGGGCTATAGAGGCATTTTCGAGGGTTACTTCGCTCGGAGGAATACGCGTTCCGCTGTGTCTAGTGTGATTATAAGCATATAAAAAATTTTGTAAAACATCGATGTAACGCTTATTTCGCGTGTATGTAAAGTAGCGCCACGTTCGCTCTTTTATTGTTCGATTAAAGCGTTCGGCAATCGAGGCTTTTATATCAGGGTAACGAGCAGCGCGAAAATCGATATTCTTTTTCTTGAGAATTTGCTAAAACGGAGCGCCGATAAATTCTTTGCCTCGATCAATTTGCAATTGCTGCGGGCGACGATTGTTACTGCGCGCGAGTATGCGTGTGAGACCGCGGGCCACGTTTGCGCTCGTTTTGTCACGCAAAGCCTCGACCCACGCGTATTTGCTCAACACATCGATAACAACAAGCAGATACGCGTACCCATCGTTGTACGTGGCTATCGAGCGAAGATCAGCTAAATCAGCCTCCCATACATCCTCTATATTACTCACGCTGTACGTACGACGGGGAAATCGTCGTCGCACGAGGCGATTCATGTTATATGAATCCTGTGTCTCGAGCCATGGTAAAACATTTTTTCGCGCTACTCTTCGATTCACCTGGGCCAAATTTTTTGCTCGAGAATAGGAAGCAGGATGAGCGGTGTCATAATAGATTTTTTGAAGAATTTTCATAATTTTAGCGATGACCAGTTAAATGGATTCTTTTTCTTTTTCTTTTCTAACTGTGTGGGGGGTTGATATTCTGCTTGTGCGATGTTTTGCAATTGTTTGTCCTCTTCTTCATCCCCCTCCTCCCCCTCGATGATGTCGTTTTCAGCCGTCAGCATTAAATCTCTGTTTGAGTGTGCGGTGTCGGCCTCGTCGTTGTTGTTGCTACCGTTGCTGCTGTTGCTGCTGCTACTATCGTTATCGCGCGGTAAAATAAGACGCCGCTGTGGTGTCGAGAATGATGTAGGTGTAGGGTCGTGTAGTAACTCGGGATTGCCGATAAATTCGCGTGGTATCTGTATCGCTCGCAGGAGTTTGGCAAAGTGAGATCGTCCGATGGGTTTCTCGCGTTTTCTAGCTCGCATAGCATCGTTAACAAGATCAACGATATTGGAATTTGAAATTCTTCTGCCGTCTATGGAAACAACACCGTTACGATCCCATAACATTTTTTTACCAACGGCGCTGCGATGCAAATGGCGAAGCAACGATATTGCTTTAGATTAAAATTTTTTTTGTACGCTATCGATAATAAGTGTGTCATTGAGTCGGGATTTAACTTTGTTCATTAAAACGTCGTCAGATTTATTCTCGTGGCCATCGAGTATTGCTACTTATCGTTTTGATGAAATATTCGGTACTGCATTATGGTACTCGACCATGTGAAGATAACGCTGTAAAACCTGTTAGTACGCTATCCATTTCTCTCTCGCTCTTGTACGAGTGAGAGTTTAGAATTTCACTCAGCTCAGAGTCGAGGCGCGATAATGGCGTACCGGTAGTCTGTACGGAAGGGAACGGGTCTGCACTAGTAGTAGTAGTAGTAGTAGCAGCAGCAGTAGTGGCGAGTCCAGCGAGACGTTGTATGTTATCATGAGGAATAAGTACCGTCTTTCTGGCATTTTTCATGTCTCGCGTAGGCCAAGACAGGCACAAGAAGCAACTTGAGAAATCCGACACAGTGTTCGACGATGATTTTCCTCTTACCGCTCCAATTTGCCCTTTTGGTGGCTAGTCGTCGAAGAATTGTCGCGTGCCTCTGACGATGATTCTTTTGCACGTTGTTCAGACTCACGTTTCCCTGTAAAACGTTTAGAGCACACTCGCATATACAGCGTACGAGCGTTACATCTGCTTTGCGCAAAATTGCACGTCGTTGCTCTTGCTTCAGATAACACAACGCTTGCAATATAATTATCTGCTTTTTATCGAGGGGTCCGCGCAACGCCATTACAAGCGCATTACTGGTGCATCGCGCGATGCATCGCGAACTTTTATTGCTTTTTGAGGCACGTAAACGTAATGGTATTGGTCATCGGAAAATATACAGGCGCGAAATCGACAATTATCAGGCGTCGATTGTTTCAAGTCGAATAATAGATAGCCGTGCGGTGCGGCTGTTGCATCGAAATATACTTCCTGCAAAAATCGCGGATTCTCGAAACATACCTGGCGGGCTAGGTGCTGAATTTGCGCGCGATCTCGCGGATTTTTGAAGACAACGATATAATTAGCGTTTAAGGAGATATCGCGCTGCCCGTGACCCTGATGGAAGAGATTTTGCGTCATGAAAATGACACTAAGATTTTTATGATGGCTACCCTTGGTGAAAAGATCGACCACAGTATTGTTGGATGCCTCGCGCATTAGATCGTCAATGACCACAAGTTTAGGTCTTGCATCATTTGAGTAGTCTACTGCTTGCGGTAAACCCTCGCGAAATTCGATTTTATCACCGTACTCTGAATACCCGGACTGCCACTCTGAGTAATAAAAAAGTATACGCTCGAACGGGACATCCGTCATTTCGCGCATGTATTTAAAAAATTTTTTTATAAAATATGTTTTACCACAACCCGTAGGACCGCTTATCACAGCTGTCCATGGATGTTTCCAACGTGTATCCATATCGATGAGTGTCTATCAAAATCAATCAGCAGACTCTTAAATAAGCATATACCGCGGCGGCGGCGGCGGCGGCGGCGGCGATCCCGCGGCATCAGCTATTTTTGCGGCCTTAAAGAGCTGATAAGGCGCGGCGCGCCTGAACTAACTGATGAGGCGCGGGCCCGCGGTATAAGCTGGTGTTCACGCCGTATGTAAATTAAATAACGATAGTTTTTATATCAGGGGTACAAATTGAAAATGCGGGTTTGATAACAGATGGCGTTACTAACGCTATACGCATCAGGCAGTACTGTGACTATGTTCATGTCAAAGCTACGTCTTATAGCTTTAATTTTCAGTATGTGTCAATTTGTCGCAGTGTCAAATTCATAGTTTTTTTGAGCTCTCAATATGTCGAGTTTCGTGCCAACAAAACAGCATTTGCGGGAAGTTTTAATTTACTTCTTTAATTTGAAGAAAAGTGCTGCTGAAGCACATCGATTGGTCTCCGAGGCTTATCCGAGTCATGTTCCATCGGTTTCAACGTGCGAGAGATGGTTTGTGCGGTTTAGAAGTGGTGATTTTGACGTTGAGGACAAAGAGCGGCCGGGCCAAGTGAAAAAGTTTGAGAATGCTGAATTGGAGGCAATACTCAATGAAGACTCGTGTCAAACTCAACAAGAGCTCGCAGATTCATTGGGAGTGACACAACAAGCCATTTCCCATCGTATAAAAGCCCTCGGAATGATCCAAAAGCAAGGACATTGGGTGCCGTATGAGCTGAAGCCGAGAGACGTCGAGCGCCGTTTTTTTGCATGCGAACTGCTGCTCGAACGGCAAAAACGGAAGGGTTTTTTGCATCGCATTGTCACTGGTGATGAAAAGTGGATCCATTACGATAACGCGAAGCGCAAAAAATCATATGGTTACCCCGGCCATGCATCATCATCGACGGCCAAACCAAATATTCACGGCGCCAAGCTCATGCTCTGTATTTGGTGGGACCAGCTGGGTGTGGTGTATTATGAGCTATTGAAATCGAACGAAACCATCACAGGAGCACTATACCGAACTCAATTGATGCGTTTGAGCCGCGCACTCAAAGAAAAACGGCCACAATACGAGCAAAGACACGACAAAGTAATTTTGCAACATGACAACGCTCGGCCACATGTTGCAGCGCCGGTCAAAACATACCTACAAACGCTGAAATGGGAAGTCTTACCCCACCCGCCGTATAGCCCAGATATTGCTCCTTCCGATTACCACCTTTTCCGATCGATGACACATGGCCTAGCTGGCCAGCGCTTCCATTCTTACGAAGAAGCCCAAAAATGGGTCGATGACTGGATAGCAGCCAAGCCGGCCGAATTTTTTCGCGACGGTATCCGTAAATTGCCAGAAAGATGGGAAAAAGTTGTGGCTAGCGATGGACAATACTTTGAATAATTCATTTGTTACCATTTTTTCAGAATAAACGTTCAAAAATAGAAAAAAATCCCGCATTTTCAATTTGTACTCCTGATATGTCTCACAAATAAAGTAATATTTTTATTTCACTATGCATACATCGCTATATACAAATTTTACGAATCATCAAATTCTAAATAGCAATATTACATCCACGGATGTAGCACGAGAAAGTCAGAACAAAAGAAAACACTCGATAAGAAAGACGGGACAAAAGGAATCAACGATGAGAAAGTCAGAACAAAAGGGAACGGTAGAGAGATAGCAGCTACTGCTACGAATAGCAGCACAAAAATAACGAGCCGACAACGGTTTTATACATAATAAACCAATTTTTTTCAATGTATTGTTCACAGTAAATATGATACATGAAATTAGACAAAAAGATTATTTTAAAATATCGCGAATTCAACCGTAAAACTATATACTTTTTTGCGTTATACTAGTTAGCGTATTTTACAATAGCCGTACGGTACAGTAGAGTACATCCCGTGTCGTTTTCGCTTCGTGTTAACAGGTTCGCATGATTTCGTTTCTTTACGTGTTACTACATGATGAAATTCCGTACGTCGAATAGCGTCGAATTTTAAAATAATAGGTACGCTCCTTGCTTCTGTCACGAAAGATCGTAATGCGTTATAATTTACGTGACGGCTATTCGCAAAGTTTAGCGTGATACCCTTTACTTTACATTTTTCAACAATCGTACCGTCGGGTTTACGAACAAGGTATGCGTAAAATTTTGGTCCACCCGAAACGAACGAAGTTATATAACTACCAGGCCCGTATTCGCTTAATTCATCCTTAAGATCTCCTAGAAATTGACCAATTGGCGGCTCATACTCGTTACCACCGGGGCGGCTCACGTAAATACAGGAGCCCGTATCGCAGTACAATATTCGTCGCCCGAGCCCCTTAAGATAACTGTATAATTTTAGGCGTGCCTGTGCCGTCGTGTACGCTGCAACCACGGCATTTGATGTGGGGGATGGTTGGATAGTATCGCGGTTGCTCACATAGTTTACATACATAATCTTGTGATTAACCGGTAGCATCCCCGTCACCTAAAACTCCGGACTCGTTAGTAAATTCATTAGCTCCGCGCGCGTGAAAACGGTTTTCGTGAGATTCTCTCGTTGACCAAACTTTCCCCAGAATGAATTAAGAGCCAGTTTCGCTAGTGAACGTAAACCCGGATTTGGCTGCAAAGCACTTCGCTCGAGATATACACCCTCAGACTCCTTGTACAATGCTATAAAACGCTCTATTGCTTCCTCTTCATCGTTACACTCTGTTGGCGGTCCGCTCGCCTCCTGTTTTATTTTTAGGAATGTATCGATGTACTCGGCAAAATGACCGCCTCGTCGCGTTGTCGAGTCATACTGCGTAACAACGTATTGCCAAATTTCATAGATACACGTCACTTTATATCCGAGCGACACAGCTTTTCTCAATTCGTCGACGACCCATGTGCCGTCAAACGCTCGCTCAGTCGTGTCATCGTGTGTACAAACCTCGGATGTGTCCATATCTGTACAGCACGTTCTACACAGGGGGAACAGTAGTTTCCCATGCATGCGAACAGGCAGTACGGGTATATACGAATCGCGCGGTGCCACCACGGTTCACTTCACGAAACCCTCGACGACACTTAGATCGTTTTCAAGTCCTACGAGTTCTCGACACTTGTCACCTACGTACAATTTCGGGTGTCCAACGGGATATTTTCCATTCTTACACACCCTTGAATACAGCGAGCAAACATCCACATAGCGTATCTGCTCCCCATTCTTGACGTCGTACAAGCTTACAAAATTTTCCGTTCGACCGCCAAAGAATGCATCGCGTGGTTCGAGAGGCGCCTGCTCGACCATGGCGTGATTTTTCACGTATATCAACATTTCCTCGTTATTCTCGAGTAATCTGTCAAAATCGCATTCCCATATTTCGGTTAGAGTGTACCCTTTCGATCTGATTCGCCCGGAAATAAGAACGGTACGCTCGTATCGCTAATCCATTGTATCGCCGAATTTAGTTCGAGCATCTCTATTCACGCGATAACATCGCGGACAACCATGCCAAAAGCAGCCGTGAAATTGAAGAACGTGATGGACCCCCGCATCCACGTAGTAACCGTCGACACCCGGTAGGCCGGCTGGAGGGCGATACTCTCTCGTGCGTCCAGCATGAGCGATAACGCAGTTGAGCTCACGCTCGAGCCATACGAGCCATACGACGGCCTTGCGCGATTGCTTATCGCCCCAGCGATATCCTCCTGGTGGTAACACCGCAATGCGATCTTTCTGTAGAAAATTCTTTCGAAATACTCTCATACATGCTGATGCTATCGTGCATGCTTCTGTAAAGGGGCACACGCTCCCACAACGTATAAGTAACTCTCGAAAAGCTAAACACGCTCGTCTCAAAACCGTAACATCTGTACGACAATATTGCACAAATTGCATTGCAAAATAAAATTTATAATCTACGCGACTCGATTCTTCCTCATACCATTTTAAAAAGCGCTCGCGATCCGCTGAGAACATGGTATCGGGTAAGTAAAAATGCAAAGCCGGCAGAGGACCTGAGTAATTCTGATATTCCGGTGTGTTGAATGAATGGGGAAATGTACCTTTTGCCACCTCATCAGCGAAACCAAAGGCCTTAGGTAAAGCGCTAAGAGCCATGGGTAAATAGTTTAGACTATCGAGAAAAACGACATCGCCGATTTTCATCGAGACAATCTTCGTACCATTCATAATCAGAGAGGGCAGCTGTGTTTTTTGCATCTCGATTAAATACCGTAGAATAAATTGTGCGTCGAAACCTCTAGCATTATGGGCGATGCAGATGGTCTTTTTAAATTTTTTTGATAATGCCAATTTCACGAGCTCCCCAACAGGATCATCGATAAACACGAATTCACGTTTACCACAGCTAGCACAATCGGTCTCTATATCTGTGATATCCAGACATGCCGTACATACGCATTGTGCAACACATAAATTCGGCTCGTGAATTCGTGTCAATTTATCATCATGCAATTGCTCGTGTTGCTGCGTCTCAAAATCATAAAATAAAAATCTCGTGGGAGACTTGTCTTTTTTCTTCTCCTTTTGCGCCTCTGGTTTCTTAAGAGGTGCTATAAAACACGCATGCGTAGTCGGCCGCGTTTGTTTGCATGTAGTACAAAACGATATACCACATACATGCATATTTTTATCTGTGGTTTTAATCATACGCGGGCAGCCTCTACAGATTTTCAATGCGTTACAGACGCTGTACCGTCTATATTTACGAGACGTGATACCCGCGGAGCCCTCACCCTTGTGATGAGCGAGGCAAAAAGCACCAAAAAACGAACGATTACAGTCTGCGCAATACTCAGGCTGAGAGTCTCTATTGCCGTTGCAATAAGTGGATTTACATCGAGCACATTGATAGCTACATCGATGCTCGAGTACTCGAATATACTTGGAATTACATTGTGTGCAGAACCCTCGACTACCTAGCGCACCGGCGAGATTTAATATCGGTTGATAATGATGAGAACGCTCATAATAGAGAATAAAGAGTGTATGAATAATTTTACCTGTTGCGGTGAGTACGTATTTTCGCCCATCGTACAGAGCCGGAACGCGTTTTCCGAAGGTGAGAAATTCATAAACAACAATCGCTATACCCTCGTGAACCAAGTACTCCTGAAAGAGCTGAATTTCGCGCGCATCACATCCTCTAGACGGTGTCGTTACTCCTGCATTACGCGTGAGCTCTATCGCTGCTGTATATTGCGCACCTCGAAGCCCGTTCCGAATTCGACACCATCGTCTGTGTAGCACGCCCGCACGTATTTGACCGCGTTCGGCATGCGCTCTGAGCTACACTATTAATTAGTCGCCATATATCGTCGGGAACGATGTCACGAGCTGGTCGAAATGATAACCATACAGGTCCTTGCGCGAAAGACGGTACGCTCAGAGTCATAATCACATAATCATGTCCTTCGCACGATTCTGTTAGGCGTGTGAGAACATCTCGTACACCGCCCTCGAACCATGTCAGATGATCGATACCGACCGGTGGCTGACGAAAATAAAAATCTGTCTCTCGACCCTGCATCCTAAAGCGTGGAAAATAGCGTCTCTGTTCGTTGTCGATACCGAAACGTTCACCAGGAGGCAAAATATCACCACCCCGTGCAGCAGTCCTTCCATCGCCAATCTGTCCAGCTGCAAGCATAATTAAACCATTTATTAGAATTTCTATTTCATTTACTTTAATTTTTTGTTTGTCGCTAGCTATATACTATGCATATAATACGTGTAACGTAAGAATTACAAACTTATATTTGCTTCTAGTCCTCGAATCCGTCGACTGCACCCGGAAACCGCCGACGCATTTCGTAAACCAACTCGATTGTCGGCGGTCTCGGCACAGTGAATCGTGCAAAGCGAAAAACATTTGGGTCCGTCTCGTACCCTGTTTTTTCATTTTACTATTATTATCCGCGTAATTTTTTTATTTTTGTCAGCGTAGTTGTATTATTAAAAGCTTACCTGAATCTACAGGGTCCTCCTCCTCTTCCTCCTCCTCCTCTTCTTCTTCTTCTTCTTCTTCTTCTTCTTCTTCTTCTTCTTCTTCTTCCTCGTTGTCTGTATTGCTGTTGGTATCATCGTTTGAACTGTATTGTCGCGATGGGCCTGCGACGCATTCATCTGGTTCTCTCGAGGGGCCGGCCATGAAAAGACCGTTTGTAGGTTTATAGCCGCAGAATGGCTGGGTAAAATTTATCCAACGATTCCCTGTGGAGCTGTCGCCATCGTTGTCCCTGATATGATCATCTGAATCGGTTCTACCCTTCTCATCGAAATCATAGGTGTCGGATCCCATTTCTGCGTCCTCATACCGTCGAACTATATAAAAATCTTATGAAATAAAGGAAATAAAATAAAAGTAATTAGCGCTGTATATTACTTACGTCTTTCATTGAGTATGGGTTGCAGAGCAGGCTCATTCAACCAACCGCGTCGACGAATAATACGCACCACCGAATCAATAATTATTTGATTATCAAACAATCCAATATTATACGCGTCAACTAAATCGCGCTGATGACACTCGCACAGCATACCGCGAATTTTACGAACAACCGCCTGTGTCGGAAGTTCCCATAGGGTGATCTGTAAATTTCTTCTCCCCCAGCGCGAACGCAACGACGGTCTACGCTTCAATATAAACTCAATTTTCTTATCAATGAGCGCTTTACCACTCTGACCATGATTGTGCTGTTAGAGTAGTAGTAATAGTAACCACAGTAAATCAGACAATTAACTAGAGAATTTTCAAAGCGGCTCACTTTTATATATATTCCTTTAACAAGCTCTTTCTCTCTCTCTCTCTCTCTCTCTCTCTCTCTCTCTCTCTCTCTCTCTCTGCATATACTGCAGCGATGTAATGAATACGACTAACCAAGAAGATGGCCGCAGGCGATCACTTTACAAAAGCAAGACCTAGGGAAATATTTAGCGATGGTGATGTATTTAGTTATCGAGTTTCGCTGATGAAAGTCATATTGTTTTCATCTAATTTCAAGGCACTCGGCCATGAGGAAAATCATCAAATTTCGTCGACGAATATTATTTAGTTTTCATGGCACATCTTATCTGTATGTCGATGTGTGCGTGTGCACATAAGCGTGCGAGAATATGCAAGAGTTTTGGGGTATATTTGCTGCTGTTACTAGGCTGTTGAGGAGAATGCGACAAATATCAAAGGATATTGGCTAGCAATTTTCAGTCGTATGATTTGCAGTATCAAAAGAAGAGGCGATGCAGCTAGGTGGTGGGGGAAATCTGTATAAAACGGGGTATGAACACCACCGACGATTCATTCGAAAAGTAACAGTCTACACGAAAGCAATAAAAATGGCAAATAACGGTGCTACGTCTCATGCGATATCGCCATATATAGCGAACCCCGTTATGTACGGTTTAAATAAATCATTTGGTAAAATAATCGTAGACGGGCTCGAGTTGAATTCTACGTGTACTCTTACACCAGTGGTGAAAATATTGTCGAATACTTTTACCGGAATTACACTCGGTGCGGACGAGTGGCGAGTGTTTAAAAGTGATTTTTCTCGCGTACAGCAATATTTCGAAACTCATGGGACTGATGCCGAGAAAATGTATAATACCCGCATAGAGCACACAACGCATTACACACTTTTAACCTCGTGTTACCAGCACAGAGCTGTGTCATTTGGTAAAATAAGTGGTAGCGCTGATGAGGAATACGAGAATCAAAAGGAATCTCGAGAATCGAAACGGAAACGCTTCCGAAAATACTCTCCAGACATTGTTCTTCAGCGGCCTACATTTGATATGCTCGTCGAAATAAGTAGAAGAATTGATATTCATATACAGGCTCTAGAGAGCAAAAGTGAAACGATTCAACGGTGTATGAACGAGGTGGTATTATATGTCCGTGAAAAGATAGTTGTCAGTGAAATGCCTCGTGCAGCAGCGTATGAGATCATCGGTTCCAAGGAATTCTTTAAAGAAGCGCTCGAACACATCGCGATCTTGCGAACGCTGGAGAATACGGAGTTTATGAACATTATTTTGTCCGAAATAATTGTGCTGTTTCGTGGTCATATCACTGATCATGTATCGGGTGTTGCGTTGCGAACGCAATAATTCTACGTATGTGCAGCTATTTGTGATAAAGACACTGTTGTAAATAATTGTATATAGTGTACATTTCGAAGCATCAGCAAAGGTCTGCGATAGAAAGAAGACGGAGCGCTCGTCTCTGTTTCATTAACAGAGCAGATCATAGAATACGTGCCAATGTCGATTAGCAGCAAAGCAGCAGAGCTTGGTAAGTAAAAAATATAAAATAATTTTTAAATCGTAATTTTGAATCATGTAATATTTAATTTTGATTATAAAAAATAATGTCTTGCAGAGCGAGCAGCCCCTGCATATGAGCCGACACCGAGGGTTCGTTATTCGTGTCATGGAGAGCGAGAGGAAGATACATATACTGTACAGATAGAGCTAACTTCGGGAAAGAAAAGTGCCACCCGACTTCCTCATCCACAGTTGTCGTCGGTGGCCGAAGATCATCAGCGCTGCCAACTTTGTATAATGAGGCGTGGCATATCAGGTAAAACAATATCGATTATTCTGTACACGATGTTTTTTATTGATCAGTGCGTTCAATTTAATAGTTGTTTCATTCTTTTTTCAGAAGTACACTATGATGACAACGCCCACAGCGAAAAATAATTTAAAAGCGATATTACGAGTGATAATACAAATTAATTCCGTATAGCGATAAAAATAAAATTAACAGTGAAGGAATCTCCGAGCGTGGACTACCGTGTTTGCAGGGCTGTTGCATACGACGGTAAATGTGTAAAGTGCTTTCCATAAAATATTGATTAATTTAAAAAATATCTGATCTTACTGTGTCTCTTATTTTTATAGCATAATAATTAGAGAATTATAATTGAAGTCTTTCTCTCTCTCTCTCTCTCTCTCTCTCTCTCTCTCTCTCTCTCTCTCTCTCTCTCTCTCTCTCTCTCTCTCTCTCTCTCTCTCTCTGTCAGAGATCATATTCTATATCTTTTACTGCAGAGCAAGCGCTCTGCGAGGAGCATAGCGCAGGGCTATGCATGCTCGAAAACCGCTTTCGTTCAATTCAAAGTGATGGATACCTAGTTATGATTCATAGGAGGCTGTTATCTTTATGCCCGTGATACTCTCTCCTACATTAATGTTTGTCGAGAGTGTGATGAGCGTGTTTCTGCGTATACAGGAAATGTGCGATGCATACGACGATCTGAAAGAGCTCCTACGTGGCGTGTATTTAGTGGAACGTCGTGGAAGACCCATTGAACTTGGGGAGCTGTATATCGGCATGTCCTGTATTGTGCCTCGTTTCAATAGCGTTGTCCGCGGCGAAGTGGTTTACCCGGACTTTGATGGGTACTGCGAGGTGTTGCTAGTCGATTTCGGCAAAACTATTTACATCGACTGGCCTCACCTATTTCATCCGGAGCCTCTAGCAAGTATGCTGCCGGTTCTTATCATGGAGTTTTCCATATACGGACTCGAACGCGTGGATATTGCAGGTATCGAGCAGCTCGTCGAAGAAGCGTGCGGTAGAGATGACTTGATCGCTGTCATGATGCGACCTCTCGCCGGCGATAGCGTTCCGCGGGTTCGATTATCGAACGGTGAACGCGCGGACGTGGCGGCGTTTATTATAGAAGCCCTCGGTGATGAGATAGATATCGGCTACGATATCGATGCCGTGGACGAGGGCTTTGACGAGGACATAGTAATGAATTAAAGACACGACGCTGTGCGTGTGTATGTGTGTGTGTGTGCGTGTGTGAGAGAGTACATTCGAGAGACAGGAGTTTGAAATCGCTTTGGCAGGAGGGTAGATGCCTAAAACAGCTGCGGTGGTGAGTACATAATTTTATTCATTTTTCCATGTATGTGTACACCTTTGCTCCATCCTGCTCTTATCTCTACTCTTCCTTGTTCACCAAGGTACCCACACCACCTCACTTTACCATCTCCACGTTACCGACACTGGTCAAGCAGAGTGGGTAGCGCGGCGGTGGAAAAGTGAGGTGGTGGGGGTAGCCGCGTGGTGGGGGAAGGAGTGGGGATAGGAGTGGGATGGAGCAAAGGTGTACACATACTACTTAGGTAATCTCCTCGGTGACATGACCAACGATTTGATATCGGTGGCTCCGAACGCTTATATCAACTCGTTCGTCTCCGGAGGTCCGAAATTTTATAGTTATATGGCTACGACTACCGCGGATCCCGAAACCGTGGTGGTCACTGTTTGCAAAGTGAAGGGGATAAGTTGAATTATAAAAACTCACAAACAATCAATTTTAACTCAATAAGTCAACTTATAAAATCGGAAATGCCGTGGTTTAGTAATACATCGCTTAATTAAAAATTCAAATCAATTCAAAGAACACCCCTCCTCAACGTCATCACCCGTACAATGTACAAAACCTGTCGTGTCGTATGCCGTAAGCGTCGCCATATTACACACAGATTATCACTACCGTTTGGATTTAAAGCTAGCGAAGCTGATGATGGCTAGAAACAACTATGTAATACGAACTTTGTAAATATTTAAATAGCGCACGCGCGCGCTAGTGTTCCCGCGTTTGTGTGCGTGTGCGTGTGTGTGTGTGCGCGTATGTGTGCGTGCGTGTATGCGTGTGTAATCGTTTATGTATATAGTTTGTAAATAATTTTGCACAAGTGTTTTTGCACTTGTCACTTTGTATGTATATGTGAGTAATGTAAATATAGCTGCAGTGAGTGTGTGTAAATGCGTACGTTTATGTATACAGTTTTGTAAATTATTTTTATTCTTTATAAATATTATTGTAGTTTGTATATATGTATGTGTGTAAAAACGATCAAAATATGCGGATGTATTTATATAATTTTGTAAAATAATAATAAAAACACGTATATACAAACGTGTACAGAACGATTTGGAATTACTATGAATAAATTCGAAGCCTCGTATTTTCTGTCTTGATATTATTCGAAAGTTCCCCTACCATGTCACACGCATTTTTATATTCAGCTAGGACAGGTATCAGAGAGAGGTCAGATGTATATATAATCGTAACAGCTGCGGAAAAGTTAGTTATAAAAAAAATTGCCTGATGAAAGCATCTTTCCCTCTCTTTCAAACCATAATGAATTGCCGGTATACTTGTGATCGCCTGCTACAAGGATCCTTGGAATCTCACTAAAGCAGTGTACATCGTTGTATTACATTACAACGAATCGGGTGTGAAAACACGTATTAACCGTTCACCACTATTTCGCCGTAACTGCAGTTTCTTATACGAAAATGTCAAAATAAAACAGCTTATTATGGAGCTGAAAAATAACGAGCGTTTTCATTTACCGTTGTTATAACCAGTAGTTTCAACTAATCAATTTTTTTAATTAACAAAAAAATGTTTAAACCTATGGAGCGGGCTCGGTTATCGACGGCTGGGCATGTTTAACCGGTTCATGAAATACACAATATTATTTACCGTAAGACCTAATCTATTTATCTTCCGTAAGTCCCAAATTTGGTCTAGCGATGGTCGGCCACATACCGACGATTAACATCCGATCTACTTTACCGATCGCCGATACATTTTCTACTGACGACTGTCCCTGTTCAATCTACTTTACCGACTGTTGGTAACACAATTACCAACAGTCGATGGCGCATCGGCAATTAAGTAAGGGTCAAAATCCGTCAGATGGCGCGGCGACGCTGCACCAATTAGAACACTGGGATAGGCGGTCTGGGGGTGGGGATTGCTGTGGACCAATCAGGGTTGGGGGTATGGGTGGTGGGGGCTGTGTGGGACCAATCAGGAACGAAGGTGGGGTGGTGCGGGCAGACGCGCCCACTCCACACCCAAGAACCCACCAATGAGAAAGCAGCATGGGTGGGGAGAGGGCGGGGCTAGTCTAGACACGCCCTGGCGCCAGGAGGCCACGCCCTGTCTTTCTATAAAGGGCCTCTTTTACTTTTGAGTATTAAATTTCCCAAGTCTCTTACGCGATTGGAATATGATGGACTCGTTTTCTCTTTGATATATTGTAACGGTATTTAACGTTAACATCACTCTTAAAGGGTTTTAGTTCGAACTCGAGCAGGGAGGAAATTAATATAGGCTTCTGTATTAGGTAAAAGTATGGTTTATTAAACACATTAGACAGATAAATAATTTATATGGTCTTTAAATATACTCCTTTTTAGTTTTGGTGATTATGCACCTTATAAAAAAGACTTGACCCGGGCTTACGCATGCCGTTATAATCGTGTTCGCATGAAGTAGGAGATTTATATTGAATTACTGAAATATTTTCTTTATAAGGTAGTATAGTTCCTACACATGGAAAGAGCCGATGGAGCTTGCTATCGTTTATAAAGGGTGGTTAAATTGTAAGGGCCGATGTTGAATGTGAACCACACCTAAACGTCAAGTTTTTTTCTGCATTTCATTTGACATTTCTCAATTTCAGACTAACTCAATTTGAACCATGGAAAGATACACAATCGAGCAACGCGTTAAAGTTATTCAGGCTTATTATAAAAATGGGCGTTCAAATCAAAATGCATATCGTGCACTTCGTGATTTTTTCGGTCAATTTAATCGTCCAAATGTGCGTACAATCGGAAAAATCGTGCAAAAATTGGAGCAAACCGGGTCTGTAGAAGATATTAAAACACCAGTGCATGCTCGTACAGCTCGTACTGCAGAAAATATTGCTGCTGTTCGCGATAGTGTGGCTGAAGAGCCGTCCACCTCAACTCGTCGTCGTGCCCAACAATTGCACCTCTCACGCTCGTCGTTGATGAACATTATGCATAAATACTTGCATTTACACGCTTATAAGGTGCAATTGACTCAAGAACTAAAGCCTCTTGACCATTCCAAACGTCGTCAATGGTCAGAATGGTGTCAAGAAATGGCAACAGTGGATGATCAATTTTCGAAGAAAATCATCTTCAGTGATGAGGCACATTTTCACCTTAGTGGATTCGTCAATGATCAGAATTGTCGCATTTGGGCGAATCATAATCCAAGAGTGATTGTCGAAAAACCAATGCACCCACAAAGAGTGACTGTTTGGTGCGGTTTATGGGCTGGCGGCATCATCGAGCCGTATTTTTTCCAAAATGAGGCCGGTCGGGCAGTTACTGCGAATGGTGTTCGCTATCGTGAGATGATAACGAACTTTTTATGGCCCGAATTGGAAGATATGGATGTGGGCGATATGTGGTTTCAACAGGACGGTGCCACTTGCCACACAGCTAACGAAACAATGGCTCTTTTGCGCGACAAATTCAATGGCCGTGTTATCTCACGTGGTGGCGATGTCAATTGGCCGCCAAGATCATGTGATTTGACACCGTTGGACTTCTTTCTTTGGGGTTATTTGAACGAAAAGGTGTACGTCGATAAGCCAGCAACAATTCAAGAGCTAAAGGATGAGATAATTCGGCACATTAACGGCATAGAACCTCAATTATGCCTGAGCGTCATCGAAAATTTGGACCATCGGATGGAGGTGTGCCGCCGAGGTCGCGGCGGCCATTTGGCCTATATTTTGTTCCATACATAATTGAACCATACCATATTATCATAATGAAAAGAATTGACAATAATTTCCTAAATAATTTGTGTTTTATTCAAAATCAACATCGGCCCTTAAAATTTAACCACCCTTTATATCTATATCGGTTCTGTTATTATTCCTCGGTGTTCGGAGGTAGCCTATTCTATAGCTATAGTGCGTGGACTGTAGTAGGGACAGAGCTCTCACTCGAGCTCTCCGGGCCAAGCGATCTACTCACTGGTCCCGCCGCTGTTCCAGTGGAGGCGTCAGCGTGGTGCATCCTCGGTGCATCGGCGCATCGGAAAGGTGACAGGAGCGGCTCTAGCTAGTTTTTATGGTGTTTTTTTAGTCCCTATGGATTCAATATGTTTTTGATCCATACCGCTTGGTTTAATTTTGATGGGAGATCTTGTCGGTTGGGATGCTGGACTACTCGGATGACTGGTAGCTCAGTAGTTGGCCTTGGAAGATGTTCGTTTTTCCCTGGGCTAGAGGTTTCAGACCTGATCCTTGGAGTGGTGCAGTTGAAGATGCTTCTCCTTGGGTTGACTAGGTGGTCCTTCTTTTAGCTGGATGGCTGGTCCTCCTTTGGTCGATTAGCTGGTCTTCCTTTGGTTGATTGGGTGGTCCTCCTTTGGTAGATTCTGGATGTTGGCGAAAGTCTGTGAACAGAATGCTCCTCGACTGTGGTTTGTCGTGCCCTTTTATACCGGCTTCCCCGCTCTTCTTTCCTTTCTGTCAGTATAGCAGGGTATTACTATATCTTCTAGTCGTCCTGTAGCCCATCTCCTGTAGCCCATTTGTCCCGTTAATTTCCTCTTCTTGGTTATCGTGATTTAGCGCATTTCTTTTTGATGGTTCTTCATACGTTACTTGAGACTATAGTATTACTGCTTGGCAGTATAACTATAGCTTGAGTAACGGTAGTTGGTCTTTATAGGTGTGCGTGCTGTGTGGTTTGGACCTGTGTGTTTGTGTGTGTGTAGGTCTCGTTTAGGCGGTACATTTAATTATAAGACGAGTATGTCGTCTTAATATGGATCCCAATTCCTCTTGGAGTTGATACACGTTTCGCGTAGGTGCATAAATATCTTCAAGAAATTTACCCAGATCCTCTATTATTTCAAAAGTTTGCCCCTGTATGGTGCGACGAGGTTCGACGATTATTTTTATGCGAACTGCTTTTACTGAATTTGATTCGGCTCTTGGCCCCATCATAGCCAAGGCGTCTTTGCATCCTTGAATAAGCATACCGAGTGATAAAGAATGACCGTCATGATACGGTATGACAGCCAGGGCATCTCAAAGAGACAATGTTCGATTATTATTAACCATTGTGGGGCGTATATTTGGTGATGAGTCTTTAGACTTAATTGGGTTTTTTGTAGGAATTTTTATTGCCGGCATTCTGATCGATGTCTTGTTTGGGCTTGAGTCTTTGCCCGTGGGATAGGTGGAGCAACCGGGAGTGGACAAATTGCATTCCGACAAAAGGTGTAATTTTTCGTCAAATTTTTGGGTTTTGTATGTGAGAATTTGATAATTGACTTTAATGTGGATTTTTCACAATTCTTAATGATCCCCTTTGGAGTTTATAATGATTCTTTGCGGAAGAGGGAAAGTTATCTAGGAATAGTTTCGTCGAAAGGGGTATCTGCCTAATGGCGTGTAAAATCTATCGCTATTAGGTAAAGGGATTATACCAGGCGTAGCGCTAGCAACAGTCGACGGGGTCTGCAAAGGTGTATTTGTGTTTTCGGGTTCGCTTAGATACTCAAAATTCTCCAGGATACTTTCAGAGGACTTTACTGGCCAACCTAAGTCTTCGCTACGGGGGATGGGGCACACTAACGCTGGAAGATATTCGTTGATCTCGCTGTCAGGCCTTATGACAAACCCGACTAATGGCAAAGGGTTATTCGGAGTCTTTGCATCTAACGTTGCCTCCAATTGATTCGTAAATTGTTTTAAACTTTCGTCGTCAGCAAATTCCCTGATGATAGGGGACTATATTCCACACTATAGTATTTTCCAAAATTGCTTCTTATAATTTCAACTGTATCGGGTGAACTTGTTTCGTCTTCTTTATTTTCTTGGGATCGAGTGATGATAATATTTTCAGAAGTTAACTCGAGTGATTGTATGTTACTGACTTGATCAAACTTTATTACTTTTGCTCTATAGGTGGGAGTTTCGGTTAAATTGTTGAAGTCGGAGTCTACAGTTGGCACAACACAATTCTTATTTGAACTAATGGAGGGGGAAGTTTTGTGGGAAATTGGAGTTAGTAACTCGGGAGGTGCATTACTGGGACATGGGGACTCTGTTATAGTTGCAAGTGTAAAATTATTAGGATTATCCTTTGGGAGCCTTTTTCTTCTTTCCTCAGGATACTCGTGGATTATAGAATGATCAATTCTTACATTTGAACGAGTTGACCTCATTTATGATGTTTTTTACACAAGTATTATATAATTTTGAGTATACTGCATCAAAGAGACATGCAATAATACATAAGAATATTATTCAGGGTAGAAATTGGGCAGGGGAATGGGAGGAGAATAAGAATAACTTTCTTTTTATTATATGTAACAAAAGAAAAATTATAGACCTTTATTCTTTTAATTTCATTTCAAAATTTCTTTGAGGTGAAATCAAATGTGGTATCTCTTTGAGGAAGATGATTTGGTAGTTATTCAATGATTCGAACTTAGTAATTTGAGGTTCGCAGGGTGTCACAAACGGATGATATCGTATCCTGCGTCTCGAATGATATTTGTAATCAGCAACAATTTCGTCTAGGAATTTTTCCCGGTCAACTGTTCGAATTTCTTTAAGACGATTTATTTGATCGTTATCAGGTATTTCGGTGCCGACAATTTGGAAGTCCCGACTGCTGTCTGCTTTACATGCAGTCGCACTTACCTGGTGTGATGTTCCAACTTCCGAGTGATTTTCACATTCCGCTATTTGTATACCTAAAAGTCCCTGAAACCCTGTTATTTTTTCTTTGTTAAGGAAAATACCTTTGTTTTCTATTGTAGATTTGATGCTAGAGACTTCAAAATTTTGCTCGCTATACAATTCACTCGCTGTTGCCGTTAATAGTCAATTTGGTCGGAATGGTTCTTATGTTCTGCTTTTTTTCTTCCCTTGAGAGTGATAGTTTTATTATCGTTTTCTATTTCAGTATTACAGATTCTAGAATTTTGCTCGTTATATGACTTGTACGCAATTATTGGTACTTGGTGATGTGCTTTTAAAAGTCGAGGTTTTACTTTCCGTGCTTGATGTTTCTTTCCTGCTCTATGGATTTTCAGCATGGGTGAATGATTTGGGTCGATAGTGTTAGGGTAATCGTAAAAATAAGTAAGAGATATGATTAGTTATATCTGTCTCGTTTGTATGGTGTGTTTCGTGAGTGAACCTTGTCAGTCTTGACCTCACTTACGCGAGGGGCTAAAACATAGGTTTCTCCCACCAGTGTAATGTGTTTTGTGATGTTTGTGAGCTAGAGTAAGTGTGTTAGTGTTATGTGTTCATGTGTATTTAGGTTGAAATAAAACTAAGGAGGAGAATTTTGCAGTGGATTAGAATGGGAATGTTGGATTCGAGGGGTGACAAAGATTATATGAATAACTAATATTTAAAAAACTGCAATCCTACTAAATTAACGCATGGTACATTGGCATAACATATATAAACGACAATACAAATGAGTTGATGGTACAAAGCGAACCGTATAGAAACAACACAAGAAGTCTGATGGCTGTTGGTTATAACAGCTATAGTATCACTCTTTATAGTTAATATTCGGGGAAGCTATTTTCCTTCGAGTTCTCCTCACAAATGTTTTAGCGATTATTCTTTGACGCGGTTTCATTTATTCTAAACCGAGTTGATTTAAGAAAATCTCTTGCGTGACTTGTTTAATGAGTTCTTCCACGAGAACTTCGAGTTCCTTTATACGCACTTAAAGTTCTACTAATTTTTCCAGTGGTCCCATGCAACAGAGTAAAATTAAAAATCATATATATTATATATTCACATATACCAGGTCTATAAATATGAAACCGGAATTTTTGGATAGAAAATACACGTTTATATTATGAAAATGATAAAAAATATTTTATTCGAAGTATTGCCCATCGCTAGCTATACATTTTTTCCACCTGTCTGACAATTTGTGGATGCCACGCCAAAAAAACTGTTGCTCTTTTGAGGCAAACCAGTCATCGAGCCATTTTCGTACATTTTCGTAAGAAGTAAAGCGCTGCTCAGCAAGTGCGTGTCCCATCGATGCAAATAAGTAGTAATCGAACGGAGCCAAGTCTGGTGAGTAAGCCGCATGCGAAAGTATTTCCCAACTAATCGCCTCAATCGTTTCCTTGACCAGATTTGCTGTGTGTCATGGTGCATTATCATGAAGCAAAATCACTTTGTGTTGCCTTTTTTGATATTCTGGTCGTTTTTCACGCAAAGCTTGATTCAAATCGATCATTTGTTGTCGGTAGCGTACAGTATTAACGGTTTCGCCAGGTTTTAGCAGCTCATAATAGATCACACCCTTCTGATCCCACCAAACACAGAGCATTGTCTTCCATCCATAGCGATTTGGCCTTGCAGTCGATATCGATGGTTCGCCTGGAGTTACCCATGATCTTTTACGCTTAGGATTCTCAAAATATATCCACTTTTCATCGCCAGTCACAATTCGATGGAGAAATGACTTTCTTTTGTACCTGGCGAGCGGCATTTCGCAAGTGATTTTTCGGTTTTCCTGCTGTCTTACATTCAGTTCATGTGGAACCCATTTTCCCATCTTCTGGATCTTTCTCATGGCTTTCAAACGTATGGAGACGGCTTCTTGTATCACATTTAATTTATCCGCGAGTTGTTGTTGCGTTTGAGCGTCATCATCATCCAACAATGCTTGCAATTCGCTGTCTTCAAACTTTTTCGGTGGTCTTCCACGTTCTTCGTTTCTCATGTCAAAATCGCCACTTTTGAATTTTTTAAACCACTCAAAGCACTGTGATTTAACAAGAGCATGCTCACCGTAAGCTTCGACAAGCATTCGATGCGATTCTGCACCAGTTTTCTTCAATTGGTAATAGAAAATCAATGCTGTCCGCAAATCGTAGTTTCCAGGCACAAAATTCGACATATTCAACGCTATTACAAACTATGCTGTTGTATGAAACTTGTATTGTTCTGAGTTGAAAATCTTTATCAGAGATGTCAACAAGGAAATGGCGCTAATGACGCGGTTTGACTGTAACTACATTGACAGCTAGGGCTATCTATGGGCAAATTCCGGTTTCATATTTATAGACCTGGTATGTCCTTCAATACAAACCCTATCTTTTTTATTCACCAGACATTATTAAAAATTAACTTCCACATTCGATTTTTACAAGGTCAATTTACGTACGAAAAAGGCTTACCGAATAACTTGAACAGTAGCGGGTAATCTCTAAAAACGAATCAATTTTTGAGACAAAGTCAATTAATGGACTCGAACCACATCAACGAACGTTCTCAATTTGTAATTATTCAAGGGGAGATCCGATCATGTGACTCAAATAAAAGTGTCACGTTCAACTAAATCAATTTTTATGAATGAAATCGATTTATTAAAACCCGATAATAATAATAATAATAAAAAGAGAATAATCAATTTTGACACATTAAATTCACACTTGATAAAAAAAAGGGAAAGTTAGATTTTATGAATTAAAATGTTTTATTACAACGTGGTTCAAAGGAAATAGTACATTTTTACGAATTGGGTTGATTCACTAAAACTCAATAAAAATGAAAAAATCGATTTTCACAAATTAAATGAACATATTAAAACGCAGTAAAAAAGCGAAGAGTTAGATTTTATGATGCAACATAGTTACACCGGCTAGGCTATTGTTTTATTTCGGATTGCCATAAGAGCCGAGATTACGTTCGGAAGCACCGAGCACTGCGGGCACTAGGCCACCGAACCCGGAGCTGTGACAAAAACGAGCTACGTCACAGCTAAGGAATTTCTTCGCTGCCGTAAACAGCAGGTCAGCGACCAGCTGGCCTCGCTTGGTGGCGAGGGGAAGACGGGTGGCGCGGTGACGGTAACGCATAAAATTAGAAAAGCGTTATCTTTTAAAATGGGAATCGAAAATGATGTAGATGGGAATGAGGCAGCGGGGAAGGCTGTAAAAGAGCCTGCAGGAGGAAAAATGCGCTCTTAGCCGAAGCATTTAAATCGAAAGCGCTCTATTTCCAACATATGTAAAATTATACTTTGCTTTCAGTTCGCAGCTTTCAATTCTGAGTTTCTCAAGTATTGAGTTTATCTGGTACATGCAGTCTAGCAAAAAGTTAACCGTTCGTGCATCATAGACCCTGACTCTAAATCTCGAATCTTCAATAAGTCCACTACTTTTTAAAATTCTTAAGAAAATCGAGTCAGTGTAGTGGACAACGAGGACAGCACAGAAAGAAAAGACAGGCAAGTGATTTAAACGTTAAGAGTAATAATCAGTGAAATTTGAAGGAAATTAATAGTAATCTCAGTATGAATATGTTTTAATTAAATAAAATTAAGCGGATAGTATTAGGCGAATAGAATTAAGTCGCGTAGCATTTGAACCGGTAAGATAAGCCAGAAGTGTATAAGCGTGTAGGTTGAAAGAGGATAGTACGGATGTGAAATGAGTGAGAGATAGAGAGAATTATAAGTATAATAGAGATATCGGTGTGAAGAGCGAGTTTGACGCGTTTCGTGTACGTGTGTGTGACGAGTAGCAGGCTCACTACCAACGCACGGAACAATAACAAACGGTCGAACTAGGTGTACCGAGAATCTACGTGAACGCAAGACCGGAAAATAATTGTGAAAATAATCGCAGGAATTCACGAATTTATATGCATTGTACTGGTCATCGGTGCCAAGAAACCGAGCATTGACAATTTTATGTTTAATTGCCTTTATTAATAAACCCTACCTTTACCTACCTGGAAGTCTAAAATTAATTATCCTTGTATTCGAGTTCGAATTTCTCCTTAGAAATAAAAATTAATGCTAACGATAAGAAATTACTTTTACATTTGGCGCCAGAACAGGAACTCGAACACAGATAAGAAAGACTGTGGAGGTGAGGTTGGGCGCGCGTAAGGAAAATAGATTTGGTGTGCAATTTAAAGCACGGCTACGGGTGATCAGAACCTTTTGCTCGAAATCAAGGAATTGCGCATGATGGAAGGCATGGCGGAACATCATCGGCAGGAGGGGGGTACTGAAGGAGGTCAAACATATGTATGGGAATCCATTACAGCGGAACACTTGTTCGATGACCGGCGGCAGAGAGATAGGAGGAATATACAACGTTTTTCCGAGATTGCACCGATTGAGGAAAACGAAAATGCATCAGAAGAGTTGGCGAATAATCGAATAATTGGGGAAGACGGCAGTACACCGAGGCCCACAGATATGACTGCGATTATCTCACCAGACCCAATTGGTATGGGTGAGGTGATGCAGTTTTTTCAGAAGATGGAAGAGAAACGGCAGAAGATCGAGGAGAAAATCGATAAGAAGTACGATGAGGTGATCCGGACTCAGCAGGAAATAAGAGACGAGTGTTTGAGCAGGATAGCAGTTTTGAGAGAAGTGACGAAGGATGCACTTGAAGGAGAGATTTCGACGGTAGAGAGCCGGACAGATCGAAAAATTAAAGAAGCCCAGGAAAGGATACAAGAGAATCAAAACATCACGAATAATTACATCCAACAACAGGTTACTGGTCAGAGGGTGACCGTGAAGAAACTCGAGAGGAAAACACAGGAAATGATGGATGAGGTTAGAGTGGCATGCGAAATTACCGATGAGTACACAAAAAGAGTTGAAAAATTAGAAGAAACGATACAAAGGACTAGCACATCGGTAAATTTCGGGCAAACCATCGGAGGAGGGCTTAATGTGACACGGCTGTAAACGACAGCACAGAAACCTCCTACGTATAATGGTGATCGGAAGGAGCGGCCCATGAGATTTTTAAAGGAATTTCGAGAATTCTGCATCGCGGGAGGAATTAAAGATACAGAAATTAGACACACCATCGGATCTGCATTAAAAGGTGTTGTGAACGATTGGTGGTTGGTGATAGAAGGAGCCGTACACGACTTGCAGACGTTCGAGCAAAAATTTCGTTCGAGATACTGGGCTCGCGACATGCAGAACAAGGTAAAGAAAAATTTGGAATTTGGATCTTTTTATACGGAAGGCCAAACCTTGACGCGGGCTGAGTACGCAACCCGTGTGATAAGGATGCAGGGGATCTAAGTGAAAAACTCAGTGACGAGGACATAATCCGTCGACTCGTGAAGCATTCTGATGAAGAAGTATGTAGTGCTGTAAGAGTCCGACAAATAAACAATATAGATAAGTTTTTGGAGTCGTTGGAAAGCACGGACGTGGCGGGTCCTTTGAATTAGAAGAGAGGAGCAGGTCACACAGGTGGTTATGCGTCACAGGAGCAACAAAGGTACATTAGTAGAGGAGCTGTGCATGAGCAGACAGCGCGGACTTGCCCGAGATATGAAAATCGGGAAACTTCTGCGAATAATGGCGGAAACAGATATCCATCATCACCAGGACCCCAGAGTGGTAGGGGAGAAAGACCACCATAGCAGAAAAACGGACCATGGCCCCAACCAAGGCCACCATGGTAAGAGAACAGGACTGGAGAATTGCAGGTGTCGAAAAATAATCATCCGTGTGAACCAGAAATGCCGACGCAGGGGCAACAACAAAATAACCAAGTAAATAACATAAATCGTATTCCAGAGGGTCCATTCGTAGCACACTCGATCCCGAGGGAGCAGAAACCGGGGTGCTCGAGAGCTGTGGACTCGAGTCCGGGAAATGCTTAGCCGTTGCACCCGTAGGCAGGAACTGTAAACATCGAGAAGAAGAGAGAAGAACGGTGCGAAACGGGAAAACAGGAAGAAAGGAATAGTACGAGACAAAGAATGAACGCGAAAAAGAGAGAGAAGAAGAAAGCCAGGGACCAGCGGAGAAAAGTGGAAAAAGACGGAAGCGGCAGACAGTCAGTGATAAAGGACCGAGAGGAATACACGAAATGGCGAGGGCAGGCTGAATCAGCGAAAAACCGAGTTCAGGAAGACGATAAAGGCACATTTGATGATAAAAAAAATATGTGTCCAAAAATCGTTGCTAGAGTTCAGACAGTACCGGATATCAGAGGGCCAGCACCAAGAAAGGTGGACAGAGGCGAAGAAAGGAAAATGTCATTTGCAATGCTTATGGAAAATCTACGGGAATATATATATGAGGAGGTAGAAAAAATACCAAGCAAGTGGTACGATGAGAAGCATCCGAGGTGTCCGGAAATACCGGTGGAAATAGCCTGAATCTTAGAAATGAGTCTAGTTGTTTGCGAATTCAGTTGGTATAGTAAAGTGGGCTGTAAAGATCCGCAGGTGAATTAATAATCAGTACCAAGATGTTGTATTAAAGTAGCATTTATTGCTCCATCTGTCAAAAGGTAGTGGACACAAATATACATAAATAAACACGTAAAATATAGAAAATAAATATAGAAATGAGCGTAGAAAAGAGAAAAGAAATGAGGCGTTCTTATTACCACACACGATTATATTAATCGTGTGCAATTGCTAAGATGTGCTGTCGCGATCGGGCCTCGCAGTGACGCTGATGCCGGGTGCACGACACGATGAGCCAATGTGTTGATGTACTGGTGAGCCGACGTCTATCTACCAATGCTGATACGATCGAAGAGTTTGTTGAGACTGTAGGCCGGCAGAGCTGCACTTTGAAACTTATCAGGTGGGCTGAAAAGTTCGTAGGCTGACACATAGATGGCGCTACTAGTATTAAATCCATATGATTTTTAGTTAGCCCTAACCTTCAAAAGACACGTGTATAAATTTAACAGCTGTCGCACTATTAGTTTGTGAGATGTAGCATTTTGAGTGAAGCAACTTTTGTTAGTTTGAAAAAATAGATAAAAAGGAATTTCGTGTGTTAATAAAGCATTGCTTTTTGGCGAAGAAAAATACTGTTGAAGCCAAGCCTTGGCTTGATAAACATTATTTGGGCTCTGCACCAGGAAAATCAACCGTTGAGAAGTGGTTTGCTAAATTTAAACGAGGCGAAATGAGCACCGAGGACGATGCATACAGTGGATGCCCCAAAGAGGCTGTTACCGATGAAACATCAAAAAAGTCCACAAAATAATTTTGGATAACCGTAAAGTGAAGTTATTCGAGATAGCTGAGACCCTAAAGATATCAAAGGAACGTGTTGGACATATCGTGAAAGAATATTTGGGTATGCGAAAGCTCTGTTCAAAGTGGGTGCCGCGCGAGCTCACAATCAACCAAAAACAACAACGAATTGATGATTCTGAGCAGTGTTTGGAGCTGTTCTATCGTAATAAACCCGAATTTTTGCGTCGATATGTGACAATGGATGAAATATGGCTCCATCATTTCACACCGGAGTCCAATCGACAGTCAGCCAAGTGGACTGCATGTGATGAACCGACTCCAAAGCGTGGAAAGACGCAACAGTCGGCTGGCAAGGTTATGGCATCAGTATTTTGGGATGCGCATGGTATAATATTCATCGACTATCTTAAAAAGGGAAAAACCATCAACAGCGACTATTACGTAACGTTATTGGAGCGTTTAAAGGACGAAATCGCGGAAAAACGGCCCCATTTGAAGAAGAAGAAAGTGCTGTTTCATCGAGACAATGCACCATGTCACAAATCAATGAAAACGATGGCAAAATAGCATGAATTGGGCTTCAAATTGCTTCCGCATCCACCGTATTCTCCAGATCTGGCCCCCAGCGACTTTTTCCTGTTCTCAGATCTCAAGAGAATGCTCGCTGGAAAGAAATTTAGCGCCGATGAAGAGGTAATCGCCGAAACTGAAGTCTATTTTGAGGCTAAAGACAAATCGTACTATAAAAATGGTATCGAAAAATTGTATGACCACTATAATCGTTGTATCGCCCTCGAAAGCAACTATATTGAATAATAAAATCAAACCACCTGTTATTAGGATGCACAGAACTTTTATGATCACGCACGAACACTGTGGCGAAGAAAACCGTGCGAGAGCAAAACGCAAGATGGCTGCGTTATACAAAGCAGCCGTTGTCTAGCCACGCAGTCATAGAGCGCTTGCGCGCAGCGACCTGTAGCTTGGCACGCTGACCTAGTGCGCGATTTACTGCTTCTGAGTGTTGCTGTCGCTAAGTGGCAACAGCAAGCAGTCGCCTATGCTAGCCTGCAGTGCACAGTCTAGCTACGCGGAGCAGAATGCTTAAGCATTCTCAAACACTAGTAGATAGCGGAAGTGAAGTGTCTTGTGTCTCGGAGGAATTTTTCCGAAAAAATGAGGAAATTTTGAAAAGTTGCTCAATGCTACCAGTAACATCAACACAGGTGGTCGGAGCGTTTGGAGGGGAGACTAAACGCGTAAAGAAGCAAATTATAGTAGATGCAGAAACATATGGATCAAAAGGCGTTTTGCTATTACTGGTCGTGCCAAAATTGGTAAGGCCGGTATTAATCGGGATCGACGGGATGCTAGCATTGAAAATTTCGATAGATGCCCAACAGCGAATTCTAGCAGTCGGAGATAGAATCGTTGCTGAATTGAGCGGTGGGGTGTGGCGACACGTAGATCCCAAAGAGGTCCGTTCAATAAGCCAAATGAAATGTGTGCCGCGGTAGAGATGAAAGATACTCCCGAGGAGGAGATAAATACTGGCCTATTGGAGGAGGAGTTCGAGAATAAGATAGCGGAATGCCAAGATCTGAGACCGGAAATAAAGCAGGAATTTAAAAGAATTGTCGAAGGAAGAAGAGAGATCTATGACAAACTAACAGGAAGGATGACAAAGTATGAGCATCGACTTTTGCTAAAGGATCCGAAGCCGTACTTTCATGGTTCGTATCCAGTCTCACTGACGCAACGGGAGAGAGTACAGAGAGAAATTGAAAGAATGCTCAGAGTAGGGGTTATACAGAAATCCGAGAGCATCTATATAAACCCACTCATGCCAGATGCTCGTGAATTAAACAATTATTTAATTAATGATTACAAGAATGCACCACCGATCGAGGAGATTTTCCAGCGGTGCGGGGGAAAGACTGTGATGTCAACGCTAGATTTAATTAGCAGTTTCTGGCAAATACCCCTCTATCCAGACTCGCGAAAATACACAGCATTTCAACACAACGGGAAGTGTTATGAATTTACGGTTAAACCGTTTGGTCTGAAGACTAGCACGGCGAGTTTGATAACAGTCCTCGACGTCGTTCTCAAGGGTCTGGATTTTGTGATTAATATCGTCGACAATCTGTTGATATTGTCGACTCCACATGAAGAAACCCTCGACCATTTGCGGGAATTATTTGAGAGATATCAACAGCACGAGATGACATCAAAATTCAGCAAATCACATTTTTTCCGTCAAGAAGTGATTTTTCTCGGACACATTTTCACGACCGAAGGACTAAAACCCAACCCAGAAAAGATAAGAGCGATCCATGAATATCCGCGGCCTCGCACCATAAAACAACTAAGAGCATTTTTAGGATCGATTAATTTCTACATGAAATTCGCGGGTCGCCATGCGCATGAAACAGCACCGTTATTAAATCTCTTGAGGAAAGGTGTTCATTGGAAGTGGGATGAGGCCATGGAAGAAACATTTGAAAAGGTAAAGGATTTAATTTGTGAGAAAATAGTACTCAGATTTCCTGATACTCAAAAACCATATACGCTCACAACAGATGCGAGTGGATATGCGCTTGGAGCAATTCTTTCACAAGAGGATGGTAATGGAGAAGCGAGGGTAGTGACGTTCGCGAGTATAACGCTTAAAGGGGCTGAGATCGGGTACATGACAACTGTGAAAGAGTTGTTAGCAATCGTGCGGGCACTTCAAAAATTTTGGACATATTTAAGGGAGCCCGTATTCAAATAATAACCGATCATAAAGCCCTAGTCTTCTTAAAAACGTCTCGGTTTTCAGCCGAAAGGTTTATGAGACGGGCATTATCCATCCAGGATTACGACATTCAAGTAGAACTCGTCGCGGGAAAATCAAATGTGGTGGCCGATGCATTGAGCCGTGTGAAAGGTAACGATGATGCACCATCGACCGATAGGGAAGGAATCGTGGTGGTCGCGGGAATGCTGACAGAAAAAATTCCACGCGAACTTGCTAGGAAACTAAAATGCATAAAGAATATTCGACGAGAGCAGGAAGACCTACGAATTATTATGGATTTCCTCAGTGAAGAAAAGGAAGGAGAAGAAGAACAAAGATTTAGACTAAAAAAAGGAATTTTGCAAAAGAGATCGAAGAATGGAATTTATGCGGGTTTTGATACTAAAAAAGCATGATCCATGAAATAATAAAGGCGTGCTATGCCATGTACGGACATCGCGGCGCAAGGAAATGTCTGCGGATGCTGGAAGAGGATTTCACGTATCCACACCTTGCAAAAGTAACTCGAAATATACTAGCCACTTGTGATATATGTCAAAGAAACAAAATTGCGATACAAACAAGCTACGCATCAATGCAAACAATAATACCGAAGAAACCGGGGGATTTAGTGTCCATAGATTTCTATGACGATTTCGACCATGGAACACAATTCACCGCGAAAAATTGGTAAACAAAAACTCAAGAACGAGGGTATCATGACCGTGTTTTCATCGATACGTCACCCCCAAGGAAATATTGTCGAACGGGTTAATCGTGAGCTTGGAAGGTTTTGCCGAGTTTTTCTAACTGGTAACCATGCAGGCTGGTTTAAGTGGGTAAAAATAATTGGAGACTGCATAAATGAAAGTCACCACGATACGACCGAATTTACACCGTTGGAACTACAGTGCAAGAAAAAGCCTCTACGGGAATGGAATGAGCAAATGGGCCTAAGGAAGGACGAAGAATATAGAATAACATACGAAATGAAGATTGAGATTGTTAAAGAAAGGATAGAAAAGAAAGACCGGCGGCGAGCGGAGAAATTTGACTCTACTCACAGATTAACAAATTATGAGGAAGGCGATCTAGTTCTGATGAAAGCATTATATGTTTCGGATCCGTTAAAACAATTAACTTCGAAACTTATGCCGTTGTATGAGGGACCGTATAGGATTAAGAAATGCGTAGGCTTGGCGACTTATTTAACTTGTAGACCTAGACAATAAGATAGAAAGCGGTAAATTCCACGCGAATATGTTTGGGAGATATAGGACAGAGACTGAAAAGACAGAGAATAGAGAAGAGGACGATGGACGCAGCGACCAAGGGAAGGAGTGAGATAGCGAGAGGTTAGTACCCGAAATTATAACAACGAGACTAACGCAGGGCCGTACAGGCGCCACACTAATACACCGATGGATAGTCATCGAACCCGGTGTAGAGCCTTACCAACGGAAGCTCGTGACGTCACGACAAACGGCCGTTCCAAGAAGAATGCGCCAATTTCTGAGGAAGTAGGGTAAATCGGAGGAAGAGAGGCGACAAGTAGAGCACCTAACTGGCCGAGGCCGACTGCTGAAGGGGAAATAGGCCATCAGTAGGAGACCAGGGAATGTAGTTATAATAAGAGTGTCGGAAACACTATAAAAGTAATGGGAAACATCAGAACGGGTTACAAACTCGCGAAATATTACAGAAAGTACACAACAAACCGAAACAAAGTGACAATGTACCGGTTCATCGAATACGCGGTTGAATACTTAACCCCGGGAGAGCCATATCAAGCGGAGACAATCAGCATCTAACATCCGGGATGATTTTACATGTCGTTGAAGAAAGACGAGGAGCGGCGGGAGAAGTTGTTGAGTCTGGTGGCAAAATCAAGGAAAGATTACCCAGAGATCCACCGACTTTTGGAGGAAGAAGCGCATGAGGGTCGAGCAGTTTTGTTTTTATTGGAGGACGAGGAGGACGCGGAGAACTGGGCATTCTTCAGAGGGACGATTATGAGGAAGCAAAATAACGAATACGATATCTGGCTGGGGGATTTGGCAAAAACAATCTCAGTACTATTAGACAATTTATACACGTCTCCTCGCCAATATTTAGGCGAACCATATTTTGCGGTCACCGCCACCCTCCACACCTTCGCAACCACAGGAAGGAAGTTGACAACGCACGCTAGGGACCGAATGATCGCGCCAACGGCAAGACAGGTGGTCGATGTCTATATAAACGAAATCGAATCGATTGTGGATGTCGTGTGGATTGAAATGCACGCTTCCCTCGGTGATCGAGGATATGACGTAGAACAGCAGCTAGTTAGGAGCTAGGACACCAGGCAGATAAGAGAAAACCCGGTTTTCCACTATGGCGACGACTCACCCAGTCTAGGACAGACACCATCCAGGCACCAAGCACCAGTGCATCCATTGAGGACCACGGGTTTTCCCAGGAGAACGGGAATGAAAAGGATGAAAGCGATTTGAAGGGGTCAGAGACTTTTTCCCCGAACGAAGCAACAACCGAGAGATCAATTACTGAAAATGTATTGGGTCTGGGAAAAAGTTCGTGGCGTTTTTCTCGATAGATGGCATCAATTGCAAATAAGTCAGGAAACACAGATCGCAGCGACACCACTAAACGCTCGTTAGAACGGTGACACTTCGAGCGTTACTTTGAGTGTATAAACATCGAAATCGGTGCAGTGGTTGGAAAGTTGTTTGCGTTTAAAAAAGAAGAAAAGTAATGAAATATTGAGCTATATTTTGCAATATTATTACGACAAAGGGAAGAACGCTACGTACGCTTGTGAAAAAATTTGTGCTGTGTACGGTGAAGGTACTTTATCAAAATCTGCTGCGCGGAAATGGTTCGCTCGATTTCGTTCTGGTAATTTTTATATGAAAGATGAGTCACGCTCGGGTCGTCCAATCATTGAAAAAGCTGATGAAATTCTTGAAAAAGTCCAGCAAGATAAGCATATCAGCAGTGTCGATATTGGTATGGAGCTAGGCATTGACCACAAAACTGTTTTGAACCATTTACACAAAGCTGGCTACAAAAAGAAGCTTGATGTATGGTTTCCTTGAGAGTTGAGCGCGAAAAACCTGATAGACCGAATTAACATCTGTGATGCGCTGCTGAAACGCAATGAAATCGAGCCATTTCATGTACGACAATCGGAAGTGTCAAAGATCGTGGACAAAGGATGGTGAATCGTCCACCATGAGCTACTTCCAGTTGGTCAGACGATTGATTCTCAACTCTACTGCGTGGCGTAATTGGTAACGTACCAGGCTAGAATTCTGGATTTCTCGGTTCGAACGCGGGCTGTGGCAGTATTTTTTTCACGGTTTCTTTAGAAGTTGAAAATCGTCAGGTCTGGTTCTCTCATCAATTCTTTATGGATGAGTGAGGCAATCAGAGTTGACTAAAAATTAATGATTCGATTGTTAGAGATCTCTCTGAGATCGATAACACAGGAATCCAGGCGGCGCTGACTCAACCCGGGTTGCGACCCGCCAAAAATATTCCATCTTAACATCTGGTCAAATCATTGTCGCATAGATTTACCACTCTAAAGAAACATTAATGACCGCGTATTGATTAATTAATCTGAAAACCAGTGGAATTTTACTAAAAAAACGCCACGAACTTTTTCCCAGACCCAATAATAGCACACACTGACCACATCGAGACTGACAGTGACGCAGACAGGGAAAACGACAGCGACGGGTATTGAATAAAAATATATATATATAAAAAATACTCGTGTCAAACTTATTTGTGTAAATTTACTATAAGCTATAAGGATAGTTGGTAAGATAACCGTGCGAGATCGATAGGATAAGCAAACCCGGAAATAGGAAGAATAACGAAATAAATAGAAAGAAGATAGAATTTAAGGAACAGGCGAGGTTCCGAGAAAGGGGGCATAGATGGTAAGGTGATAGAAGAGATCTTTGGGCGAGCTATTGACTCAACTCTCCCAAAAATCTCGAGGGATGTTGCAACACAGTTACAGCGGGTAAGCTATTGTATTATTTCGGACGGCTATAAGAGCCGAGATTAGGTTCGGAAGCGCAGAGCACTGCGGTCACTAGACCACCGAACCCGGAGCTGTGACAAAAACGAGCTACGTCACAGCTAAAGACTTCCCTCGCTTCCGTAAACAGCAGGTCAGCGACCAGCTGGCCTCGCTTGGCGGCGAGGGGAAGACGGGTGGTGCGGTGACGTATCGCATAAAATTAGAAAAGCGTTATCATTTAAAATAGGAATCGAAAATGATGTAGAGGGGGATGAGGCAGCGGGGAAGGCTATCAAAGAGCCTGCAGGAGGAAAAATGCGCTCTTAGCCCAAGACATTTTAATGCATCGTAGACCCTGACTCTAAATCTCGAATCTTCAATAAGTCTACTACGACGTTTTAAAAATTCTTAAGAAAATCGAGTCGGTGTAGTGGACAACGAGGACAGCACAGAAAGGAAAGACAGGCGAGTGATTTAAACGTTAAGAGAAATAATCAGTGAAATTTGGAAGAAATTAATAGTAATCTCAGTTTGAATAGGTTTTAATAAAATAAAATTAAGCGGATAGCATCAGGCGAATAGAATTAAGTCGCACAGCATTTAAACCGGTAAGATAAGCCAGAAGTGTATAAGCGTGTAGGTTGAAAGAGGATAGTACGGATGTGAAATGAGTGAGAGATTGAGAGAATTATAGGTATAACAGAGATATCGGTGTGAAGAGCGAGTTTGACGCGCTTCGTGTGCGTGTGTGTGTCGAGTAGCAGGCTCACTACCAACGCACGGAACAATAACAAACGGTCGAGCTAGGTGTACCGAGAATCTACGTGAACGCAAGACCCGAAAAGAATTGTAAAAATAATTGCAGGAATTCACGAATTTAAATGCATTGTACTGGCCATCGGTGCCAAGAAACCGAACATTGACAATTTTATGTTTAATTGCCTTTATTAATAAACCCTACTTTTACCTACCTCGAAGTCTAAAATTAATTATCCTTGTGGTCGAGTTCGAATTTCCCCTTGGAAATAAAAATTAATGCTAACGATAAGATATTACCGTTACAACGAATTAAATCAGTTTATAAAAACTGAGAAGAAAGGAGTGATCAATTTTCTTATAACAAGTTGAATCACTTAGACTCAATAAAAAGTAAAAAATCTTTTTAAAAAGGCTTTTAAACGATTTACAACACACACGGTTGAAAGGGAATGATTCATTTTCACGAATTAGATTAATTCACTAAAACTCAATAAAAATGAAAAAATCGATTTTCACGAATTAAATCACTTCTTGAAAAAGCGGTAAAAAAAGGAAAAGTTAGATTTTATGCTTTTAAACGATTTACAACACACACGGTTGAAAGGGAATAGTTCATTTTCACGAATTAGATTAATTCACTAAAACTCAATAAAAATGAGAAAATCGATTTTCACGAATTAAGACACTTCTTGAAAACGCGGTAAAAAGGGGAAAGTTAGATTTTATGAATTAAATCAGTTTACAAAAACTGAGAAGAAAGGAGTGATGATCTTTCATGAAATAAGTTGAATCACTAAAACTCAATAATAAGTAAAAAAATCAATTTTAACGAATCAAATCACTTCTTGAAAACACGGTAAAAAGAGCAAAGTTAGATTTGATGAATTAAATCGAATTACACAGGCGGGTCAATTAACACGAACCAAAGTGACACTTTGTTCAAAATATCTAAATTTCGAAACATAAATTGATTCACGAGATAACCGAATCACTTAGCTCGAACAGGAGAGACATTTTCTCAAGACATAAATTTTCTCAATTTAATTGATCCACGAAAAAACCGATTAATTAATTCGAACAACACGATCAATTTTCTTTATAAAATCACCCTCTTATCGATTTTAATTTACTCGCGACAAAAATTACTAATTAACTTGACATTTTTTTTCTTAAATTCAATTTTCACTAATTCAATTTATTCGTGACAAAAATGAGTGGTTAATTTGAACAAAATGAACACTCTTTTAGAGTCCCGGACGAGCCCCCAATTTTTGTTACGTCATACCCGCACGGTGTTTTTACAAAAACCGACAAATTTAAGACGTTTGAGCCGTTTCGGCGTGAGTTTTCCGTACTCTGATCAAGGAGAATGAATTCTCCCTTTACCACACCTGACAAGAAACACCAAAGAAGCAAGCCCGCTTTTGAGTCTAACCTTTCGGAAAATGACTCGGGACATGGCTGTAACTCGATGATTTGTGAAGTTGTTAAAATTTATTCAAATAACCGAATAAGTGATACACGTACGTTCGCTATCACCGTGCGCGAGCGATCGTTACTTTTCGGCGCAATACTCTTAAAGTGATACTTATGATTCGATAAAACAGTAAAACGAAATAAACAGTGTGGTCTAGTACAAAAGCTTCAGAAAAAAATTGAATTTAATTTCTTCTAGATTCCTTCTTTGAACTTGAGACAAATTCCGAATGATTTACATTAAAAACGAGAAAAAGTAAATTCAAACTGAATTTAGACTGTTCAACCGTTTTTCTACTAAGTACTCATTCTGAATTTTAGCTGGCTCTACATGGTAGAGTTCTTCCGCGGTAGGAGCCTTTTTAGCTCACCAGTTTTTATCGCGACTGATCGAATGCTCGACACTGCGGCTGTACGCAGTGTAAGCTGTCCTCTAAACTACTGCCGAGCTCTAAACTAGGAGCTCCGGTCTCTACTTCCTATTCTCGCTGGCTCCATACTCTTCCTCTCTTGAACTGTGACTCCGACTCTCCTTCTTTCGGGCAATGTCTCGTCTTTATATAGATCCTGGATGTTCTATTTTTTTATACGGGGGATTCTTAAAATAACAATAGCGCTTGGACTTTAGGCTTATCACGATGAATAATTTTTCTTCGTATCGTGGTCTCGTTCGATTCTCGTTCCGAGATGTTCGGAGTGAGGTGACACATCTCATATAAAATGAAGCTACTTCGAATAGGGCTCAGACCTTTTGGCTGATTCACCGAGCCCCTGGTGATTCTTGCTATAATTCTCATCTGATCGCGGTCTCGTTCAACTCTTATTCCGAGTTGTTCGGGCTGAGGTGCAACATCCAATGTAAAATTGAGCTATTTCCAAGAGGGCTCAGACTTTTAGGTGGATCCACCGAGCCCCTGGTAATTCTTGCTGTAATTCTGATCTGATCGCGGTCTCGTTCAATTCTTGTTCCGAGTTGCTCGGGCTGAGGTGCAACGTATCGCGAGGTAGTAGGGGAATTAGTCCTTGCTTCGACGATACGTGCCAAGATAGACAGAGAGAAAAAAGCGATTCGGTCGCCGGTAGAGTCAATATGATTCTCTTTAGTATTACCTTTCCTTCTTTTTTTCTCTTTTCGCTATAGACTATGCATTATTATTTCAATTAAAATTCATATTTGGAGCTTAATTAAACGATACTTGACACGTTCACGCCGGGGCCGAATTTCATGTTTGTCGTTGTGAGGCGGCGGTGATGCACGCCGGCGTGAACGTGTTAATGTCTAAAAAGGCCTTACTGAATCAACATTTCTCAATAGTTTTCCTCAAATCTCGATATCCTCAAGTTCGATATCGTTGGTGAAAATTTGAGATATTGGTGTGACAAGTTTTTACTCGATTGTTAAAGTCGTTAATGAACAATAACGCGTCTTATTAATTTTAAAGAAATGCATTCGATATGTACATATTAAAGTAGTATGTGTACACCTTTGCTCCATCCTACTCCTACCCCACTCTTTCCCCCACCACGCGGCTACCCCTACCATCCCATTTTTCCACCGCGGCGCTACCCACTCTGCTTAACCAATGGCGGTAACGTGGAGATCGTAAAGTGAGGTGGTTCAGGTACTCTGGTGAACAAGGAAGAGTAGAGATAAGAGCAGAATGGAAGAAAGGTGTACACATACTTGAAAAAAGCGATAAAATTAGGTACTTACCTCTGTTGTTGTTGGCGTCCACCTTCCTCTGACTGCGATTTTAAACTCCTATCTCTCACTATCTCACTCATATAAACACACACACACGCTCGCGCGTGGACACTTTCGTAACCGAGCATCGTCTGCTTCAGGAAGCTCGGGGTCCTCGAATTCCACGTCCCCGTCGCCGCCATCGTACCCGATGTTTATTTCGGCATCGAGGACTCCGAACACCCGCTAGCATCGTAACGAGGATATATTGCGAAAAATACGTTCTTGATTGCGCGATCACGAGGTTAAAGACAGACTGAATGCTCGGGATGCTGCTGGTTAATATCACAGGGTTTGAAGATAACAAACCCCCCTCTGAATCATAACTAGGTATGCAGCGCTCTGAATGCAGCGACAGCGGTGTTGCACGTGCGAACCGGTTTGCGCTGTGCTCTTTGCAAAGCGCTTGCTCAGCAGTAAAAGGCGCAGAATATGATACCGTGCCGCGAGAGACCTCGATTATAATTTATATATAATTATAAAATAAGAGACACAGTAAGACGATGTATTGGGTCTGGGAAAAAGTTCATGGCGTTTTTTTAGTAAGGTTCAACTGGTTTTCTTATACAGTCAAAATAAATTTATTTAAACCAAATATGCTCCATTATTATCGACAATGTTTCGCTATTTTTCGGGTAGAGCCATGATGCCATCGGTGATGAACTTCTGTGGTTTCTGGTTGAAAAACTGAATAAAGTGGTTTTCACAAGCTTCTTTTGAAAGCAGCTTAATTCCATTAAGAGAGTTCTGCAGAGATCGGAATAAGTGATAGTCAGAAGGTGCTATGTCTGGACTATACGGTGGATGCATCAAAACTTCCCAATCAAGTTCTGTCAATTTTTGACGGGTCATCAAAGAAGTGTATGGTCGGGCGTTGTCATGATGGAAGACAACACCTTTCCTTCTAATCAATTCGGGTCGTTTTCTTTCAATTGCTTGGCGTAATCTCTCTAGTTGTCCACAGTAGAGTTAAGAATCAATCGTCTGACCAACTAGAAGTAGCTCATGGTGAACGATTCCCTTCCAGTCCCACCAAACACACATCACCTTTTTCGCTGTCAATTCTGGCTTCGCGAGCGCTTGTGACGGCTCACCATCCGTTGTCCACGATCTTTGTCGCTTCCGATTGTCGCACGTGATCCATTTTTCATCACCGGTTATGACACATTTCAGAAATGGCTCGATTTCATTGCGTTTCAGCAGCGCATCGCAGATGTTAATTCGGTCTATCATGTTTTTCGCGCTCAACTTATGAGGAACCCATACATCGAGCTTCTTTTTGTAGCCAGCTTTGTGTAAACTGTTCGAAACAGTTTTGTGGTCAATGCCTAGCTCCATACCAATATCGATACTGCCGATATGCTTACCTTGCTGGACATTTTCAAGACTTTCATCAGCTTTTTCAGTGATTGGAAGACCAGAGCGTGACTCATCTTTCACATTAAAATTACCAGAACAAAAGCGAGCGAACCATTTCCGCGCAACAGATTTTGATAAGATACCTTCACCGTACGCAGCACAAATTTTATCACAAGCCTGCGTGGCGTTCTTCCCTTTGTCGTAATAATATTGAAAAATATAGCGGAATTTTTCATTACTTTTCTCCATTTTCAAACGCAAACAACTTTCCAACCACTGCACCAATTTCGATGTTTATACACTCAAAGTAACGATCGAAGTGTCACCTTTCCAACCAGCATTTAGTGGTGTCGCTGCGATCTGTGTTTCCTGACTTATTTGCAATTAATGCCGTCTATCGGGAAAAACACCACGAACCCAATATTTACAATATTTTCCCGGACCCAATATTTGTTTGTAATTAATCAATATCTTATTTAAATCACTTTACACACATTTACCGTCGCATGCAACATCCCTGCAAACATGGTAATCTTCGCAGGGAGATTTCTTCACCGTTTAATTTATTTTTATCACTGTCCGATCGTCGAGAGGTAAAAGCATTGTAATATTCACGTTCTATTCTATCATTTTTCATTACATTATCGCTAAAGATGGAGGAATACGATACAACATTGTCCACACACATCCGATGTATTACGCTGTAGCTGCTTGAGGCCGTACCGATAGAACTTGCAGTTTCTTCGTAGCCGTGCGAGATGTTGCGGTATAATCGGTGGTACTCGGAGTAATGTAATCGGAGCACAGCGCAAAACGGTACGTACGTGCAAAACCGCTGTCGCTGCATTCAGAGCTCTGGATACCTAGTTATGATTCAGAGGGGGGTTTGTCAACTTCAAACCCTGTGATACTAACCAGCAGCATCCTGAGCATTCAGTATGTCTTTAACTTCGTGATCGCGCAGTCAAAAACGTTTTTTTCGCAATGTATCCTCGTTACGACGCTAGCGGGTGTTCGAGGTCCTCGGCGCCGAAATAAATATGGGGTACGATTGCGGCGACGTGGACGAGGGCTTCGAGGACCCCGAGCTTTCTGAAGAAGACGATGCTCGATTATGAAAATGTCCACGCGTGCGTGTGTGTGTGTGTTTGTGTGAGTGAGATAGTGAGAGATAGGAATTTAAAATCGCCGTCGAAGGAAGGTGGACGCCAACAACAACAGAGGTAAGTACTTAATTTCATTCCTTTTTTCAAGTATGTGTACACTTTTGCTCCATCCAGCTCTTATTTCTACTCTTCCTTGTTCAATTGATCTCTGTGAGCACAGTCTGTGAAAAAAAAAATTCAGTTCAGCAGAGTACCCACACCACCTCACTTTACCATCTCCATGTCACCGACACTGATTAAGCAGAGTGGGTAGCGCGGCGGAGCAAAAGTAGCGCTCGCTGTGCATATTTATCGGAACCGAAATACTCGGAATCATGCCACGCCAAGAACAATAACAAGTGAAGGTCGCAAGTACCGTCTCTCGCAGAGCGAGACATAAACAGTGTTTTTGTATATTGAGCCAGTTCTTCTAAAATCTGAATTTACTTGCTGACCTAACCCGTTGTGCTACAATTAAATGTGTATTCCTTTGAATATTAGCGATCATAATAACTTTGTCCGATGAGAGAATATGGGTTCGGTTTAACCCCGTTAATGAGAGTTGTTGGTTCAAGCGTTGAACGATTGTTATTGAAACTATTGTCTTGCGAGGTAGGGTGCGATCTTGTATTTCTTATATGGAATGTCGATTTATATTTCTTATATTGAATGTCGATTTATGTTTCTTATATTGAAAGTCGATTTATATTTCTTATATTGAATGTCGAAGTATATTTCTTATAATGAATGTCATTGCATTATCGTATGTATATAACATTGCGTGCCGTGGTATGCCGGCGGAGGGTTATTCGTGAATATGTGGGTATAATATTGATTGCCATAGTATGTCGACTAAGGTTTATTTGTGAATATCGGTGTATCAAATTCAAACGGTTTGTATTAGTAGAATATCAGAGCGCGGGGTTGATATACTACCGCAAGTGTTATCAATTCTTACTAACGGCATCGAAATGCCACTATACTACAAGTGGTAGTTGATATTGGAGTTTGTGTAAATGCCACTATACTACTGAAGCTATAGAAAATGTCTGAGTTGTTTCAAATGATTCTATTACCGTAGTGAGTATAACATATCGGTCACGAAAAAACCACTATACTACTGAAGCTAGTCTGTTACCATCCAATCTACGTTGCTAACGACCTGTGATAAATACTTGTAGATCCTCATAATTAATAAAAATAAAAACGGATCCTACCTTACCGATGGAGGGTGTATAAGGAGATCCCTATAATACACAGAAGATGTCTATTTTCTGACCGAATATATAAAATTTGTGTTACAATGGTGATCATGATTTATCGGGTTTAAATCTTTTAACACGGAGACGCGCTGATGGAGACCAAGTTCCACCTTGTGTATATCGATCTATAGACGCTCTTTTGGAGAGTATAAATAAGCTACCTCACGTGGCCGGTCATTTGCGCTTTGAAGCGCTTTCGAGCGGGCAGATCGAAGTGCCGCTCGTATGCGACGATCTACGATACCACGACTTTCGCGTATCGCCCGCTATCGCAAGTCTACTAGGATTCTCGGAAGAGGCCTCTAGGTCTGTAATGATAGAACCGCATTGCGAATACACATGGTCGAGGCCTGCATCTCTCACCGGTGCTATACCAGACGGCATGTTTCTATACACAGATATCTGCGAGAGCTATATTACAGGCGATGTGCAAGCACCCCTCTTACGAGTTGTTCCCATTGATGCTGATGACTGTCAGTATGATTCGATAAAAATTAAATCGTTTTCAACGCCACTATATAAGAGACGAGTTTGGAAATCCTATAGCATTCGAACAGGGAACGTTGAATGTGACACTACATTTCAAAAGGTCCCATGATTGATTGCGCCGCTATGATGATATTGACAGTGTGCAGCACGGATTTGGCAATTCATATTGTCTTGTGGGCAATAAAAAGAATGGTCAATGCGGCTTAAAGATTTTCGAGGCATCGCTTCTTGTTCGTAGAATAAAAATAGCTTCTGGTGTGCTGCTCTCGCATGCTAGAACTCTGGCAAAATCTACGGCTAAATATCCTCTTACGAGAGTCGAGGTAAAGGCCGTTTCAATACGCTCCGGTATTCATGAAGAGACTATCGATAATATCGTTCTAGGTCAATTCCCGAAGCGTATAATTCCCCGTTTTGTCGATAACAAAGCATTTAACGGCGACTTCAGTATGAATCCTCCCAGTTGCCAACATTACAAGATAATGTATTGGTATTTTAAGTTATCATTACCCTTAAAAGGTTTTAGTTCGGACTCGAGCAGGGAGGAAATTAATACAGGCTTCAGTATTAGGTAAAAGTATGGTTTATTAGACAAATGTAATAAATTATACAGATAAATGTTGAACATTTGAATGATAGCTAAATGCACTCCTTTTGATTAAATGTTGGTGATTATGCACCTTACAAAAACTTGACCCGGGCTTACGCGTGCCTATATAATCGTGTCCGCATGAAGTAGGGGATTCGATATTAAATTGTTGAAATATTTTCTCTAATGGTATAACAGGATAGTTCCTATACCAGGCAAGAGAGAATGTTTTCCTACAGGGTTTGCCATCGATAATTTACCTATGCTGGCTATGTTGTTATTCCTAGCCTTCGGAGCTAGCCTATCCTATAAATATATTGAGTAGGCCATAGTGGGGACGGAGCTCTCGTTCGAGCTTTGCTGGCTACGCTATCTACTCGCTGGCCCCGCCCCACAGTAGACGCAGAGCCCGAAATCGTGGCAGAAAAGTCAGAAAAAAATTTTTACAATCGGGATATTTGAGCAGGCAGTCAGGTAGAGGACTAATGGCTGCGTTAAATTGTAAAAGGGGAACCTTTTTCACCGTATACCTTCGTCGCTGCGTCAGTTGGAAGTTAGCCTTCGAGACGAGTGTTCGCATCGCGCGCTGAACGAGCGAAAACTACCGTGACTTATAAAATCGATAACTTTAAAGTGAAGTGTTTTAAATCAATCCGGAGACATGGATACGACTTCTGGAGGTATGTAGAAGATATTTTTACATTGGTTGAGTTTAAAATAAATATGTAAGTTATTGAAGTGTAGTATAAACTACTGCATAAATAAAGTGAAAGAATTTTGTAAACTTATATTTTCAACTATCCGAAAAGTTATACTTTCTGCCATATTCTGCGACAGCCAATGTCTAGGCCTTTAGTTTATTATATAAGCTTGCGAAATTAACAGGAATTAGCTGCCTAGAGCTGCCTAACTTTGTCTGTTATGGTTTTTGGCAACGTAAAACAGGCGGTTGCCGACCGTGCACGCGCGCGCGGCGCCATACGCCATGCCATGGGGCCATTGAACAGCTGCTACTTGAGCAATAGGACTATATCCATACATATACCATATATAATATATATATATATATATACATATATATATACAAAATACAAATTCAAGTAAATCATTTATATATCTATTTTTGTAGACATACAACAATACATATATATGTAAGTATATACTAAAGTAATTAATTTGAATCGTCACATTTTATTTATATTTGATACATTTTTATTATATATATAGGTATATATGGGGCATTCCACGCCAAATCGGACAGTTCAATTTTTTTTCCCTTGATTTTGTCATATTTTCATGTACTCATCAAAAATCGGCTTCTGGTACATTTTGAGATGTTTTTGGTCACCCGTTCAAAAAATATTTGTTTATGTTTTTTTGCTCATAACTTCTTTCATAATAGTCTAAATTCAATTTTTTTTTCATAACTGTTGTTTTTTATGTACTTTTCAAAAAAAAATACGAATAATTATTGCGGCTACTTATTTGTTACAATAATTAAAATTCATTAAAATTTTTATCTGATCCTTCAACACAAATTCTATACAATTTTATGTCTTTATTACAGGGTCCCATTACGAAGGAGTACATTTGACAAGGAAAGAATTATATCTTATTATAAAGGATAATTTGAACGATAATTTCGCTACGTTATTGTTTGGCTTTCTGATTCGCAATCAGTCACTTTCACAACCCGCGTATATCAATTTTGTTCAATTCAATTATAATAATTAAAATTCAAATAACTAATGCAAGTTATATATCATTGTATACGAAAACGTCATACTAAATAAGTAAATTATTTCATCCTTTTTTGAGTGGTACGGCATCAGGGAGTTTTTTTGAAATTTTTTTATTTTTTTTAACATACTTGTCCGCCATATTGGATCAGCCATTTTGTTTACAATAATTTGGCTTTCGGATTCGTAATGAGCGACCCTCAAAACCCACATATAGCAGTTTTTGTCAAGATCGGACACCTTTTTAACATTCATGTCCGCCATATTGGATCGGCCATTTTGTTTACAATAATTTGGCTTTCGGATTCGTAATAAGCGACCCTAAAAACCCGCATATACCAATTTTTGTCAAGATCGGACACCTTTTTAACATCCATGTCCGCCATATTGGATCGGCCATTTTGTTTACAATAATTTAGCTTTCAGATTCGTAATCAGCGACCTTAAAAACCCCTGCATACCAATTTTCATTCCGATCGGAGGTTATTTGTATTTACTGCCACGATTTCGGGCTCTGCGTCCACTGTGCGCCGCCGCTGTGGTGGAGGCGCCAGCGCAATGCATCCTTGGTGCATCGGCGCATCGGAACCGTGACAGGAGCGTCCCTAGCTAATTTTTAGGGTGTTTTTTAAGTCCCCATGGATTTAATATATTTTTATCCATACCACTTGATTTTTATTCGATGTTAGATCTTGTCAACTCGGATGCTGGGCTGTTTGAACGTTTGTTGGCTTAGTAGTTGGCCTGGGAAGATGTTCGTTTTAGCTGGCTCAGAGGTATCAGGCCTGGTCCTTGGAGTGGTGCGGTTGAAGATGCTTCTCCTTGGGTTGGCTAGGTGGTCCTCCTTTTAGCTGGTTGGCTGGTCCTCTTTTGGTTGGTTAGCTGGTCCTCCTTTGGTTGGTTCTGGATGTTGGCGAAAGTCTGTGAACAGAATGCTCTCCGACTGTGGTATGTCGTGTCCTTTTATACCGACTTCCCCACTCTTCTTCCAAGCTCTGCCGGTATAGCAGGGTATTACTTTATCTAATAGTGGTCCTGTAGCCCATTTGTCTCGTTAATTTCTTTTCCTTGATTATAGTGATTTAACGTGTTCCTCGTAGATTGTTTTTCACACCTGTCTCGAGACTATAAGCTTACTGCTTGGCAGTATCACTATAGCTTAAATAACGGTAGTTTATCGTTGGTCTTCATAAGTGTGGGTATAGTATGGTATGGATATACGTGTTTATATATGTAGATCTAGTTCAGGCTAGTTACTCTGGCTGTATATAATCTATCTATCTATCTATATATATATATATATATATATATATATATATATAAGGCTTTGTCCTGACTGACTCATCAACGCCCAGCCCAAACCCCTGAACCTACAACCATGAAATTTGGGGTGTATATTCCTTTCATGGCGTAGACACCCGATAAGAAGGGAATTTTAGAAATTCCACCCCTAAGGGGGTGTAAAAGGGTTAATACACCTTTGTTATTTTATTATACGCGGTCATATGTTTCTTAAGAGTGATAAATCTAAGCGACAATTGATTTGACCAAATTTTTTTTGATGGAAAATTTCTGGCAGTTCGCAACCCAGTTAGAGTCAGCGCCACCTTAGATCCCTGTGTTATCGATCTCAGAAAGATCTCTAACAATCGAATCATTAATTATTTTTGTCAACTCTTAAGAAACATATGACCGCGTATAATAAAATAACAAAGGTGTATTATTTGACATTAAAATAGAGATCGTGAATTGATGTTGCTAGAGCCACGGTGGCGTAATTGGTAACGTACCAGGCTAGAATTCTGGAGTTCCCGGTTCGAACCCGGGCTGTGGCAATATTTTTCACGATTTCTTTAAAAAGTAAAAAATCGTCAGGTCTGGTTGCCTCATTAATTCTTAATGAATGAGTGAGGCAATCAGAGTTGACAAAAATAATTAATGATTCGATTGTTAGAGATCTTTCTGTGATCGATAACACAGGGATCTAAGGTGGCGCTGACTCTAACCGGGTTGCGAACTGCAAGAAATTTTCCATCAAAAAAAAATTTGGTCAAATCAATTGTCGCTTAGATTTATCACTCTTTGTAAAAGGGTTAAATATATTTTTACGTACTTCTCAATTTCTCTTAGGCACGATGAGATATCGCCTTGGTTTTCGCTTGCAAATGTTACTCATACAAATGTTTAAAAAACAATTTTAGGATTTTTAAAAATTCCACCCCTAAAGGAGTGTAAAAGGGTTAAATATGTTTTTACGTATTTCTCAATATCTCTTAGGCACGATGAGATATCGCCTTGGTTTCTGCTTGCAAATGTTACTCATACAAATGTTTAAAAACCAATTTCAGGATTTTTAGAAATTTCACCCCTAAGGGGGTGTTAAAGGGTTAGAAACTGTAGAAAGTGTTTGAACGGTTTTTTTTTAATTCTATCCCTAAGGGAGTGTACAGGGTTGTTTTTCGTATATTTCTCAATTTTCCTTGCAAAGGTTACCAATACAAATTTGCGTTTTCTCAAATTCTGTCAAGCATGATAAGATTCTGAGTTTATTTTCGCTTACGAAAGTTGTTTACGCTTTTACTGCAAAATATAATTCAGTATTTTGTCCTAAATAGCCCTTAAAATGCCAAATTCAGATTCGGTTGAAAAATAAAAAAATTAAATAAATACCATGTCCAGCTCAAACCTCTGGTGCTAGAATCTTAGTTTTTGCTTACGAAGGTTGTTTATGTTTATAATTAGAGTATTAATTGATATTTTGCCCTAATCGTCTTTAAAGGTTTAAATTCAGATTCAGTTGAAAAATTAAAAAAATAAATAAATACCACGCTCAGCCCAAACCTCTGGTGCTATATACAATACTCACATCTTTTTGGAAAAAACTTTCGTGATTGTCCGTGTCCATTTCGGATGCTTTGACACACTTGCTTTGAAATATGATACAGTTTAAATGTGAGTGTCGCTAAATGAACAATATTTTTTCGATTCGAGATATCGTACATGTTTCTACATTCAGAGAGACGAAAACAAAAAAAAACGAAAATTGAGGAACACAATCTGACATATTATACAAGAGAGATAATAGCGAGAAAAACGAAAGCGACGTAAGAAGTACACGTTACAAAAACAGGCATTATACGTGGCGTTTTAAACTCGTGCAACGCGCGCGAGAATTCACTGTCCTACTTCGGGCCTTCGGAATCACAACACAAGAGAGATAAAGAGAACGAGAGAGCGAGAGTGAGAGAGCGAGAGCAAGATAGAGACGAACAAGGTATGTAAAAATCATTATGTTCATAAAGTCGCAAAACTACCATTATACCGACGTTCAATAAAAACGACAGATTCCAATTAATCTGTAAATTAAATAGATCTTACAAGACACGAGACAGACGTGGGAAAAAAACGCAAAAGACGAATTTTAAATTCGCACAACGCGCATGAGAATTCTCAGTACCACTACAACATCTTCCCAAGTACAACACGAAAGAGAGAGAGAGAGAGAGAGAGAGAGAGAGAAACATAAGATATTTAAGACACGCAAGAGACGTAAGGTACGCAGAAGACGTAAGGTATGTGAAACGTATCCCTATAACGTTCGTTATTGTATTTACAAGACATATTTACAAGACCCATAAAGTGAAGAGAGAAGAGAGGAGATTTAAAAAAATAGCAATTTATAATTAAAAAAAATAATATGAAATTAGATAAAAGAAAATATTTAAAAAATATTATTGAAATAAGATAAAATAATATTTAATTCATTCAGAAATACCTTTCAATATAAAAAAATGTCAATAGAGTATTTAGAAATTGATGGGGAAAGGGTACCACATACTATTGTTCCGATAACAGGAGATGGAAACTGTTTGTTTAGATCTCTTTCATATGTAAAATGTATAATACCCAATTAATGGCTAGAGAAGTACGCGAGGTAATCGTAGAGCACGTTAAAAATAATTGGGAAGAGTTTTCTATCTTATCTCATAATAACGAGGGAGACAACTATACTAGCTCAAATGAATATTTAACACAAATGTCAGAACAATTTACTTATGGTGGTACATGCGAACTGGTAGCAACAGGCCAAATATTTGATTTTATATTCGAGGTATATCGTAATGGAAAACTATATGAAAGTTTCGGTAATAGAGGTCACGATGTAGGGAGATTACGTTTTACGCAGGACCTATCTAAAGGACATTTCGATGTATACTTACAATATGAAAAAAAAGACATGTTTAATGAAAAACAAAATTTTCAAGAAGAATATGACAGAAATTTAAATAATCAATTACCACAATCAACAACAAAATTACGCTTGGTAAACAAAGAGCAAGATGTACTAATGATATAAGAAAGAAACAACTAAGGGATGCGGCAAAAAAATATGCACAGAATCATAAAGAGGTGCATCGTGCAGCAACAAAATATCAGAAAAATCATCCAAATGAGCATAGAGCAAAAGAATCAAAATATGAACAAAACAATTTTCAAAAACGAGCAGAAAGAAGAGCAATTTTATGGAAAGATAAAGCAAATGCCGGTATGACATAGCATATGAAACAGATAGCACTGTAGCAATAGATAAAATAAATCAAAAGTGTCAATATTGCAATGCTTTAAAATGGAAAGATGAGACACCTGGCATGTGCTGCAATGCTGGAAAAGTGCAACTACAGCCATTTGAACAATTTCCAAAGCCAATGTATAGTTTAATAATGGGAAAACACCCATTACATGTACATTTTATGGATCGTATAAGAAAATATAATAATTGTTTTTGTGTGACATCATTTGGAGCAAAACAAATTATAAAAGAAGGTTACAATCCAACATTTAAAGTGCAAGGACAAGTCTATCATTTAATTGGAAGTCTGCTGCCAACAACAATAGAGGATGCCAAATTTTTACAAATTTATTTCGTAGGAAATGATGAAAGGGAAGCTCAAATAAGATATAGCAATTGTCTTGATATCAATCAAGGTTTAATCAAAGAAATACAGAAAATGCTACATAATGTAAATAGTTACATAAAATATTTGAAAACAACTCTTGAAAAAATAGCTTTAACCTGTGAGCAATTTAAAATAGTTATTTATGCAGAAAGAAAGCCAAAAAATGCTCATAAAGGACTATTTAACGAACCAGTAGCAAATGAAGTAGCACTGATTATTGTTAATTAGATTTCGAAGAACGAGATATTGTGATACAGAGCAAAAGTAATAAATTAAAGCGCATAAGTGCAATTCATCGAACATACGATGCACTTGTAATATTTAATATTATTTTATTATATTTACATCTATATTTCAAGTTAAAATTAGAAACATATAAATAGTTTTGAAGGTTTTCACAATAGTAATCCACTCGAAATTCGATTGTTCTTTCGATTCTTATTTAAGGCTCGCTTGCCTACGTCAAATCAGAATACAATGAAAATTAATTTTGCCGACAGCTTTTACTTATCTTTTAATTAGGAGATCGTTATCGATTGATTGATGGCTCTTTCCTTTAAACTCTGGGGCTCGCAGATTCTCAGACCTCGTTGACAGTAGGAGATTGGGTGATTTGGCTGGCCTAGCCGGTCCACGAAAATATGTATAATAATCCTCGTCCCATGAAAGTGTGAGGTCTTCGTTATTGAATGTAGAAGCGTCCTTCTCACTCGACGTCCCCAGAGAGAAAGAGGGTGAGCGCACAGAGCTTATTACGCAGTACACCTACTTTAAGTGCTTGATCATGCGCGTTCGCGTATATAACATCTCGTTGAGTCCGATACATCGATTATAGCTCTTGGACTCATCGAAATTCGGCGTGAAATATATAAATGGGAGCTACATAAGGATTCGCCTCTTACAATACCCCCCTTTTTCTGCGTACGGTCGAACAAAACGATCAGAGCAGAAAACTATATATGTCGGAGTCAAACACACATGCGCACTCAAAATTTATCAACTTAATCTTACACTCATGCATTTATTCTAACATACTTCATAACGTATAATATTCTACATCGCTATATTCTAACAAACTTCTTTCACCTCATCTTCGGACCGGGGAATTGAACAGTCAGCCAAAGATTACCAGTCAACTGGGCCATCACAAACGATCGTTCGCTCATCTTTCCGAGACGTAATATTTTCGCAGATTGAGGCGATTATAGGTACCATATTCTTTACTATCATCCTTGGGATCGACCAGTATAAAAGCGTTTTCTCCTATTCGTCGAGCTATCTTATAAGGGCCCTCAAAGAGGTGGAAGAATTTTTTAATAACCTTGTCTAGAGCATTCGACAAGTGTTTTACCCTTAATAAAACCAAATCACCAACTGTTAGTGGAACTTTAGAGACCTTTTCTTTTTGAGATCGCTTACGTGCCTCGAAATTCCTTTGCATGTTTTCGTGAGCTAAGGTAATCAAATACTGATGTGATTTTTGTTCTCTTTCAGGAAATGAGATTAATTTGTGAATTTCCTCCTGTACTGGGGTACCAAAATGCAATTCTTGAGGCGAAATCGCCGTGCTCTGATGGACGGTGATATTCAATATTTTTTCTATTGATGGAACATATTCAACCCACTTTGTGTGTTTTTCAGCACACAATGTCCGAAATAAACGCCCCAGCTCTCTCATAACGCGCTCGGTTGGGTTGGACTGCGGGTGTCTAATGGAACTATATAATATTTGAACACCTTCCTCTTTAAGCCGTGTTTTCCAAAGATTTGAGGTAAACTGAGTACCGTGATCCGAAAGAATTCGCTTCGGCTTACCAAATCTTGGGACAAACACTTCAAAAATTCTCTTCAAGCTCGTTCGCGCAGTGGCATTTTTCATCGGAAAGAGAGTAACGTATTTCGAAAACGCGTCCAATAATACTAATATATATTGCATTCCACCTCTTGCTCGCGGAAGTGGACCATAAAAATCTATTGTCACTAATTCATTCGGTCCCTTCGACGGAACATAATTGAACTCTCCTTCCATTGATATATTAAGGTATTTAACTCGTTGGCAAATGTCACAGCATAAGACTAATTGTTTAACTTCTGTCTGCAATCCCTTCCAATAATAAAATTTTTTTAAGTGACTAAGTGTTTTATATACTCCCGGGTGTCCTAATTTTACATGGATCGCTTTAATTAATTGACGTTGTAGATTTTTTGGTATTACGAGTCTCCAATTTGCACTTTTTCTATCACGATGAAAAAGGATATCCTTAAAGACCAGTGTATTCGCATCCACCCCCCTCGAGTTGTATGCATCAAACATTCGCTTCAAGTCTTTATCATTCCGTTGCAGATCCTCAAGCTTTTTAAACTCATGAGAGAGATTAACATCATCTGTTAAAAGTGCCATTATTTTAAATGATGTTTCCTCCTCATTACTTGTCGGAGCGAATGGTCGATGCAGCAACGAGATTATCATACTGTTAAAGGTATCAGCGAGAAACTTGCCCTCGGGATGGCGACTAAAAAAATCTGCAACCACGTTATCTGTACCGCGACAATACGTAACGACAAACGAATATTGCTGGAGTAGAAAAATCCATCTATTAATTCGTGGGCTCAAAAAACTAGCAGAGAGAAGAAAGGTTAGACTTTTATGATCCGTAACAATCTCGAAGCATCTCCCAATTAAGTAGACTCGAAATTTGTTTACAGAATAAATAACCGCCAACAATTCCTTCTCCGTAGTTGTATAAATGCTTTCTTGACGGGTTAAGCATCGACTAACCACTGAAATAACATTATGATCACCGATCTCATCAATTTGATAGAGGATTCCACTGACCCCGCGGTCACTTGCATCCGTCTGCACTCGATAAGGCGCTCCGGGGATTGTATGTTTCAAGCCTATGCATTTTGTAAAATCATGCTTTAACTGCTTAAAAGCTTCGGAATGTTTCGAACTCCAATTCCATATTTTTCCTTTAGTCAATAATTCGCGCAAAGGATCGACAGAATTGCTATGCTTCACGTTAAATTGCCTGTAGTAATTACATACTCCTAGGAATTGCTGCAATTCTTTTTTGTTTCCGGGTTCCTCAAATGTGAGAATTTTTTCGAGTTTACTTGGATCCGGTACTATCCCCTTAATAGAGATATGGAACCCCAGGAATGGTACTTGTTTTTGAAAAAACATACATTTAGATAATCTCAATGTTACATTAAAATTTCTCAATCTTACGAAGATCGCATTTATTACACTGATGTGCTCTTCAAACGTCTGTGTAGCAATTAAAATATCATCGATATAGCATGAGATGTATTTATCAAAGTCGTTTTTCAGCGCTAAGCTTAACGCTCGCATGAATCCGCTGCCCGCTGTTTTTAACCCAAATGGTATCCTACAAAATTGATAGAGTTTTGACCCGAATAAAAAGGCTGTAAATGGCCGAGACTCTTTGTGTATCGCTACTTGCCAATATCCATGAGTTAAATCAATTTTTGAAAAGAACCGAGCCCCTCTATACTTTTGTATCAGGAGTACAAATTGAAATTGCGGGATTTTTTTCTATTTTTGAACGTTTATTCTGAAAAAATGGTAACAAATGAATTATTGAAAGTATTGTCCATCGCTAGCCACAACTTTTTCCCATCTTTCTGGCAATTTACGGATACCGTCGCGAAAAAATTCGGCCGGCTTGGCTGGTATCCAGTCATCGACCCATTTTTGGGCTTCTTCGTAAGAATGGAAGCGCTGGTCAGCTAGGCCATGTGTCATCGATCGGAAAAGGTGGTAATCGGAAGGAGCAATATCTGGGCTATACGGCGGGTGGGGTAAGACTTCCCATTTCAGCGTTTGTAGGTATGTTTTGACCGGCGCTGCAACATGTGGCCGAGCGTTGTCATGTTGCAAAATTACTTTGTCGTGTCTTTGCTCGTATTGTGGCCATTTTTCTTTGAGTGCGCGGCTCAAACGCATCAATTGAGTTCGGTATAGTGCTCCTGTGATGGTTTCGTTCGATTTCAATAGCTCATAATACACCACACCCAGCTGGTCCCACCAAATACAGAGCATGAGCTTGGCGCCGTGAATATTTGGTTTGGCCGTCGATGATGATGCATGGCCGGGGTAACCATATGATTTTTTGCGCTTCGGGTTATCGTAATGGATCCACTTTTCATCACCAGTGACAATGCGATGCAAAAAACCCTTCCGTTTTTGCCGTTCGAGCAGCAGTTCGCATGCAAAAAAACGGCGCTCGACGTCTCTCGGCTTCAGCTCATACGGCACCCAATGTCCTTGCTTTTGGATCATTCCGAGGGCTTTTATACGATGGGAAATGGCTTGTTGTGTCACTCCCAATGAATCTGCGAGCTCTTGTTGAGTTTGACACGAGTCTTCATTGAGTATTGCCTCCAATTCAGCATTCTCAAACTTTTTCACTTGGCCCGGCCGCTCTTTGTCCTCAACGTCAAAATCACCACTTCTAAACCGCACAAACCATCTCTCGCACGTTGAAACCGATGGAACATGACTCGGATAAGCCTCGGAGACCAATCGATGTGCTTCAGCAGCACTTTTCTTCAAATTAAAGAAGTAAATTAAAACTTCCCGCAAATGCTGTTTTGTTGGCACGAAACTCGACATATTGAGAGCTCAAAAAAACTATGAATTTGACACTGCGACAAATTGACACATACTGAAAATTAAAGCTATAAGACGTAGCTTTGACATGAACATAGTCACAGTACTGCCTGATGCGTATAGCGTTAGTAACGCCATCTGTTATCAAACCCGCATTTTCAATTTGTACCCCTGATAATAGTTCATTTATGAGCGGTGGAGATTCATGATCATCTTCGATCACCGCATTTAGGAATCGCGCATCCAAGCAAACTCGAATCGTTCCATCATCCTTTTTCACTATTCGTAACGGATTGCAGTAAGGACTAATGGCACGTTCAATTATTCTGTCTTCGATCATTTTGTCTATTGCTATGGCAGTTTGTTCTCTTAATTGAAACGGGATTGGGTATGTTTGTCTAATACTAGGCCGATCTTTCTTTAGTTTAATGCAGTGTTCGTAACCTAGGACACATCCTGGTTTATCAGAAAACAGCAACCTTGAATTTTGTAAAATGTTGTGGAAGATTCCCTTCTGTTCCTCATCAAGCATAGTTAGTTTACACGCAACCGTTCGGAGCTCATCGGAGAAATCTGCTCGGCCCTCATTAACTCCCTCACTCTTACAAATGTCTATGACATCCCTAGATTTGACTTCTTTTATGATTTTCTCACTCTGTTCAGGTACTGCATTGATCGTCACCTCTTTTTCGTGGGACTCTACGCTTAAATTTCCTGTACTCTGCTCCAGGTTCTCCACATGTGTCCCAGACAAATAGGGAACTGTCTCAGAGTGTAGATTTATTACATAAATATAAGTGGTCAAATCCTTCTGAGAGCAGATAAGTCTCTCCGACGGGGCCCGATCGAACAATACCGATGAGGATGAAAGGACCCTATCCCTTAATTCAATAGTATTACTTTTATAATTCAAGATTACTTCATTTCTAGATAGCCAATCATGTCCCAAGATTACGTCAGAAGATAAATACGGAACCACGAGGAAAGCATATCGCAGAATCATGTTCTCTATCGTGATTTCTATATAAATTTGACGCTTTATCGAAGTCATTTTCTTTCCTATTGCCGTTGAAACGATGAGATTAGCTACCGGTAATACGCTCAAAGATTGTAAATCAGCCAAATCATTGTAAAATTTTTCCGAAATGGCTGTCACCTGGCTACCAGTGTCTATCAGTGCGATAATTTTTTGTTTTCCAATTGTTATTCTCAAATGTGGAGATCTAGCTAAATTTTCCGCACTTTTATTGTCCATTTGGTCCTTATGACCATCGATTCCGGTTTTTAATTCATCCACGAAATCAAAGTCTTGACGACGCGACAAAGGACCTACATTTATCGCATCGGTATTCAGTTTAAATTATTCGAATTCGGATTTTCATAGGCATTTCTCATGTTTTCCATCGGTCGATGATTGACCATTATCGATCTAGTTGGTGGGGGAAGACTAGTATCCGGCATAGCGAATCGTGGGTTGTAGTTTGAATGATAATTCTGGGAGTTGTTTTGTGGATAGTTATTTATATAACGCGAGTGTGTCTGCGCCTGATTGTACCTATGTTTGTTGTGATTCCTATATTGACTTTTCGGATTCGACGAGCTATATTGAAGCTGTTTAATTTTCGGAGCCTGATATCGTTGAAACCCATTGTTAAGCATATGTTTATTTTCGCGTTCTCGTTCCATCCTAACACCATCAAGATTTGCAAGTGATTGACCGATAACTTTATCGTCTGAATAGTCGATTGTAGCTAAGGTTTCTTTTACCCACGCGGGATATTGCTGGATAATATTATAGTTTACTTCATATGCTGTTAATTTTGGAATAAAATATCTTGATTCCTTCACTTGACGATAGTAATACGTTTGCATTGGTTCATTTCGAGTTTCATATCTTTTACTCATCCAGGAATTTTTAAAATAAACCCTTATGGGTATTGAATAAAATTCGGCCAAAAAAAGTTCTCTAAAATTTTCATAATTCTCAATATTATTATGTAAGTCCATCCACAGACTTGCTTTACCCTCTAACGCATGTTCCGCTACCAATAACTTTCGATCGGCTTTTATATTTTTTGTTTTAAAAAATTTTTCCAGCCCCTCCAAAAATTCTACCGGATTCTGTTCATTATCGTTACCAAATTTTGGCATTTTAATGTCTAAATGTAGATTCTGTACGTTACCAATAATCGCCGAAATCTGCTCCGCGTTAACTTGCTCAGCACTACTGCGTGTGTCTACCAAATTCTGCTGAGTTTGTGTGTGTTGACCGCCTGCAAGTTGAATCTGGAGATCATGACGCATTTTCTCTATTTCTTGTCGCTGTCTGTTCAAGTCCTCTCGTTCCTGTTCCATTTCACGTCGACGAATCTCGTCTCCGTTTGTCACACTATCTTTCGGTGTCACAGGCATTTTTGTTTGTTTACTCTTACTCCTTTCTCGGTATCTAAAGTCAATAGAAGTTTGCTTTGTAATTCTGCCTGATTTAGTCACATAAATTTTATTCTCATCTTCAGCCATATAAAACCAACATTCTCACAAAGATATTCAATTTATTTGGTACGCATTTATTTCGTGTCCACCACGCAATTATTTATGATTTACCTTATTGCGTCAAGCCACTATGTTCGGGCGCCATTTGTAATATTTAATATTATTTTATTATATTTACATCTATATTTCAAGTTAAAATTAGAAACATATAAATAGTTTTGAAGGTTTTCACAATAGTAATCCACTCGAAATTCGATTGTTCTTTCGATTCTTATTTAAGGCTCGCTTGCCTACGTCAAATCAGAATACAATGAAAATTAATTTTGCCGACAGCTTTTACTTATCTTTTAATTAGGAGATCGTTATCGATTGATTGATGGCTCTTTCCTTTAAACTCTGGGGCTCGCAGATTCTCAGACCTCGTTGACAGTAGGAGATTGGGTGATTTGGCTGGCCTAGCCGGTCCACGAAAATATGTATAATAATCCTCGTCCCATGAAAGTGTGAGGTCTTCGTTATTGAATGTAGAAGCGTCCTTCTCACTCGACGTCCCCAGAGAGAAAGAGGGTGAGCGCACAGAGCTTATTACGCAGTACACCTACTTTAAGTGCTTGATCATGCGCGTTCGCGTATATAACATCTCGTTGAGTCCGATACATCGATTATAGCTCTTGGACTCATCGAAATTCGGCGTGAAATATATAAATGGGAGCTACATAAGGATTCGCCTCTTACAATACCCCCCTTTTTCTGCGTACGGTCGAACAAAACGATCAGAGCAGAAAACTATATATGTCGGAGTCAAACACACATGCGCACTCAAAATTTATCAACTTAATCTTACACTCATGCATTTATTCTAACATACTTCATAACGTATAATATTCTACATCGCTATATTCTAACAAACTTCTTTCACCTCATCTTCGGACCGGGGAATTGAACAGTCAGCCAAAGATTACCAGTCAACTGGGCCATCACAAACGATCGTTCGCTCATCTTTCCGAGACGTAATATTTTCGCAGATTGAGGCGATTATAGGTACCATATTCTTTACTATCATCCTTGGGATCGACCAGTATAAAAGCGTTTTCTCCTATTCGTCGAGCTATCTTATAAGGGCCCTCAAAGAGGTGGAAGAATTTTTTAATAACCTTGTCTAGAGCATTCGACAAGTGTTTTACCCTTAATAAAACCAAATCACCAACTGTTAGTGGAACTTTAGAGACCTTTTCTTTTTGAGATCGCTTACGTGCCTCGAAATTCGATTGTTCTTTCGATTCTTATTTAAGGCTCGCTTGCCTACGTCAAATCAGAATACAATGAAAATTAATTTTGCCGACAGCTTTTACTTATCTTTTAATTAGGAGATCGTTATCGATTGATTGATGGCTCTTTCCTTTAAACTCTGGGGCTCGCAGATTCTCAGACCTCGTTGACAGTAGGAGATTGGGTGATTTGGCTGGCCTAGCCGGTCCACGAAAATATGTATAATAATCCTCGTCCCATGAAAGTGTGAGGTCTTCGTTATTGAATGTAGAAGCGTCCTTCTCACTCGACGTCCCCAGAGAGAAAGAGGGTGAGCGCACAGAGCTTATTACGCAGTACACCTACTTTAAGTGCTTGATCATGCGCGTTCGCGTATATAACATCTCGTTGAGTCCGATACATCGATTATAGCTCTTGGACTCATCGAAATTCGGCGTGAAATATATAAATGGGAGCTACATAAGGATTCGCCTCTTACACACTACAATATCCACTAATGTTTTGTCGTGGCGAGGATGGATATTATATTGCACTGCCACAGCGTGATCCAATAAATAAAAAACCACTAAATAAAACAGATTCTGCAGCAAATTACTATTCGTACCGCATTATGGTGAGGCAAGGAGAGAACAATCATTTGATATATTATCGCTCACTATTTAGTCAATATATGGTATATATGTACCAGGTGTATGCATAAGTTTTTTCCGGTTTAACTAAGAGATGGCGCCAGCGAAAAGTACGCAGCGTATTAATTTGACACATACGTCATTTTGTTCGTCTGACATTAACCTACAAACACACACAAGTTGAGTCCGCCAAAAACTAGCGTCTTTGTTTTATCGTTCAGTGATCATGTCGAGTTTTGTGCCTGAAGAAGAACATTTGCGGCACGCATTGCTTTTCTTATTTAATCAAAAGAAAAAGGCTGCTGAAAGTCAACGTTTGCTGGTAGAAACATATGGTGAACACACTCCATCGATTAGGACATGTGAGACATGGTTTCGACAATTTAAAAGTGGTGATTTCAATGTGAAAGACAGTGAGCGCTCTGGTAGACCACAAAAATGCGAAGACGAGCAATTGCAGGAGTTATTGGATGATGACCCAACTCAAACTCAACGGCAATTAGCAGAAACATTACATGTGTCACAAGAAACAATCAGCAGACGTTTACGAGTAATGGGGAAGATCAATAAGCTCGGTAAATGGGTCCCACACGATTTGAATGAACGTCAAATAGAAAATCGCAAAGTCACTTGTGAAGTGCTGCTTCAACGCCATGAAAAGAAATCATTTTTGCATCGAATTGTGACGGGTGACGAAAAATGGATTTATTTTGAAAACCCGAAGCGGAAAAAATCGTGGCTTTCACCTGGCGAAGCCGGTCCTTCAACACCAAGGCCAAATCGCTTCGGCAAGAAGACCATGCTCTGTGTCTGGTGGGACCAGAGCGGTATTGTGTATTATGAACTCTTGAAGCCCGGCGAAACCGTTAATACACAACGCTATCGCCAACAAATTATTAATTTAAACCACGCATTAATCGAAAGACGACCGGAATGGGCCAGAAGACATGGCAAAGTGATTTTGTTACACGACAATGCGCCATCTCACACAGCAAAAGCAGTGAAAGACACCTTGAAATCGCTTGGATGGGACATCCTTCCGCACCCGCCGTATTCGCCAGACCTGGCGCCATCTGACTATCACCTCTTCGCATCAATGGGGCACGCGCTCCCGGAGCAGCACTTCAGCAATTTCGAGGAAGTTGGAAAATGGCTCGACGGATGGTTTGCCGCAAAAGACAAGCAGTTTTTCTGGCATGGTATTCATAAGTTACCTGAAAGATGGGCGAAATGTGTAGAAGCCGATGGCCAATATTTTGAATAAAACAAAAATTAATTTCCCTTGAAAATTGCGTGTTTTTTTTACCAAAAAACCGGAAAAAACTTATGCATACACCTGGTATGCCAAAATAGAAACTGAGAGGTTAAGATATATCAGAAACAACAACAAAAAATTGAGAGCAGAAAGTTATGTTCACCTTAGCGATGCTATAGGGAGACATGATGCAAATGCAACAAAACTTGGGATGGTGATACTACCGTCAACTTTCACTGGGGGACCTCGATATATGCATGAGCGGACTCAAGACGCAATGACATATGAGTATGTTCGTCATCACGGTCGTCCTGATTTATTTATCACTTTTACATGTAACCCAAGGTGGAAGGATATTACAGATGCATTAATTCAAGGACAAAAATCACATGATCGTCACGACATCATAGCAAGAGTTTTTCATTTAAAAATAAAGAAAATGATGTCAATATTAACCAAAGGAAAATTGTTTGGAGGAGTAAAATGCTTTATGTATTCAGTGGAGGGGCAAAAACGAGGACTGCCTCATATTTATATTCTTTTGTGGTTAGAGCAACGCATTTATTCAGACATGATAGATAAAATAATCAGTGCAGAAATACCAGATCAAATAGAAGATCCAATCTTATATGATATAGTAAAAGCAAATATGATACATGGCCCATGTGGCAATTTAAATTACAAGAATTACAATCCATGCATGAAAGAAGGTAGCTGCAGCAAGAGATATCCACGGCCACTTTTAAAAGACACACAGACAGGAGAAGAAACATATCCGCAATATCGGAGAAGATCAACAGCTGACGGTGGTAATACAGTAAAAATATTAGGTGCGCAACTAAGTTCCCGTTGTTTTTTTTTTTATGAAAATGCAACTTAATTGGGAAAAAATGTTCACAAATGAATCATTCAAAATATTGCCCATCGCTAGGGACAACTTTTTCCCATCTTTCTGGCAAAGCTCGAATACTGTCACGGTAGAAGTGTTCGTCTTTTGAGGCTATCCACGAATATGCCGTCGAACGGAATAAGTAATAATCGGACGGCGCAATATCTGGGGGATATGGCGGGTGGGGTAAGACTTCCCATTTGAGCGTTTCTAAGTAGGTTTTAACGGGTTTGGCAACGTGAGGCCGAGCGTTGTCATGCTGTAGAATCACTTTTTCGTGCCTCTGCTCGTATTGTAGCCGCTTATCGTGCAGTGCTCGGCTCAATCGCATCAATTGAGTTCGATACCGTTCCCCAGTGATGGTTTCGTTCGGTTTCAACAGCTCATAATAAATAACACCGCCCTGGTCCCACCAAATACACAGCAAAATCTTCGCAGCGTAAATATTCGGCCGAGCCGACGACGTAGAAGCATGACCGGGCAGTCCCCATGATTTTGTTCTCTTTGGGTTGCTGTAATGAATCCATTTTTCATCACCCGTAACGATGCGATGAAGAAAATCCTTCTTTTTTTGCCGCTGGAGCAGTTGTTCACGGGCGAAAAAACGACGCTCAACGTCTCTTGGCTTCAAATCATAAGGAACCCAAGTTCCTTGTTTTTGAATCATTCCCAACGCATGCAATCGCTTGGAAATGGCTTGGCGGATAACTCCTAATGTTGAAGCAACCTCTTTTTGCGTTTGGCACGGATCCTCATCGAGCAATGCCTCCAATTCAACGTCTTCGAAGGTTTTTGGCCTTCCTTCACGCGAACGGTCGTCAACATCAAAATAACCGTCGTTGAAGCGACGGAACCAATCACGACATGTTGTTTCACTTAGAGCAGCATCTCCGTAAACTTTTTGGAGTTCTCGATGCGCTTCAGCCGCCGTTTTCTTCGAATGAAAGAAAAAAGCAACACTTCCCGCAAATGACGATTATTTGGCACAAAATTAGACATTTTCACACAACCAAAAGTATATGACACAAAAACAAAATCACTAATATGTCAAAGCGGTTTGTTTACCATATGTCTAAGCTTGGTTCATGACGTTTTGGTTATGTACCAATCGACCAGCACTTACTACTGGAGCCATCTCTTGAAAAACAGCGAGAACTTAGTTGCGCACCTAATAAATGGAATAGAATTGGACAATCGATGGGTGGTGCCTTACAATCCAGTACTATTACGTACATTCAATGCTCACATTAATGTGGAATTGTGTAATTCTGTAAAATCAATAAAATATATATGCAAATACATAAATAAGGGTAGTGACCAAGCAGTTTTTGCCATGGAAAATGAAAGAGATGAGGTGAAATTATATGAGAGTGGACGATATATCAGCACCTCAGAGGCAGTTTGGAGAATTTTTGCATTTCCAATTCATGAAAGATATCCCACTGTTGTACATCTTGCTGTGCACTTAGAAAATGAACAACGTGTATATTTTAATAACGACAATTTTAAAGATAAAATTAGCAACCCTCCACAAACAACACTATTGGCATATTTTGAACTTTGCAAAAATGATGATTTTGCAAAAACACTTTTATATTATGAATTGCCTTCATACTATGTATGGGAAAACAACAAATTTGTGAGAAGGAAACGTGGTAAATACGTCAATGGCTGGCCCGAAGTAAAAAAGGATAACGCCCTGAGAAGGGTCTACATTATTCACCCAAATAACACTGAGTGTTATTATCTACGCATGCTGCTACATGAGGTAAAAGGACCAACATCATTTAAAGATTTGAAGACTGTGAATGGAGTCCAATACAATACATTTCAGTCTGCATGTAAAGCATTAGGTCTATTGAAGGATGATAATCAATGGAAAATGGCCTTGGAAGAAGCAGCATTAAGCGAATCTCCATATAAGCTAAGAGAACATTTTTTAGTAATGTTGGTTTTTTGTCAAATTACAGAACCAATTAAACTTTGGAAAATGTTCAAAGATAGTTTTTCAGAAGATATTAAAAAAGAAATGGAAAATAAATTACAAAATAATTATCAACTAATGGAATATGTGTACAATAAATGCTTGATGCAGATTGAAGATATAGTGATGACATTGATAGGAGATGGTTTATCACAATATGGTCTGCCACAACCATATAGAACAGAAGGAATCATGGAAAACAAGGATTATTTGACAGAAATAACTTATGATTATAATATCTTAAAACAAAAGGTAATGAAAAATGAGAAAGAATTAACAGATGAACAAATTAACGTTTATAGACTGGTGCTTAATAGTGTAGAGAATGATGAAGGACAAATATTTTTTCTGGTTGCTCCTGGTGAAACAAGAAAAACTTTTTTAATCAACCTACTTTTAGCGAAGATTAGAAGTGATCATGGTATAGCATTATCTGTGGCATCATCAGGCATAGCTGCAACATTATTAGAAGGAGGAAAGACGGCACATGGTACATTTAAATTGCCAATAAATCTAACAAATACAGAAACACCTATATGCAATATAACAAAACAAAGCAATATTGCTAAAGTTTTGATGGTATGTAAGCTCATTGTGTGGGATGAAAGCACCTTGTCACACAAGGCACGTATTGAAGCACTAAATATAACTCTAAAAGATATTAGAGAAAACAATAAAGTAATGGGAGGAATTACTATGCTGTTGGCCGGAGATTTTAGACAAACTTTACCAGTAGTGCCAAGGGGAACTCGAGCAGACGAAGTAAAAGCATGCATAAAAGCATCATATTTATGGCCAAAAATACATAAAATATCATTAAGTAAAAATATGAGAGTACATTTAAGAGGAGATATCAATGCAGGAGAATTTTCAAACATATTATTAAAAATAGGTAATGGAGAATATCAAGAAACCGATGGAATAATAATCATAACTGAAAGATTAGGCACAATAATGACGACAATAGAAGACCTTATAGAAAAAACATACCCAGATATTGAAAATATAAAACAGAAGTCTATGGATTGGCTATGCGAGCGAGCAATTTTAACATCGAAGAATGATAAAGCAGAAATTATTAATAAAATTATAATAAAAATGTATGAAGAAGCAACAATGGAATATAAATCTGTCGATTCAGTACTACAAATTGATAATGTGGTAAACTATCCCGTGGAATTTCTAAACACACTAAATCCTCCAGGATTTCCAGCACACAAAATTCTACTGAAAGTGGGAGCACCAATAATGTTAATAAGGAATCTAAACCCACCAAAACTATACAATGGCACCAGATTGCAAGTAAAAGCTCTAAATAAAAATATAATTGAGGCTACAGTTCTCACTGGTCCTGCTCGCGGAGAGTCAATATTTATACCACGTATTCCACTTATAACAACAGATTATTGTTTCGAATTTAAAAGACTACAGTTCCCAATAAAGATTTGCTTTGCAATGACTATAAATAAATCTCAAGGCCAGACTTTAAAAAACGCAGGGATAGATTTAAGAGAAGATTGTTTTTCACATGGACAATTATATGTGGCTTGCTCAAGAGTGCGCTCATCAAGCAAATTAGTAATACTAACACCAATGGGAAAAACAACTAATGTAGTGTATAAAGAAGTACTAAAATACAGAATTAAAAAAAAACAGAAAAGAAGAAAAATAGTTTTTAAAAATGTGTAAGAAACAGTAGTGAACAATAAGAAAAAGTTGAAAAAAATTAAAAAGTGGAATAGGCCTATAGGGGACACCACTATAAAAAAAAACGCGGCAAGCTATCTACAACGTGGTGGTGTGGAAAAGATAGCATTAAAAAATTTTTTAAATAAACATTAAAAAAATACTGGTATCGCCAAAAATTTATTACAAACATTCAACCAAATTGACTGCTGACGCAATGAAAAGAGTATACAACCCAAGTTAAAGGTGCTAGAATTTTCATCCGTTTGGCTGGAATCGTGGCAAAACCGTGATTTGAATACTTTGCTTTATTACGTTGGAACGCCGAAATTATTGGCTTGGGAATGACTTTGTGTAAATTTTTTTATTTTTTAACGTTCCGAGTAATACCTCAAAAAGTATACCATAAACGTTGTATCTTTATTCGCGGCTTTGTTACAAAGAATTTTAAAAAATTAGCTTTAAAGATACCCGTGGCGAAGCACGGGTGCTTATGCTAGTTAAGTATAAGACGATGAATTCGTCGTCTTAATAAATTATCTCTCGTTGTATGTACATGGTGCTCAAATAGCTTCGGAACCGTTACAACCTGATTTCACGAAAAATCATCTGTATGTGGATGCTTTCCAAACGTTGTTTTCTGGAACTGGAATACATTTCTTGAACGATGGTAATACGATCGAAGGCGATAATTATCGCGATGGATACTGTCTGTTTGCTTTTGATTTGACACCCGATCTTTCGACGAACAGCATTTCACATTGGAATTTAATAAAGCACGGTAGTGTGAGAATACAGGTATGATTTGAGGATGCGCTTGCTTCAACAGTAAATTGTGTAGTCTACGCGGAATATGATAATGTCCTTGAAATCGATGCCTCTCGACAGGTAATGGTAGATTTTACCGGATAAGCGAAAAATGTGTTGATGTCGGAATAAAATTGTTTCGTGTTAAGAGACGTAGAAGCGGCTCTGTGAGTAACTAATCAGTCGAACTTGAGCATCTGTACAGATTAGACGTGAAAATGGATATCGTCGTGTATATACAGGGAATGCGTGTTAAAGACTCAGAATTTATTCCGAAAGAAATCGCCGTGGTAGCAGTGGATAGATCGTACTCTGCTCATTGGATCGTCGCACCACCGTGTCACTTTGCCGAATTACCACAGCATTTGAGAAGCCAGAATAATTTTCTCTCGAAATATTTTCACGGTCTTGAATGGTCGAGGGCGATGTGAACTGTAAACAAACATACGCTAACCTGCGTGAAATTTCGCGAAAATAAAGACGTATCTATTCACGCAGTCACGATAAGGCTATACTTCTTTGCAATATCACGAATCGTGAAATTTCCAACCTGGGAGATGAGGAGGGCGTCCCATCGTACACATTTATGCCGAAATCTTTGCGAAAATCCTTCAGATACGCTAGGATAATCGATACAGCGTCTTCACATTGTACGTTGCGCCAGCTTTCCAAATGAAAAATTGGCTTCGCGAGCACCCATTTAAAGAAGAATCATACATGGATGTTTTGTCGGCAGACGAAGAGGAAGAGATTAAGAAAGATGAGAAATCTTCATCATGTAGTCGTGACACGATCGACGATGCTGTGTGTAATGTAGTGAGTCGTGGGGACGAATATCAGTTTGGGAATAAATATAAATGATGAACAATAACGAGTCTTTATTTCCATGTGAGTAATACTGGACTGATACAAACAACAGCTAAGTTACGACTGACGCTCGGATAAGACGTTCCGAGCTTACTGCTCGCGTTTAGGCAGAGGTGCCAAATCTATACGATTAAGGTTTGCGCTCTGACGAGCAGCGATGTCACATTTCGGTACATTACACTGTGAAATAAAGTTTGTATATATCATATATACGTCATTCAAAGCGTATAAGTCATCATTTAATCATTGACTATGTGTTCAGCATGAACACTAGACATATCTACGAGAGTCTGCAGTATCTACCACTTTTAACCGTTGGCGTATACCCAGCTGATAGAATTCCTCGTGTATGGTCCTTACCGGCCGGACTCGTAGTTAACACGGATAACCACGACGGACCTGGAGAGCACTGGATCGCCACGTACGTTAACCATCACGGAAAACGAATGTACTTTGATAGCTACGGGCTACCACCGATTATACCGCAACATCTCGCACGACTACAAAGAAACTGCAAGTTCTATCGGTACGGCCTCAAGCAACTACAGAGTAATACGTCGGATGTGTGTGGACAATTTTGTATCGTATTCCTGCATCTTATTCGTGCGGCTTTACCATGTTGCGATTTAATAATCTCTTTAGCGATGATGGAATGAAAAACGTCAGAATAGTACGTGAATATTACGATGATTTTGCCTCTCGACGATCAGACAGTAATAAAAATACATTTAACGACGGAGAAATCTCCGAGCGAAGATTACCGTGTTTGCAGGGATGTTGCATGCGACGGTAAATATGTGTAAAGTGATTTGAATAAAATATTGATTAATTAAAAACAAATACATCGTCTTACTGTGTTTCTCATTTTATAATTATATACAAATTATAATCAAGATCTCTCGCGGTACGGTATCAAATTCTGCGTCTTTTACTTTTAGCAAGCTCTGCGCGAGGAGCACAGCACAAAGCGGTACGCTCGTGTAAAACCGCTGTCGTCGCATTCAGAGCGCTGGACACCTAGTTATGATTCAGAGGGGGGTTTGTTATCTTCAAACCCTGTGATCCCCGCCAGCAGCATCCTGAGCATTCAGTCTGTCTTTAGCAGTGCACAACGAAAGTCTAAATCAAAAAATCGAAAAATGTATCCGCGATATCTAGACGGTGAGCTATCGGAACCTTTTGTGTGTCGGGCAATATATAGTACCGATGATAATACCGTGTGTCTGCGGACGGAGCTAATGTGCGCGACATTGTGCGAACTGGAGGACAATTTAGATAAATTATATATCGAGGAGTGCGTTGAGAGGAACTGCTTTGTATTTGAGGACTTATGTGTAGGGGCGTCGTGTGCACGACTACATAATTAATTATTAATTAGCACGTTACCGGTATTGCTCGTGAAGTGCGTAGTATTTGTTATAAATGCTCGAATTTGTTGGTTTTAACTTCGCTTAATGTCGTGTTCGAACGAACTCTCGTCGTCTTCCTCGATGTTACGTGTGTCAGGGCGTCCTTTTGAACAGGTGCGGGAAACTTACCGCCGTCGTGCACGTGTGCTCGATCCTCGGAGATGATTATAGAGATATGGCGGGAGAGGTAAGTATCGTAGGTGTTCGTCGTCGTTAACAATGAAAACTCTTGTATTTATTGAACAGGTAATAATTAGATAATGAATAAAAGAATATAAAGGAAAATGATATCTGAATAATGAAAGTTCGTAACCGCACTCGGTATAGGGTTCGTAATAAATGAAACTCGTAATAAGACCGTGTCGGCCCGCGTGGCGTCTCTTTGTCTTTTTCGTCGTACGTTCTCGTCTTCGCGTCTTAGCTCACGTCGCTCGTAACGCTCGACTGCTACTGCGTTGCCAGGCCACTGGCTGCGGGTGCGCGGGCTCGCGCCTGCGCCGTGCGTCCTTCGGTGTTGCTCGCGTCGCCTTCCTCGACGTGCTCGGTCGACGTCGTTCGAGCTCGAGAAACGGCGTTTGTAACAGCTCGGCCATCCTCTACTTCCTCGTCCTCGAGGAAGCCCGTTTGGAAGTCTTGGAATCTCGCTGGAACTCGGTGTGCTCGTTGGGGATAACGTCTGTTTGCTAGTGGTCGGATTATGCTCGTCGCCGACGGTAGCATCAATGTCGCCCCGTTGTCGTTGTCGTCCTTCCTTGAGGTAACGTGGTCGTCCAGACTTACGTCCGGTTGGCCATGTGTCGATGGGTCTCCCGTCGTCTTTCCCGGATCAAACGTCCGTACGTTGAATCGTGGCTTTCGGGAATCTGTTTGTTGTTGTTGTTGATTTCTGTTTTCTTTACTAGTCTCGTTGTTTCTTGTTCTGATTTCTTCTTCGTTTCTATTGCCGTCGTTTTGTTTTCTTCTCACGCTCCAATTTTCGTTCAATTTCTCTTCGTTCTTCTTTCTTCCTGTAGTGGACTCTTAGTCATCATTTTCTCCGTTTTCCACTCCTCGTTCCGTATCGTCTTTTTCGTTCTTCGTTTTGCTTCCTATATCGTTTTCGTCGTTCTTCGTTTTGCGTTCCGTATCGTTGTCTTCGTTCTTCTTGTTTCGTTCCATTTCGTTTTCTTCGTTCTTCGTTTTTCGTGCTATTTCGTTTTCGTTGCTCTTCGTTTTCCGTTCTCTATCGTTTTCTTCGTTCTTCGTGTCGTTTTGTTCTACTTCGTTTTCTTCGTTTCGCGTTTTTCGTTTCGTTTCGTCTTCTTCGTTCTTCGTTCTTCGTCCTATTTCGTTTTCTTCGTCTTCGTTTTGCAGGTTCATCGTGTCGATGTCTTTGTCATCTTCGTTTTGCAGGTTCATCGTGTCGATGTCTTCGTCATCTTCGTTTTGTAGGTTCATCGTGTCGATGTTTTCTTCATCTTCGTTTTGCAGGTTCATCGTGTCGATGTTTTCTTCATCTTCGTTTTGCAGGTTCATCGTGTCGATGTCTGCGTCATCTTTGTTTTGCAGGTTCATCGTGTCGATGTCTGCGTCATCTTCGTTTTGTAGGTTCATCGTGTCGATGTTTTCTTCATCTTCGTTTTGCAGGTTCATCGTGTCGATGTTTTCTTCATCTTCGTTTTGCAGGTTCATCGTGTCGACGTTTTCTTCATCTTCGTTTTGCAGGTTCATCGTGTCGATGTTTTCTTCATCTTCGTTTTGCAGGTTCATCGTGTCGATGTCTGCGTCATCTTCGTTTTGCAGGTTCATCGTGTCGATGTCTGCGTCATCTTCGTTTTGCAGGTTCATCGTGTCGACGTTTTCTTCATCTTCGTTTTTATCATTTTCAACCGACGCTTCTTTGTGTTCGTCGTTGGCGTGGAACGTCAGAGTATTTTCTCGTTTCGTGTAACCGACCCAGGGTTTTTCCGTGAAAATACGTCCGATTATCACCTTGTGCAGTTGAGTGTCGTCCCGAACTATGCACAACGGCAATTTTGGAACCAAAACTCCGTCCACTGCCACGTCGGCGATCACCAGTCCGTTCGAGATTTGCACTGCGGCGTCGGAACCCGATCCTTGCAGTCTCGTGACAGCCGGTGTGTAAGGTAACCTCTCGTCGATGACGGTCGATGCCTTGATTGTGCATACTGCACTTCCCGTGTCGATTAGTGCCGATATTTCCCGTCCGTTGACCGCTATCGTTTTGACGTGCATGTTATTTTCGTCGTTCGTTTTTTCGTTCACTGCATTAATTATGCTTGGCTCCTTTGGCGAACTCGTTCTGCAGTCCTTCTCTAGGTGTCCGGCTCGGTTGCATCGTCGGCATCGTATTGGCTTTTTTGGTTCGGGACAGTCTCTGGATAGGTGCCCATAACGGTTGCAATTAAAGCACTTAAACTGTCCCTCGGCGTTTTGGTTCGGTTGGTTCTTTCGATCCGCTCGTTTATCTGCGTTTGCCTCCTTCTTCACTTCGGTTACTTCTGTCGTTGTGGTTGTTGCTGGTCGTTGTGGTCGCCCTGGGGGCGGTTCCTTGTTTCCCGTGGCCCATGTCGTGCGAGCTTCACGAGAGCTCGCGTTCTCCATCAACGCCCGACACACGTCGCCGGTCGTACGGTGGTGGGCTGCGGCCACGCCCATGCCGTCCTCGTGGTGTCTAAGTCCAGCGATGACCTCTTTCTTGATCTCACGTACGGTCAGCTTCAGTCCGTCGCACAACCTTACTTTAGAGTGGAAATATTTTTCGATTGTTTCCGTGGCAGTTTGCCTACGATCGGTCATTTTTTCCCATTTTTCTCCATACGTACTGGTTGTCGCGAAATTCTCGATAAATTTTTCTTTGAAGATGTTCCAGCTGTAGACTTTCTTGGCGCCGTAGTGGAGCCACTCCTTCGCCGCGCCGGACAGCTGCATGCGAGCGACTTCCAACAAATAGTTTTTCGGCCATCTTTGGATTTTGGCCATACGCTCGATGTTGCGTAACCATTCCTTGGGTGGTATGGTTCCCCTCTCACCAGTGAAGGTTTCCAGATTTTTTGCTAGTTCTGGTACCATATGGTAAGTGTGCCCTTTCGATGTGTCGTCCTCTTCGTTGCTCGTCCAGCCGTGGCGTCGCTGTCGCGCACCGGTTGACTCGCGGCTCGCATCACTGTGCTCGCTCGTGTCGCTCCCACTCTCACTCGTGTCCCTGTCACGTGGTTTGTGCTTCCCGCGGCTTTCGGAATTTTTCGCGTAATGTTTTACTCGACCGTCATGCCGTTTGCCGTTGTCGCGCTCACTGTTCGCCCGATTTTTCGCGTGTCGCGACCGTCGATGCTCGCGTTCGTTGTGATTGATCGCTTCACTATCACTCGCGCTTGTCTCTCTCGCGCGCGGTCTCCATCGGTCGTGTCTTTCGTATTTCTTTTCCGAACTAGTATCTGCGTGTCTCGCTCGCCAGCATTTGCGTCGTTCGCGCTCTCCGCGGTCACTGTCGTTACTATCGTCCTCGTACACTTTTACGCGATTTTTATTTGACTTCGCGGTCGTTTTTAGACCTAAACTGTCAAGCACGCGAACAATTAATTGTACTTGTCGCGCTTCGTCGCCCGGTTGGCTTTCTTCACCGCGCGTTTGTTTCGACCTGTCACTTCGTGTGTTAAAATCTGTAACCGGCGGATTCGCGGATGACTGTTCCCGCCGTTCGCGCACCACAGCATCGTACTCCGCGTCCGCGTGCCCGCACTCCTCGCGCGCGCCGCGTATAGGGTATCGAGATGTATCGCGATTGTCTGTGTTGGTGGTGGCAGGCAGGCCTTCCCACAGGCCGGCTGCCCCGGCAGCGTCTAGTAGGCGTGGCCTTTGCACGGCATCCCTCCCCACTGTTCCCGTTGTCGGGCTGCTAGCGGCCCCGCCACCACTCTTCACTTCTCCGATCGATAAAGATTTTCTACTTACTCGTTCTCGAGGCGAAAAGCTTCTCCCTCTTGTTCTGACGTCTCTCTTCGTTGTGCGTTCGGGGGAGTTCGGGTGCTCCCGGATGGTTTCGTCTCTGTCGACGTCCATGCTGTCGTCAGGCAGACTCCCCGTTGGCGTCGTGAACCGCTCCATGTTTTCACGCTGGAACTGTTCGAAGTTTTCGACGTTCGCCATGATGTGAGGGAGAGAGCGTCGTCTCTCTTTTCTCACTCGTACTTGTTGGGGTAACCGCGTGTGCCTTCGCGCGCGTTTCGGCACGTGTCGAGGTCGGCGTTGTTTATCTTCGTGACCTCTGCCTTTGTTCGTCTTACAAAGAATTTTACACTGCACGTCGTTACAATGTCACACTTTGTTCGTTTTCGTTAATTTTTCACTTTTATTCGTTCTCGTTAATTTTCACTTTTGTCCGTTTTCGTTGATTTTTCACTTTTTATTCGTTCTCGTTAATTTTTCACTTTTTGTCCGTTTTCGTTGATTTTTCACTTTTTCTTCGTTCTCGTTAATTTTTCACTTTTTGTCCGTTTTCGTTGATTTTTCACTTTTTATTCGTTTTCGTTGATTTTGCGAATAGACGTTTCCGTTTGACACGCGCCCGTCGTGCGTCGATGCCTCGTTCGTTGTTTTTCGAATAAACGTTGTCGTTTGACACGCGCCCGTCGTGCGTCGATGCCTCGTTCGTTCCTGCTTTATCACGTATCTCCTCGTTATCCCCAAGTATCCCACTTCTGATGTTATAAATGCTCGAATTTGTTGGTTTTAACTTCGCTTAATGTCGTGTTCGAACGAACTCTCGTCGTCTTCCTCGATGTTACGTGTGTCAGGGCGTCCTTTTGAACAGGTGCGGGAAACTTACCGCCGTCGTGCACGTGTGCTCGATCCTCGGAGATGATTATAGAGATATGGCGGGAGAGGTAAGTATCGTAGGTGTTCGTCGTCGTTAACAATGAAAACTCTTGTATTTATTGAACAGGTAATAATTAGATAATGAATAAAAGAATATAAAGGAAAATGATATCTGAATAATGAAAGTTCGTAACCGCACTCGGTATAGGGTTCGTAATAAATGAAACTCGTAATAAGACCGTGTCGGCCCGCGTGGCGTCTCTTTGTCTTTTTCGTCGTACGTTCTCGTCTTCGCGTCTTAGCTCACGTCGCTCGTAACGCTCGACTGCTACTGCGTTGCCAGGCCACTGGCTGCGGGTGCGCGGGCTCGCGCCTGCGCCGTGCGTCCTTCGGTGTTGCTCGCGTCGCCTTCCTCGACGTGCTCGGTCGACGTCGTTCGAGCTCGAGAAACGGCGTTTGTAACATATTCGGCCTCGAATATTTAATTAACGACGACTGCGTACCACTGACGGTGCCCACGCTCCATGGGCGCGGGCAATTCATATTACTCGGACACGTAGCTGCGCATGCTGATGTGTATGTGTGTGAGCGAGTGAGTGAGAGAGAGAAAGAGAGAGAGAGAATGTGCGTGCGCGCATATGTGTTTACCATGGATTAATTATTGTGTCCGTCACCCTGGAGAGCCGCTGTAGATGCCGCCACCATAAGGGTGAGTTCCAATTTTTATTCCTAGTATGTATACACTTTTGCTCCATCCTGCTCTTATCTCTACTCTTCCTTGTTAACCAGGGTACCCACACCACCTCACTTCACCATCTCTACGTTACCGACACTGGTTAAGTAGAATAGGTAGCGCGGCGGTGGAAAAGTGGGGTGGTGGGGGTAGCCGCATGGTGGGGAAGGAGTGGGATAGAGCAAAGGTGTACACGCACTACTTTGGCACTTTGGACATAGTAACACCAAAAAAGGATTCCAAGCGTATGGGAGGGTAAAAAATGGTACTCAGATGAGATAAGAAGGGTGGCATGTAAAAGGGATAATACTTACAGAGAAGCAATTCATTAGGGAACGGATGATAACTGGGAACACTTTAAAGTAGAAAATAATGCAGTAGTTAAACTGATAAGGAAAGGGAAAAATTAATATTACGAGAATATGATAGACTGCAATAAGAACGACCCTAAACAAATGTGGAAAACTTTGTAGGAACTTATTAGAGGAGGATCAGATAAAACGAGAGAAATTTGAAATATAAATTTTGAAATATTGGATGATACGGCGAAGGGAAAGATGGTTGACATAACGTATTTTATGTTGAAAGTATTTATTAATAACATAGTAAGCACAATAGAAAAGGATACATCTGGAAGGCCAGATAGCACAAGAATCTTGATGGGTGCTAGCGTGGGAAACGAAAGAAGCATAGAAAATTTTAAGAATATCGAAATAAAAGAACTCGAGAAAATAGTTGATAGATTTCCGAAGAAAAAGGTTATAGAAGAAGGAATATCAAGCGAAATAGTGAAGTTAGCGTTCAGTGCAATTGAACAGGAGTTGGTTGATGTAATCAACATATCTCTAAGGGAGGGCTGTTGCCCTAAGTTGGAAAACGGCCATGATTATACCGATACCAGAGATAGAGAAAGCCAAAAAACGCGAAGAATTTCCGGCCAATTAATATGTTGCCATTGCACGAGAAGGTTCTAGAGTTCGTAGTACAAAGTCAAATCGAAAAGTATTTGGAATCAACTGAGGTTATTAGAGCATTAGTCGGGTTTTAGAAAACAATTTTCGTGTGAAACGGCGATTCAAACCGTGATAAACGAATGGAAATTTAACATTAGCGAAGAGAAAATAGTAGGAGCAATGTTGATGGATTTTAAACGAGCATTTGAGACAGTGGATAGAGAATTGTTATTGGAAAAAATGTTTCAATATGGAATTAGAGGTAAACTGTTAAAATCGTTTAGGTCGTACTTAAACAATAGAACGCAACGAGTACGGTTTAATGAGGAATTTTTGGAAATTATTACAACCCTAGCGAATTGGGTGACCATCGTTTTGACCACGAAAACTACGTAAAAACCATGGGTTGGGTCACTGTCGCTATTGTCGTTTTTTTTGACCGATGAAGAACCCAAATAAATGACTGAAACAGCTTCATTTTATGGGTTTTTCCTTTCGGTCATTCTCGGTTATTATGGTCATTTCAGTGAGGGGCAAGGGCGAGGCACGGTCGTTATTTCGGTCATTCCCGGTTGCTTCGGTCGGACAAGAGGGGGGGGGGGGCACGGTCATTTTTTCGGTCATTCTCGGTTACTATGGTCGTTTCAGTGAGGGGCAAGGGGGAGGCACGGTCGTTATTTCGGTCATTCCGGGTTGCTTCGGTCGCTTCAGGCCGATCAAGAGGGGGGGCACGGTCATTTTTTCGTTCATTCTCGGATGCTATGGTTTTTTTTTGCGTTCTGATGATTATTTCAGGGATTTGATGGAGGTATAGATATTATGTTTATCTATAATAATTGAGTGGACACTCGTGGATAATAATTAACGAATATTTATTGTAACAGTCGTGCGTGATAATTACAAGACGCGTTAAGGAAGAGACGTGAATGATAGGTGGTGTGTCGATTGCGCGGTGCGCTACAAGTGTAGTAGTCTAACAGGAAGCTTGTCGTAACTCTAGCAAAAAGAGACTAGACTGCCGGACCGCGAGGATAATCTCGCTAGAAGTCCGGGCGTGGAATTAACAGTTGCTTCCGTCGGTGGCGTGGCGGTGCATCCGAGGTGCACGCATGCTGTGTGGCGGATGGCAGTGCTGGTAGCGTGGGTACGTTGGCTTTGTCGGTAATAGGTGGTAAAGTTTGGCGTGTCGGTGACGCCACAGAGGTTCGATGGAAAATAAATATTGGATACTGCACAGAAGGATTACCATTTCTTTCTGCGTTTGTTGAATCGGCAGGGAGGAGGGCAAAAAAAACTTTATGTTTTATTATGAAACGAATATTCCACATGTATAGTCTTTATATTTACAACGATAAATAATTAGCGGAAGCGGCGCATTATTAACGGTAACAATATTAACGGTAACAATAAGTTTTGGTGTATTACGAATATTAAGAAAACGCATTGATTAATGATTACTATTTAATCAGTCTCCCAAACATTTGGCAGTCGTATTGCGAACATTCCAATGTGGTTCGAGATTATTACCGCTGGACCTTCGACATCGTTGATTCGAACGAATGCACGATTCGCCGTTTTAGAAACCAGACGAATATGCTCCGCTCCGGCAGTAGTTCCCAAATCGCTATAGCATTGTATGAAAATGCCACACACCGTTTCATTGTTCCACTTATAGTAAACAATGTGTAAGATTTCACCCGAGTTAATATTTTTAACGAATACGAATTTATTCGTATGGCGCGTATCCTTGTTCGCCTTACAACAGCTGTACTCGACGCCCTTAATCATCGCTCGATTTGTTACCAAGATGGCAGCAGCTTTGGTTCCGGTAATTTCCAAACACTCCAACTCCCAAAGCGTAGGCTCTCGAGAGAACGCTTTTTGAATTACTGAAAAGTCACTGTTGATGATGTGGTATCTATGTACTAAACTCGTTGCCACGGTTTTCCTTCCACGATTTAAAATTTTTTGTACTTGTAACTGTGCCGTCAGACCGATGTTTTCATCATTTACACTGTTTTCGATGACTCGATTCATTAAAAATCTTGTTACAATTTGCAGCGGTCTCGCTGTTGCACTTGTTACAGAGTCTACGATTCGTTTGTTGAAAGATTCAAATGAAAATGCACTTGTTCCCCACAGCGGCCCCCAATTTTCAATTGTATCCATCAGGTGAGTCAGTAAATGAACATTGAAAGTCATGTTACTTTCTCCGAAAGTTGCTTCGAATCGTTGAACGTCCTCGTCAAATAACTTCGTTGCTTCATCCAATTCCTCGACAGTTATCGAGTCTTTGTAGCAAATGTATGCCGCTCTGGAGAGTAACAAGAAGAGTTCCAGATCACATTCGCGAATGACTCCCTTCATACATATCGGACCATAGTAAAAAAGCCAGTTTCTTCATTCAGACGCCTTCCAATTTTTATGATCTTTCACGAGTCCCGGTGTCCTCGATATTCTTACAGGTAATCGTACACTTCGCAGTCGCGAATCGATAACAGACAAAGAAGGTGGTGCACCGCAATACCACGGATCGCTCGCTTTTCCGAACTGTGTTCCGAAGTGTGTTGTTTTGTAACTCCCAAAAAAACATTATGCATGCTTTCAACTATCACTCCACCAGCCATATTGAATAACGGTAATGTCATCATTATCGAGCGGCCTTTTATACCGAACACTTTTTCTTCTTTCTGTCGTGCCTCTTCCATATGCTCTCTCATCTCCTTGTCGATGCGGAGAGGAGCCTTCCCTTGTACAGGATACACCCTAGTTCCTCCACTTCTTTTTCCTTCCGCCAAACAAAACGTGCAACCAAACTTGCCGTTGAACTGCGTCATGTTTAGTAAAGCAGGCCTTGCAATTGAATCGACGCAACAAATCAGCGTTACAAATTTGCTCCTAACTGTCTCCACGCCGTTGGGTTTCCATGTGACACCTGTCGTATACAAATCCATCAACTCTTCGGCGATTGGCATCAATAACGTATTTAAAATGGGATGTTTGTTGTCTACCCAAATACCAGCTAGCAGCATATAGCGTTTCCTAGCATGAGGCGGCAGCTCGTTAATTGTCAATAAAACCGGCTATGCGCTAGCATTCGAAGAGTTGCCCACTTTGCAGCCGTCGGTGTTGACGGTAAATGAATAATTATTTTTCGAGCTCAGGAAACCTCCAGGCTCACAGATTTTTTGGTACTCTTTACCATCGTAGATATCTTCTATACCCACTTGGTTTTTTTTTGGCGTGTATTCCGATAACTCAGCGATTCAGCCATACCGGGAACAGCCAACATATTTTTCAGTTGTTCCTTCAAACTCAACTGGATGAAGTATGACATAGAGTTTGTTTTGTTCGGGCCGGTGGATCCACAACAGCAATATCTGTCCGGTTTGCTTCCTTTTCCAACGTACGCATGGCACGTACGACAATATAAATGATGGACCATTACTAATTTGTCATTCCTCAGTAAGGTTTCCCACAGCTTTTCCTTCGTAGAAGGCAATCCACATGCGTTCGTTATAGAGATAACCATTTTCAAAATTGCCACCGTCGCTTTGTAAGTCAACTGATGTCGAACCGATATGGCTATTATCCGGCAGAGTATATCAACTGTTGTTACGTTGGGCCTCATGGTCACTATTTCTTTGAAAGAATTGTCATTGCCGCCGCAAAAAGAAAACATTCCTTCAGGTGCGTCATCCGATAGTACCGACATTGCATCGTCATTACCGTTGTTAATGCTATCGTCACCATACTCGTCAGTACTCGATGAATCTTCACTGCTGCCACTTTCACTTTCCGTTTCCACTGTGAAACTTCTGTTGTTTCCTTCCACTCTGTCGGATGGTCCGGCATTACCGGTAACCTGACATACGTCGACGGTACTTGTTCCATTGGGACGCGCGTTTTCTTTATCTTCGTCATTGCTCTCGCCACTGGTCTCGTTATTCTTCCGTGCTTCATTCGTACCGCCACTTTTCCCATCTTCCGGCTCTATTCAGAAAATGAAAAACCAAACTTGTACTGCAAACGAGAACATATTGCAGTTCAAAGTGCAAGCACACATATGTCTCCATTACTTTTTCCGACATGCTACAATATCTATGTTACATTAATGCTTGTGCTTGCACAACTTACATGTTTAGGGAATCCACGTAATCCAATGTCCCTCTGATACTTTAGTTTGTGTTTCCACATCGCAATCCGTTTTGATTTCATCGTGCGTTGAGCCCTTGAGCTCAATTGCCTGACATTCCTTGCCGCATCCATTTCTTGTTGCGCTCTTGGCCCACCCTACGAGACCCTGGCGGTAAATTAGAATGATGATGTGTTGCTTTGGTCGTGTGTATTATTAGTATGGTAAAGCTTCGGCAACGAACGATCTTAATGAATTGTACTCGTTCTTTTTAACGTTTCGATCCTATGGTCGGGATCCTTTTCAGAAACATTTTATTTCCTTTTCTATCAGCATATTATTTTTGTTATAACAAATAATGTCCTAGCTTTACTACATGCTGTAAATGTAAACTAATATTCGCCTCTTAAAATTATTGTATAAGTATTCAAATTTTATTAACACTTGAATAAACTATATAAGATTATGTCATTTGTCTATGTTATTTTGTTAAAATATTGTGGTCATTAATTCATAAAATTATTTCTTTATTGTGTTTGTTATATTTAAAAATTTGTTGTTTTGATTGTTCAATGAACGATATTTAAAGACAAGACTACAAGAACACAAAAATAGCATAAAGCATTTACGGTTGAATCACACGGCACTCACTCAACATGTGAGACAAAACAATCATACATTTGATTTTGAAAAAACAACAATCCTAACTATAGAAAAACATTATGAAAAAAGAATAATCAATGAAATGATCCAGATAAAAATAGATAAAAATTCAATAAATTACAGGACAGATATTTCAAAACTCAGTGTAACATACAGTTCCATATTATAGATTGAGAAATAATATTAGTGGTTAAACATTTTAATATATTGAGCGAAATAAACAATCAATTAAAAAATTAATGACAATTACAAAATATGACATAATAGCTTGGCTAAAAATAATAAGTTCATAATGAATTATTAAAAAATATAACAAACACGATAAAGAAATAATTGTATGAATTAATAACCACAATATTTTAACAAAATAACATAGAAAAATGACATAATCTTATATAGTTTGTTCAAGTGTTAATAAAATTTGAATACTTATATAATAATTTTTAGAGGCGAATATTAGTTTACATTTATAACATGCAGTAAAGCTAGGACATTATTTATTGTAACAGAAATAATATGTAAATAGAAAAGGAAGTAAAATGTTTCTGAAGAGGATCCCGAGCATAGGAGCAAATGGTTAAAAAGAATGAGTACAATTCATTAAGGTCGTTCGTTGCCGAAGCTTCACCATACTTGTAAATTGGAATTCCCCGAAATCAGTATCTACGTATTGGGATATGCAACTTTTGGTGCTGTAGGAGACCGCATAAATCCTTAATGAAAAAACCTTTCGTTCCCTTGCATCTCTTAATCTCATTTGCATGATTTTATTCATTTCTTTGCCTCGCATATCGCAAGTTATCATTTTGACGATATACAAACAAACATGTATCATCAAGCATAACATTTACTATTTGGGACCCCTGAGCATCCCGTCCTGTCCCAACTGTACTATTCTAGCGGAATTTGACTGTACCAAAAAAATTATGTCATTTCAAAATCTCAACTTGGTGCTAGCCCGTTTGTAAAATGTTACTTTCTTATGAATTTTAACAACTCTTCCATATGATACAAATAAATGTGCACTTATAGCTTATGAAACATTTCAACAAGCGTGCTTTTGCTCACATGAAGAATCAATGTTCTTCACAAAACAGCAATTCTGAAACATCTCTGTTCTGTGACATCCATTATTTTAGCAACGATGCTTTGTCCGAACATCTCCCACCTCTAGTATATATTGGATGCATTATTTCATAAAAACATACAGCCTCGCAGCCGTACTTACTGGTGCCTGACTCCTCCTTGCAACGTATCGAGCAATGCAGCAGCACTTCCAAGAATGATGTATACCTGCTTCTGTGAGGTGTTACGTTTCCTGAACTTTTTCCGTCCTTATTGCTCGTGTTGTATGGCTTACTGAACGGATATTCTCCGTTGATACTTTTATGTAGTCGTGATGAAAATAACTACCGTTAGTCTTCATCGGTAGAGGTTATGCACGCACCATGGATCAGTATTATATATGCGAGCAATAATCTTCAACATATTCCATATGTAATACCGATTACGCTCACAAAAATCGTTACATACAGCGATTGCGTATAACATAAATCATTATACACATTGTATACATTTCACAGATATGTACACATTTCATAAAAAAATACAGCGTCGCAGCCGGACTTACCGGTACCTGACTCCTCCTTGCAACGTATCGAGCAATGCAGCAGCAGTTCCAACAATGCGTCGTAGCCAGACTTGCCGGTTGTAACTATTGTTTGCAGCGTGACGAGCGATGCAACAGCGGTGTTCCACGAATTTGATACCCGCTTCTATGCGGTTTTACGTTTTATCAAATTATCCTGCCACGATCTGTATATGAAAAAAATGATTACCTTCAATCTCTACATCGATGGAGATTATGCGCACTCCGCGGATCACCGTTTTTCGATCTACACATGCACAATGTTTCACTTTCTACACCATCTTTCACCAATTTTGAGAAATGCGAACATTATTTGCTTCGAAGATACACGCCATTATTCCCACAAATTCGGGTGTTCAGTACGAGCGTCAGTGAGTGCGGTACATATATTTATATACTGTTCTTTTCCGCTATTCACATCTGCCTCATCGAGGAAAAAAAAGCGATTACCGTAATTAACGATATAACATTACTTCCATCCCGTTATATCACCGGTGAGTCCCTTTTAGCTACAGTTCTTCAGATTTCTTGGTATTTATTGTCGTTTGTTTCGTGGCTCCCACGTGCGATATCTCCGCGGATCACCGTTTTTCGATCTACACATGCACAATGTTTCACTTTCTACACCATCTTTCACCAATTTTGAGAAATGCGAACATTATTTGCTTCGAAGATACACGCCATTATTCCCACAAATTCGGGTGTTCAGTACGAGCGTCAGTGAGTGCGGTACATATATTTATATACTGTTCTTTTCCGCTATTCACATCTGCCTCATCGAGGAAAAAAAAGCGATTACCGTAATTAACGATATAACATTACTTCCATCCCGTTATATCACCGGTGAGTCCCTTTTAGCTACAGTTCTTCAGATTTCTTGGTATTTATTGTCGTTTGTTTCGTGGCTCCCACGTGCGATATCATATGCACGCGCATCTTCGAGATGCACGTGCGCCTTCGAGATGTCATGCTTCTCCTGTTATTTGTTCCGGCTACGGCTACGTTATTACCGCATATTAGCACGTTTCATGCCAAATTGTTTGTTGCAATCGTTATAGAAACAATTAACACCGATGGATAACGCATTTTGCGTCGTCGAGTTCGACAAAAATCGGGAAAGAGCAGTCGTAAAGATCAGTGATATAAAGTTATTCAATATTAAAAGTGGAAGTTACGATTTGTCGTGTGATGCCGGCAAATTACAGTCATGTATGGATAAGTATGGCAAACAAAAGGAAACCCTCCGTATACGCCGTGAATCCAACGACACCGTGTGTTATGCACGTATAAGGCCGATAAAAGCCACAAGTGAGTTCAAAAATTCATCTGAACGCTTTATTACAATATAACATAACCTACAAAACTTGATATGTCGTGTATTTGTAGAATAAAAAGTTAACAATAAATTTATTTCTGAATGTAAGAAACGCAGGAAGAGGCAAATATTTATATCAAAGCGTCTCCAAATTCCGTCAGCAGGAAAAGGGAGAGACGAGCAAAGATGCCGTTCACGCCTTCGGTGGTTGTCTGTGCGCCGAAGAAGGACGTGTTGTGCAATGGAAAAGCACCCGAGGAATACATACCAGTCGAAAATGTGAAGGTAAGAAACACGACCACCAACTATATAGTCGCATATGAAATAATGAAAACAAAATCATGTATGATGCACAACGTTCAATTGGAATGTAATGTTGTCACTTCCTATAGAAGTAAGAACAAAAATGTTCAATGTATGTATTTCCAGATATCTTTGAAGAAAGATCTACAGCGTGCCAAACGTCAAGCCGAAGATGCGTTGGAGCGCATGATCATTCGTGAAAAGGTTAGTTAACACTTGAAGTACCGAGATTAACGCAAGTTTTGGTATTGATTTTCTATTTTATTAATGTTCTATTTAATTATTTTTTATCAAATTCTACCACGATTTTCATTTTAAAAAATACGACAAGTAATCTGTACGGCAGAGTGATTTCCTCCGATCCCGAATTGGTGGGTCGGGATTAGTTCTCTTTCATACATTACTGGTTTGAGCCTTTTGAGCAGTAACTTTACAGATAATTTTGAAATTACCCGAACCAATGAGATTGGCCTATATGATTTCCTGTCAGTTGGTTTGTTTGGTTTCGGTATCATAAAAACTTCTGCTACCATCCGTTGTTGTGGGAAATATTTCAGTGTGGACCCCGCATTCATTATTAAAAGTAATTTTCGCAGTCCTTGCTCTGGTGATGCTTAAACTATTTACCCTGTAATGAAGTCATAACTTGTGGCTTTTTTAGCACTCAAATCATTACTGATTTCATGTTTCAGTCATTGCGTTGTACCGGTAACGAGAAGAACGCAATGATAGGAGTTGACAAGGAAGCCAGCTCTCTACCAGGAACCGTCGATGTTCGAATACGTTCGGAGGGGTGCGTTCTTGACGTCGAGGAAACGAATGAAGAGTCGTTGTCGGGGACGAGGATTGCTGGCAGCAGCTGTATCGTTCATGAAAAGAGCGAAACGATGGTAAGGGCGGAGTCAGTCCTCTATCACCTACCGGCGGTAATGCAACGCAATTGATTGATTGATTGATAGTTTATTTACGCCTTGGTAAACCTTTGGCAACATGAGTATTATGTGAATGAAATTATAATTAAATATAATTAATATATGATATTAATTATAATAAAATTGGGAAATAACAAAATAATAGATCTAACATAATTAAGAAATAACAAAATATAAAAATTCAAATTATAATCAAAGTAACAGAATATTAAAACTGGTGACAATTGGTGGGTGGGGGGGGGGGGGGGGTGGCGGCTTGTAATGGCAACGCAAATATTGATAGCGTAGAACAGTTTCTACGATGCCAAGACTCTTAAAAGACATGGCGCAGAGTAAACGTATCGAACGTAAGCAGTTTCGAGCAAATGGAACTACATGCTGCACTGCCTGTATGCGAAATAAAAAATTATGTTTTCTTTTCCAATGTAGAAAGGATGTCCATTGCCGGTACAGCAAATAGCAGAGAAAAGGGCTTATGGGTTTGATCGCAACAACAACGAAGTATCGAGCTGTGACAGTTTCGTTACGAACGTAAGTACATTGCCATGTATAAGCGCGAATGTGTTGCCACTGGTCCGCGATGAGTGCATGGTTTTTTGGTATTTTTTTGCTTTGGTGTTTAACTATAATCAGTTATTTCAAATAGCAATAAAGAATTTTGCGGGTCGTTCATTCTATATAAAACAAAGTAAGCATCCAGTGATGCTCCATCATTTGGGTTTTGTTATCGTAACATGACGTGATCTAGTCGAAACGTTCGCGTAGGTCTAAAGGCTTGCACCTTTTTAGTCTTTTTACTGCTAAATTTCGATATAGTAGATTTGTCGCCAACTCGTTAGGATGGGTCTCGAGTCTTGTTTTATTCTCAACCTCAGACACGATTGTCTCGGACGACAGATCGGGCCCAACTGTATGCATGGCGAGGAATAATGTTCGGAATGTGTGAAGCTGCGTGAAAAGTCGTATTCATGAACAGAAGAATGATTATTGTTTGATTGCAGACAGAAGACTCCTCATGGCTCGGCAATGAGAATTATGCGATTTTTACGGCTGCACAGAGAGACCTCACGACCCACAACGTGAACGATGAGCGGAAACATGCATCAAGCCAAAGTTCACTTTCGAACTGGTCAGATAAAATGCATGGTGGGAAGGAAAAAGAAGCAGAACATTCATACGTAAGTATCGATGAGTATACATCGGAAACTCAATTAGTCCCTGTAGCGTTCCCCGTGTGCACCAGAATGACATCATGAAACATCGTAAGCGAAATGCATGAAGCAATTCGTTAATTTCATTACTTTCTGTTTTAAACAGATGGAAACACCACACAGTTACCCACCGAAAATCACCAGTGATGTCCTATTGGCTCGGCACATTCGTGTCAAAAAGTCGAAAGTACCGGTACAGGATGGGATGGTCGGGAAAAAAACAGCCAACATGGACGAACTTTCCTCCGTTTGTCCGGTTGATCGGACACCGACCATGTGTACGTCAACCCCAGTCATACATCGGAGCGACTCTGCGAAGGGTCCGAAAAAGAACGAACACAGAGAGGTACCCCAATAAATGTAATTAGCCAAGCGCGAGAATGCAGTTGCTAATGTAATTTGCTTTTTTCAGTTACCGGAACAACGAATAAATTCGGACGGTGAAATCCAAAGGCTGAGACGAGACATATATACCCTCCAAAAACATGTCAAGCGGCTAACAAACGTTCTGCTCGAAAGGATTGAGCGTGACCGGTCGCAAGAAGAGAGCGATTCGGATCCGGGTGAAGACCCGAACGAGAATGTACCGGTACAGTTACCGGTACCAGACGCCAGTGGAAGGGTGAGCCGTTGTGAATGTAATACATTCTACGTCGGCAATGCTGACACCCCGTTTCAAAATATTTAACACTAACAATTGTTTTAAAGGTAATGTTTCAGCCCGACGGTCTGAAGTTTCATTTAAACCTATGTGCAGCAGCCATTGAATGCTCAACGATGAAGAAACGGCTGAATGCTTTGGCAGTTGCGTTGTGGCCAGATAACGAGAGGATTAAACTTGTTATGAAACGGACGACGAGTGAAGGCGATTGCCGGCTTGTCAGCAATACAGAAGTCCAAGGATTATTCCGTGAGTACATTTCAGTAATGAACTTTAAAACCATTACCGTTAAAGCGTACTGGGCTATTTCAGCAGTTTCATTACCACGAAAAAATAATAATGCCATTTTATCTTACAGATGCTTGCAGGAAACTTCAAAAGTTCCATCGCACGCGGCAGACAGAACGGCTGACGCCCGAACTCATTCGTAGATGGTTGTCAAAAAACGAGAGATACAACGTGATGGAGCAGCAACAGGAGTAGTAGAGAAAGATATCAAAGTTATTAAGATAAAGTTATTAAGAGAAAGTTATTAAAATAAAAACATTTATTACCGTTTCGAAAAAAATTATTTATTATTATATAAATTTAGTTATTATCGGTTCAACGAAAAAATTCGAAGTGGTGTTTTTGTTAAAAAAACATTGGGTAATAGAGCAATAATAAATAATCCGTTATGCGGTACTGTGTACCGAAAGGCCAAAAGCGACCTACGCCAAATGTGGCCAACGCTGCTCTTGAAAGGACTCACCTAGACATTATTTCAAAATTACGTATTCCCTATTCTATACTAATATTGTTCATCCTATTTTCATGAGCCCCCCTCCCCGACGGTTTAACTTCGGTCATTGCTATGGTCGTTCGCCGAACCTTCCCCTCCGTCGCTTTCAGCAGCCCCGGAAAAAAATTCAAAATGACCGAAATTTCGGTCGGTTTATGGTCGTTCACCAAACCTTCGGAAAAAAATTCGAAATGACCGAAACTTCGGTCGGTTTATGGTCGTTCACCAAACCTTCGGCAAAAAATTCGAAATGACCGAAACTTCGGTCGGTTTATGGTCGTTCACCAAACCTTCGGCAAAAAATTCGAAATGACCGAAACTTCGATCGGTTTATGGTCGTTCACCAAAATTCGAAATGACCGAAAATTCACGGTCAACTTGGTCATCACAAAACCGATTGATGACCGTATTTTCGGTTTTTTCGTGGTTAAAAAAACGACAAAACGAACCGATAAAAAGCGACCGGTTAAACGTGGTCACCCAATTCGCTAGGGAAAGGAATGCGGGGTACCACAAGGATCTGTATTAGTGCCTCTGCTGTTCATTATACGAGTATATATGATATAAATGATATAGTCGAAATATGTCCAGAAGCCTGTGTAATAAAAATGTTTGCTGATGTTACACTAATATATGTTACTGGAGACAGTAGTGCGGAGGTAGAAAGAAAGATGAATGGGGCATTAAACATAGCAAAAGGATGAATGAATAGGAGCAAACTGAAAATGAATGCGAAAAAAACGAAATATCATATATGATTGTGGAACCAATGTCTCAAAGACTCAATCTCTCGAATTACAATTTGACGAATCGCATCAGTCGTTCCCGTCGGTCAAAAGCCATTCGAGAGATCGAGTCTTCAGGACATTGGGTGCCACCCTCAGATACGGAGGAGACCCAGCATGGTTATCGATGACAGGGCATGTTATACCGGTGGAAGGGCTCAATAGTATTTACTGTCAGGCCTAATCTGCGTATCGACTGTAGGCCTAGTCTGCATTAGATACGGTCGGTATCATGCCTACGGTTGACAACCTATAAATCGTGTCGATCGCCGGTACATACTCAACCTATCTGACTGTTAGCATTCAATTCTTTTTACCGACTATCGGTAACATCCCGAAGGATGGTGAGTGAGACAGAGATGCACTTGTCACGGGGTAAATTTTGAATAATAAGGTTTATGTTGAATAAAAACTTTTATTCAAAATCTATATACATATACGTTTAAAATTTTTAATTTGAATGACGCTCTGCCGGGGTGTGCATAGCTTATTTATAGTAGGCTTGGGCCTACGAATCTAAAGTGGGGGAACCCGCTAGCTAGAGGCATCAAGTGCTGCTGCTTTGGTGTGGAAACTTACAACTAACACGTTAAGTACATGAAACTCGAAGATGGTATGGTAAATCGGCAATTTGGCGTTACATTCCCCCTTCTAGATTCGCCTTGCACCTGAAAGGCGCATTCTTTCGCTAGGGGTCATACTCTCATCGGAACGCGGGTGTCGTTTTCGGATTTCGGGCTCATGTTCAACTCCTGGATTTTCCTCTCTCACATATCGTACAACAGGGGTTCGCTCTCTATTATTAATAATATTATGGAAACAAAATAAGCTTATGCAGATACTGGGCATACATCGAGATAACAGACCCAGTATTCCACACTTGTACATGATTCCTAGGCTTAATACTGCCATGCTCACATAACCCAGATATGTTAGTGTTTCTGAGGCAGTTCTTTAGAAGTTAAAAATCGTCAGGTCTGGTTGCCTCATTAATTCTTAATGAATGAGTGAGGCAATCAGAGTTGACAAAAATAATTAATGATTCGATTGTTAGAGATCTTTCTGAGATCGATAACACAGGGATCTAAGGTGGCGCTGACTCTAACCGGGTTGCGAACTGCCAGAAATTTTCCATCAAAAATTTGGTCAAATCATTTGTCGCTTAGATTCATCACTCTTAAGAAACATATGACCGCGTATAAAAAAGGATTAATTAATTAATCTGCAACAAAGGTGTATTATTTGACATTAAAAATAGAGATCGTGAATTGATGTAGCTAGAGCCGCGGTGGCGTAATTGGTAACGTACCAGGCTAGAATTCTGGAGTTCCCGGTTCGAACCCGGGCTGTGGCAATATTTTTTCACGATTTCTTTAGAAGTTAAAAATCGTCAGGTCTGGTTGCCTCATTAATTCTTAATGAATGAGTGAGGCAATCAGAGTTGACAAAAATAATTAATGATTCGATTGTCAGAGATCTTTCTGAGATTGATAACACAGGGATCTAAGGTGGCGCTGACTCTAACCGGGTTGCGAACGGCCAGAAATTTTCCATAAAAAATTTGGTCAAATCATTTGTCGCTTAGATTTATCACTCTTTTCTGAGGCAGTTTCACTTGGTATTAATTTGTATCCTGTTCTATCAGTCAACGGTATATACGTCAATGTTTTTATGAAAAATGGTGAGATGCTACATTGTTTAACAGGATTTTCTTGATTTTTGATTTGAATTTTTTTTTTTTTTTTTTTTTTTTTTATAGAATAGATGTTTCACAGTTGGTGGTTTCAGCAAGTAGATACGTTGATTGTTCTCGTCTGCAGATGTAGTGTGATGATAGGTTTTTACATTTATCGATTTGTAGTTTATCTATAGGGATATATGAAACAACTGGAGTGCTTAACAATAAATGCTCGTCTTGTGGTAACAGTTGTGATTACGACAAAAAAGAGTGTCAGTTCTCGTGTCTTCATCCTGCAAGGTGTGTTTGACGTTTAAAATAAGGCTTTAATCGGTTCACGTGTACGTTGACTTCTTTATCTTTAGTTGATATTTTGTAATTGTTGTTCAATAATTCCGAAGCAATTTCAAAAGGTCCAGTCCATTCCGGGGAGAGCTTACTTAGTTTATGATCGTTGTGAATCATGACCATGTCACCTGGTTTTAAGACTGGCATGACTATAGCTATCTTATTGTTAGAATCATGTATTTCTTTATGCTTAGCTTTCGCCTGTAGTAGTCGATTCCTTGCACGTTCCAAGTAATGGTTGTGGCGCTTTTTCCATGCGTTGACAAGTTCGTGGTGTGTGAGGGAAGTCGTGGTTCCTAGGATGGAGGGCAAATTAGCCTGCCGTCCAAAAGTTAATTCGAAAGGAGTTTGGTCCAGACTCTCGTGTTTTGACGTATTGTAGGCTAGTGTAATAAATTTTAAATTTTCATCCCAATCAGTGGCATTCCTGTCCATTGTTGTTTTAATAAGGTCTTTTACGACAGCGTGTGCTCTTTCGAGGGATCCGTTCCCTTGTGGGTGGAACGCTGTTGTTTTCACGTGATTAATTAGAAACAGATTTTCGAAATCTTGTATAAGATTCGATATGAAATTTGCACCTTGGTCTGTGAGTATACTTTTTGGAGAACCAAATATATAGATGAAGTGCTCAAATAACTGATCGATAAAGGTTTCGCTATCTGTTCTAGCTAGAGGTACTAGTGTCAGATACTTTGTAAGTGTATCTTGGATGCTCAAGATGTATTCGTTGTTTTTACTAGATAGAGGTAGCGGTCCAAAAATATCCATCGCTATTTTGTCGTTGGGTTCCAACGCAGTATCGGGGATCACTGCTTCCGAGCGTGGTCGTACGCGCGTCAATTTCTGTCGTTGACATACGTCACAGCTCTTGACAAATTTTATGATGTCCTCTTCGATTCCTTTCCATTGTGCGATTTTTTTTATTCTATCGAGGGTTTTATTTTCGCCGATATGTTGACTAGCTGGAGAGCCGTGCGCTTCTCTAATGATGTTATCCTTTTCCTCTTGAGTTAGTTCGGTTTTGTCTGTATCGCAGATGATTAATTTGTAATCTGGGGTTACCTCGCGTGATATGTAATCACAGATCTGACGTATGCGCAGTTTTTCTGTTTTTGTGAACTGTGGATCGCAGAAATGGAATCGTATTGTAGTGAATTTTTGCGAGAGCATGTTCATTGCGAGATTTGTTAGGATTCTCAACCATTGTTGTTCGTCGTAATCTGGCAAAACCGTTTCGTTGTTAGTCAATCTCTCTGGCGTTTTAATGATCTTTTTCCAAAGTTTTCCAATGGCATTCGGCTTGACCACATACTTAGCAGGCAGTTGGTTACTGGAAATCCATTGTTTATAGCGTCCCAGTAAGGCGGTGGCTTCGTCGTTCTTAATTTCCTTTTCGGTAGTTATAAACACTTTAGACAGAGCGTCAGCTGCTTGATTCTCTGAGCCTTTTTTGTATTCGATCTTGTAGTCATACTCCTCTAAACGCAGTCTCCATCGTAGCAGCCTCGATGATTGATCCTTCACGTTAACGAGCCACTGAAGAGCTTTATGATCTGTTTGAATTGTAAATTTTCGTCCCAATCAATATTTTCGGAGTCTTTTACAGGCCCAAACAACCGCCAATAACTCCTTTTCGGACGTATTGTAGTTAACCTCAGGTTTATTGAGTGTTCTGGATATATAAATAAAGGGTGGTTAAATTTTAAGGGCCGATGTTGATTTTGAATAAAACACAAATTATTTAGGAAATTATTGTCAATTCTTTTTATTATGATAATATGGTATGGTTCAATTATGTATGGAACAAAATATCGGCCAAATGGCCGCCGCGACCTCGGCGGCACACCTCCATGCGATGGTCCAAATTTTCGATGACGCTTAGGCATAATTGAGGTTCTATGCCGTTAATGTGCCGAATTATCTCATCCTTTAGCTCTTAAAATTGTTGCTGGCTTATCGACGTATACCTTTTCTTTCAAATAACCCCAAAGAAAGAAGTCCAACGGTGTCAAATCACATGATCTTGGCGGCCAATTGACATCGCCACCACGTGAGATAACACAGCCATTGAATTTGTCGCGCAAAAGAGCCATTGTTTCGTTAGCTGTGTGGCAAGTGGCACCGTCCTGTTGAAACCACATATCGCCCACATCCATATCTTCCAATTCGGGCCATAAAAAGTTCGTTATCATCTCACGATAGCGAACACCATTCACAGTAACTGCCCGACCGGCCTCATTTTGGAAAAAATACGGCCCGATGATGCCGCCAGCCCATAAACCGCACCAAACAGTCACTCTTTGTGGGTGCATTGGTTTTTCGACAATCACTCTTGGATTATGATTCGCCCAAATGCGGCAATTCTGCTTATTGACGAATCCACTGAGGTGAAAATGTGCCTCATCACTGAAGATGATTTTCTTCGAAAATTGATCATACACTGTTGCCATTTCTTGCCACCATTCTGACCATTGACGACGTTTGGAATGGTCAAGAGGCTTTAGTTCTTGAGTCAATTGCACCTTATAAGCGTGTAAATGCAAGTCTTTATGCATAATGTTCATCAACGACGAGCGTGAGAGGTGCAATTGTTGGGCACGACGACGAGTTGAGGTGGACGGCTCTTCAGCCACACTGTCGCGAACAGCAGCAGTATTTTCTGCAGTATGAGCTGTACGAGCATGCACTGGTGTTTTAATATCTCCTACAGACCCGGTTTGCTCAAATTTTTGCACGATTTTTCCGATTGTACGCACATTTGGACGATTAAATTGACCGAAAAAATCACGAAGTGCACGATATGCATTTTGATTTGAACGCCCATTTTCATAATAAGCCTGAATAACTTTAACGCGTTGCTCGATTGTGTATCTTTCCATGGTTCAAATTGAGTTAGTCTGAAATTGAGAAATGTCAAATGAAATGCAGAAAAAAACTTGACGTTTAGGTGTGGTTCACATTCAACATCGGCCCTTACAATTTAACCACCCTTTACATGGATGTCCTTCCTGCGACCGAGTCCTACGTTTGACGCGTCGGTGGTTAGTATAAATTCCTTACTGTAGTCCGGATATCTTAACACTGGTGCAGAACACAACATGTCCTTCAAAGTGTCAAACGATTTTTGGCAGTTCGAAGTCCAGTTAAAAATATTATCTTTTTTTGTTAAATCAGTGAGAGGTTTTGCTATTGTTGAGAAATTTTTCATAAATTTTCTTAATATCCGGCAAGCCCCAGGAAAGACTTAATCTCGGTTGGTATTAACGGAGTTCTAAAATTTCTCACGGCTTCTAATTTACCTGCATTAGGTTTGACGCCCTCGTCTGTGATAACATGCCCAAGATATTCCAGTTCAGGTTTTAGAAACTCACATTTGTCCGGCTGCAGCTTCAGCCCAGTTTGTTTAAGTCGTTGAAACAAAATTACTAAATTTTCATTGTGCTCCTTTAACGGTGATCCGAAGACAATTATGTCATCGAGGTAAACGAAGCAGATTCTTCCGACTAACCCCCTGAGGGCCATGTCCATCAGCTGGAAAGTAGCTGGAGCATTCTTTAGTCCGAAGGGCATTCGCTCGTACTCAAAATGTCCCTCAGCCCTAGCGGGTTGTGCGATTTTGCAAACTGGTAAAGTCGAAAACATTCACTCAAATTTTGACTGGTAGGCTCTTTTCATGTAAAGTCGCGCGATTCAAGAATAGATTGGTTAATCCCACTTACCAGTTATAATTTGGATGGTTGTTCGGTTCTCGCTGCTCCGCTGGTTACTCGCTACCAGTTATATTTTGGATGGTTATTCGGTTCTCGCAGCCCCGCTCGATTCTCGCTACCAGTTTCATTTTGGATGGTTATTCGGTTTTCGCGGCCCCGCTCGATTCTCGCTACCAGTAATATTTGGGATGGTTATTCGGTTCTCGCTACCAGTAGAATTTTAACCGGTATTTTCATTATCGCTCCGTCTAATTTTTACCATTATTTTCATTGTCGCGGCCCCGCTCGGTGTTTGCTACAATCGAGGGTCTCCGGTCGTGATTATCTTTAATTTCTTTTTAATATCGCAGAGATTATACCATAAATTAAAAAATGGGATGAAACTGAATACACGCAAGGGATTTTGGGATCTTTAGGGAAGTAGTATCAGAATCTTTTATTTATTTTTTCATATACATACAGAGAGTATTTTCAATCGTATTTCCGTCTTACAGCCCATTCAGATGTCCGCTTTCCCATGCCTGAGGATGGATTGGTCTGCCCTTTCTACACGCATACAAATATTGTTAATCGAACGACGTACTGCAGCTTGATGAAAACAAATATCCTCTTCAAACTAACGAAATTTATTTACCGGCTAATAGCGTCACTAAAATCACGGTATCTGTAGCGCAACAGTAAGGCAATCTCCTTATTGAAAATATTAAAGGAATACCCAACGCTATATACGGTATAGACAAAGGAGAAATAAAAATTCTTATTCACAATGAAAAAGCAACCCCAATCAAAATAACAATTGGCCAAGTACAAGGAACACCTGTGAGTATTCCAAAAAAACGAATATTCACTATCACAGCTAGCGAACTAACTAAACGCTTAGAAATCTTGAAGAATCACACAAGATTAGGACATATCGAAAATGCACATCAAGAGTCGATCGCTCGAATTATTCAAGCGTATCACGAAATCTTCACTTTCGAAGGAGATCCTCTCCCATGCACGAACCTCGCGCACCACCAAATTGTTCTCACCGACAACGAACCCATAAACAACGTGTCCTATCGACCACCAGAGTGCCATAAGACAGAAATTTCTCGGCAAATAACAGAAATGCTCAATAAACGAGTGATCACATACTCGAAGTCACCATATAATTCGCCAATTTGGGTGGTTCCAAAGAAGGATGATGCATCTGGAACAAAGAAATGGAGAATTGTAGTTGATTACCAAAAACTTAATGAAAAAACCGATCACGACGCTTATCCGTTACCAGTGATCGACGATATCTTAGACCAGTTAGGAAAAGCTAAGTTTTTCTCAGCCTTAGATCTGGGCTCCGGATTCCATCAAGTTTTTATGGAAGAATCATCAAAAAAGTACACAGCTTTTTCCACGCCTCCCTAGCGGGTTGTGCGAGCCAAAATTTGATTGGTAATTCTAAACTGGTAAAGTCGAAAACTTTCACTCAAATATTGACTGGTAAGCAATTTTTCTAGCATTGGACTGAAGCGATTTTGGTTAGACTGGTAAGTTACTACCAGTCATATTTTGGATGGTAACGGTTTTCGCAGGTCTGCTCATTTATCGCTACCAGTTTAATTTTGGATGGTTATTGGGTTCTCCTGGCCCCGCTCGTTTCTCGCTACCAGTTTTATTTTTCATGGTTATTTGATTCTCGCTACCAGTTTTATTTTTCATGGTTATTTGATTCTCGCTACCAGTTTTATTTTTCATGTTTATTTGATTCTCGCTACCAGTTTTATTTTTGATGGTTATTTGATTCTCGCTACCAATAGAATTTCAACCGGTATTTTCATTATTGCTCCGTCTAATTTTTACTATTATTTTCATTGTTGCGGCCCCGCTCGGTGCTACAATCGAGGGTCTCCGGTCGTGATTATCTTTAATTTTGTTTTGAAGAGGATATTTGTTTTCATCAAGCTGCAGTACGTCGTTCGATTAACAATATTTGTATGCGTGTAGAAAGGGCAGACCAATTAGTCCATTCTCAGGCATGGGAAAGTTGTCAGGAACAATATAAAATGAATGTCGATTTCCTTGAAAATATAAATTTGTCATCTCTTCGGTCTCATGTTTGTCTCTTCCCATGGTAAAAGTTCCTGTTTCTCTTCGTAATCGATGTTCTGGGGAAACGAGTCCTTTTTTATGAGATTAATCGAAGATCCACTATCTGTTAGTAATTTTCCTGTTCTTGTTGTTCCCCATAATCGAATTGCGACTGATTGTGTTACGTCAAAATCGCGGCCTATCTTACGAACCCACGAATTTAACATAGATTTCACGTTTCGGTGTATCTTTTCCGTGCTCTGGTCAAGGAGAATAAATTCTCCCTTTACCACACCCGACGAGAAAATACCGAAGACGCAAGCCCGTTTTTGAGTCTAACCTCGCGGAAAATTACTCGGGATAGGGCTGGAGTGCGTTTTGTTCTTGGTTGGGGATAATCACTTCACGAATAATGGGGAGGGACTTGAATGACAATTTCACGCGGAGCAAGATTTCACTTTAATTGGTAATTGAAAATTATACTTACGGTTGTTTGTTACTGTGGTTCTTACTGTTGAACGTTGGTTGGACGTAGATTAGTGTAGTCAGACAGACTAAAAATCGAACGTAGGCGTTGGTGCGTATTAATAATTATTTATTGAAATAAACTACATGAGTAGTTGAATGTTGCACGTTCAATATCCCCGATTTTACAAGGGTTAATAATTATAAGTACTGTACTCTTACTCTGTACTACTTGAAACTATACTTTGTGAAAATTAAGCCGTGGTGAAAAATTATCGTGCTGGACTGCTTTATTTCCCGGCAAACAGTACTACTTGTTGCCTTGGGAAAATTCTAATTCACTGCCGGCGACTTATTGACTGCCAGGCTAGTGATTAGTCCTCTAGTTGACCCCCCGTGAAACTGTGTCGACGGCCGATTTTCGCGGCCTTTTAAAGGGCTCCTGAGCGTCGAAAATTCTTGTCGTCAAGCGCGTAAAAGAAGAGAAGGGATAAAACCCTATCCTGATTATAAGAATTTCCCCGTGGTCTATCTCGACCATACACATATTCATTCCCCTTACTCCGCAGAGTAGCTTCTCGACATGCAGAGCCATAGATCTATGCAAGTGCATCGGTATGGCGCGCTCTGATTTGTCCGCGCGATGTGCTACACAGAGGACCACGCGATTAGGTGAGGGAACGCGTTCGAAGCGTTTTTCCCCTGAAAATGAGGCGATTTTTACCACCCCGCTTCTCTGTAAATGTGTCTATGGTAATGGCTTAGTTTTTCAGCATTTTTACGGAACTTAAATAAATCCTTCATACGAAACCACTAATAATAATTTTGTTACAACTTCTGTAGTTAACTTTGACGTATGCAACCTGATTTCTACGTTAATCTCTTATTAGTATAAATGGTTTCGTTGAGTTATGACTTATTCCAAACATCATTGGTTATTCGTTAAATTAGTGGTTACTCTAGTTATAGCTAATGAGTTTTCTTAAATAATTTGTTAGTTAGACGTTAGATTTCTTATAGTTAATAAGTTTTCTTAAATGATTTGCTAGTTAGACGATTATTCTCGTACTGTAGGAACGAGAGCGAGAGAGAGAGAGATAGTGATTTTACTTGAGAACGACTCGTCTAACTTGGTTACTCGTACATTTTGTTCGTACGCAAGTCGGCTAGATCGCCGTTCAGCCCTAGCGATAAGGCGTTCGTCGTGGCGCAGAGAGTCGCCCCAGCCTCGCTTTCCTGCAGAGGAAGCTCTATTGAAACGCGTTACCGTTTTCTCTCTTTCTCGATTCGTTTTACTTTTAGTATTTAGCTGTAAAATAATCTTAACATTTCATTTTATCATATATATATATGTATAACATATTCCATATATATATAATTTACTAGTAAAACAAGTAATTTTATACATGAAAACGAGAGAGAGAGAGAGAGTTCTTCTCTTGAGAATGACTCGCCTAGCTTGGTTACTCGTACATTTCGTTCGTACGCAAGTCAGCTAGATCGCTGTTCAGACCTCGCCCAAGGCGTTTTCGTTGCGCGGAGTGTCGGCCAGCCTCGCTTTCCCGCAGCAGAAGCTTCATTGCAACTCAATTTCAGTCTCATCTCTTTCTCGTTTTTCTGTCTATTTTTCCCTATTTTACCATAAATTAATCCTAATATTTCCTTTATCCCTTCTATATAGGCATAACGTGTTCTATATATTTATGATGGTGTTTTTACTATAAATTCCAATATTTTACGAGAGACATATTAATGTAATCCCAAGAGAAAAGGGGAATTAATCCTGATGTACTGATCTTTCTTCTATTACCCGACTATACTTGGTAAGCTCATTAATTCGATGTGGGTTGTACTCGTTTTCGAGTGACAGCTATGGGTAGTTTCCATATGGAAGCATAATTGTTCTTTTTGCTGCTGATATTTTGTCTCCAGTATTCGCGTGAACATTTTAATAGTCATAACTCTTTCGTTTAAATCAACAGTTCCTCTGCTTTTGTTAATTGTTTCACTTAGTTAATAATTGTTCGTTATTTCATCATCTTTGTAAAGAGAGAGAGAGAGAGAAGATTTCAGGCAAGAGCGAGAAGAAAGGGTGCGGTCGCTTGGTCACGTGATAGCGTTCCCTCCAACCGCTCCCTTATGACCAACAACGCCCCGACGGCGACTAGCCGAACCCCTGGTCTAGGATTGAGGGTAAGGCCGCGCTGAATCATAGATCCATAAATGGCAGTCGATAACCGGGTCTAAGCAGTAGATCCCATGGTTTGAAAGTTTGCCTTTTGACCGGGAGCGCCGAAAAATTCCATCTTTACAAGATTAATTCCTCCTGGGAGACGGTCGGTAGGGCCGCATCTTCACCCTGTTCCGATCTCCGTCGCTAAAATCGCTCTCCTCTCCTCTTAAAAAGTTCGAGAATAAAAGAAAAATGTGAGAGGTTACTTTTACTGTAGCGAAACTAAAACAGAAGAACTTTAACGTAATCGAAATAAAAAAAGATAAATGCGACGTTACGTCAGGACGTAACAATTGCAATCTTCCAGATACTGCTGATATTCTGTCTTTTCTTGCCGGATCAGTTGGTCTTCCTCTTGTTTCGTTGGTTCTATCTTCGCTTAGATTAGTGGTCGTCGTTCGCACATGTTTGTTTTGCAGCGGTCTCTTTTGGTTGTAGGGCTGTTGAAAATTTTGAGTCTGTTTATTCTTCGCATAACATGTTTCATCCATATGACCGCTTCGCTTGCAGATGTTGCAAAACAGCTTTGTTCGGTCAGCCAAACATATAGAATGATAACGCGTGCGTGAGCCAGTAGGAGCGGTTCGACCATCTGCTGTAGCTCGTTGCTTATCGAAGGTCTGAATGGTGTGTCCTTTACTTTGTTTTTCTCTTATCCAGCATTCAGCTTCGAGTGCCTCTTGGTAAGCTGCATTGACATCGTCGGGGCGTTGAGCGCGTACTTGCGAACCGATTTCTTCTCGAAGATTCATCACGTAGCGTTTAGTCGCCGATTTTTCCTCGATCTGCATAGCTACAGCACGGTGTCGTGTGCTGGAATGTTCGCTTTGAACGGCGTATTTTAACTCATTCAGTAATTGACATAAACGTAGTGTATAGCCCTGCACATTTTCAGTTGGTTGTTGTCGAATGTTGTCGAGACGTGAACGAGCAGTCTCGACAGAAGTCGTTATTGCTACATTTTTTTTCAGAGCATCGTATAATTCTTCAAATGATTCAATCCGAATATATCGGATCGCTCGCTTAGCATTATCCTGAATTTTTTCGGCCAAGATAAAATCGAGTAATAATTCGGGTTGAGAACAGCGGTCTCTCGCTCGACGAACGCTACGGATAAAATCCTTTGTTCCTACGTCGTCTTTTCCTCGAAGGCTTTCGATAGTACGTATCAGTTCCTTGGCTGGGAATACGTGATTGTTTACACAGTGTGGTCCTTCCGTTCGGTCGTGAGTCGCAGCGTGCGCGAGCGGGTTGTTTAGTCTACTGAGTTCCGGTGATAAGGAGCCCGAAGAGGTCGAGGGTCGTCTTTGTGGCGAGGTTCGTGGGACCGAAGTTTTTTCAATCTCGTCATCGCTTTGTTCCTCGTCCTCGGTGGGGAGGACCTTCTTGTGTTTTGCGAGCCTTTTTATGTCGTTTAATCGTTGTTTATTTTCTTGGTTTGCTACTTCAAACCGTTTTTCGGTTAATGCAAATTTTTCGGAGATTTGTTGGTATCTTTCGTGGGCAAGAGCTCCTTGAGCCTTGATTGCCTCCATGATTTTAGCTAGGGATGACTCTTTGTCTGATATTGTAGATGGACAATTAGCTCGTGATTTCATCATTGTAGGATTGATATCAGGAGGGATTCGTCTGATTTTAGTGGCGTCTTTGTCAGTATCGTCGTCGCTATCTTCGGTAGAAAAATGCGGCTTTTGAGTTCTATACTCACGAAATGCCAGCGTATTGTTTTTAACTTTTAAGTAATAAAATATCCTAACTATTATTACACTCGTGAATTATTTGTGTGCTTATACTATCGCACGGGCGTATCGGGTGTGGATTCGCGACGCGGTTGACCGTAGGAATTGTAATGTTGGACCGTGGTTGGAGATAGCCTTGCTTCCGGCCTTTTGTTTTAGCTCTGTTATTGGGAAGCAAGTTGCTACAAACTTGCTCAATAATTCAGAGTAGAGTTTCGATTTTTATTAACGGAGGATATGGATTCGCGGATCCAGTCCTACGGGTCGAATTCTTACGTGAACGCTGAGATTGTTGCAGTGTAGCTGGCCAGGAGATGTCCCAGTGTACCGTGGTGCTTCGGAGTTGTCTCGGGCTGCTGCTGCGATGATTGAAGTCTAGATGTCAGCGGTGCAAGCTCTGCTTGGTGACGTCTGCTTCTTTCTTCTTTAGAAGATAATTACGTTCAGAGATCGGAATGTAATCCGATATAACGTTTTGTATTTTCTCGAAATCTTTTCGTAATAACAGTTACTAAATTCACCGTGTAGGATTTGTCGAAGTTTCTTCTCTTCTAATTATTTTTTATTTTTTTTTTCCGTGTATTTTTACAGGAGTCCGTGGAGTCCCTGGAATTGTCACAAGATAGCAATCTTTTGATCGTAATCGTGGATTTACTATCCTGGCAGGATTGCCAAAATTTGGCACGGGGTAAATTTTGAATAATAAGGTTTATGTTGAATAAAAACTTTTATTCAAAATGTATATACATATACGTTTAAAATTTTTATTTGAATGACGCTCTGCCGGGGTGTGCATAGCTTATTTATAGTAGGCTTGGGCCTACGTACCTAAAGTGGGGGAACCCGGAGGGAGAACCCACTAGCTAGAGGCATCAAGTGCTGCTGCGTTAGTGTGGAAACTTACAACTAACAAGTTAAGTACATGAAACTTGAAGATGGTATGGTAAATCGGCAATTTGGCGTTACACACTCATAATACATCTATGTATCACCTGTTTTTGTTGGGGCAAACTGCAATCGGTGAACCAGTGGAAACGCCATAAGTGTTCCTCATTGTTCTTCTCTATTGATAAGTCGGAGGTTTGTCAATTACAGCATTATTCCTCATCGTTTTCCTTCCATAAGATACAATTGTATCATCGTATCGTTGTGCATTGATTTCGTTCGAGTGAATCGTCATATTTTGGCAATATTTGCATCCTCTAACCCAGGGGTCTCCAAACTTTCCAGCCTTAGGGCCATACTGATTACTCCAGTAAGTTCCGAGGGCCAAAACCATATTATCATTGTTGCCGGTGGTAAAAAGTGAAATAGTCCAAAATCTGTCCGCGGGCCGAATGTGGCCCGCGGGCCGTAGTTTGGAGACCCCTGCTCTAACCTATCCTCTAACCTATTCCCTTATCCTTCCCGGGGACAATGCAGTTTACTATTTTTTCAAAATGAAAAATAAAAATTTTTGATGGTAGTTTTTCAGGATTTTTATTTGAAGTTAATTGTTTTTTCATTCCAGGTTGGTTCCATTCATTTGGTGTTAAGAGAGGGCTACATTTGTTCATTTATCAATTCATTTTAAGAATTAGCAAAATGTTTCATTGTAATATTTTGGAATTTAAATTCAGAGTTTTCCACTTTTTTTATTGTTTCACATTGAAAGCCGACCGCGTCTGATAATTTGTACATTAATTCCGTGTAATAGCAAAATTACTAATTACAGTTTTTTACGAGAATTAGACTCACTCGAATTGGCATTGTCCTCATCCCGATGGAAGAGACCCACCCCCTTCACGTGGTTTTCATCGCGTAATCGTAGTTTACGTTTCCCAGTTTTTCCTATTAAACATATTATTTCTCGCACTAAAACTATTACACTATCTAATAATTGCTTGCAATAATAATTATTGTCATCTCGTCATTAGTAATTTTTACTAATGTCTTATGGCATAACACAATATTTTATGTTAACGTAAACTAAGCTAAGAGTAAGCATATATATGTGTGTTTACCGACTGTATTGGTCTCAACTGCAATAAAAATTTCTTTTGCTTTTTTTGATGAATTTAATTAATTTAATTTAATTTAAAGTTACCATTAATTTTTTTTTCGTTTGTTTGGGTTCTTTTGGGTTTGTTTGTTTGCGTTGTGTTTGTATTTGGGTTTGTGTGCGTGGGTATTTTTTTTTCAATTGATTTCAATCATGTTGTCTTTGTGTACTTGGTTACTTAATATTTTTATTCGTTTTCTTATTTCATTTGAATAATTTACATTGTTTGCTGTAATCCTTGAATTTATTTCGTTTATTTATTCGCTGTATTTATTTTCTTGTTTCGAATCTAATTTTTTTTATAACGATAGAAAATACATTTTGTAAAAAATCAGTCAACGAATATATTTTATTGCTGTATCAATAATGTTTTTAACAACGGTTTTCGTGTTTAAACTAAATTTTTTTTGTATTTTTCAGACTCTAATTTTATAGTGTCATTTTTTTCAGTTTTATCACGTGGATTTTTATTTTCTTGAAGGGTAGTATTATAAATTGTTATGAATTATTATTGAAAATATATTATAACAATTAATCGTTTACAAGTATGTTCAATTAATTTTGTCTGCTCCATTTTGAAAAAAAAAAAAAAAGCGGGAAGCGGTCATCCAAACATTGTAACGCAATAGTATCGGCAGTGGCGCAGGGGAGACAGGCGCAACCGTTAGATTCCCCACCGCGAGCATGTCATCGAGAGCAGCAGACATCAACCGAGTTCGCGAGGCTAGTAGGCGGAGCTAATCGATCGGTCGCCAGTAGCGCTGACATGCGGCCATAAATATCGCTCAGAGCTTTGCTTCAAGCGGGCTATAGGCTTTGGAGTTCTATAGGACTCGATCTTCGTTGGCTTAAACCAGGGATCGGTAATCCTGTTCTATAGGCGTCCGAATTCATTGTTTCTAGTATCTATGTTCACACCGTTAAAAGTAGTAATGGCATTTGCAACGAGAAACTTTCGTTTTATGTGCAAAATATCCAGTGGCAGCAGTCGTGTAACATACTCCACTCTTAGAAAACCAGTTACGAGGACAACACTCCTAATAGCGGCACAAAAATGTCTTTATTCAACCGAAAGTGAGTTCAAGTCTATACCTTCATAACCTCAGTTGAACATCCTCTGGACGTTCTAGTTTCTTTCCCTCATTAAAGATAATGTTTTTTATAAGAAATATATAAAAAATATGACGGTGATTTCATTGTACGCTGAGATCAGGAATCACAGTTATAACGAGAAATACTTGAATTACTGGATCATTAAATTCTGTATAAAGATGCATGATAAAACTTAATCGTATTTTCATGCGGAACATTGAAATTATGATTTTGGCTATGGCTAGTTTTGTCTATGAACAGGACTTATAATCGTATGTTATTTGTCCGGACATTAGCCAAAATGATATATAATTTTTTGGCTAAATCTAATTCAACTAAATTATCAGTAGTTAGCAGTACAGAATATATATAAAATTTTGTCTTTATAGAACTCACAAATTGTACAGTAATATATCTCGGTGACTAATATACGATTATTCATCTGGATAGAATTTCCCTGCTTAAAAAGTCTTAGATTTTTTCACCCAAATACGACCTTTCTTTATCCTTTACTAGATGCATTAATTTCAAAATTAGACTGAATTTTTCAAATATATTTGTATTTTACCTTTGGGTTAGTACTATAATTATTGATAGTCAAATGCAATCTATCTACAGAAACACACACAACCTTGAAAGTACCAAATAAATGTTCATTACATATGTGGAATTGAACCTGTGCTTCTTGGATTTGTAAGCTGAGATCATGACTACTGTGATGTCCAGAACTTAGAAAAAATATTTTTGAAAATTGTAGAACACAGCAGACATCTTTTCTGCAGGCTGTGATTGATGCATAAACATTGGAGAACAATGAAAATATACAACTAAAATACTAAAAAATGTTCTACTAAAATTCAACATTCACTTAAAAGTGGAAGTTGATAAGTTTTGAATATTCAGTATACTGTTGCAAAAAGTATCTCAAGGTGCTGGTGCAGCTAATTATGCTTCACAAGCCTCAATATCATAATAAGTAGCTGTATTAGAATCAGGAGATGGCTATTGCCAAATGTAGTTGCAAGAAAAGCATACTTACTAAATTCTTAGTAGTGGTGAAAGCTAATCACTGCTGTTTATACTGTTTCAATCAGACAACTACCACCATGGTAAACTATAGGAAAAGTGTACTTGTGTGATTGTTAGAGGCAAAAGCAGACTACTGCTTATAATGTTCTATAATACAACAATTTCATTATTAACACATATATGATTATTTTTCTCATATAACTAAGTTAAATTATGACACAATAACTATGTTTATGACATGTTAGGTATCATAATAAAGATGATAAAGATAAATAAACAGTTCAACACAAATTTATTTGTGAATCAGAACCAGCAACGCTTACAAACTTTATTTTGAACATTGAGAGGTTAAGCACATATAACAAATATGAAATAAAACTTGGTCAAAGTAATAGAAAAAATTTCAGTATTAAGTAAATATAAAACTCTGAGTAAAATCACTTCACTTACATTATCGATACTACACTTAAATATTTAGTGCAAAAATTAAATCTTTTTTGGCGTTACTGTAGATTGTTGAGCTGATATATGCTTTGCAGAAAGTAACCACGTTGAAAGTAGCGAACGGGCGACTGACGTCCTGGAAGGGACTATCACTGTCACGAGGTCTGTCGCTGCCGCTTGCGCGTCTACTGTTGGGACGCACTGGCGCATAGTTAAATAATCCTTTTACTGTGCTATTACATGTCTATATTTCATATTATGATTTTTGTCATAACTATAAAATAGTTTATAATCGAACATATTCCGGATATTATTGACATTTTTTATAAATATTCACACATGGAAATTTCCCGCATGGCAAGTTTATCAATAATCTTCATACCATAAAACAACATAGCCAACGCCGTTGCAGAGATTGTATATATTTTTGATTAATATCCAAACAAATAGTTCGATAGGTTCAAAGTCCTTTTCGGTTAATGAGCACCCTAACCACTACGAGCGCTACTTGATCGGTGTGCACGAATACATGGGTAGCTCTGCCCCTTCCTATGGTACAAACTCCTTCGCGTGGACTGATGGCGCATCTCGCTCGCACTCAAACGCCTTTAATGCTTGAGATGATGGTATGTTCTATCCTGTAACCACACGTAACTATCCCATAAAACAACCAGAATACTACGTGGGAATGCAATTTTTTATAATTTATTGATTGATAATAGTAGATGCAATGAAATTATAATCATTTAAAAACATATGCAGTTGACGTTCCAATCAAGTGGGCTCACAACATTTTAGCTAGTTTTACAGTTAGTATTAAATAACAAATCGCCGGTTGAGTGAGCTCGGACGCGTTCTATTTCACCCGAACAACTGGGATATCCATGTTCGATTCTGCAATCTCAAATCTTAATTTTTTTCTGAATTTAAAACAGGATAACAAATGGTCAGATGGTAACATTAATCCTTTTTGCATGCGTGTACGTGTCTGATTCAATGTAGCATTATATACATTTCACTTCTATCTACTTTTATGGAAAGTATCCCGAGCATATAAATTGTTGTAACATAAACAATAATAAATTTCTATGAACATATTGAAGTGAAACTTCCTTGCTGAGGGGACAACAATTTTCTGGGCCTACGAAAATTAAGACCACGTGAGAGGAATGACTAGGTATGTGGTGGGGGGACCGGTAGAGGAGGAGAGTGCCTCAGTGGCGACGCCACACACAAGGAAGCATAGTTTGGTGTCCCTCTCCGATTTTGATGAAACTCACGTATGATGTAGAGCATCGAAAACTAAAAGACACGTATTTTTTTTATCGGCGGAAAAACATTTCACCTAAGAGGTGAAATCGCCCTCCAAAGTTAGGGGTGATTATGCCGTTTCACCCCTGCAAATGAATTTTTTTCTTCAACTTCACGTGGAATTTTGATTGTCTTCAATGAGGAGTATTTTGGTTTTTGTTTCATTAAAATCGGTTGACGCCTTCTGGGTGAAACTGCATAATCACCCCTCGACATGCTTAACTTTGAAGGGCGATTTCACCCCTTAGAAATGTTTTTCCGCCAATAAAAAAAAATACGTGTCTTTTAGTTTTCAATGCTCTACAACATATGTAAGTTTCATCAAAATCGGAGGGGGACACCAAACTATCCTTCCTTGTCAGATGCATGCGCGAGCGGTCGAAACGAGAGACGGCAGGGGAGGGATAGGTACAGCTTACAAGGGGACCACATGGTCGTCGGATTTTTGTAATTTTTTATACTCATGGTACGTAAAGTTGAGACCCCAAATATGAATATCCCCAAGTAATACGACGCCATATTCAGAAATTCTCGAGAAAATCGACTTTGAAGTTAGAGCGAGCAACTGAAATAGAGAAACAAAAACCGAATTTTCAACTGAGTGAATAGCTCAGTGGGTAGCGCTGGAGTGTGGTAATCACTGGGTAGTGGGATCGAGTCTCGCTTTGGTCACTTTTTTTTTTTTTTTTTTTTCCAATTCAAATACCTACGTATTTTATATTTAAAATTCATTAAATATTTGCTAATTACCATATTATTATTAACAAATTATCATTTTTTATGAATATTGCACGTGTTATTACATTTATTTGAAATTAATTTTAAAAAATGACAAGTAAAGTTTTGGGAACGAAAATGAAAAAACCTCGGGTAAAAAAATAATGTTTTTTTATTTAAAGTTACATCGTATCCATTTGTTTATCAACAGGATCGCACGAGCCACAGTGATAAGCGTCGTAAAAACACGGGAAACAGACATTTTCACGGTATCGAGCACACCGCACGAATGCTGCGTTTTTACAGACGCATTTTTTTTTTAAAACATCAATCGGAAAACAAACTTCATTGACGTTTTCAAAGATTTCTCTAGTATCACAAAGTTTTGAAGCGACCACGCATATCATCACAGAGTTTTGAAGCGACCACGCATATCTGATCATTTTACCGAAGATCGGAGAGGATAACTGATGATGAACGATTGAATGAATTTTAATACAATCTTCTCGATCGTTGATTTCGCGGCCTTCTTCGATCAGGTATGCGCAGTTTTGCATACGCTTGATGAAATTTTTTACTTGACGGTAAAAATAATCTTTTGTTCTCGAGCAGGTGTGGATCCCTCCGCAGTTAGTTTGGTAGCTACATTCTATTACAATGTAATGTAAGCGTCAGGCTAGTCAAATAACTCTTCGTAAAGAGGATAATATTATTTTTCCGCTCCACGTGCAATTTTCATAAAAAATGATAATTTGTTAATAATAATACGTTAATTAGCAAATATTTACTGAATTTTATATATAAAATAACTCTTCGTAAAGAGGATAATATTATTTTTCCGTTCCACGTGCAATTTTCATAAAAAATGATATAATTTGTTAATAATAATATGGTAATTAGCAAATATTTAATGCATTTTAAATATAAACTACGTAGGTATTTGAATTGGAAAAAAAAAAAAAAAAAAAAGTGACCAAAGCGAGACTCGATCTCACTACCCACTGATTACCACACTCCAGCGCTACCCACTGAGCTATTCACTCAGTTGAAAATTCGGTTTTTGTTTCTCTATTTCAGTTGCTCGCTCTAACTTCAAAGTCGATTTTCTCGAGAATTTCTGAATATGGCGTCGTATTACTTGGGGATATTCATTTTTGGGGTCTCAACTTTACGTACCATGAGTATAAAAAATTACAAAAATCCGACGACCATGTGGTCCCCTTGTTAGCATGCTATGTGCTGATTGTAACGGTCGGAAGAAGAGACGGCAAGGAAAGGGTAGAAATGATGCAGCAGTGATGCTACTGAATTCTCGTAGCGCTGCCTATGTTTGTATATTCTTCAGTTTTCGTAATATCTAACCATTGACGCTACCAAATTTTTACTTTTTTATATGAACTACCTACAGTTTATTTTTTCGTGTAGAAAAGAGTTATTGATTTGTACAATTAACTTCATAAGTATAATGCATTTTTATGTGAAGTGTGATTTAAAATGTAAAAAATATTTACAGACTTGTGAGAATGACTTTATAAGTGTAGTTTATTTTTTAGTGAACTGTTTTTTTGTTCTTTCATTTTATTCAATTAAATAGATATCGTGATTTAACATCATGACTAAAAATAATAAAAAGTCAGAAACAAATAAGGCGTATTATGAGAGACAACGTGGAAACAATCTGCCCAAAGAGGCGCCAAAAAGTGCCAGTGAACGGATGCGAGAGTACAGGGCGCGAAAAAAGACATTATTGAATGCAGCCAATGCAAGTGTCTCAACAGAGACTTCTGGTATACCGAATGTCGCTTCGCCACAGGAATTATTAACACCTATGGATATACCACCAGAAAATTAGTTACCTGATCCTACGAACACAATTTTGCCATATAGTGATTTCACAGCCCACGGAAATGTACGGTAAGAATTCCAGAAAAAAATTGGAAATAATAGTCTTGGCCACGTGTGCAATATTGAAAATCATACTAGAACGTCATCACCGAAACAAAATTCCGACATGTGCTGTGTCAAATGAATTCAAACATCCAGATAAACCAGCACATTTGCCTGAGTTGGATTTAATATCTGAAAAACTTAGTTTACCGAGAATTCCTTTCATGTAAATAAAAAGACTGCGGCACATAAGCGGTCAGTATGGGATGTTTTGACAAGTCATCACTGTCCCTGTGTACGTACGTCTCATGGTAAATGCACTACCAAGGGACGTTAGTGATGATTACTGCATCAACTTGCATATCAAACATAAACAGACACACAAATCAAGCTATCTGACTGGTTTCGTGAACAAAAGAAATCTGAAAATCTGGCTGCAGTATCTCTTCGATACTCTACTGTACAAATTCTACAACATAAAAATAATGAAAGTTTTTTCGATGACACGACGAATGAATAAGTTTTAGTTGATGAAATTAGTAAAGATATCCCTAATGAAGACTGTCTCCCTGCCCAGCAACAAACATTAATGTGGAATGAAGAGAAGTATTTAAGAATTGCACTGGGTGAAAAAAAATAGCCAGAAGTTCCGCTTCTATCGTGCGTGGACTCCACACATCCGTTTATTAAATGCGTGCAGTTAAATGAAAGTTGTATGCGTTCTCTAGAAAAGTTCTTGTTTTAGATTTTTTATATATACAGGGTGCGCCATATTTTATGTCGATATGTAAATATTGAATAACTTTGACATTTATCAACCGATTGAGTAGACATGTTTTTGAAACGTTAATTCAGTACAATTTTAACCATGAATCGCTTTACACCGAAACAACGCACCGAAATAGTGACGCTGTACATTGACAATAGTCGTTCAGTTGTGTTAACTCAACGTGCATATCGTCGACGCCCATTTCACACTCCCTGACGCCGTTAACAAGCAAAATTGCCGCATTTGGGGAGCGGAGAATCCACACAAGATCCATGAAACACCATTGCATGACCAAAAAGTGACTGTTTGAGCCGGCGTTTGCGCCAAAACCATCATTGGGCCATTTTTCTTCAGAGAAGGTGAAAACAGTGTAGGTTTACTTATTACAAGGCCAGTGTAGCATAGCGCACTGTCTTGTTGAAACCAGTAACCGTCCAGTCCTTTTTCATAATGAGACATAATGAGCCAACATCCACCGATATCGATTCCCATCGACTGTTTTGCTTTCTCTGAAGAAAAATGGCCCACTGATGGTTTTGGCGCAAACGCTGACTCAAACAGTCACTTTTGGTCATGCAATGGTGTTTCATGGCTCTCGTGTGGATTCTCCATTCCCTAAATGCGGCAATTTTGCTTGTTAACGGCGTCAGGGAGTGTGAAATGGGCCTCGACGATATGCAAGTTGAGTTAACACAACTGAACGACTATTTTTAATGTAGAGCGTCACTATTTCGGCGCGTTGTTTCGGTGTGAAGTGATTCATGGTTAAAATTGTACTGAATTAACGTTTCAAAAACATGTCTACTCAAGTCAATCGATTGATAAATGTCAAAATTATTCAATGTTTACATACCGACATAAAAGATGCGGCACCCTGTATATACTGAATAATGAATATACAAGGTGTATCGTAAGTACCTAATAATAAGAGTAGTATGTTCACACACTTGCTCCATCCCACTACTATCCCCTACCACGCGGCTACCTCCACCACCCCACTTTTTCACCGCCGCGCTAGCCACTCTACTTAACCAGTGTCGGTAACCTGGAGATGGTAAAGTGAGGTGATGTGGTGAACAAGGAAGAGTAGAGATAAGAGCAGGATGAAGCAAAGGTGTACACGTACTTGGAAAATAAAATAAAATTAGGTACTCACCACCTCTGCTGTTGTTGACGTCCATCTTCCTTCCACGGCGATTTTAACTCCTGTCTCTCACTATTACACGCACTCACACACTTTCACACTCGAGCATCGTCCGCTTCAGGAAGCTCGGGGTCCTCGAGGCCATCGTACCCGATGTCTATTTGGGCACCGAGGACCCCGAACACATGGCCCACCACGTCCACATTATCCTCCGTCGTTAGTTGCACGCTGGGCACGCGACTCGCTCCTCACCACCCCCACCTCGAGCAATGATTCGGAGGAACCACACACCAACTCGAGGAGTGGTACCAGGCCAGAGTCGTCCACCCGCTCCAATCCATGCAGTGGACACCCTATGCATAACGCAGGTATTATCGCGCTGAGGGTGTCAGGATAATACTGTCGATCCCAATTGACGAATATCGAGTACCCCTGGTCAATCAGGAGCACCTTCGAGTATCCGTCATCGTCTGCATGGATCAGCTCACAGCGATTCGCACCCCCATGATGTACGACCACGCACCTCATCCCCGTATAAAGGTCCTCCAGGGCGATACTAAAATCCTCACGATCCGAATCGTAAAAGGTACGATGGAGAATTTTCACTATCTCTTCATATGCGTCCCACATTTCACCCGTTCGTAGATGAACCACCATATCCAGGTCTATATACAGGGTGGCCGATTTATCTGAAGACATTGAAATATTTCGAAAACTATGCATCGGATCAAAAAAAGTTCTCAATAAAATTTGTTCGCCTGGAAGAGGGTCATCCAATGATACCAAAATCGACCCCTCACCCCCACCTCCTAAGATGGGGGTGGGGCAACTTTGAAATTGTAAATGGGAACCCCCATTTTTTATTGCAGATTCGGATTCCCCATAAAAAATAAGTAACTTTTATTTGAAACATTTTTTTTTTCGATTCGTGACTGATGGCGCTGTAATCGCAAGAAACCTAATTTTTGCGAATATCTCGAGAAATTACACATCGGATCGAAAAAAAAAAAAAACACAAGCACCCCGATGGTGAGAGGCAAGGGAACTCACCTAAAACAAGCACCCCGATGGGAACAAAAAACTACTACGTCCACGTCGTTGTTCCTGGGTAACGCTAAAAGTAGTTGTTAACTTATTGATAAACGAATATATGCTTTCGATTGCAGCGCCATGTGTGAGAAAATGTAATATCAACAATAAAGTAAAATCAATGGATTTTGTCATGGAAAACCAGGAAAAAAATAGGGTTTTCCAATCACGATTTTGAAGCAACTTCCATTTTCACCACAATGGGGTAGGGATGGGGGGAGGGTGGATCGAGTTTCGTATCGCTGAATAGCTTTTTGAAAAATGAAACATGTCTTTTTTCTTTTTTCGATCCGATGTGTAATTTCTTGAGATATTCGCAAAAATCAGGTTTCTTGCGATTACAGCGCCATCAATCACGAATCGAAAAAAAATGTTCCAGATGAAAGTTACTTATTTTTTATGGGGAATCCGAATCTGCAATAAAAAATGGGGGTTCCCATTTACAATTTTAAAGTTGCCCCCACCCCCACTTTAGGAGGTATGGGTGAGGGGTCGACTTTGGTAACATTGGATGACCCTCTTCCAGGCGAACAAATTTTATTCAGAACTTTTTTTGATCCGATGCATAGTTTTCGAAATATTTCAATGTCTTCAGATAAATCGGCCATCCTGTATAACACGGTGCACCAAAAGTCAACATCCAGAACACTAGCATCGTTACGCGGATACATGACGAAAAAATACGTTTTAGACCGCACGATCACGAAGTTAAAGACAGACTGAATGCTCAGGATGCTGCTGGCTGGTATCACAGGGTTTGAAGATAACAAACCCCTCTGAATCATAGCTAGGTATCCAACGCTTTAAATGCAACGACGGCGGTTTGCACGTGCGTGCCGCTTTGCGCTGTGCTTCTCGCGAAGCGCTTGCTCTGCAGTAAAAGGCGTAGAATATGATACCTACCGAGAGAGACCTCGATTATAATGATTGTAATAATTTATATATAATTATAAAATAAGAGACACATTAAGACGATGTATTTGTTTTTAATTAATCAATATTTTATTTAAATCACTTAACACACATTTACCGTTGCATGCAACATCCCTGCAAAGACGGTGATCTTCGCTCGGAGATTGGTCCACCGTTAAATTTATTTTTATCATTGCCTGATCGTCGAGAGGCAAAAGCATTGTAATATTCACGTACTATTCTATCGTTTTTCATTACATTATCGCTAAAGAGATTATTAAATCGCGACATGGTGAAGCCGCACGACATAAGATACAGGAATACGATACAAAATTGTCCACACACATCCGACGTATTACTCTGTAGCTGCTTGAGGCCGTACCGATAGAACTTGCAGTTTCTTCGTAGCCGTGCGAGATGTTGCGGTATAATCGGCCGTAGCCCGTAGCTATCAAACTACATTCCTTTTCCATTATGGTTATCATACATGGCGATGCAATACTCTCCGGGTCCGTCGTGGTTATCCGTGTTAACTACGAGTCCGGCCGGTAACGACCATACACGAGGAATTCTATCAGCTGAGTATACTGCAATGGTTGAAAGTGATTGATACTGCAGACTCTCGTAGATTTGTCTAGTGTTAATGCTGAACATGTAGTCAATAATTGAATGATGACATATACGCTTTGATAGACGTGTATATGCAAAATTTATTTCACAGCATCGTCGATCGTATCACGACTACATGGTGAAGATTTCTCCTCTTTCTTATTCTCTTCCTTTTCGTTTGCCGACCACACATCCATATATGATTCTCCTTCAAACTCGTGCTCGCGAAGCCAATTTTTTATTTGGAAAGCCTGGCGCATTGCACAATGCTAAGTCGCTGTATCGTTTATCATAGCGTGTCTGAAGGTTTTTCGCAACGATTTCGGCATAAATGTGTACGATGGAGTGCCATCCTCATCCTCCAGGTTGGAATTTTCACGACTCGTGATATCGCAAAGAAGCCTTCTCGTGACCGCGTGTATAAAGGGTGGTTAAATTGTAAGGGCCGATGTTGAATGTGAACCACACCTAAACGTCAAGTTTTTTTCTGCATTTCATTTGACATTTCTCAATTTCAGACTAACTCAATTTGAACCATGGAAAGATACACAATCGAGCAACGCGTTAAAGTTATTCAGGCTTATTATGAAAATGGGCGTTCAAATCAAAATGCATATCGTGCACTTCGTGATTTTTTCGGTCAATTTAATCGTCCAAATGTGCGTACAATCGGAAAAATCGTGCAAAAATTTAAGCAAACCGGGTCTGTAGGAGATATTAAAACACCAGTGCATGCTCGTACAGCTCGTACTGCAGAAAATATTGCTGCTATTCGCGATAGTGTGGCTGAAGAGCCGTCCACCTCAAAATGAGGCCGGTCAGGCAGTTACTGTGAATGGTGTTCGCTATCGTGAGATGATAACGAACTTTTTATGGCCCGAATTGGAAGATATGGATGTGGGCGATATGTGGTTTCAACAGGACGGTGCCACTTGCCACACAGCTAACGAAACAATGGCTCTTTTGCGCGACAAATTCAATGGCCGTGTTATCTCACGTGGTGGCGATGTCAATTTGCCGCCAAGATCATGTGATTTGACACCGTTGGACTTCTTTCTTTGGGGTTATTTGAAAGAAAAGGTGTACGTCAATAAGCCAGCAACAATTCAAGAGCTAAAGAATGAGATAATTCGGCACATTAACGGCATAGAACCTCAATTATGCCTAAGCGTCATCGAAAATTTAGACCATCGGATGGAGGTATGCCGCCGAGGTCGCGGCGGCCATTTGGCCGATATTTTGTTCCATACATAATTGAACCATACCATATTATCATAATAAAAAGAATTGACAATAATTTCCTAAATAATTTGTGTTTTATTCAAAATCAACATCGGCCCTTAAAATTTAACCACCCTTTAGATACGTCTTGATTTTCGTGAAATTTCACGCAAGTTTGCATATGCTTGTTTACAGTTCACATCGACTTCGTACCATTCAAGACCGTGAAAATATTTCCAGAGAAATTTATTCTGGTTTCTCGATTGCTGTGGTAATTCGGGAAAGTGACACGTCGGTGCGATGATCCAATGAGCAGAGTACGGTCTATCCACTGCTACCACGGCAATTTCTTTCGGAATAAATTCCGAGTCTTTACCAGGCATTCCCTGTATATCCACGACGATATCCATTTTCACGTCCAATCTGTACAGATGCTCAAGTTCGATTGATTAGTTACTCACAAAGACGCTTCTACGTCTCTTAACACGACACAATGTTCTTCCGACATCAGCACATTTTTCGCTTATTCGGTAAAATCCACGATTACCTGCCGAGAGGTATCGATTTCAAGGACATTATCATATTCCGCGTAGACTACACAATTTACCGCTGAAGCAAGCGCATCCTCAAATCGTATCTCTATTCTCACACTACCGTGTTTTATTAAATTCCAATGGAATTGCTATTCGCCGAAAGATCGAGTGTCAAATCAAAAGCAAACCAAAAAAAAGAATTACCATCTTTCAAGAAATGTATTCCAGTTCCCGAAAACAACGTTTGAAAAGCATCCACATACAGATGAGTTTTCGTGAAATCAGTTTGCAACGGTTTCGAAGGTATTTAATCACCATCTACACACAACGAAAGTAAATTTATCTTGTAATTTTGGAAATTGAATGGATTCATACTGAAGTCGCCGTTAAACGCTTTGTTATCGACAGAACCGATAATTATACGCTTCGGCAATTGACCTAACACGATATTATCGATAGTCTCTCCATGAATACCGGAGTGTATTGAAACGGCCTTTACCTCGACTCTCGTAAGAGGATATTTAGCCATAGATTTTGCCAGAGTTCTAGCATGCGAGAGCAGCACACCAGGAGTTATTTTTGTTCTACGAACCACGAAACGATGCCTCGAGAATCTTTAAGCCGCATTGACCATTCTTTGTATCGCCCATAAGACAAAATGAATCTCTAGACCGCACCAGCCGTAGTCTCATCTCGACACCGTTTGATAGGAACCGCTCCTGATTGAATATATCGCAATGCAGATTGCCGAGCAAATCTACAGTTTTTCCGACATTCAAAAATTGTGTTCTCTTTATAAGACCCGCATTTCCCGATGTAATATCATCCATTTTTCCAGGGATATCATTGTACTAGAAAACGCTCGTGACATGCAAATTTTTGGCAGCTGGACCGTAATTTAAAAGTGTTTCTATGTACGCTCGATAAGCGTAGGCATTATTCGGAGGTGAAACTAGTTTTTGAGTCAGGTATACATCCTACCTAATTAAACATAGAATGCAAGAGATTGTTTACAGGGCCGGTACTTACTTTCGACGCTGCGTTCGCGGCAATTTCCGTAGAAGGAGATGTTATTTATTGGGAGTGAAAATAATTCAAGTTCTGATTTAAGACACTCGCACGGGTGCGTATGTAGAAAAGCCATCTTGTTTCAGCTATCCAAAAATATCTGCAACCGTTCGTTGACGAGTCTTCTTATTCTTATTATTCTTCTTGTTTATTACACTTTTCTTTTTACGGGAGATACGGCGTGGTTTACGTTCGTTCGATGAATGAGGAGTTCGCGGAATTTTGCGCTTTTTATAACCAGACCCCCGCATGAGAGTGTCAATTTTTTCAGAGGCTTTGCGTTTGAGATTGCTGCCTGATTGTCGCGCTCTGTCACGAATAGCATTTTTCACAGCTATATTTCTATCGAGGCTATCACCGGCTACGTTTACACCAGCTCGCAATGCCTCTTTTCCAACTGCTTTAGCACCCTTCTTTAAAAGTGGTAACACTCGACGAAACAGGCCCCCGAGAAAGCTGCCGGTACCGTGTCCTCGTTGATTAGGTGCTCCGATATAAATATGGCTAATACCACCGTACCCGCGACGGCCTCATTCGTGCTGCATACTGTCAATATCGTCCATAGCTGCGTAATCAATCGTGGGACCTTTTGAAATGCCGTGTCACAGTCAACGTTCCCTATTCGAATTATGTAGGATTTCCAAACTCGTCTCTTATATCGATCTCGATAGTGTTTAAATTATTGCGCAAGGGGTATATATCGTGGCGCCGAAAACGATTAAATTTTTATCGAATCGTACTGACAGTCGTCAGAATCAATGGGAACAACTCGTAAGAGGGGTGCGTTCTTCCTCTTTGTTCTCTGCTTCTCTTGCGTCTTTTCAGGTGACGGAGGCACTCGTACCAGGTACACAAGTATGGAATGCGGATTTTTTTTCTAAAAAAATATGTTAAATTCGGAAGAATGATAATAAGTGCTTTATTCAAAGTATGCTCCATCGCTTGTTATACATTTTCCCATCTTTCGGGCAATTGGTGAATACGACGCCAGCAAAAATCTACCCCTTTTGCTGCGAACCATTCATCAAGCTATTTTTTCACATCTTCGTACGAACCAAAGCGCTGCTCAGCAAGTGCGTGACCCATCGATGCAAACAAGTTGTAATCGCAAGAAGCCAAGTCTGGTGAGTAAGCCGCATGGGGTTGAACTTCCCAGCTGAGTGCTTCCAACGTGTCACGAACCGGTTTTGCCATATATGATGGAGCATTGTCCTGAAGAAAAATAACTGTGTAGTCTCTTTCGGTATTCTGGCATTTTTTCAAGCAGTGAACGGTTCAAATCGGTTAATTGTTGTTGGTAACGTTTAGTATTAACCGTTTCCCCAGGTTCTAACAGTTCATAATAGACCACGCCCCTCTGGTCCCACCGAACACAGAGCATCGTCTTTCTGCCAAAGCGATTCGGTCTTGCGGTCGATGTGAATGGTGCGCCTGGGTCTACCCATGATTTTTTACGCTTGGGATTCTTAAAATAAATCCACTTTCTATCCCCTATAACTATACGATGCAAAAACCACTTACTTTTGTACCGAGCGAGCAAAATGTCACATGTGTTTTTGCGCTTTTCCATTTGCCTGTCGTTGAACTCATGTGGTACATATCTACCGGTCTTCTGAATCTTTCCCATCTCTCGTCGCCGATTGGGAACAGCTTGTTGACTAACGCCCAATTGCTTGGCGAGTTGTTTTTGTGTTTGCGAATCATCTTCGTCCAACAATGCTTGGAATTCCACATCTTCGTATTTTTTGGCGGCTTTGAACGTTCCTTGTCTGCAACATCGAAGTCACCACTTTTGAAATGCTGAAACTATCATACACACGTATCTTGCAATGGAGCATATTCACCCATAAGCTTCTCGAAGTAATCGGTATGATTTAGCAGCAGTTTTCTTCAAATAAAAACAAAAAACTAATGCTGTCCGCGAATGCTCTTTGTTCGGTATAAATTTCGACGTATTGAACACAACAACACAACACTATGCACAAACTTTTCCAATTTATCATTCGTGCGCGTCTGACACATGTTGATGACACAACAAAATGGCGCAGTGTCAAATCTTTATAGCACAAACTGCATCGGTGCGCCATTTGTTGTCCGAGATCCGCATTCATACTTGCACACCTGGTACTCGCGATATTTCTCCCTCGTAGCAAATACCGTCAAATGGTTCTCGATTGACTGATATTCGTTGAATCTTGAATAACTCGTTACTCCAACTACGCTCATATCCTTTCACGAATGCTGGTTTAGCTGTACAGATACGTTCCAAGTCACTGACACTGTATTTAGGCTTTTTAGTTTTTCTCGCGTTACGCTCGTAACGCAGTGCTAAATTTTCGCGGCTGTAGAGGCATTTTCTAGGGTCACCTCGCTCGGAAAATTACGCGTTCATCTGTGTCCAGTGTGATTTGTAACGATAAATTTGTGCCTCAATGCACCACGTTACCTATGACTGGTCCAAGTTATTTTTTCCTTCCTTTATTTTTCTCTTTCGAGATGGGCGCCAGGCGCTTTCGCGCCGGAAGGAAAAAATACCGAGTTGGATGACCAGTCTCGACCCAGGCCAGCTACAGCTGTTCAAGGCAGAGTGGGTGGTTCGGGCTGTCAAGTTACTTATTAGTCAAAAGAAAATAAAATAAAATACGGATATAATCAGTCAATTGAAATAACTCCTTAAAATCCATGAGCCAAGTCAAAATAATTAATAATATCCTGTATAATAAATAATAGTATAATATGGACAATAATAGACAATATCAAATAATAAAATATTGTTAATAAATACTGAACACCAACAATAAACGATATTTAGCTAAATAAATATTAACTCAAGAAATAAAATAATAACAACCAATAATTCAAACAACAACAGCAGGTACGGGACTTACAAACTTCTTTATTTCTCCAATAAACATCAATTTAGAATTTAACCAAAATGTCCCGTAAAATTAGTCTCGGGTTTCAACAATTTCCTCAACGTCGTTGGGTATCGTAATCTTAATCTTCGATTCAACAGTGCCAATTATCCCGTTTCTCTCTCACTCTCATACTTCGGTAGCCCCTCGATAGCCTATCTCGTTCGCTACGTATTTCTAATAATATTCATCGACTAAAATCAAATATTCGGTAGTCTCAACGCACCGTTCGCGATACGGCCTATCCCGAGCTAATCCCCAATACATCCAAAGAAACCATACAACGGGACGTCGGAAGGTCACGTACGCGAAGCGACCCGCGGCTGGCCAAATATTACAATTCCGAACAATAATTGCGAGACAGTAATCAATCTGAGCGTAATACTCTCGACCGGCCCCTCGTGGCCTGAGTAAAATATAACGAACAAAATATGACAAATATAATATAACCCATAAAATATAACAAATGACATATAACCAATAATAACGAGGAAAAGAAAATAAATAAAGAACGAAACAAATAAATAAGGAATAAATAAACAAATAAACAAATGAATAAATAAATAAATAAATAAATAAATGAATATATAACCAAATAAATAAATGAATTAGAGAACCGCCGATCGATCGAAAGGATACGCGACGCGGTATGTAACGTTCCAGTCCCTTTTACATAGAACCCACCACGGGCCGACGTGATAACGCGCGCACGACCTTCTTACTCGAAAGGAAAGGAAACTCAAGTTAAATAATCTAGATCCAAAATCTATATTTCGTTAAAGTCCGTGACGCGGTCTATTCCGTTCGAATCCCACACAAGTTAATTAACCAATTCCAAGGCACTCCGGGATAACGGCTTAACGCGCGCACGATTTTACTATAAGACAATTAATAAAGTGCCTTTTCCCTGGCTTTTATCTGTCACACGATCTCGCTGTTACATGCCACGAACGCCGCAGTTCCCGATACAAATTTACCCTCTGCGCGCAGTGTACTAGCGTCGCAGGGGTGACCAAGTTCGAATAAATTTGACTAAACTCATCGGATAATAAAGTAAGAAAATATTAGCGAAAGACCGTGGAAGGAAGAAGAGCTCACCGGGACGATGACGAGGCGTTGTTTCTCGAAATCTGGGGAACCTCGAAAGATGTTGGATGATTCCTCCTGATCTTCTTCGAGTTACGAAAGCTGGTCGTGTAGCGTTCTGATGCTGGCTTGAGGAACCACCCTCTAGTCCTTGCCTCGATAATAATTTGTGGGACTTCGGAAAAATAAAGCGGGACACCGATATAAAGTACGCTACGTCTGGTTCGCTCAACGGTCACCGGGAAAAAGCCCCGAGGTCCTGCCGGCACGCGTGCCCGTGAACTATGATCCCCACTTCACCCGCTAGACTCGGTTAATTGGGGGAACCTGTGTCGCACGATGACCGCGACTAGCGCCTTAGCTGGACAACGCATAACTTAGCCACAGATAATACAGAGAGTAGCTTTGTCCGGCAGATGAATCCCATGAGCTGGATGGACTGCTGCAAGTAGATGATAGCTGAAGATAGATAGCAGCGTATCGTTTGTAAATGAACGTCGAGCGGGACGGCTGTATCTCCCAACAGAGAAAGGCGTAAAATATCGGCTTATGTAAAATATCGGCTTATGTAAAATATCGAATCCCGAAGCCAGCAATCGATGGGTACGGCGTGATCATCCTCCTCTTCTCTCCCCGATCATCCCTCGGTCGTGTCGATCGCATTATACGTATATAAAAAAAAATAAAACAACAAAAAAAATAAAAATAAAGAATAAATAAAGCCTGAAAATCCACCCTACAACCCTGCGTGATCGTGTAGGTATCCGTTGAGCGAGAAGGACGCAGCCTAAATATTCTGCCACGTTACAGATTATAAGCATATAAGAAATTTTGTGAAACATCAATCTAACGCTTATTTCCAGACGCATAGATGGTATTCAGAGAAAGTGGTTTATTACACCTTCCGCATGTCAGTATGCAAAATACAATTTATGTGTTATTTAGAAAATTTCAAAGTAAACAATAAATACAAAAATAGTTAAATTTAGGAAACGACAAAAAATGATATAAAATGAATGCACTGACAAATCGAAGAATTGAAAGCTGTATATAAACAAATAAATTGATTTTTAATCTATGAGCTGAGAACCAGCACACAATTATATTAATTGTGCGCTGTGAGCACTGAGAGCGTAGAGAGCAGTGTGCGTGCAGCAGTCAGTGCTGCGTAGCACGCCACGGTAGAAAGAATGAGTGCGTAAGGCGTTATAACAATTCACAGCAAGCTCTCAGCAGCTTAATGAAGAGAGGTTGCAGTGAACAAATGAGAGCACTTGCAATTGAAATTGCTTGAGTGCTCTACATGCATGAGACAAGGTATGCAGGCAGCACTGCATAGCTTAATACGACATATAATGAGGATGTACAAAATGAGCAGTGTATAGTCGCTGTACTCTCCGAGCAGATGTCCTGGGGGAAAGTACAGCGAATATAGAACACCTGCATAATTATATTAATTATACCGGCAAATTAAGCTGAGAGGAAACGTGGCGCGACATGTGCTGCGATGCCCGCCATAAAGTGAGACCAAAAAACGTTGATGTACTGATGAGAATCCAACTCCTCATTGCCATTGAATTTATGGTAAATTATAACAATGCACTCGTACCTGATTTTCAGTCCTGTTGAGTAAAGAAGGTTGAGATGATCCGGTTGAGAAAAGTGAAAATTGTCCGAGCCTTCCAAATGCGTGCGCTGTTCCATGCGGGTTTTCACGTAAGTGTCAAAATATCCAATATGGCTGCGGAATATGAAAGCGTCGTTGAGCGCTGAAGTCAATTGAGAGAGATAGCCGGTGAGCGAAGCCGAAGTCAAGCGAGAGAGACATCCTCTCGCTCGACGCGGCATGCCTACGAGACACAACCTCGGCTTCGCGAAGCCCTGCCTCGGCTATCTCCGCCCAACCGAACGCTGCGTGCTCGAGCACAGCAACAGGTCGACGCACGGCGAATATCGATCGCCGTGCGCCAGCTGATTATCCAACAGCCACATTCGCTCTTTTATTGTGCGATAAATGCGTTCGGCACTGGAGGCTTTTATATCGGGATTACGACCAGCCCGAAAATGGATATTCTTTTTTTTTTTGAGAATTTGCTGAAACGGAGTGCTGATAAATTTTTTGCCTCGATCACTTTACAATTGCTGCGGGAGACGATTGTTAGTGCGTGCGGGTATGCGTGTGAGACCGCGGGTTACATTTGCGTTCGTTATGTCACGCAAAGCCTCGACCCACGCGTATTTGCTCAACACGTCGATAACAACAAGCAGATATGCGTACTCTTCATTGTACGTAGCTATCGAGCGAAGATCAGCTAAATCAACCTCCCATACATCGTCTATACTACTCACGTTGCACGTACGACGGGGAAATCGTCAACGCACCAGACGATGCATGTTATATGAATCCTGTGTCTCGAGCCATGATAAAACATTTTTTCGCGCTACTCTTCGATCCACCTGAGCCAAATTTTTTGCTTGAGAATAAGATGCAGGGTGATCGGTGTCATAATTTTTGAAGAATTTTTATAATTTTAACGATGATCAGTTAAATGGATTCTTCTTCTTTTTCTTTTCTAACTGTGTGTAGGATCGATATTCACTGGAGTGTCGTTCACTCTCTACTTGTGCGATGTCTTGCAATTGTTCGTCCTCTTCTTCTTCCCGCTCCTCCCCCTCGATGATGTCGTTGTCCACCGTGAGCATTACATCTCTGCTTGAGTGTACGGTCTCGGCCTCGTTGTTGCTACTGTTGCTGCTGCTGCTACTATCACTATCGCGTGGTAAAATGAGACGCTGCTGCGGTGTCGAGCATGATGTAGGTGTAGGCTCGTGTAGTAACTCGGGATAGCCGATAAATTCGCATGACATCTGTATCGTTCGCAGGAGTTTGGCAAAGTGAGATCGACCAATGGGGCTCTCACGTTTTCTAGTGCGCATAGCATCGTGAACAAAATCAACGATATTGAAATTTGAAATTCTTCTGCCGTCTATGGAAACTACACCGTTACGATCGCATGTCATTTTTTTACCGACTGCGCTGTTATGCAAATTGCGAAGCAACGATATTGCTTTAGATTGCAGTTTTTTTGTTACGCTATTGTTGAGGATTGCCTTGCTTGGTGACTTTCAATGTGAAATATATTGAAAGAGTATGAGTTTTCACTTATGACAGGTATGAAGTAACCAGACCAAAGATGTTGGTAGGGAAAGTAGCCTTTATTCCACCTTGACTCGCTTGACTACAAAAAAATATATATATAATGAATAAACGAATGAATTTTAAGTGAATTTAATGAGCTGCACATACAGTTATATTAATTGCGTGCCGAGATATGTGAGGTGAAACGTAAAGCAGGTCGTGCTGCAAAGCACGTTACGAGATGAGACTTTTTACATGCACAAATTGAGATTTCCCACTCTCACCGACATTGAATTTATTTAAATTGTGACGGTGCACGCTTACCGAGTATTTTGAATCCTGGTGAGCACTTCTGAATTCAGTAGATTTTAAGTAAAGCGGTGAAAAAGTCCGAGGTGAGAGCAGTGGTTGAAGTTGTCTAAACGGTTTTCACTAGAGTGTGTAAAAATTCAAGATGGCTGGGCTGTATTAAAGCGTCGTTGTGAGACGCTGAAGTCAAGCGAAAGATCGTGGTAGCAACAGGTCGATGCACGGCGATTATTGATCGCCGTGCGTCAGCTGATTTTCCAACGGCTATCAATAATAAGTGTGTCATTGAGTCGAGGTTTAACTTTGTTTATTAAAACGTCGATTTTATTCTCGCGGCCATCGAGTATTGCTATTTTTCGTTTTGACGAAATATTCGGTACTGTATTATCGTACTCGGCCAAGTGACGAAAACGCTGTAGAACCTGTTGGTACGCTGTCCATTTCTCTCTCTTGCTCTTGTATACCGGTAGTCTGTACGGAGGGCGACGGATTTGTAGTAGTAGTAGTAGTAGTAGAGTAGTAGTAGTAGTAGTAGTAGTAGTAGTAGTAGTAGTAGTAAAAGTAGTAAAAGTAAATGAGACAATTAACTGGACATTTTTCAAAGCGGCACGCTTTTATATATTATATATTCCTTTAATACGCTCTTTCTCTCTCTCTCTCTCTCTCTCTTTCTGCATATACTGCAGCGATGTAATGAATACTACTAACCAAGAAGTTGGCCGCACACGATCACTTTACAAAACCAAGATCCGTTAAAATATTTAGCGATGATATGGTTGTAGGACCCCGTCATGTACCAAGCTATCGATTTTCGCCGATGTATGTCATATTGTTTTCATCTAATTTCAAGATACTCGGCCATTAGGAAAATTATCAAATTTCGTCGACGAATGTTATTTACTTTTTATGACACATCTTATCTGTATGTGAAGGGGTGATTATGCACATACGTGTGCGAGAGTATGCAAGTAATTTGGCATATATTTGCTGCTGCTGTTACTAGGCTGTTACGGAGAATGAGACAAATATCATAGGATATTGGTGAGCTATTTTCAGTCGTTTCATTTGCACTGTCAAAAGCAGAGGTAATTAGACGGTGGGAATATTTTGTACACTGAACACCGCCGACGATTCAATCGAAAATTTACAGTCTACGAGAAAGCAATAAAACCGGCAAATAACGGTGCTACGTCTCACACGATATCGCCATATATAGCGAACCCCGTTCGTATGTACGGTTTAAATAAATCATTCGGTAAAATAATCGTCGCCGGACTCGAGTTGAACACTGCGTGGCTTACGCCAGCGGTGAAAATATTGTCGAATACTTTTACCAGAATTACACTCAGTGCGGACAAATGGCGAGTGTTTAAAAGTGATTTTTCTCGCGTACAACGATATTTTGAAGCTCATGGGGCTGATGACGAGAAAATGTGTAATACCCTCATAGAGCACACAGTGCATTACACACTTTTAACCTCGTGTTACCAGCACAGAGCTGTCTCCTTTGGTAAAATAAGCGGTAGCGCTACTAAGGAATACGAGAATCAAGAGGAATCTGGAGAATTGAAACGGAAACGCTTCCGAAAATACTCTCCAAACATTGTTCTGTAGCGGCCGACATTTGATATGCTCGTCGAAATAAGTAGAAGAATTGATATTCATATGCAGGCTCTAGGGACCAAATGTGAAACAATTCAGCGGTGTATGAACGAGGTGCTATCGTATATCCGTGAAAAGATAGTCGTCAGTAAAACGCCTCGTGCAAGAGCGTATGAGATCATCGGTTCCAAGGAATTTTTTCAAGAAGCGCCCGAACACTTCATGACCTTGCTAGCGCCAAAGGATACGGAGCTTATGACAATTATTTTGTCCGAAATAATTATGCTGTACCGTGGTCATATCGCTGATCATGCATCGGTTGTTGCGTTGCGAACGCAATAATTCTCCGTATGTGTAGCTATTTGTGATGAAGACACAGTTGTAAATAATTGTATATAGTGTACATTTCGCTCCAAATATTATAAAGTATACACTGAGGACAGTCAGAGAGAGAGAGAGAGAGAGAGAGAGAGAGAGAGAGAGAGACATTTTGAGCTGTCGCAGTCCTAAAACGGAAGCATCAGCAAAGGGCTGCCACAGAAAGAAGACTCAGCTTTCGTCTTCGTTTCATTAACACAGCAGATCGTGGAATCCGTGCCGATGTCGATCAGCAGCGAAGCATCGGAACTGGTGTGTAAAAAATAAAAAATAATTTTAAAATCGTAATTTAAAATCATGTAATATTTATTTTTAATTATCAAAAATAAAGTGCAATTTGTGTTTTACTTGAGTGCAACATTTCGCGCAATTCTTTGAGCCAGTAATGAATTATAAACACATTAGATTCGAAGACCTTGATACACCCGAGTAAGCGCCAATCATTTTTATGAATGTTTCGAACAATTTTAAGTATCTCGGCATGAAAAACTCAAGAAAAAAAATGTTTTTACTGAAACAAAGCTTCTTCTACGAGGCAGCAAAAAATAATTAGCTGTTAAAGACCGGGACGGGGTAAAACAACTGGGCTCGTTCACTTATAGTAACGCTCACGTTTCATATTTAAGGGGTTACATGGGTTTCGAAGCAAAAAATAGCATGTTTTATCGATTTTTTTTCACATTATATTGGGTCTGGGAAAAAGTTCGTGACGTTTTTTTAGTAAAACTCAACTGGTTTTCTTATAGTGTGAAAATTAATTTATTTAAACCAAATATGCTCCATTATTATCGACAATGTTTCGCCATTTTTCGGGTAGAGCCATGCTGCCGTGCAGCACGATGGTCAGGAATTACAAGACATGCTCACAAAATTCTAGGTTCAAGAAGAGCAACCAAACGACAAAGTCGATCAACTCACACCAGAGGAGCAGGCTTGCGAGGCTCATTTTCGCAACACGCATCAGTGTGATACTACAAGCCGATACATTGTTCAGCTTCCTCTCGCTTCTTCACCTGCAAATCTGGGTAACCCATACTCAAAAGCACATCGGTGTCTGCTACACATTATACGGAAAATCTCAAAGAATGCTGAATACAGTCAGCTCTACTCGCAATTCATGGATGAATATGAACAACTTGGTCACATGGTGAAGGCTTCAACATCATCTTCAAGAGAAACTCAATATTATCTGCCTTATTATGGTGTTCTCAGGCCAGACAAAGTCACCACCAAATTACGTGTGGTATTTAATGGCTTTAGCTTAACATCATCTGGAAAGTCTCTTAAGGACATCATGCACACTGGACCTAATCTGTTGCTGAATATTTCGGACGTACTTATTTGGATCCGTCACCACAGACACATCTTTGCCACTGACGTCACAAAAATGTATCGACAAATTTGGATACATCAAGAAGACTGGAATCTTCAACGAATTTTATGGAAGGATACTTAACTCAACCCAGTGTCATATCACTTAACAACTGTGACATGTAGTACAAAGGCTGCTCCTTTTTTGGCAGTCAGAACTCTCATGCAGCTCACCGAAGAGGAAGGTCATCGTTTTTCACTTGCGGTACCAGCTATCACCTTTGGCAAGTACGTGGATGACATATTCGGAGGGGCGGATTCTACTCATCAACTTATTGAAATTGCTCAATAACTCAAGGACTTGTGCATGGTGGGCGGATTTCCACTCGCCAAGTGGCACTCGTCGGACCGCAAGGTCGTTGCTAGTATTTCATCATCACCGTCAAGCTCAGCTATCTCAATGGACGACTGCGAGACAAAAATTCTTGTTTTGACTTGGCTTCCTCACGAAGACAAGTTTACATTCGCATCTCGGTTCAACTCAACTCAGGAAATTTTCACATAACGCCTCGTTCTTTCCGCGGTGGCTCAACTCTTTGAACCGCTTGGTTTCGTCTCACCGGTTGTGATCCGAGCTAAAATACTTTTGCAAAAGCTGTGGCTTCACAAGCTCAACTGGGATGATTCACTACCATCCCAGGTCTCATCACGATGGATTACAATCAGAGAAGATATCACTTATCTGGCCAGAATCTCAATTCCTCGGTGGTTCAACATATGAAGCAATCAACTTGGCAATGGAATTGTATGGCTTCTTTGATGCATATCAACTAGTCATGGCTACAGTGATTTATATCACTGTTAACTCATCATCCACAGGAAAGGTGGCTTCACTTGTCTGCTCAAAAACACGGGAGGCACCGCTCAAGAAGCTCACCATACCACGGCTTGAACTGACAGCTGCACTGTTACTTGCAAAATTAGTTGCATACGTTCAAGCCACACTCAAGGTCGAAATCTCATCAACTCACCTGTGGACGGACTCGTCGGTAACTCTCACGTGGATCAAACTCATCTAGCTCGATGGAAAGACTGTGTCCGAAACAGAGTAGCTCAAAGTCAGGAACTCATTCCCAATGCTCAATGGCATCACGTGTCAGGCACAAGCAATCCAGCGGATTGTGCATCACGTGGTATCTCAACATTTCAATTGGCTTCTCATCAGCTGTAGTGGTCAGGTCCATCATGGATGGTGAGACCTGTTGATTTTTGGCTAACAACATCTACTGCGCATGAAGATTTGAGCATATGGAACCCCGACTGGGGGTAGCTCTCCTCGCTGCAACTCTGACGCCTCACTATCATTGGGATCTCATCATTGATTCTCAACTTTCATTATTGATCAAGCTCATCTGCGGACTCTTCAGGGAGGCACTCAGCTCACATTAGCTCAAATACGGCTAACTCATTGGATTGTCGGCGGAAGAGCTCCTGTGAAAACTCATGTTTTTCGTTGCGTTGTGTGCGCTCGGCAGAGTGGGATTCGGACTCAACAATTGATGGGTCAGCTACCTCTGTCACGAGTCACACCAACGCGCGCGTTTATTCACACAGGACTTGACTACGCTAGCCCTCTCACACTGAAAACTTGGAAGGGGCGAGGAAACAAAACACACAAAGGCAGGATCTGTGTCTTTGTGTGTCTCGCTACTTCAGCTCTTCATCTCGAGGTAGTCAGTGACTCCTCAACGGATGGCTTTCTCTAAATGTTCAGGCGCTTCTCATCTCGGCGCGGCTTTCCTCATATCCCGTACTCTGACTGTGGCACTAATTTTGTTGGCGCTCACAAAGCCCTAGGTCAGTTGTTCAGGAAAGCCTCTCAAGAGCATCGCATCCACACTCGCAAATCACCAAATTGCTTGGAAGTTTAATCTTCCTGCTGCTCCACACATAGGTGGCAAATGGGAAGCCGCAGTAAAATCTATGAAATTTCATCTACGACGAACAGTGAGCGATACAGCACTCACATTTGAGGAGCTCACCGCACTGCTGGCTCAAATCAAGACTATACTCAACTCTCGGCCTCTGGAACTACTCAGTGATGATCATGATGACTCATTCTTTAGAATCAGATCAGATTAGAAATTACAACATAAGACATACTTCTAACATTCTAAGACAGGCTAGAATGTTCCAATAAGGCATCCAGAGTAGTTAATATAGTGTTCGGAATTTTATGTGTCATGACAACTGGATACAATTCAATGTAACATAAAATGAACTAATAGATTTCTGAGGAGAGTCCCGACCAAAGGATCGAAACGTAAAAAGAGGAATTTAAAAAAAAATTATTAAGGTCGTTTATTGCCGAAGCTTCCCCACACCGTAGGAAATCATGGGTAGACCCAGGCAAACCATCCACATCGACCGCAAGGCCATCGCTTTGGCAGAAAAACGATGCTCTGTGTTTGATAGGACCAGAGGGGCGTGGTCTATTATGAGCTTTTAAAACCTGGGGAAACGGTTAATACTAAACGTTACCAACAACAATTAACGGATTTCAACCATTCGCTGCTTGAAAATAGGCCAGAATGCCGAAAGAGGCAACATAAAGTCATTTTTCTTCATGACAATGCTCCATCACATACGGCAAAACCGGTTCGCGACACGTTGGAAGCACTCAGCTGGGAAGTTCTATCCCATGCGGTTCACTCACCAGACTTAGCTCCTTCCGATTACCACTTGCTGAGCAGCGCTTTGGTTCGTACGAAGATGTGAAAAAATGGCTCGATGAATGGTTCGCAGCAAAAGGGGAAGATTTTTACTGGCGTGATATTTACTTTAGTGTATCGACTACATATATCGACCACGTATATCGATAGAATAACGCGGTTACGATATACGGGGTTGGCACGCCTGTGAGAAGTAGGCGAGCTGTTCGAGCCGTGCGGAGCACATGTTAGAGACACTGTATAATAGATTAAGTACGTAGAGTGTAATAAAGAAAATGAGAAAATAGAAACCAAATAGAGAGCGTGGATTTTGGGTTACTACTCCTCCCTGCGACTACTACTCTAAGGACACGACATTTACAAACCCCCGGAAGATGGGAAAATGTATAACAAGCGATGGAGCATACTTTGAATAAAGCACTTTTTATCATTTTTCCGAATTTTACATGTTTTTTTAGAAAAAAAATCCGCATTTCATACTTGTACACCTGGTATATTATTCGGGTGTTTAAGAAGTCCTTGGATGTTGTTAGAACGACCTGTAAATACATTGAAAACTATGAGTCTTCACTCACGACAGGGAAAAAAGAAACCAGACACATTGATGTTAACTTAGAGAAAGTGGTTTATTACACCTTCTGCAGGTCAATACAACATTACTCAATTTTAGAAAATATACCAAATACAAAAATAAAATATAAAAGAATTGGAATTTTGATTTTAAGGCAATTTGAGTAACCCTCAATTATAGTAATTGAGTGCTGTCTGTGTGAAGTGATCGTGTAGCACACAATTGTATTAATTGTGTAATTCTATTGTGACAGGCTGTGATGCAGTTTACGCTACAGAGCATGGTAATGCGCGCTTGAGGATGCACAAAATGATTAGACTGAATTCATAATACTTTCCCAGCAAATTTGATTGGGGGAAAGTACAGTGAATTGGTAAAACACACGCAATTATATTAATCGAGTATGCTACAGGTTGAGTGAAAACGTGGTACAGCCCGTGCTGCAGCACATGTCAATGGGTGAGCCCGTTATGTTGATGTACCGATGTATATAAATCTCCTCACCGTCAGTGAATTATGTTAAATTATGACGGTGTACTCTTACCTTAATTTAAGTCCTGGTGAGCAAGAAAGAGTTAAGTTGATCCGGTGTAGAAGAGCGAGAATTGTCCGAGCCCTGCAGAATGTGTGTGCTGTTCGAGCGGGTCTTCACGTAAGTGCCAAGATATTCAATATGGCTGCGTTTTACAAAAACCACGTTGAGCGCTGAAGTCAAATGAGAGAGATAGCCGGTGAGCGAAGCCGAACTCAAGCGAGAGAGATATCCTCTCGCATAACGCGACATGCCTGCGAGGCTATCTCCGGCCCAACCAAACGCCGCGTGCTAGACCGCAGCAACAAGTCGACGCATGGCGAATATCGATCGCCGTGCGCCAGCTGATTTTCCAACATCGGGAGAAATAAAATATCGAAATCGAGGCGCAAGCGGTGCGGCTACGCGTTGCTATCGACGTATATCTGTTAATATGTAATTATTATAATTGATTTTGGTGTCTTTTGATAAAAAAATTATCGATTTATATACGATAACTAAATATATTTCTGGTCAAAACGATATAGTAACAGTGATATTATTATCGGAAGAATCGGGGGTGTGGAACGCGATATGTGAGCTGTAAAGAGACACAGTTGCTGGCTATCTTCGCCCTTTATATTGTAACGGTATTTTTACGTTAACATTAAATTTTATTCTTCTGAGGGGAAGAATTCGGGCTCGAACACGACGATAATTAATTTTAGACTTCTATAGGAGGTATAAGTAAGGTTTATTCAATAAGTTTCATAGAATTTTTGTGTTGTGAGGCTTTTTGGCGCCTTTAACCGTACAATTTCTCAGTGATGTTTAATTGCTCGGATGGTTCCACGCTCTTCTTTACCCGTGAGGTTATCTGATTCTCGACTTCGGCGCTGAGCGGTGAATATCTCAACTACGCAGTATCGAGCTCAGCCGTCTTGATCTTTTTCCCGCCTGGCTGCTGACGTGCTGTCTGCTGGGCTTGCGTCGTTGCTGGCGCGTCGGTCAGCCGGTATGGACGCCGGGTCTGTGTCCAAGTACGCGTCGTTTTATTTAATAAACAAAAAAAGTTGTTTTCCGCGTTGTTCCGCGTTCGGCTGTTTGTTGGCGGTGTTCGTGCCGGTTCCGTGTGTTCCGAGCGTGTTTTTCCGTGGTAATCGTGGTCCTGGTTCGCGAGTGCTCTTTGCTTGGTGTGGAATAATGACAGCTACTGGATTACGATTCCCCCAGTGATTTTCAATTTTTCATTATTTAGTTGATGGATTCCTCCAGAAATCTTCGATGCTGTGTCCGGACGTCCCAATTATTCTCCGCTTATGGTGAGTTGATCTTTTTATTTATCTTTCTCTTCTCTTTTCTGTCTGTTAAGTAGTGTCGTTTTCATGCGACGCGCTTTACAGAACTCTTGAGATTGTCTTCCTCCTAATTATTTCCCTAATTATCCAAAAATTCTAAATCTAGTTTCTATTGGTCGGGCTGGCTAATGCCCTCCTAATTCTATTGATTAAATATTTTTCCTAGCTTCCTTTCAACTTTTGACTTCAAAGCCCAGTTGCCTTTTTGATGCGGTAACTGATTTACCGAGAGTCTCAGGTTTACTGTATCAAGTCTCTGTGTTATAATTGTTCTAAATATTATTTGTTTTTCTCCTTTCTTTTTCTGTATTATTCTACTTTCTACTTTTTCAAAGTCTCTGATTCGGAGACCTCTAAGTGCCACAACTAAGTCTTTTAAATGTATCGATACGCTTCGTTAACAATTCTTCTTATAACTATCTGTACTTACTTCTAATTATTCTACCCAAACCGTCTTAGCCTAGTTTCTTAATTCTCTTACAATAAACCCTAATTATTTATTTTAATGCCACCAATTTCCTCTTTTTAATTTGGCTTTTTAGGATATTTCCTGTTTTATTCACCCGGTCCGATACTGTCCGCTATTAATCTTTATATTTGTTCCTCCACTAATTTGCACTGTCTTTTTTATCTGTTACTGTTCAAATAAATTTGTAGGGCTGACTCACACCCTTTTCTGTTAGAATTCTTAGATTTAATATGAAATTTTCGAATTTAGTAAAATTTTCTACTGCTTTGCACCAGCGAGTTCTGACTTTGTCGACTGTTGAAACGTATAAGAGGCCCCTCCTTGGTTTGCAGCTGCCTTTTATACTTTCTCTCCTTTTCCTACTCTCTTATTTTAACTCTTCTTGTCTATTGTCTCATATGATTTCTTTTGTTTCAGCTCGCCCCGCCATCCTGCCCCTACATCCCCTCACTGCCCGAGCAAGGCCAGCCGGTCGCTGACCCGCTATTTTTCGGCAGCGAAGGAATGTGACAGGATCCAGCTTGTTCGTGGTCTCGCCTAGACTACTGCCAATTTAATCTTTCTTACGTGTCGTCCAAATGATTTATGAATATGATGAATAAATGATTATTTTTGTATAAATTTGTGTTTTTTAATTTTATTTTGTTTCCTCTTGCTCCCTTTTCAGATATTATCCATGATTTTGTTTATTGGTATTTTTGTTTTATTTATTCTTATCTTATTCTGTTTTTCTTTGATGTCTTGGAGGATTGTGACTACGTCACAATATGTGAGGATGTATATATGATGAGACGGAGAGAGTGTACTTGGCACGAGCCACTGCTGTACATGTTGATAATGGAAAAAAAATTTGTAAGTGCGAGATTTTAGTGGTCATTGGTAACTATCTGATACTATCTGATAAAAAATCCACACCATTATACCAGGCAATCTAGATGAATTGCACACTCACTAAATTTGACTTCTTTTCAATTTAACAAATCATTGTATATAAATATGAAAATTATCGATATGTTATGCTTTCTTTCCCTTAATGTTAAATAGAAATGTAGGATTGGATATTTCATATCAAGTATTGGTAATTAGACACTGAATCACACCACAGAGCTTCGATTGATACTAGAAGACCCCAATCTTCAAGAACGCCATAAAACGCATTCGTTTGAGTGATTCTTTTATTGTTTTTAAGGCAGGGGTACCTAAACGTTTCATAACCCCACAATTCCTCACCACAATAGGGAGTCTATCAACCATTCCACGTTTGACTGAATCACGTAGAAGCTTCCCATCTCAATGCAGAGTGAGAGCATTCAATTGAACATTTTGAAAAAATTACTTGATTTTAGAAGCTCTTGCCGCTCGGACTTTTCGTCGATATGTACGAATCGATGATCGGTTGAGAGCACTCTAAATCGGCGTGTAAGCACTCTGCTATAGCAGCGACTAAGTAAGAACCTTATCTGTCGCTCAATTTATATCTATCGACGACCGCAACGATTTTATCGGTGAAAATGTTAATAGTGCCTCGCGATTTTTTCGGTGCTGATGATCCAGCTTCATCTTCATTATCAAATTCCAAAGAAATACTCAAATAGGTACCAATACTTTTTTGACTGAGACTATGAGGGACCTTTGTCACTCGAAACTAATCATGTAAAGTCATCTATAACAAATCATCATAGTTATTAGAGAATTAATAATAATATATAAATGAATAATCAATCGATTTCAAATGCAAATTCTTTAAACAGTAGATAGTAATCAGAACTCTTAAAATTAAATATCTAAACGCCACAAAGTAGAACTAAAAATCACAAAAAGTTGAAATATCCTGTAAAGCAGGGATGAGCAACACGCGGCCCGTTAAACATGTTTATGCGGCCCGCCAAGCATTTCTAAAATTGAATTTATTTTATCGACTTTCTCCCATCAATATATTGTTATAAAATTAATTATAATAAAATGGTAGTACATACTAAACCGAAACAATTTTTTGTGACGAGTTACTCACTTGTCGGCGACTTGTTTAAACATGCAATACGAACGCGCTGCGTCTGTGATTGTTTGTGTTTGCTTCTGTCACAAAATCAGTCAGACTGGTAAGCTGTTAACTAGCAATTTTAGCAATTCTTGTGTTTCTTGAAAGGCGTGAGTGCAATATTATTGTCAAAAAGGTAATATTAGAGTTTTTTTTTATTCAAAATTAAGTTTTCCTACAAATTTTTTTAACTTTCAAATGTTTAATCCATAATAGCATGTCGGAAAAGCAAACAGAAAAACGGAAGGTTGCGGATGAGCACAGGCATTTCCAAGAAAAGTGGAAATTTGATTATTTTTTCACTTTCGTCAAAGATAAAGCTGTATGCTTAATATGCTCAGAGACTGTGTCGACATTAAAAGAATATAACAAAAAGGCATTACGATACAAAACATGAACAACAATATAAAAACTTAAAAGGACAACTCCGGATAGATAAGTTTAATCAAATGGAGAAAAACTTGGGAAAAAAACAGGCTATTTTTAAAAATCAAGCTATTTTATTAAATACGGGAGTAAAGGCTAGTGTTGTTGTCAGTCAAATACTGGCAAAAAAAATGAAACCCTTTGCGGATAGAGAAATGATAAAAGAATGTCTGACTGCTGTTGCAGAAATAGCATTTCCTGATAAAATAAATATTATTTCAAACATTAGTTTATCAAGATTCACCATTGCAAGGAGAATTGAAGACTTGTCCGAGAACATAGCAACAACGCTTCGTGAACGAATTGCAAAATTCGAATACGGTTCTTTGTCACTTGATGAGAGTTGCGATATTAGGGATACAGCACAACTGGCTATATTTTTACGTGGTATTGACACCAAATTTAATATTACCGAAGAATTGTGTTTACTGATTCCAATGCAAGGGACTACAACCGGCAAAGACCTGTACGATGAACTAAAGTCTGTGTTGGAAAATTTTTCAATTTTATTAGAAAAGATTATTGGTATATCGACAGATGGAGCACGAGCAATGTCAAGCATAGAGGTAGGAGTATCGGGAAGGCTATTTCAAGACATTAAGAAGGTCACAGGAAGGGAAATATTCGTGAACCACTGCATAATTCACCAGGAAAATATGTGTGCGAAAAGATTGAGTTTGCCAAATGTCACAGTACCAATAATTAAACTAATCAATTTTATAAAGTCGCGCGCGTTAAATCACCGTGAATTTAAAGAATTCCTGAAAGATTTAGAAACTGAATATGGCGACGTGGTTTTTAATACCGAAGTACGTTGGTTTAGTAGAGGTGCAATGCTAAAAAGAGTATACAACTTAAAAAGCGAAATACAATTGTTCTTGGATATGAAGGGATATGCCTTTCCTCATTTTGGTAATAAAGAATGGATGTGCGATTTTGGGTTTCTTATCGACATGACTCAGCATCTCAATGATCTTAATGTGGAAATTCAAGGCAAAGGAGAGTTTATTCACAATTTGTATGATAAAATTCAGGGCTTTGAGCGCAAATTAAAATTGTGGAAACAGCATCTTTTGCAGAATAATGTGTCTCACTTTCCACATTTAGAAAAAGAAAACGTTACTAATTCTCAAAAATACGCACAATATATAGACATTTTAATCAACGAATTTCAATTACGATTCCAAATGTTCAAAGCTGAGAAGACAGCGGTTTCCATGAAAATGTTTTCCTCGCCATTTAATATCGATGTGGATACAGTTCCCGAAGACTTTCAAATGGAAGTGATTGACATGCATAATAATACCGATTTCAAAAATGTATTTTTCTCAGTAAACATCGAAAATTTTTATAAATTGTATGTGAGCCCTGAGAAATTTCCGCTTTTGATGAAAAATGCAAAGCAAATGATGTCTCTGTTCGGAAGTACCTATGTTTGCGAACAATTATTTTCAACCATGAAATTAACCAAAAATGACCACCGATCAAGACTGAGTGATGCACGATTAGAAAGCTGCGTACGTGTAGCTACCTCATCAATTCCGGCTGATATTGATCAGCTTGTATCGAAAAAACAGTGCCAAAATTCATTTTATTTTGCATTAAAATTTGTATATGAAATCTTTACTCTTTTTTTAAATTTTATATTTTTTATTCTAATGTTTATTATAAATAAAGTTTTGTAAATTACTAATAAATGTTACTTTATGCGCGGCCCCCCAAAAAATTTAAAAATTTCAATTGGCCCGTTGATTAAAAAGGTTGCTCACCCCTGCTGTAAAACGTTTTTATCTTATCACCGGTTACACATTGTTCGTTAATTCCTGGGATATGTCCATGATCTTACAAGTACTTTACCTCTCAAGTTCATTCAAATGCATATGTTTCAAAGATGTTTATCTTACCTACAATATTTTGGTCCATTTGGCTTCTTTATTGTGTCTGAGCTATTATTTGTTTCGTTCGTTCTTCTTCTCGTTCCATTCTTTCGAATATGGCCTCGGTGTAGTTGATGTAGCCAATCCGACTTCCTTATCTTTCGTTTTCTAGGAACTCCTTCCGCATATCATCAATTATTTCAAGAATATTTCCGTGAGCGATATCAAACAACTCCTTAGTGTCATCACAGAACTGTTGTTCCTGTTTGAAGTTCGATGGTTTTCCTGCCTTTTTTACAAAGTTGACCATTTCTGGTTTAAGGTCAGCACCTTTTCTATGCACTGACAGTCGTGTTGGGTGGGTACCGATGAAAGCATCGATAAAATCAAAGAAATGTTGGCCGCAAATCGCAAATTGACAATCAGAGAGCTGGCAGAGGGCTTGAACATCGCTTATGGATCCGCTCAAGACATTTTGGTTAGTGATTTCGGCCTCAGACGTGTCACTGCGAAACTGGTTCCGAAGGACCTCAATTTCATGCAAAAAAGGACCGCGTTGAAATCGTGAAAGACGTGATTTCCAAGGCCGAATCAGACAAAACATTTATCAAACGGATCATCACTGGAGACGAGACGTGGATTTATGAGTATGACACGCAATACAAACATCAAGCGAGTGAATGGCGTTTACCGAATGAGCCGAGACCGAAAAAACCACGTCGTTTTCAGTCAAAAAAGAAGTCGATGCTCACGGTTTTCATGGATTACAACGGTGTTGTGCATCATGAAATCTTGCCAGAAAACAGACAGTCAACAAAGAGTATTCTTCGGGCGTTATGAGACGTTCGTGTGAAACAATTTGCCAAAAAAGACCGGATTTGTGGGAAAACAACTCGTGGATTTTGCACCACGATAACGCACCGTCGCACAATGCTATCCTTATCCGTGAGTTTTTGACCAAAAACAACACGAATACTATGCAGCAGCCTTCGAATTCACCTGATCTGGCTCCCTGCGACTTTTTCCTATTCAATCGACTTAATAAAACCGCTTCGCGGAATGCGTTACAGCACCCGAGAGGATGTTATGAACAAATCTAAGACGGCTCTGATAGACATACCGAAAATTGAGTACCAGCGGTGCTTCGAGGATTGGATCAAGCGCTGGCGTAATTGCGTTGCAGTCGATGGGGGGGAGTACTTTGAAGGGGACCATATCGATTTTGATGAATACATTTATATTTTCAATTTTATGAATAAAATCCTAAAACTTTTAGATCAAGGTGGTATTATGCATACCCTTCGAGATCGATCCAATAAATAAAAACGGATAAGATGTCATACACAACAGGAGTTATAAGTAGGCTCTGCGAAGCAGCGACAAAGTACCAACCTTGAGGGGGACAGTACTAATCCAGAGGTAGAGCTTTCCGCGAGAGGAATACCTCAGGAACGCGAACGACTGACGCAGTGAACCCCGACTCCGCGCACGGACCCCACGCTAAGCACAAGGCGGCCAGCCAGGATCGTCGCCTAAGTAGGCATGGGGCTGGACCACCACGGATTGTGGAACGCTTGCGATTCCACAAAAAGACTTGGGGTCACACCGCAAGAAGGACAGAGCACCACGAAGTGGTACTCAGTCATCAACGAAATCGCGAAGACTTCGAATGTTTAAAATAATTATAGAGAAAGGATTATCGTACAGGAACCAATGAACAAAATATTGCCGCTGGTAAATTCAATCACAGGGGACCACCAGCAACAAGAAAATAGATGGAAAACAACCAAAAAACGGGGAAAAGCTAACAAACCGCGGGAAAATAGCAAAAGTGCTTTGAGCAAATAAAAAATCTAAAAACGAGAAAACTAGCGAATATAGGCAACTCAGTATACATCGACATCATAAAATGCCAACATAGAAAAGCAAGCCCATTAAAAAACAGTAAATTAAATAATGAACCTAGCTCGCATATAAAATAAACACACATACTACAATTAAATCCTGGAAACAGGCACGGTTCCACGAACGCCTCACCAAGATAGCCAAATCATACAAATCCCAAAGCAAGCGTTACACCGGCGTACCATCCCGTATCTCTCGCCTAGGAATTAAATCAAGACAATCATCACGCGACTTCCCCAAACCACCCCCTCGGGAAACAACCAAAACGTATATAAGACGCGACGCGACGAGCCTCGTCAGCCATCATATTTTACGCTATTATTTTATTGATTTGTTACTATTCTTTTAAAGTCTCTGGTTCCTACGCATTGCGTCGTGGCCTCCAGTTTCATTTAATGAATTTGACGACATTCTCTTCGGAACAGAAGGTCCCCTCAGCACAGTGCGTGGCTATCCCTAAACGGAAGCGATAAGGCACTTTATTGTTAGCGGGTCCCCACGAACGTCGTCGTGGCTACCCATCTCTAAAAAAATTTAATTGACGCGAGTCATAATACCCCGGGCACACCGTCCCAGCTTGCTAGAGCACATACGAGGGTGGACCAATAACTCAGTGACTTTTTGAAAGATAGTTTTTTTCGGCAAAAACGTTTTATTTCTTAACATAGTATCCTATGAGCTCAATACACTTCGTCTAACGTTTCTCCAATTTTTCGATCCCTTTCAAATAATAAGATTTGTTGAGGTCCTCAAAATAGGCATTTGTTTGAGCGATGATTTCGTCGTTGGAGCCAAATCTCTCTTTGCCGAGCCATTTCTTCAGGTTTGGAAACAGGAAATAGACACTGGAGGGTAAATCCGGAGAATATGGCGGATGAGAGAGCAATTCGTATCCTAATTCATGGAATTTTGCCATGGCGACTATGCACGTGTGTGTGCACCCGTGCATTGCCTTGATGGAAGAGCACTTCCTTTTTGACCAAATGGGGTCGTGTTTTCTTCAAATCGACGTTAAACCGGTCCAATAAGTTCGCATAATATTAGCCGTTGATTGTTTTCCCCTTTTGAAGGTAATTGGTGTGGATTATGCCGTGTGCATCCCAAAAACTGTCGCCACAACCTAGTTGACCAATATCCACCTTGACTTTCTTCGGCGCCGATTCGCCTGGAGGAACCCACTATTTTGACTGCTGCTTGGTCTCCGGTGTGTTGTATTAGATAACATTTTTTTCATTATACGCTTCGTTATAAATAAATAATAGATATAATTAAAATAACCTTTCCACTCGCTTTCAGATAGTTTTATGTAATTATGAGTGATAAATCTAAGCGACAATGATTTGACCAAATTTTTGATGGAAAATTTCTGGCAGTTCGCAACCCGGTTAGAGTCAGCGCCACCTAAGATCCCTGTGTTATCGATCTCAGAAAGATCTTTAACAATCGAATCATTAATTATTTTTGTCAACTCTGATTGCCTCACTCATTCATTAAGAATTAATGAGGCAACCAGAACTGACGATTTTTTACTTTTTAAAGAAATCGTGAAAAAATATTGCCACAGCCCGGGTTCGAACCGGGAACTCCAGAATTCTAGCCTGGTACGTTACCAATTACGCCACCGCGGCTCTAGCAACATCAATTCACGATCTCTATTTTTAATGTCAATTAATACACCTTTGTTATTTTATTATACGCGGTCATATGTTTCTTAAGAGTGATAAATCTAAGCGACAATGATTTGACCAAATTTTTGATGGAAAATTTCTGGCAGTTCGCAACCCGGTTAGAGTCAGCGCCACCTAAGATCCCTGTGTTATCGATCTCAGAAAGATCTTTAACAATCGAATCATTAATTATTTTTGTCAACTCTGATTGCCTCACTCATTCATTAAGAATTAATGAGGCAACCAGAACTGACGATTTTTTACTTTTTAAAGAAATCGTGAAAAAATATTGCCACAGCCCGGGTTCGAACCGGGAACTCCAGAATTCTAGCCTGGTACGTTACCAATTACGCCACCGCGGCTCTAGCAACATCAATTCACGATCTCTATTTTTAATGTCAATTAATACACCTTTGTTATTTTATTATACGCGGTCATATGTTTCTTAAGAGTGATAAATCTAAGCGACAATGATTTGACCAAATTTTTGATGGAAAATTTCTGGCAGTTCGCAACCCGGTTAGAGTCAGCGCCACCTAAGATCCCTGTGTTATCGATCTCAGAAAGATCTTTAACAATCGAATCATTAATTATTTTTGTCAACTCTGATTGCCTCACTCATTCATTAAGAATTAATGAGGCAACCAGAACTGACGATTTTTTACTTTTTAAAGAAATCGTGAAAAAATATTGCCACAGCCCGGGTTCGAACCGGGAACTCCAGAATTCTAGCCTGGTACGTTACCAATTACGCCACCGCGGCTCTAGCAACATCAATTCACGATCTCTATTTTTAATGTCAATTAATACACCTTTGTTATTTTATTATACAAAGATACATTTAAAAATACATTTAAAAAGTAAAAAATCGTCAGTTCTGGTTGCCTCATTAATTCTTAATGAATGAGTGAGGCAATCAGAGTTGACAAAAATAATTAATGATTCGATTGTTAAAGATCTTTCTGAGATCGATAACACAGGGATCTTAGGTGGCGCTGACTCTAACCGGGTTGCGAACCGCCAGAAATTTTCCATCAAAAATTTGGTCAAATCATTGTCGCTTAGATTTATCACTCTTAAGAAACATATGACCGCGTATAATAAAATAACAAAGGTGTATTAATTGACATTAAAAATAGAGATCGTGAATTGATGTTGCTAGAGCCGCGGTGGCGTAATTGGTAACGTACCAGGCTAGAATTCTGGAGTTCCCGGTTCGAACCCGGGCTGTGGCAATATTTTTTCACGATTTCTTTAAAAAGTAAAAAATCGTCAGTTCTGGTTGCCTCATTAATTCTTAATGAATGAGTGAGGCAATCAGAGTTGACAAAAATAATTAATGATTCGATTGTTAAAGATCTTTCTGAGATCGATAACACAGGGATCTTAGGTGGCGCTGACTCTAACCGGGTTGCGAACTGCCAGAAATTTTCCATCAAAAATTTGGTCAAATCATTGTCGCTTAGATTTATCACTCTTAAGAAACATATGACCGCGTATAATAAAATAACAAAGGTGTATTAATTGACATTAAAAATAGAGATCGTGAATTGATGTTGCTAGAGCCGCGGTGGCGTAATTGGTAACGTACCAGGCTAGAATTCTGGAGTTCCCGGTTCGAACCCGGGCTGTGGCAATATTTTTTCACGATTTCTTTAAAAAGTAAAAAATCGTCAGTTCTGGTTGCCTCATTAATTCTTAATGAATGAGTGAGGCAATCAGAGTTGACAAAAATAATTAATGATTCGATTGTTAAAGATCTTTCTGAGATCGATAACACAGGGATCTTAGGTGGCGCTGACTCTAACCGGGTTGCGAACTGCCAGAAATTTTCCATCAAAAATTTGGTCAAATCATTGTCGCTTAGATTTATCACTCTTAAGAAACATATGACCGCGTATAATAAAATAACAAAGGTGTATTAATTGACATTAAAAATAGAGATCGTGAATTGATGTTGCTAGAGCCGCGGTGGCGTAATTGGTAACGTACCAGGCTAGAATTCTGGAGTTCCCGGTTCGAACCCGGGCTGTGGCAATATTTTTTCACGATTTCTTTAAAAAGTAAAAAATCGTCAGTTCTGGTTGCCTCATTAATTCTTAATGAATGAGTGAGGCAATCAGAGTTGACAAAAATAATTAATGATTCGATTGTTAAAGATCTTTCTGAGATCGATAACACAGGGATCTTAGGTGGCGCTGACTCTAACCGGGTTGCGAACTGCCAGAAATTTTCCATAAAAAATTTGGTCAAATCATTGTCGCTTAGATTTATCACTCTTAAGAAACATATGACCGCGTATAATAAAATAACAAAGGTTTATGTAATTATTCATAATCTAAAGAAACAGCTTTTCTAGAGAACACATACAACTTTCATTTAACTGTACGCATTTCATAATATGTTCATAGGAACTTATTGTTGTTTATTTAAGAACAATCTACAGTAGCGGACAAAAGTTTAAGACGATGAATTACAATTTGGTTCATAGATCTATCATACAAGTACTAACGTTTCTTTCGGCTTGTTGTTTTTTTACAATACATGTGTACGTTTGACCTTCATAATGGAGAAGTCTCGGTCGTCAAATGTAAACAATATAGATTATACAATTTTTTTTTTCTTCCAACCATCTGTAAACAGCGGACATTAGTTTAAGCCGATTTGTCGAACAAGATACCCGTAGTCGATTCACGCAATAATTTGATATATTAATACTGTAAATAGTTTGTGGTGTATCATCCAGTGTCTTAAGTTTAATTACGTACGAAAAGAGTATGAGTAAAGCCCGTAATTTGTCATCAACTGAACGAAAACTAATCGTGTCTCTACGGAAGCAAAATGAGACATTTTCTTCGATTGCAACTCAAATGAATCGATCAGAAACTTCTTTTAAGCAAGCGTGGTACAAGTTTGTGAAGACTGGGGACTATTTTGATCGACCAAAAAACGGTAGACCGCGGAAAACCACGCCAACGCTGGATCGTCGGATTCATCGATTAAGCGAGAGAGATCGTTTTCGTTCAGCAGTCGATATCAGAGCTGAAATATCCAGTAATAATAATGCACAAATTAGTGTAAGAACTGTCTGAAGACGATTAGACGAATTCAATTTGAAAGCACGAAAGCCACGGAAGAAGCCGATGCTCAGTAAAAAGAATAAAAAATTACGACTGCAATTTGCTAAGGCTCATCGGCATTGGACAAGTGAGGATTGGCAAAATGTGCTATTTTCGGACGAATCCAAATTCAACCGAATTTGTTCTGACGAGATACTGTATGTAAGACGTCGAATTGGTGAAGATTTAAATCCTCGATGTGTTTTACCGACAGTTAAGCATGGAGGTGGAAACGTAATGGTGTGGGCATGTTTTTCTCGCAATGGTCCTGGACCAATACGCCGAATTAATGGAATCATGGACAGTTTTCAATACTTGGATATATTGAAAAATACTATGTTACCGTATGCCTACGAAAATATGGGTGATAATTTTATTTATCAACAAGATAATGACCCAAAGCATACGGCTCGGGTAGTGATAAGTTTTTTTCAAGATGAAAAAATCACTTTATTACCGTGGCCGTCGCAGTCGCCGGATTTAAATCCAATTGAAAACTTATGGTGTACCATAAAAAGAAGGGTTCAAAGAAATAAACCAAAAAATTTTGACGATTTGTACTCTTTGGTTGAAAAAACGTGGAATGAAACAACTGTGGACGACTGCAAAAAATTAATTGATTCAATGCCTCAAAGATGTGCTGATGTGATAAAAAATAATGGACTGTTGACAAAGTATTGAAGGGAGGAAAATATCTGTATATTTTCTACCAAAAAATATTTTTTTACGTATAGTCTTAAACTTTTGTCCCCGAAGATATCAAACAAATTTATGTTTTCTTTGTTTATTGTATCTAATGTTGTTACGCGCAAAATTGAATTTATGTAATAAATATATGAATTAATGATTAATTAGCTAATACAAAAAAAAAATCCACTGAGTCAATTCTTTTCATAAAAAAATCAACGATTACTTTTTTTTTCCTCTCCGTCTTAAACTTTTGTCCGCTACTGTATATGCTCGGGATACTTCCCATAAAATGTCAGATAAAAGTAAAATAGATGTAATGACGCATTGAATTAGACACATATATGTATGAAAAAAGAATTAACGTTACTGTCCGACTATATGTTGTCCGTTCCTCAATTTAAAGAAAAATTTCACATTTAAGATTGCAGAATAAAACTGGAATGTCCCAGTTGTTAGGATGAAATAGAACACGGCTTATCTCACTCAACCGGCGATTCGCGATTTAATATTAACTGCAAAACTAGTTGAAAAGTTGTGAGCCCGCTTGGTACAAATGGTAATTGTGTATGCTTGTAAATGATTATAATTTCATTGCATCCACTACTGTTTTGAAAGGGTCGACAATGTATGCTACTAAGAAGACCTAGCATTTTTAATTGACCTAGAACAATGTCGATCGAGGAAGAAGTCGGAAGTCGGAAGTGACCGAACGTCTAGAACGATCGGCTAGACGCTCTCCTGTTAGCTGAGGGTCTGTTAAGGGAGCTGACGAGAATATAAACTTAAATAGATGTATAGACTATAGGTTTTTCCGAACATACTCTCCACCTTTGGCAATGTCGGTTGACAAAGAATTTACCGGAAGCACACATAGTTCGGTGATTAACCGCTTGATGGTCGATGAGGGTTTGTGGAGAGTCACGACTCGCGTGAGGTTGTCTGGTCCAGGATGGAGAGCAACAACTCGGGCGAGGGGCCATTCCGACGGTGAGAGATTCTCGTCGGTAATAAGGACGAGCGAGCCAACTTGAATGGTGTTAGAAGGATGATGCTATTTCGAGATGGCGAGATTCCGTTGGAGGTAATCCGAAAACCATCTCTTCCAGAAATGTTGAAGGTTGTACTGGAGAAGTCGCCAACGAGATTCCTAGATTCCGCCGTTGAAGTGCGAGATGGTTTAGGTACCGTGGTGAGGGTTTCGCCGATAAGGAAGTGACCTGGAGTTAGCGCAGATGTGTCCTCAGAGTCGTCTGAGAGGGGACAGAGTCGCCGAGAATTCAGAACTACCTCAACTTGCGTAAGAAGAGTACACTTTTTCCTACGTGAGTATCGTATCGCCAAGAACTCTTCGAAGATGGTGTTTTGCAGGTTTCATGGCAGCCTCCCATTTTCCGCCCATGTGGGGTGCCGCTCGTGGATGGAAGGACCACCTCGTTTCGAGGTTCGCCAATTAAGAAATCATGCCGCTCATATTCGCTGACCCTCTTTTGAAGAGCGCCTTGAGGGATACATTGGTCCCGATGAAGTTCGTCCAACAGTCATTATAGAGTGTATGGCAGATGCCCCGTCGACCAGAGAACCGCCGATATGGGGCTGATGAAGGCTTCCGTGGTATATCCGTGGTGGTCAGTGTCTAGTTCGAGGTGTACTGCAGAAGTGTCGAAACAGATGAAAAAAGCGAGCTAGGTTTTTGCCTTTCGCCCTCGCCAGGTCTTGAGGGTGTGTGGAGGGTCCTGCGGAATCGATGCCAGTGTGTAAGAAGGCACGTGACAGGGTGACTCGGCGAAGGCAATTGTCCCATGAGCTGCTGAGCTTGCATTCCCTAGAACCGGATGCACGTGGCTCAACGTAGAATAAATTACCGAATTGAAGCTTGTCCTCCGGGGATCCAGTATGATCTGCGAAGCGAGGCGAGGCAACAGTGACTTGTGTGCCTCCGTGAAGAGTCTTGAGATATGCATCTGAAATGACCAGTGTTGAGAGAGTATAATTTCGCGGCTAAATCGAAGGATGTTTCATTTCGGGGTTGAGGAGAAAATATTTCAGGCGCCCTCCCACACGAAGAGTTCAAATTTGGTCGATGAAGGGAGTGAGGGTGGCCAAAGAATTGCTCCGTGGGATTGATGCTGCGCGTGAGATGACTTGCAATTCAGCAGTAAAGTGTGAGGCTTGAACACGGCGTACACAGAAGTGTTTCGCCCCTTCGAGTTTTCCTGGAGTTAGAGGTGTGACGAGTGATGGCTTGAGGGTCCGTTAAAATCGTAAAACAGCTCGTTGGCATATGGCTGTTATTCATAGAAGCCGATTGAGTGAAGAGTAGCGTTCCATGAGGTCCCAAATCGGAATAGGAGTATTCAAAGCGGCTGTGAAGGCAAGGTGGACGTTGCTCCAGAGAAGTGTCAGTGTGATTGCTGAATGAGTAGAATGGCCAGCTGGAAGGTGGCTGAGTTTGCCACTGTGGTTTATGCTACCAAAGAGAATGCCATGTAAGTTACCGTGGAGTGAGGCCGCGAGAAACGCAATCAGCAGGATTGCCTTGCTGAGATGAACCGCCATGTCCCGTGTGATGTCAAGTCTTGGATTAACGTGAGTAGAAAAGGCCCTTTATAGAAAGAGAGGGCTCCCCTGCCCCCCTTGGCGCCAGGGCGTGTCTAGGCCAGCTCCGCCCTTCCCCCGTGCTGTCTTCTCATTGATGGGTCCTTTAGCGCAAACAGGAACGTGTCTGCCTCCCACCACCCAACCCCCGTTCCTGATTGGTCCCCCAGCAGCCTCTACCCCCTGAGCACCTATCCCCAGTGTTCTGATTGGTGCTTTGTCTCCCGCGCCATCTGTCGGATTCTGGACGATAGGTAATTGCCGATGCGCCATCTACTGGTGACAATCGGCATTTTACCGACAGTCGGTAAAATAGATAACATGTTGGCAGTCGAATAAGTAGCAAATATATCGGCGATCGGTAAAGTAAAGCTTTTTAAATCAATTAATCAATACACGGTCATGCATGTTTATTTAAAATCGTGAATATACGCGACACTTTTAACCAATTGTTAAGATGGAATTTTTGGCGAATCGCAACTCGAGGTGTGGGTCAGTGCCGCCTGGATTCCTGCGTTATCGATCTTTTTTTAGAAAGATCTCTCACAATCAGATCATCAATTTTAGTCAGCTCTGATTACCTCACTCATTCATTAAGAACCAATGAGGCCTGACGATTATTAACTTCTAAAAAAATAGGTTTTGGATCTTGGATTGGTCAGAGATCTTTCTACAAAAAGATCGATAACACAGGAATCCAGGCAGCGCTGATTCACACCCCGAGTTGCGATTCGCCAAAAATTCCATCTTAACAACTGGTCAAGAGTGTCGCATAGATTCACGATTGTAAATATACATGCGTGACCGCGTATTTATTAATTAATTTAAATTTCATTATATGACATTAAAAATAGAGATTGTGAATTGATATCACCAGAGCCACGGTGGCGTACTTGGTAACGTACCAGGCTAGAATTCTGGAGTTTCCGGTTCGATCCCGGGCTGTGGCAATATTTTTTCACGATTACTTACGAAGTTAAAAATCGTCAGGTCTGGTTGCCTCATTGATTCTTAATGAATGAGTGAGGTAATCAGAGCTGACTAAAATTGATGATTCCATTGTTAGAGATCTTTCTACAAAAAGATCGATAACGCAGAAATCCAGGTCACGCTGAATCACACACCGAGTAGCAATTCGCTAAAAACACCATCTTAACAACAGGTCAAGAGTATCGCATAGGTTCACGTTGTACCAAAAACTTTCATATGCATAACTTCATCTTCGGTAGTAGAGATTATTTGCTCTCTCTTGTTCTCACAGAGATATAATTTACTTGACAATTCGGAATAATGACCATAATATACAATATAACTTATCACGAAATGCTAATAATAGAAATAATTATCACACATCTGACGGGTACACTCAACACACGAATGCAAATAATATTAGAAATAACAACAGAAATAATGGAAATGATTATAGTACGAATATAAGTAATAATAGTAACTCAATTTATCGCAAAACCAACATAACAGAAAATAATGATTCATTGACCCATTCACAACGATTTTGAACATTAAGAGAACTTACAACTCTAACAACGGTCTTATAAATTACTGATCAAGCTATCTAGTATAGGTATTCCACCTCACATAGAACTTTTCCTATCGTTGGTACCGAAATTTTTCACTCTTCCTTATACACAAAAGAAACCAAAAGTGAATAAAATAATGCGAAAAGCTCATTGATTAATATTTGAAATAACATATATTCACTAACACAAAAAAGACACTAGTAAAATCATAGTTGATACTAAGATATCTTTATATTTACACCCAGATATAAAAATCACCAGAGCTGATAAAGTGAATAGCACTATTGTTCTAAAGTCTATTGATTTAATACAAAAATTCCTTGCATTCTTAAATGATAAAAATTATTTACAAGTTTATGGTAACTGATCGAACAAAAATTGTATACAAATTAGTTAGTAAACGTCTAGATATCTGAAAACGAGCAAATTTCATGAATGAAACTATCATTATTTAAGACCTGATAATACGAATTTAGCTAGAATGTACACTTTACCAAAAATATATAAACTGAAAATCCCAACGAGGGAAGTAGCTTCGTTTATCAATTGTCCCATACACAAAATGAGTTGATTTTATTCATAAAATATTGACGAAGGGTATTAAGAGTCCTATTTCTAATGTGCGCACTTCACTTTACCTGCTTAATACATTTTAGTTTCATTAGATGTAGCCTCTCTTTGAACAAATGTGTCCTTACAATTAGTTTTAAACCGCCTGGAAAAAGAAGGTATTTTTTAGAGAAAACACTGTTATCGTCGAATTAAAAAAGTAATTGAGATAATTATGTCTTTTACTTATTTTACTTTTGATAATAAAATTTACAAACAAATTTCTGGGCTTTCCATTAACTCCAATATTCTATCACATAGTTATGGCTGATTGAGAAGAATGTTGCTTGTCAAAACTTCATTACACTCCAATTTTTTTCAAAAGACACGTAGACGACGTGATTATCTTTTTGCTTTCAAATCAAATTTGACGAACTTCAACAATTTTTAATACTCAGCATCCCAGACTCCAATTTACTATTGAGAAAGAGAAAGGTAATAAAAAACCATTCGTGGATTTGTTATTAATTAGGGAAAATGATAGCATTATCACAGATTGGTATCGTAAACCTGGTCTAGTAGATTTGTGAACTCTTACTCGAGTCATAAAAAATAGGCATTATATACATGCTCGAAGACATAGCATTAAAACTTTCACATTCACAGTTTTAAAGTAAAGACTGGGAATTCATTAATGAGACGTTACTTCTGACTTGTAATCCTATAGATTTTATTAAATGGATCATTCATGTTAGAAGAGGGATTACGATGTGGGTTTAAAAAATAACGGAAATTTTTGTTTTTGGGAAAGAATTTTATTTATTCATCTACAACAATGTTATCCCCTTCAAAAGTGGCCCCATTAGATATTATGCACTTATGCCAGCGCTTTTTCCAATCCCCGAAACACTTCTAATACTCGTTCTTCGGGTATTTTGTCAATGCAGTCTAGTATAAAAATGGCAGACGCTGCATATTTACCGTCTTGTAAATAGATATTACAAATGCAAATATGAAGGTAAATTAAGAATGTCTGCTTAGAGAATACAGCTTTCTTAGAGAAAATGGAAGGAGTGCAGCGCTTCATGTTTACAGTCTTCCCAAAGTGTTAGTACCAAATAAATTATCTAAACGACGAAAATTCACGTCAATTCAAAGAACACCTCTTCACAACGTCATCACCCGTACAATGTACAAAACTGGTCGTGTCGTTTGCCGTAAACGTCGCCATATTACACGCAGATTATCATTACCATTTGGATATAAAGATAGCGATGCAGATGATGATGGCTAGAAACACCTATGTAATATGTACTTTGTACATATATATGAATATGTAAATACTGCGTGCGCGCGCGCCCGTGTGTGTGTATGCTCGTTTATGCATATAGTTTGTAGATAATTTTTTCGCGAGTGTTTTTGTACTTGTTACTTGTGTGTGTGTGTTGTAACATAGTTACACCCGCCTGCCGGCTTCATTATATTTCGCTGCTATAATAGAAGAGATTACGTTCGAACGGACCGTGGACTGCGAGCCCTGGGCCATCGAACTACAGCGAATTTGGGCAAAAACAAGCTACGTCACGCCTAAGGAATTCCCTCGCTGTCGTAAACAGCAGCGACCAGATGGCCTCGCTTGACGGCGAAGGGAAGACGGGTGGCGCGACAACGGCAACCCGAAAAATGATAAAACCGCGTTACATTTAAAGGGGAAAAAGGGTCTGAGATACAAAAAAAGCATATTTTTGTGAATTTTTTTCCAGAGTACCTTATTTATTAATATTTATTAAATTTTTTACATTATTAAGCATCATTCTAAGTATATTCTGTTAAATTTTCATATAAAAAATATTGAAAAATAAGCCAGTGGTAGTGGTGAGAACCGAGTCACTCAAAAAAAAGTTTCCATGCGGTAGTCAGGATAACTCTTGATTGGTTCATCTGAAATTAAAAAACCAAAAAGATTTCTTTAGTACATAAGTTTATCTTGGATTTGAACGAAGGAATTAACAAAATATTTATTTTTGAATTTTTTGTAAAGGTGCAATCAAAAATTCTGATTTTTGCCAAAAATTGCTCTTTCTTTTCAATAAAAAAATAAGTTGTATCAGGAGTACAAATTGAAAATGCGGGATTTTTTTCTATTTTTGAACGTTTATTCTGAAAAAATGGTAACAAATGAATTATTCAAAGTATTGTCCATCGCTAGCCACAACTTTTTCCCATCTTTCTGGCAATTTACGGATACCGTCGCGAAAAAATTCGGCCGGCTTGGCTGCTATCCAGTCATCGACCCATTTTTGGGCTTCTTCGTAAGAATGGAAGCGCTGGTCAGCTAGGCCATGTGTCATCGATCGGAAAAGGTGGTAATCGGAAGGTGCAATATCTGGGCTATACGGCGGGTGGGGTAAGACTTCCCATTTCAGCGTTTGTAGGTATGTTTTGACCGGCGCTGCAACATGTGGCCGAGCGTTGTCATGTTGCAAAATTACTTTGTCGTGTCTTTGCTCGTATTGTGGCCGTTTTTCTTTGAGTGCGCGGCTCAAACGCATCAATTGAGTTCGGTATAGTGCTCCTGTGATGGTTTCGTTCGATTTCAATAGCTCATAATACACCACACCCAGCTGGTCCCACCAAATACAGAGCATGAGCTTGGCGCCGTGAATATTTGGTTTGGCCGTCGATAATGATGCATGGCCGGGGTAACCATATGATTTTTCGCGCTTCGGGTTATCGTAATGGATCCACTTTTCATCACCAGTGACAATGCGATGCAAAAAACCCTTCCGTTTTTGCCGTTCGAGCAGCAGTTCGCATGCAAAAAAACGGCGCTCGACGTCTCTCGGCTTCAGCTCATACGGCACCCAATGTCCTTGCTTTTGGATCATTCCGAGGGCTTTTATACGATGGGAAATGGCTTGTTGTGTCACTCCCAATGAATCTGCGAGCTCTTGTTGAGTTTGACACGAGTCTTCATTGAGTATTGCCTCCAATTCAGCATTCTCAAACTTTTTCACTTGGCCCGGCCGCTCTTTGTCCTCAACGTCAAAATCACCACTTCTAAACCGCACAAACCATCTCTCGCACGTTGAAACCGATGGAACATGACTCGGATAAGCCTCGGAGACCAATCGATGTGCTTCAGCAGCACTTTTCTTCAAATTAAAGAAGTAAATTAAAACTTCCCGCAAATGCTGTTTTGTTGGCACGAAACTCGACATATTGAGAGCTCAAAAAAACTATGAATTTGACACTGCGACAAATTGACACATACTGAAAATTAAAGCTATAAGACGTAGCTTTGACATGAACATAGTCACAGTACTGCCTGATGCGTATAGCGTTAGTAACGCCATCTGTTATCAAACCCGCATTTTCAATTTGTACCCCTGATAATTGAAAAAAAAAAATCCTTCGTTCAGAACCGAGTATTTAGTATGTAAAAGAAGTGTGCAAAGTTTAGGCGAAATCGGTCCAAAGGTTTTCGAGAAATTTTAACTACCGACTTGAAAAAAAAGTTTTGAGAAAAACGTGATTAAAGTCTCATGACGGTCAAAGGAGACCGAGCGCCCGGAGACTCAATTGTCTATAACTCAAAAAGTTTTGCTCCTAATGACTTCAAATTTTATGACAATATTTCTTATAAGTTGTAGTATCAGGAAAAAAAATCACTTCCGACCCTTTTCCCCCCTTAAAAATTAAAGCCGATAATGATGTAGAAAGGAATGAGGCAGAGGGGCAGGGTATAAAAGCACCTGCGGATGTTAGGAAGCTCTCTTCCCTTTTTGCTAAAAAGTCTGCAGTTCCTGGTTTTACGTGGCTCTTATGTGTTTTTTACGTGCATCTTACATTCTGGTTTTACGATTCTTACGTATTGGAATTCACACTTTTACATCTACTGTTGTGTCGCAGAATATCCCTCTTCACGTATTCTCAGGAATATTCCTTAGCGGACACAGCTAGAGATGGAATTCTGAAAGATAGCTGTCATACAAGACAGGATGCGAGGTAGACGCTGACGCAGCATGAGGCGACTCGCTAGGCGATCTACGATTGGCTAAAGCTAAAGCTGCCAACTAAGGGATTTTAGCAAACGCAGTTGCCAACTGCTTTACTAAAATCAGAATTAAATTAGACTCAACAGAGAACGGTTGGTTCTTCGTCAAGTACTTGAAACAACGAATTATTGTACACTCCTTCATTAACTTTTAGATACACAACGGAAAGTTACCGTTGCCTATAATAAATACTTCCATTTATATAAATTCGCGTTTTCATCGATAACTCGAGATCCATCTCCTTATCGCCAAACGATCCCGAAAAATAATAACTTTTTAATATTATACCGAATACCGAATAATCTAATTACGCGGTACCGGCATAACATTTGGTGGCAGCGGTGGGATCTGCCGAAGTTAAGTGATACGTGATTTATTTGGACAAAAGTGTTTTGGACAAAGTAGATAAGAGTGACTCTGAAGTGATGATTACGACTCGTGCAAAGGACGCCAGTGTAGTTCGTGAAAACCCGAATAAGCTGACGCGAAGGCGCGAAGTGTACGTCGATGCGGTGTGACGTATCGGTCAACCGTTTAAAATCCCGATTGACGGTGTTACGTCAAGTCGCGGAAAAAACGCACAAAGTGTGCAACCAAGTACTCGAAGCAGCTACTTGAGAAGAAGCCGTCGTGCAACCATTGGCGACGCACTAAGGACGAATCCAGGAACCAGCGACGAAACGGGTCAACAGCGTCAAGAAGGACGTCAAGGACCATGAACAGAAAGGAGCTGCAGGACACCAAGTCGACAGCACCCGAGAACATCGTCATGGAGAGGACCATCTACCAGATCATCCTTCTGTAAGTGGCGGTTACGTTATACTAAAACATATTGCCGATATAAACCAAAGCCAGTTAGGTCAGATATTTGAAAAATTTCCAGATAAATATATTCCACCAGAGATATTTCTTTCGAGATTTTGTGGGTATATTTTAAAGTTTTGTACGCCGCGAAATTATCAACATGCCGGGATTTAGGGGAACGAAACCGAAACGTAGAGTCAATTCGTTAGAAACTACGATGCCATGCGAAGGGATAGACTCCACAGCCGGATTAGCTGCTGCGGTAGGGGAAATCGTGTACGAAGCGCGCAGGGCGTTAACAGAGCTCTCGCTGCCGGGTCGAATCCCCGCCGACAGTCAACAGGCCGTCGCAGGTCGACTGGATGCTGAGTTCGGCGTAAACCCACTCAGGGGTGCGACATTTCGCGATAACAGTAGTATAGGTAGCGACGACGTGTTCAATATGGCTACTGGCGGACGAACGCCTGAACGCCTAGACGAGGACATGGAAGGGCGGGAATTCGAAAGCATGCAAATGATAGATCGCGTAGCTTTCCGAACAGCTACCGGTACGACAGCACGGTCGGTGACTTCAAGAGTACGAGATTAATTAGAGGCGATCGACCGGAGCCACCGTGATTTGGTAAGAGCTCGACGGCAGTGCGAAAGGCTGCAGCGCGAGCATGAGCAAAGTCAACGCGAACTCCAGGGGGCTGAAACACCGTCAGCAAGACAAAACTTGGCGGATACGTTAAACGAGGTAGGTGCGGACGAATACGAGCTCATCCGCTCCCTAAGAGCGCAAATAGCTGAGTTCCAGGAACGGTTAGGAGGAGCAGGGATGGAAGACCATCCGCCCACCGTACAGCTTCCGAGACGCACGCGGTTCCAGGAGATGCAGAGGCCCTTAATTATGCTCAGCCTCAGCTTCGGAATAAAAATAGTGAAAACGTTCGACGGCAAAGACGCAAAGGCATTGTCGCTCTTCTTAAAGTCCTACGAGACGATTTTTCGCAGGGTAGCCGAGGACGAGTATGACACCCTTCTCGAATTAATCGTCATGAGCAAATTAGAAGGTGCGGCAGCAAGACAACTGCAGCACAAAACCATCAGTACCATGGCGCAACTCAGGAGCGAGCTGGAAGCGTTGAAAATGGAGTTCAGCTCCCTCCGGCAAGGACAGAACGGAGACATCGCCGCCTACGCGGCAAGAACGGAGAGAATTACGGTAGACATCGCCGAAATACTCTGCGAACCGTTGAAAACAGAGGATCAGAAGATCACCGTCGAGTGTCACCCGACGAAGCGCACAGGCCAACTTCGAAAACGGCCTGCACGGCCAAGTGCAAGGGCTGGTACGTGCGAGAAATTACCAAACTCTGTATGACTCTGTGGCAGGAGCCATAGAGATAACCAACATGGTGCAGCTAAAGGGAGGGGTAGGTGGAGCACTAAGCCACCCCAGAAGGTCCCTAGGCGCACCATCCCGGCAGGGAGAAAATTGTTTCACCTGCGGAAAAGCTGGACACATGGTTCGAGACTGCACCCGGAAATCGGGAAGAGTGAGTTTGCCAATGCCTAGTGAAAACAAGTCGATACACAACGTACACATCGTATGCAATTACTGTCAGAAAAAGGGCCACGTGTGGAAGGACTGCAGAAAGAGATTGTCGCAAAACAAGAGCGAGCCAGCTTAGACGTCACAGCAGCCCCAACGTCAGAAGGACTCAGGGGACAAGATGAAAAAAACAACTGTAACAGCAGGAACTAGTCGAGCGAATACAGACATCCGCCCACTGGGAACGATGAGACTGAATACTCTAACAGCCCAGCAAAGACCTGCACCCCAGCTAAAGAAAACGACTCTACAACTACTACAGGTAATGTTGCCGGCGCCAAGTGCCACTGCGAGCGACTTCGATATCATCGCACCGTTGGCCGTGACCAGGGTACTCACCCTTAAGGCAGACACCGGAGCGCAATGCAGCATTATCAAAGAAGACTGTCTCAAACCAGAGACCATGGTAAAGGACTGCACAGTCGAGCTGCAAGAGGTGGCGGGCGAAAAATTTACTCTACTAGGAATCGCCAAAATCGTGCTCGAGACACCGGCTCTAAATGTAGAGCATTGGTTTTACATTGTTCCGAACACCGTGTCACTGAGAGTCAACGGACTGCGCGGAATGGACTTGATAAACGTCATAAGGCAGATATCTTGCACGGCGAAATGCTTAAACTGTACGGACACTGCATGCCGCTTTTGGGTGGATCAGTCATGACCCTGCCGCTACGCAGCGAGACCGTCGCGTATGCCGCAACAAAGAGTAAATTTATCGGACTACTCTTGAAAATGGAACTCGGAAACGGAGTAATTATGGGAGCCTGCATCATGCCGCCGCACGGTAGTAGCTGTGCAGTAAGTCTGATAAACACCACAGAGCAGGCTGTTGAGGTACAACGTCCCGTGGTGGAACTCGAGCCGCTACAGATAACGGCAGTGGGTCACGGTCTCGAAGCCGCGATGCCCGAAGTATACTGCCCAACATCACAGAGATACTGGACCAGCTGGGACGAGCCCGATATTATACAACCCTGGACCTCGCCTCGGGATTTGACCAAATTCCGATGGCGCAGCAAGATAAGGAGAAAACTGCATTTTCCACTCTGCAGGGTAATTTCGAATGTAACCACATGCCACTTGGACTTAAGAACGCGCCGCCGACCTTCCAGAGGCTGATGAACTCCGCGTTGGTAGAACTGCAGGGAGTTAAATGCTACGTGTACCTCGACGACATCGTGATACATGGAAAAACCTTCAAGGAACATAACGACAGTCTGCGAGAGGTGCTACAGCGGCTGAGAGAGGCAAAATTGGCCGTGCAACCTAGCAAGTGCCAATTCCAGCGAAAGGAAACGCAGTACCTTGGCCACATTATTTCCGAAGAGGGAGTGCGTGCGGATCCCCAGAAACTACAAGCGGTAAGGGAATTCCCGGTGCCGAGAGACGTAAAAGGAGTTCAATCCTTCCTCGGACTAGCCGGTTATTACCGGAAATTCATCAAAGATTTCTCAAAAACCGCTAAGCCACTCACAGAATTAACCCAGAAAGGGATTTAATTCGAGTGGACAGCAGTAAAGGATGCCGCATTCGAAGAACTCAAGACGGCTTTTACTACGGCACCAATATTGCAGTATCCGGACTTCGAAAAGCCGTTCGTCGTGGCAACAGACGCATCAGATCGGGCGCTCGGCGCGATACTTTCGCAAGACAAGATCGGGGACGATTTGCCCATATGCTATGCAAGCCGCACCATGACTAAAGCCGAGCTGAATTATACGACTACTGAAAAGGAACTATTTGCGATAGTATGGGCCCTAGCTCAATTCCGGCCATATATTTCTGGTACCCGTTTCACGGCAGTGACGGACCACCAACCGCTCACCTGGCTGTTCGGAGTAAAGGACCCAGGTTCGAAATTGACACGTTGGAAAATTAAATTGGCGGAACATGAGTTTAACGTAGAGTACAGGGCAGGAAAGCACAACACGAATGCAGATGCGCTAAGTCGAATATGCATTACTACGAGGGCCCAAGCGAGAGCCAAAAACGAAGTCCGTGAGTCGGAAGAGGACAGCACGACGGGGCAAGTAGGCACAACGAACGACCGCATACAGCGGACAGCCGAAGATACCCCGTATAGCCATGGTAGCTCGCTGGAGCGAGAGGTCGAGCTCGCCCGCGGGATAAAAGAGGACAGCAAGCGCCCAAGTACAGACAGCCGCACAAAGCGGAGAGCCGAGAATACTGCGGGCCAACACAGCAACGTGGCAGACAGAGAGACCACGCCGGCCAATACGCCAGAAGAAGATGGAGAGATCCGCAGCGTGGATGCAGGTTGCTATACTGATCCCTACACCCCTGCCGCGAAACCGAGCGGTCGGGGAAGGGGCAGACCACGCAAGCTAGTGCAGACAGCCACGAGTAAGACTGCGAGCATCGCTGAAAGGGACAGAGCGAGCGCAGCAACGGCGGGGCTACCGGTGGGCACACCGAGCAGAGAAACCGCGGTCCGAGCGCCGCACAAGCCTGCTAAAGAAGTGAGGCAAAGCGGGGGCTGCAGCCCGCGAACCTCCAGTAGCACAGAAAAAGATAGCGTTATGAAAGAGCGCAGCGACTGCAGCAGTGGCGTAGCCACTCCCTCCTTCGAAGACCGCCTAAAAATCATGAAAGAATATCACGACACCCCCATAGGAGAGCATCAGGGTATCAGGCGTACGGTCACGGCCAACGGTGCGATGATATCGAAGTCGCTCGCAGTGGCACTTGACGCCGGCAACGTTACCTATAGTAGTTGTAGAGTCGTTTTCTTTAGCTGGGGTGCAGGTCTTTGCTGGGCTGCTACAGTATTCAGTCTCATCGTTCCCAGTGAGCGGATGTCTGTATTCGCTCGATTAGTTCCTGCTGTTACAGTTTTTTTTTCATCTTGTTCCCTGAGTCCTTCTGACGTTGGGGCTGCTGTAACGTCTGAGCTGGTTCGCTCTTGTTTTGCGCCAGTCTCTTTCTGCAGTCCTTTCACACGTGGCCCTTCTTCTGACAGTAATTGCATATGATGTCTACGTTGTGTATGGACTTGTTTTCGCTAGGCATTGGCAAACTCACTCTTCTCGATTTGGGGGTGCAGTCTTGAGCCATGTGTCCAGCTTTTCCGCAGGTGGAACAATTTTCTCCCTGCCGGGATGGTGCGCCTAGGGACCTTCTGGGGTGGCTTAGTGCTCCACCTACCCCTCCCTTTAGCTGCACCATGTTGGTTATCTCTATGGCCCCTGCCACAGAGTCATGCAGAGTTTGGTAATTTCTCGCACGTACCAGCCCTTGGACCTGGCCGTGCAGGCCGTTTTCGAAGTTGGCCTGTGCGCTTCGTCGGGTGACACTCTCGACGGTGATCTTCTGATCTTCTGTTTTCAACGGTTCGCAGAGTATTTCGGCGATGTCTACCGTAATTCTCTCCGTTCTTGCCGCGTAGGCGGCGATGTCTTCGTTCTGTCCCTGCCGGAGGGAGCTGAACTCCATTTGCAATGCGGACAGGGACTTCCGTTGTCCGTACAACGCTTCCAACTCGCTCCTGAGTTGCGCCATGGTACTGATGGTTTTGTGCTGCAGTTGTCTCGCTGCCGCACCTTCTAATTTGCTCATGACAATTAATTCGAGAAGGGTGTCATGCTCCTCCTCGGCTATCCTGCGAAAAATCGTCTCGCAGGACTTTAAGAAGAGCGGCAATGCCTTTGCGTCTTTGCCGTCGAACGTTTTCACCATTTTTATTCCGACGCTGAGGCTGAGCATATTTGAGGGCCTCTGCGTCTCCTCGAACCGCGTGCGTCTCGGGGGCCGTACGGGGGGCGGATGGTCTTCCATCCCTGCTTTTCCTAACCGTTGCTGGAACTCAGCTATTTGCTCTCTTAGGGAGCGGATGAGCTCGTATTCGTCCGCACCTACCTCGTTTAACGTATCCGCCAAGTTTTGTCTTGCTGACGGTGTTTCAGCCCCCTGGAGTTCGCGATCGAGTTCGCGTTGACTTTGTTCATGCTCGCGCTGCAGCCTTTCGCACTGCCGTCGAGCTCTTACTAAATCACGGTGGCTCCGGTCGATCGCCTCTAACCGATCTTGTACTCTTGAAGTCACCGACCGTGCTGTCGTACCGGTAACTTTCGTGAAACCTACGCGATCTATCGTTTGCATGCTTTCGAATTCCCGCTCTTCTATGTCCTCGTCTAGGTGTTCAGGCGTTCGTTCGCCAGTAGCCATATTGAACACGTCGTCGCTACCTATACTACTGTTATCGCGAAACGCCGCACCCCTGAGTGGGTTTACGCCGAACTCGGCGTCCAGTCGGCCTGCGACGGCCTCTTACCTGTCGGCGGGGATTTGACCCGGCGGCGAGAGCTCTGTTAACGCCCTGCGCGCTTCGTACACGATTTCTCCTACGGCAGCACCTAATCCGGCCGTGGAGTCTACCCCTTCGCTTGGCATCGTAGTTCCTAACGAATTGACTGTACGTTTCGGTTTCGCTCCCCTAAATATCGGCATATTGCTAATTTCGCGGCGAACAAATCTCTAAAATATACCCACAAAATCTCGACAGAAATATCCCTAGTGGAATATATATATATTTTTGGAATTTTCAAATATCTGTCCTAACTGGCTTTGGTTTATATCGGTAATATGTATTAGTATAACGTAACCGCCACTTACAGAAGGATGATCTGGTAGATGGTCCTCTCCATGGCGATGTTCTCCGGTGCTGTCGACTTGGTGTTCTGCAGCTCCTTTCTGTTGATGGTCCTTGACCTCTTTCTTGACGCTGTTGGCCTGCTTCTTCACTGGTTCCTGGGTTCGTCCTTAGTGCGTCGCCAATGGTTGCACGACGGCTTCTTCTCGAGTAGCTGCTTCGCGTACTCGGTTGCACACTTTGTGTGGTTCTCCGCGACTTGACGTGATACCGTCAATCGGGACTTTAAACGGTTGACCAATAAGTCACCCCGCACCGACGTTCACGTCGCGTCTTCGCGTTAGATTCGTCGGGTTTTACGAGCTACACTGGCGTCCTTTGCACGAGTCGTAGTCGTCACTTCAGAGTATTCTTAACTTTGTCCGAAACACTTTTTGTCCAAATAAATCACGTATCACTCAATTTCAGCGGATCCCACCGCTGCCACCAAATGTTATGCCGGTACCGGGTAATTAGATTATTCGGTATTCGGTATAATATTAAAAAGTTATTATTTTTTGGGATCGTTTGCCGATAAGGAGATGAATCTCGAGTAAAAGATGAAAACGCGAATTCATATAAAAGGAAGTATTTATTATAGGCAACGGTAACTTTCCGTTGTCTATTTAATTGTCAAAGTAAGAAGTACAATAATACGTTGTTTCGAGAATTTCACGAGGAACCAACCGTTATCTGTTGAGTCTAAATTAATTCTGCTTTTAGTAAAGCAGTTAGCAACTGCGTTTGCTAAAATCTTTTAGTTGGCAATTTTAGCTTTAGCTAATCGTAGATCGCCTAGCGAGTCGCCTCATGCTGCGTCGGCGTCTACCTCGCATCCTGTCTTATATGACAGCTATCTTTTAGAGTTTCATCTCTAACTGTGTCTGCTAAGGAATATTCCTGAGAATACGTGAAGAGGAATATTCCGCGACATAACAAGTTTATTTATATAATTTTGTAAAATAATAAAAACACGTATATACAAACTTGTACAGTACGATTTGGAATTACTTGTGAATTACTATGAATAAATTCCCAGCCTATTATTTACTGTCATGATATTATTCGAAAGTTCCCCTAACATCTCACCTACATTTTCATATTCAACTAACAAGGAAGGATAGTTTGGTGTCTCCCTCCGATTTTGATGAAACTCACATATGTTGTAGAGCATCGAAAACTAAAAGACACTTTTTTTTATCGGCGGGAAAACATTTCTAAGGGGTGAAATCGCCATTCAAAGTTAGAGGTGATTATGCAGTTTCACCCCTGGAAATTAATTTTTTTTCTTCCATTTCACGTGAAATTTTTATTGTTCAATGGGGAGTATTTTGGTTTTTGTTTCATTGAAATCGGTTGACGCCTTCTGGGTTAAACTGCACAATCACCCGTCGACATGCCTCCGAGCATCCGTGAAGTTCGACTGCTGACGAAGGTGTGAGCCAAAGCTATCAAGGAAGCGAAATGAGAGAGCGATCAGTTAAGTTTTCACGGAAGTGAATCCATTGACTTCGAAGCACGACTGAGAGAGGATCATCTCATTGAAATCTAATAAGCCACAGCTCTTGTAGGACCATCTTTGCTGTGATGATGATCGGTGAAATGAATCCTAGAGGATGGACGATTTATGCCGTTTCTGAGAGGACAGTTTGCTTAGTAATGGCGTCACTGAATGCACGTTGAAGTGTGAAGTGGAAGTGGTCGTCTTTGGAATTCTAAACCAGCCCTAGATGTTTGTGTTATCTGCCGGGATGATGACGATATTCGGCCGTGAAGCTGAGGTTTGAAGATCTTAAAGAACGTCCGTTGAGTTGGTTGGTCATTTTTTAAGTGGGAAGCACCCTCGGTTCCACAATTCCCTAAGCTGATGTGCTGAAGTTCGGAATTCCATGACTATCTGCGCCACCGAAGATATCGTCAACGTATCGTCCTTTTGTTAGAGAGGGAACGGCAAGAGGGAAGTTATGCCCCTCATCCTCAACCAGTCGAAGCATTACCCGGATGGCGAGGAAAGGAGCAGAGCTGAGACCATAGATGACGGTAGTGAGCTGGTGTAAAGCCATTTGTTGCTTTGAATGCAGCCAGAGCATCCGTTGGAAGTTTCCGTCGTCGGGATGAAGTCGAATTTGCCGGTACATTTTAGGTATGTCGGTTGCGAAGATGAAGCGATGCCGTCTGATCCAGAGAAAGACGTCTGAAGTGTTCTGTTGAAATTTGGCTCCTGTGTAAAGGACGTCGTTGAAAGAGACACCAGTGCTCGCCTTGCATGACCCATTGAAGACAACCCAGAGCTTGGTTGACACTATGCACGCAGAGGACGCCCGCGCTTTGATGCGGTAGATAATAGACTGTACTGAATGTTGAAGTAGTTGGAGCACGAATCATATGGCGCAGTGACTCATACTCTTGCAGAAAACTGGTATAGAGCTCACGGTAAGTGTGGCTGCGTGAGAGCCGTTGTTGATGAAGCTAAAGGAAGTGCCGTGCTGTCGTGAAAGATTCACCGAAGGAGGCGGTTGAAGCCTTGAAAGGGAGTCTAGCCGTGTAGCCTCCGCTGCTGTCTCTCGAATGGGTTACTCCAAAGTGATGTTCGCAAGCAGCCTCGTCGGGTCCGAGTTGCAATAAATTATAATTTTTACTATTTTCTTTTCATTTATTTATTGTGTAGTATTCGAACTATTAATTCGAACATCGACGACTCAAGAATGGAGTGCGATCCTTGGCTCATACACATAAAGTAATCCAAAATGTTTCAATTCAAACTCGTATATTAATACTCAATGGAGATAATAAATTCTGGAATCATTAAGACAGAGATTGATTTAAAGATATTCATTAGAATGACAATAGGACGACTATTTTGCCTCCGATTTATACACGAAAGGTGTTGTGTAATCAGCTGACGCACCGCCACGATGACCGTCATGCACGACAGCCGAGCGCAGCACAACACCAGTAGCAGCGTCTTCTCAGCTCGGACAATTTTCACTGCTTTTCTTCGGACCTACTCAACTCTAACGTGCTCAACAGCACTTAAAATACTCAGTAAGTGTGCACCTTGATAATTTATACAAATTTAATCTTGATGGGGTGGAGAAATCTCAATTTGTGCATTTTCAAAAGTCTCACCTCGTGGCGTGCTTTGCTGCGCGGGCTGCTTCACGTTTTCACTCATATTTTTTGACACACAATTAATATACTTGCACGTGTGGCTCATTCCATTTTGCTTTGAATACATTTTTTCATTAATTTGAATTTTTTTGTTGTAGTTAAGCGAGAAAAGGGGGAAAAAAGTAATTTTTCTGTCTACCAGGTGTACAAGTATTAAATGCGGATTTCAGACAACAGATGGCGCACGAATGGAGTTTGTGCTATAAAGATTTGACATTGCGCCATTTTGTTGTGTCTTCAACAAGTGTCAGACGCGCTGGAGTGATAAATTGGAAAAAAGTGTGCATAGTGTTGTGTTGTTGTGTTAAATATGTCGAAATTTATCCCGAACAAAGAGCATTCGCGGACAGCATTAATTTTTTGTTTTCATTTGAAGAAAGCTGCTGCTGAATCATACTAATTACTTCGAGAAGCTTATGGTGAATATGCTCCATCGCAAGATACGTGTGAACGACGATTTCGGCGTTTCAAAAGTGGTGACTTCGATGTCGCAGACAAGGAACGTGGAAAGCCGCCAAAAAAATACGAAGATGTGGAATTGCTGGTATTGTTGGACGAAGATGATTCGCAAACACAAAAACAACTCGCCGAGCAAGTGGGCGTTAGTCAACAAGCTGCTTCCAATCGGCTACGAGAGATGGGAAAGATTCAGAAGACCGGTAAATGGGTACCACATGAGTTAAACGATAGGCAAATGGAAAAGCGTAAAAACACATGTGACATTTTGTTCGCTCGGTACAAAAGGAAGTCGTTCTTGCACCGTATAGTTACAGGGGATGAAAAGTGGATTTATTTTGAGAATCCCAAGCGTAAAAAATCATGGCTAGACCCAGGCGCACCATCCACATCGACCGCAAGACCGAATCGCTTTGGCAGAAAGACGATGCTCTGCGTTTAGTAGGACCAGAGGGGTGTGGTGTATTATAAGCTGTCTAAACCTGAGAAAACGGTTAATACTAAACGTTACCAACAACAATTGACCGATTTAAACCGTTCGCTGCTTGAAAAAAGGTCAGAATACCGAAAGAGGCAACACAAAGTCATTTTTCTTCATGACAATGCTCCATCACATACGGCAAAACCGGTTCGCGACACGCTGGAAGCACTCAGCTGGGAAGTTCTATCCCATGCAGCTTACTCGTCAGACTTGGCTCCTTCCGATTACCACTTGTTTGCATCGATGGGTTACGCACTTGCTGAGCATCGCTTTGGTTCGTACGATGATGTGAAAAAATGGCTCGATGAATGGTTCGCAGCAAAAGGGGAAGATTTTTGCTGGTGTGGTATTCACAAATTGTCCGAAAGATGGGAAAAATGTATAACAAGCGATGGAGCATACTTTGAATAAAACACTTTTTATCATTCTTCCGAATTTGACATGTTTTTTTTAGAAAAAAGAATCCGCAATTCATACTTGTACACCTGGTACATCTTTCGTCTGGTTATTTCGCACCTGTCACGAGTGAAAACTCATTCTTCCTCAATATATTACAGATAAGAAATTCATCAGGCAAGGCGATTCGCAACAAAAGGAATGCGCGGGTTGGAATATTAAACGATAAATAATTTTAATATCAAGATTACAACGGTCCTGGCAAAGAAGACACGGTAATTAATTATTGACTCCGGATAATATGCGTCTCATCCAAATTTTTAAAGAGTGATCACGACTAATGCTTACAATATATAACTTGGTAATAACAATGCGTGAATGGTAGCGCATACACAGTACATGCTTTTCGACAAGATAATAATAAAGGTAGGTGTTTGAGAATCCGCCTGTGGTGTTATTTGACAGATCTGAAACTCACGACAGGGTGAAATAAAACCAGACGCATAGATGGAAAACAGAGAAAGTGGTTTATTTCTTTCCGCACACACAATGTGATAATACATTTTAAAACCAGTTATTTTTATGTGACGCAAAGAAACCAAAATAAGTTAAATTTAGAAATATATTAAATAATTGAAATAAATGCACCAAAATTCCAAGAATAATAAAAATGAATTTAATTGTCTGAGCTGCATTTGAGTGCAGAGCTGAGAACCAGCACACAATTATATTAATTGTGTGCTGTGAGTACTGAGAGCGGTGTACGCACCGCAGTCAGTGCTGCGGAGCGTACAACGCAGTGAGATGTATGAGTGCGTAGACAAATTTACTGCCTGTCAGCAAATACTCAATGTGATGGTGAAATAGAATTTAGAAAGAGTGTGTGCTAGCACATGCAATTCTGACAATTACTTGGAACTCTATTATGACAGGCTGTGATGCTGTCTACGCTGCAGAGCACTGAAGTGTGAGCTTGAGGATGCACAAATGATTAGACTGAATTCACAACACTCTCCCAGCAAGTTTAATTGGGGGAAAGTGCAGTGAATTGGTAAAACACACACAATTATATTAATCGAGCATGCTAATAATTGAGTGAAAACGTGGTGCAGCCCGCGCTGCAGAGCACGCCACAGTGTGAGACCTTTATGAGGATGTACCGATGTGTAGTTCACTCCTCACCGTCATTGAATTACGTTAAATTGTAACGGTGTTCTCTTACCTGAGTTTTGAGTCCTGTTGAGAGTGATGAGAGTGTCCTGAGCGAAAAGCCAACGAGAAAAGTCGAAGATAATGGTGCGCTGTTCCTCGATGTCGTCGCAAAAGTGACTGAATTTTCAATATGGCTGCGGAATATGAAATTAACGTTGAGCGCTGAAGTCAGTTGAGCGAGATAGCCGGTGAGCGAAACCGAAGTCAAGCGAGAGAGACATCCTCTCGCTCGACGCGGCGTGCCAACGAGGCACATCCTCGGCTTCGCGAAGCCCTGCCTCGGCTATCTTCGGCTCAACCGAACGACGTGTGCTTAAGCACAGCAACAGGTCGACGCACGGCGAATATCGATCGCCGTGCGCCAGCTGATTATCCAACAGTAGGAATAATAATTAAACCGGTACTACGCGGGTACGTATATGATCGTGAAGAATACACGCGGAATTATTGTGTTTCGATAAGCATGTACCCCTCTTTAAAAGAAAAACCATGTACGATGTATAGATATTTAGACTCGTTGAACGAGCGAGAAAGCGAGACAGATATAAACATGGTTCGATGTCTATGTATATAAATATAGCATCGACTTAGCATTGACTTAGCTGGACTCGGAGCATTTTTCACCTGACGATGTCCCGTAGGTGTCTGCGGTAAATCGCGGGGTATCGCGAGGGCGCGAAACGCTGAACTCTTGCTCGAGATTCCGATTGAATTCCGAGTATCGGCCCCTTCCTTATATGCCGTGTCTCGTGGTAAAAATCCGTTCCGATGTCCTCAGTTGAAGGTTCGAAGGCATCGAGACCAATGGATGATTTGGCAGTGACGTCCTTCGTATTATGATAGGTAAGAAGAAGTTCCCCACATCTGACGAGGATTGGAGTCTGGTGAATTGATTTTTTGTTATTTTAATGCAATTGTTGTGTCGCGGCATACAAGGTAGATGCCGCCACAGCTAGATACAGAATTCTAAAACATAGAATTCGTTCAGGACAGGATGCGAGGTAGATGCCGACGCAGCATGAGGCGACTTGCTAGGTAATCTACGATTGGCTAAAGCTAAAACTGCCAACTAAGGGATTTTAGCAAACATAGTTGCTAACTGCTTTACTAAAATCAGTATTAATTTAGACTCAACAGAGAAAGGTTGGTTCCTCGTGAAATACTCGAAACAACGTATTATTGTACTTCTTACTTTGACAATTAAATAGACAACGGAAAGTTACCGTTGCCTATAATAAATACTTCCTTTTATATAAATTTGCGTTTTCATCTTTTACTCAAGATTCATCTCCTTATAGGCAAACGATCCCAAAAAATAATAACTTTTTAATATTATATCGAGTACCGAATAATCCAATTACGCGGTACCGGCATAACACAATCAATTTATTAAAACCCCTAGACGCTGCACCCCTATTTATATCAAACGGGCGTATAAATCGAGCGGCCTCATGGCGATGAAGAATTCATTACGAACGGAGTTACTCGTCGATGTACGATCACACTTGCCAATTATAAATATAGAATTACACGTTTAAATACCTTAACTATAACGAGGAGCCTCCGTAAACCGTTTGACACGACACAAGAATATAACTTTGCATTTACAACGGATTGAGACTCTTTTGGAATAAGATGAGAGCATTAGGTCTCATCTCAACGGGGGCACAGCGTCTGGCCTCGCGCGTACTCAGGCTGAGGTGCGCAAAGCGCGTAGACACGATTGTCACGCACTTATGACGATATACGATATATTTAGGGTACATCGGGTTACTATCATTTAACCGTTTGCTGGCTTACGGTTTCTCCATCACTCGCACATGATAATTATATGGCACAGGACGCTCAACTTCTTGATTTATCAGCGGCGGCGCGGATCACTCCATTACAGAGTTTAGGAGTTGATTCCGCGGGAATTTTCTTTTGGACCCAGAACTATCGTAGTAATGACGAGACGTCGTCCTCCGCTAAAGACAGAAGAGCCCGAACCGGAGAAGAAGTTGCGTTGTCAATGGGATTGAGCACGATCCATCCGAGGAGCGTCCGTTGAGCGATGGGATCGGTGGGTCGGCCTTTGATGACTTCAGAATTAATGTGGAGCGCGACTGAATCGGCACCATGAATGCAGTCTATTGGCCCTGGCGTGAGGAAATCCGGATCGGCTAGAGGGAGACCATCGAGGTGTGACCATTGTCCGAGGGCTGTCAATGGCGGAAAGTAAGTCGTGAGTTTGGTGAGAATGTAAGCAGTTACCCTCGTCGTTAAAGTAGTCTCATGGATTGATGACAGCTTGAAGGTCTCTGCTCCCCGCGTGTAGCCAGCTGAGGGGCTGCCGATGCCAACAATGCTGATGGAAGCAGAGGTTCGGTCGAGATGAAAAAGCTGAACTACTCATTCGGCAAGAAAAGATAACTCTGCGCCAGGGTCGATGCGGAGGCGAATTTGGAGTGAAGAACCCGAATCTGTAGAAAGGATCGCTTGTCAAGTGGCTAGAAGTACTGGTGGCCGGTCGACTTGCTTTCCGGACGAATATGCTGTGGGGGAAGAGTCCGTATTTCAAACAGCAAGTGGAAGAAGCTCTGAAGAAGTGAACGAAGTTTCAATTATGGTTGAGATTCCTGTAGTGATGAGGTGGCGGACGGGGTAATCAAGGCCTACCCTGATTAGGCGTGGTGGGAGAATCGCTCGTGAAGTGGATGCATGTCTGATGCTCATTGTTGCATTCACGAGAACGACCGGTGATGCGACATTTCGAAACGGAGTGATGTCCGAGACAGTTGAAGCACAGCCGGCGCTGTGTAACAATCTCTCGCCTCTCCGTTGGCGACTTCTATCTGAACAGCGGGTACGTGGCGATGTAATGCAGAAGTGGCAGTGCTTCATGGCAGACCCGCTGGGCCAGCGTGGTCCGATGGCCTCGATGGCTGCTGCCGTGTAGGCTTGGGAGGTTATTCTTGAGTCTTTGTTGGATGCCGACGCAGCCAGATTTGAAGTGGTCTGTGAAGTGGAAGCGGCGTTCGAAGAGGGTGAAGGGTTCTTGGGAGAGAACCAACTTCTATACTCTCGAGGGTCCTTGCTTGAGTCGTCAGGAATTGTCGAAGGTCCTCCAGTTTATAAGGGGAAGTTGACGCTCTTTGTTTCACTTCCCATTGTTCATGGAGGTGGAAATCGAGCTTCGATACGATGAAGTGTACCGAGATAGGATCCCAGTGGTTGACTAGTACGTCCAAGGCCCGGAGGGCGCCTAGTACCTTAGCGGCAGTATGAATGAGGGTGTTAATTGCTTTCGAAGATCGAGGAGGAATGCACTGGATACTGAACAGCTGATCGAGTTGGTCGTTGACCAGGAGTCGCTTGTTTTCGTAAGGACTTACGAGAATGTCCCAAGCAGAAGCGAATGAATCAGAAGAGATTGGCAGATTCGCGATCAGTTGCACGGCTTCCCCTTGGAGAGATATCCGTAAGTAATGCATATTCTCAACTGTGGTGATGTCCGCGTTTTGGCCGATCATCGAGATGAAGAGGTTATGGAATGGCCTCGACGACTGGAAGTCACCGTCGAAGTTGGGGAGTTGAATATCCGGAAGGGCGTATCGCTGGGTCGATGCTTGGGTGACTGTGGATATGTCAGCTAGAAGTGCACTGGTGGGCTCGCGTTTGTTTGGATAAAAATCTTTTTATTTCTCAACATAATCTTCTTTTAGCTCGATACACTTATTCCAACGATTTTCCAATTTTTTGATGCCCTCCGAATAATACGATTTCGCAAGGTCCTCAAAATAGGTCTCTGTTTCGGCGATAAGGTCACCTTTGGAACCGAATCTCTTTCCGCCAAGCCATTTTTTCAGGTTTGGAAACAGAAAGTAGTCGAAGGGGGCCAAATCTGGAGAATACGGTGGATGCGAAAGCAATTCGCATTTAAATTCATTAATTTTGGCCATGGCAACTGGGCACATGTAAACGCGTGCATTGTCTTGATGGAAGAGCACTTTTTTCCTCGCCAAATGTGGATGTTTTTTCTTCAATTCGTCGTTGAATCGGGTCAGTACGGCTGCATAGTATTCGCCATTAATCGTTTTTTTCGGCGGAAGGTAATCGATGTAGATTATGCCGCGTCCATCCCAAAAAACTGTGACCATGACCTTACCGGCCGATGGCACCGTCTTCGCCTTCTTCGAAGCACGTTCAGTCGGTGAAGTCTATTGTTTCGATTGTTCCTTTGTCTCTGGTGTATAGTGATGGATCTATGTTTCGTCCACGGTTACGTAACGACGCAAAAACTCAACAGGATCACGCTTATAGATCGCCAAGCACGCCTTTGAATCAGCTACACGTTCTCTTTTATGGTCGACAGTGAGCAAACGTGGCACTCATCTTGCGGATAACTCTTTCATACCCAACTGATCACTCAGGATTGAAATCACTAAGCCATATGATGTGCCTGTGGCCTCAGCAATCTCACGCACTTTTAGTCCCCGATCATTTAACACCATATCGTCGAATTCTTTAATTGTTTCTGGTATGACGACCTCATTTGGACGACCTGGACGTTCATCGTCAACAATGCTCGTACGACCGCATTTAAATTCAGCTGTCCAATATTTATGGTTGATAACGAAGGTGCAAGGTCCATACAAACTTCGTTTAGCTCCGATTTGATTTCATTGTTCGTTTTCTTTTTCAAAAACCAAAATCAAATTACTGCACGATACTCAATTTTTTCCATTTTTGTAAGAACACAAAAGTTGCTTGTCTTTCGATGGCTGTCAAACGCAACCTAAACATCGCAGCGATCTGAAACTTTGATAACAGTCATGTGAAGGATGGCACTACTAAACGTCGCTATTGATTTCATTCCTCGACCAACAGATGGCGCAAGGCCGTTTATTTATTGATTGACCCTCGTAATTCGGTCTATCATGTTTTTCGCACTCAACTCATGTTGCGCGGAACAACATTCGCGCGGAACCCATACATCGAGCTTCTTTTTGTAGCCAGCTTTGTGTAAATGGTTCAAAACAGTTTTGTGGTCAATGCCTAGCTCGATACCAATAACGACACTGCTGATATGCTTATCTTGCTGGACTTTTTCAAGAATTTCAACAGCTTTTTCAGTGATTGGACGACCAGAGCGTGACTCATCTTTCACATAAAAATTACCAGAACGAAAGCGAGCGAACCATTTCCGCCCAGCAGATTTTGATAAAGTACCTTCACCGTACACAGCACACATTTTTTCACAAGCCTGCGCAGCGTTTTTCCCTTTGTCGTAATAATATTGCAAAATATAACGCAATTTTTAATTACTTTTCTCAATTTTCAAACGCAAACAACTTTCCAACCACTGCATCAATTTCGATGTTTATACCCTCAAAGTAACGCTCGAAGTGTTACCTTTCCAACGAGCGTTTAGTGGTGTCGCTGCGATCTGTGTGTCCTAACTTATTTGCAATTGATGCCATCTATCGGGAAAAACGCCACGAACTTTTTCCCAGACCCAATATTTAAAGAGAAGTACGGGTATGTGTATGCGCGCGCGAGTTTGGATTTGTCTGTAATTGTGTTTTAATGGAGAGATGGTTTTCATTTTACAATTTTTTTCTTAAACAAACAAAAATCTTATTCAAGTTTTGTAGTTTTTATGAAAGTCTTTTGAGAATTACAAATTAGATACCTAAATTTACCCTACTATTATTAATTTTACAATGCGTGCTATACTCATCCTTAGTTCGCACACCAGTTTCGTGAATTTCGGGGTACTTATCACAGTAAATTTACAATCTTTTTGAAGTGAAACTTTTTTAGAGACGGTAGAAGGAAAATTTTAGTGTTGCGCGTTAAGCGTTTGTTAACACGTTAAGCGCCACTCCGAATTTCTGTGCCTTTCCGTTAGCCGGCAGGCGAGCTCTGCAGGGCCGCTCGCCGATAGACGAGCCAGAGTATAGATAGATTTCGGGTAGCGTAACCCGCGTTGAGGACCAGGGCTTGTCTTCGTATGTTTACCTTTCTATTTGCAGATAATTGCACTCGAGCGCCTGACATTTTGCAATCGCAATAAACACTATGTATATACTTTGTCTATATCCTTATAGTCCCTTCTCCTTGCTAGAATATAAACAAACCGAAAAGCGATGCCTAATGACGCCCGAATGCATAACAAATCCTTAGTTGCATGCATATCGTAGCCCAGTTTCCTTCAGTCTCCAAGTTTTCTCGTACTTCTTCTTGACCAGAAATTCAAAATTTTGTTCGCCTAAAAATCAAGATGTCATCAAGTGATACGTCAAGTGAACAAATTTTAGTGCCTACACTTCGTCATCGGCGTGTATTGCTCTCGTCCAGCGATGAAAGTTTATCAGAGAATGCGCGTGTCGATACTAATACAACGGGTAATCAACAATGGTTCGATCTACGAGGAAATCAACCCAATATAAGAGCTTTTACGGGCGAATGTGGGGTTGACATATGTAATATCACATTACAAAATTGTCGCAATGTAGAAGACTTTTACGCTCTACTGGCCACGGAAGAAATGCTTCAGGAAATAAGCGATCAAACAAATAAAGGGTGGTTAAATTTTAAGGGCCGATGTTGATTTTGAATAAAACACAAATTATTTAGGAAATTATTGTCAATTCTTTTTATTATGATAATATGGTATGGTTCAATTATGTATGGAACAAAATATCGGCCAAATGGCCGCCGCGACCTCGGCGGCACACCTCCATCCGATGGTCCAAATTTTCGATGACGCTTAGGCATAATTGAGGTTCTATGCCGTTAATGTGTCGAATTATCTCATCCTTTAGCTCTTGAATTGTTGCTGGCTTATCGACGTACACCTTTTCTTTCAAATAACCCCAAAGAAAGAAGTCCAACGGTGTCAAATCACATGATCTTGGCGGCCAATTGACATCGCCACCACGTGAGATAACACGGCCATTGAATTTGTCGCGCAAAAGAGCCATTGTTTCGTTAGCTGTGTGGCAAGTGGCACCGTCCTGTTGAAACCACATATCGCCCACATCCATATCTTCCAATTCGGGCCATAAAAAGTTCGTTATCATCTCACGATAGCGAACACCATTCACAGTAACTGCCTGACCGGCCTCATTTTGAGGTGGACGGCTCTTCAGCAACACTATCGCGAACAGCAGCAATATTTTCTGCAGTACGAGCTGTACGAGCATGCACTGGTGTTTTAATATCTCCTACAGACCCGGTTTGCTCAAATTTTTGCACGATCTTTCCGATTGTACGCACATTTGGACGATTAAATTGACCGAAAAAATCACGAAGTGCACGATATGCATTTTGATTTGAACGCCCATTTTCATAATAAGCCTGAATAACTTTAACGCGTTGCTCGATTGTGTATCTTTCCATGGTTCAAATTGAGTTAGTCTGAAATTGAGAAATGTTAAATGAAATGCAGAAAAAAACTTGACGTTTAGGTGTGGTTCACATTCAACATCGGCCCTTACAATTTAACCACCCTTTATATACGCAGTGCAAAAGCAATCAATAAGTGCTTCGAGGCGTATAAATAAGTGGGTCCTTACAAATAAAGATGAAATCAAGCGATATTTGGGCTCATTATATGGATGGGATTGGTAAAATATCCAGCGATATATTTATACTGGTCCAGGGATCCGCAATATTATCATCCATTCCCACACAGAGTAATGAGCAGGAACCGATTTGAGATTCTTGTGAGGATGCTTCACTTTTGCAACAATGAAACAGCAGATGTCACCAACCGTTTATACAAAATCCAGCCGATTATCGACGAATTAAACAAAAAATTTAAAAAATATTACCATCCGACGGAAGTAATTTGTATTGACGAATCGATGATTCCATTTCGTAGACGAATTGTGTTCCGACAATACATGAAGCAGAAGAAACACAAGTATGGGATAAAAATATTCAAACTCAGCTGTGGCCTCGGCTATACATATAATTTCCGTGTTTACAGTGGCAAAACTTTCGACAAAGTGAACACGACGACAACAAATATAGTCATGAATTTGTGCGAAGATATATTTCATGAAGGCCATACACTCTGCACTGACAATTGGTACACCAGTGTAAATTTGGCCAAAAAACTGATAGAGAAAAACACTCACTTGATTGGTACACTAAGGAGTAACCGCAAGGATAACCCAAAAGAAGTGGTATTCAAGAAACTAAAACGGGGGGAATGTGTCGCTCAAGAGAATAAAGAAGGGATCACAATTTTGAAGTGGAGAGAGAAGCGTGACGTTCTGTTACTTTCGACTAAACATACACTACAAATGAAGACCGTTCGAACCAAATCAAAAGTTGTTAGTAAACCAACAATTGTCATAGATTATAATGCGAGAAAAAAATCTATTGACCTGTCAGACCAAATGGCTGCATACAGTAACCCATTACGGAAATCGATGAAATGGTATCGGAAATTGGGTTTTGAGTTATTATTGAACACCGCTGTTGTAAATTCCTTCTTCATACACCAAGAAACAACAGGCCAGAATATGTCTATCACAGTGTATCGTAAAAAATTGGTTGACACACTTATGCAGGAGAAGGAGGAACAAGTGGACACCTGTGTAAATCCTCGGCATCGTTTGGAAAAAAAGGAAGGCAGTGCGCACAAAATTAGACGATACTGCACCGAATGCTATAATCAGAATGCACGAATATTAGGACCAAAGACAGCTAAAAATGTAACGCAAAAAGTAACAACCTTTTGTAACCGATGTACACAGAAACCTCACCTTTGTTTATCTTGTTTTAATAAATTACATTAATGTTTTTAAGTATTATATTTTTTTCCTTGAAGCATTGACCAAACAAAAACCGACATCGCATAATTTAAATGTTCAGTCTCACAAGTACGCAAGGACCGACACACGCGCCGCAATAGAAGAATGAAAAGTCTGCCGCCGGTCCGTAGGGACCGGCGAGGCCTGAACGGAAAGTCTAGCGCCGATCCCTAGGGACCGGCGTGGCGCTTAACGTGTTAAGGGATAATCAAGAGATTCTTTAGAGAGTAAGCAGAATAGTGTATAATTGAGAATAATCATAAATTCGGCGTAACGGATAAGGCTAGACGCAAGGAAGTGCGGATCTGATAATTGTAAAAAGACCAAGGAGAATAATGCAGCAATTAAAGAAAAGGGAATCTGCGACATTCAGGAATAATTGCAAAAATAATTAGGATACTATAGACACTAAGATAGAGGAATAAGTATTTGCGACGTGCCAGAAAGATATACTCTTGGAGTAAATTTTAGACGGTAGACGATTATGAGAGAAAAATTAGAGGGTCAATGTCTAATGTAATCTTAGGAAAGGAAATAAAAAAAACTAGAAGACAGCATGACAACAGGAGTGAGGAAGCCTGGTATACAAGCTCCGCTAAGCACAACGGGTTGAAGCGATACAGCTTTCCAGGAAGCCAAGGATGAAGAGAAAAGAAACAACAATTATCACCTAAATTAAAAATCCAATTGAATCAATCCAGGGGTGTCAAACCATGTCATATGCATGGATTTCCACTCAATTAATAAATAAACAAAAGAAAGACACATTAAGAATCAAAACTCAGGACAGACATCATGACACAGAACAAATATAAGTTATGGTTGGGAGGCCCCACCACCACAAATAGAGGCACCAACGTTGACCACGGATGGCACAATCACTTTGAGTTAGAGACGCGGAAGAAAAGCAACAAGGAAACACATGAATTTCCATTTTTCTTAAAAACGAGGTGACGCGAGCGCGGGTCCAGCTTTCACAACAGCTGTCAGGCGTGCCAGCAACAGGTCACCGAGCGTAACAGAAGGCGCATTTAGCGGCACATGAGGACACCGAACGAGACGAAAGAACCAGATTTCGCCTAGTTGCGGGGCTCGTCAACAGGCCTGATAACATAGTAGTAGAAGGCTCACCACTACTGAAGATAAAGGAGTCGAAGATTTACGGCTCTACTAAGCCGAACACCACAATATTCTTTATTGATCTCTGAATAAACCCTAGTTATACATACCTAAGAAGTCTGAATTAATTTTCTCAATTTTCGAGTCCGAATCTTTCCCTTCTGAAGACTACAATTTAATGTTAACAGGAAAATACCGTTACAATACAGATAATAACAATAAATACTTAAACAGTGAAAAGTGAATGAGTGAATAAATAATACGTAACTGATAAATAATTGTCTTCAGCTACCAAATGAAGACCGACAAGAACACGTACTTTGAGGTAAAATGAGATTAGTGAAATGAACTCATCGATATAACAATAAACTGATTGTTTGCTGCGAAATCCCCCGTCAAAAATGTCATTTCGGGATTTTTTCATTGGGTTTTGGGAATAAATTGTTTATTCAATGAATGCTTAAAAAAGTGGTGCCGTAGCAAAAATGTTGTGATCATAACCTAAACTTCATTGCTGTAGAAAACATTTTGCAACTACGGCCAACAGTTTTTGCTATCGTAGTTTGAAAAATTTGTCAAAAATTTGCTACGTAGTGAAAATTAAGTTGCAATAGCAACTATCTTACCAATAATTTTACTATTTGAAATCTCTACTCATTTTTTTTCAATTTCAAAGGTGGATTTAAATAAGTATGGGGCCAACTAGAAATAAACGGACTGCGGACGAACAACGTACGGTACGGAATGGATTCATGCGAAAGTACCGAACCAGAAAAATCATCATTCGAACATCGTTTATCAACATTAGCGTGTGACAGCACATAGGCATCACACTGGCGTTCAAGCAGATCCGCAGCAAAATTCACCTTAACTTGATAATATTACCCATCCTAACGTTCCAACAGACGCCTAAAACCAATATTCGCTTCAACCCAATGATATTGTTCATGGTACCTTTGACGGTATTCCAGTTCAACCTACAAGTAATGGTTCTTCCATTATGAAGCATACAAACGAGCATGCGATAAATCAAGGGAACTACATCGTCGTACAAGCGATTGACGTCCATCAACAGAATTTGCCTCAATCAGATATTAATATTTTTCATGATGACTTGGTTGGCAATCAGATCCAACAAAAACAAGTCAACATTGAAAGCAGGACAACACCATCTGTTCGAGAACTCAAGATGTTGAGGAGATAGTGGACTGTAATATATCGAATTGAAATTAAAAACTCATACGCTGTAACGATATTTTCACGTTTTTATCTTCCAAGGGGAAGAATTCGGGCTCGAACACGAAGATAATAAGTAATAGACTTCTCAATGAGGTATAAGTAGGGTTTATTTAACAATAAATATAAAATATGCGGTGTTTTGACTTCTACAGGTGCGCTCTCAGGATCGGTGGTGAACTCCACAACTAGGCGGAATCGAGCTCGTCCGTCTCGATATGCGCCCTCCTGGCTGCTACGATGTGCTGTCTGCTGTGCTCGTAGACCTGTTGCTGGCGCGCTGGTCAGCTCTTGTAGACGTTGTGTCTGTGCTCGCGTCCTCGTGATTTTTGAAATGATTAGAATCTTTCGGTTTACGTGCAATTATCCGTCCGGGTCTTCGGTTTGTGTTGTCGGTGCCGTTTCCGTGGATCTTGTGTATGTCTTTTCGTGGCGCTACTTTCCTTGGATGGCGAGTGATATTTCCTTTTACCTGTGATGCGTCCACTGTGGATTATACTTTTTAGTGATTTTTTATTTGTTTATTTAGGAAATTTATAAAAATTCTTGGTAGGTGATATGGTTCGACGTCCTGGATGGTGCCCGTTATACTACTAATTAGGTGAGTTGTTCTCCTATTTTCTCTTCTTGGTTCTTATAGTCCTGTTGAGTGGTGTCGCTCCGGTCCGATACGCTTGACAGGGCTGGTAGATTTGTTTTCCTCCCTATGATTGTTCTCCTGGCTTCTAATTTCTAAATTTCTTTTCCTTGGGTTCTGTTGGATAGTGAGCCTCTATTTCCTTTCACTAACTAATTTTCCTTGATTTTATTCAAAATTTTCTCTAAGAGCCTCTCTTTCCTTGGAGCGGAGACTTATTTCAGTATTTTAGAGTCCACCGTCCCTTTAATTGTCGCTATAATTTTCTTGGATGTTGTAGATCTCCATTCCTTCTTTTTCTGCAATCTACTGCTGTTTTCTTTTACCAACTTCTGTTAAGTACCCCCTTGGTTCTTATAAATGGTCTAACGCCTTGACCGATACGTTGCGCCGACAATTTCTTACTTACTATTATCCTGCTTATTTCTAATTATTCTACTAAAATTTTCCTTACAGGATTTTCTTTAGTCCTCCTAAACTAACTCTATTCATACGGTTGATAATTTCTACTTTCTGTCCTCTATTCGGTTTTTTTTTTAGAATTATTTCCTTATTTTCTACGATCCGATTTCTATTTTATTTTACTGTTAATTTTATGCTCGTATCTCCACTCACCGGAACTGAATTTCTTTGACTCTTATAAATGTTTTAACAGAATTATGTGGTAATTCACACCCTTTTATACCCTGATCTTTCACGCTCTATGTCAAATCTCGAATTCCTTAAAGTTTCACTGTTGCGCACAAGAGAGTTCTGTCTCGGTTTGTAGTTCGACCGGAGAAGAGGCTTTCTCTCTGCTCGCAGTTGCCTTTTATATCTCTCCACATATTTTCCCACTCTCTTATTCTGTCTCCTCTTATTGCAATTTCTGATGTAATTTTGGTCTTGTTTCAGATTCCCGCTACTGTGCCCTGGCATTCCCCTCACTGCTCAAGCGAGGTCAGCTGGTCGCTGATCCGCTGTTTTTCGGAAGCGAGGGAACATTCCGAAGCCGTGACATCCTACGTGTCCGGCTCTAGTTATGAAGATTTCTTGCTATGGAGCCTAATTTTATTCTATCTCGATAATGATTTTTAATAAAGTATCATTATTTTGTTATTTTATGTGAGTTTTTGTGTTTTATTATCCTACTGTTCTTAGGTTGTCTGTGACTACGTCTCTGTTCTTAATAAAATCTTCTCTTTTCTTATCTTATTATAGGTGACTCCGTAACAACACAGATGTTAAATAACTGTTGAATTTATTTGCCCCACCTGCTAAATGCAGTGGACGTTTAAAGTACTAAGACGACATACTCGTCTTATAATCAATATACCGACGAACCTAAACTAGATTCACACACACCAACTCAGAGATCCATACCACACAGCACGCACACATATAAACAAACTACCGTTACTCAAGATATAGTTATACTGCCAAGCAGTATAACTATAGTCTCAAGATACATTGAAGACTCATCTACAAGCAACACGCCAAAGTATTATAAACCAGAAGAGAGTATTAACGGGACCAAATGGGCTACAGGAGATGGGCTACAGGACGACTAGAAGATATAGTAATACCCTGCTATACCGGCAGATGTGGAAGAAGAGCGGGGAAGTCGGTATAAAAGGAGCCGACATACCACAGTCGGAGAGCATTCTGTTCACAGACTTTCGCCAACATCCGGAATCTACCAAAGGAGGACCAGCTAACCAACCAAAGGAAGACCAGCTAACCAACCAAAGGAAGACCAACTAACCAACCAAAGGAAGACCAGCTAACCAACCAAAGGAAGATCAGCTAATCGACCAAAGGAGGACCAGTTGACTAACCAAAAGAGAGGACCAGCCATCCAGCTAAAGAAGGGCCGCCTAGTCAATCCAAGGAGGAGCACCTTAAATTGCACCAACTCCAAGGACCAGGCCTGATACCTCTGGACCAGGACAAACGAACATCTTCAAAGTCGACTACGGAGGCACCAGTCATCCAAGTAGCAGAACACCTAAGCCAACGAGATCTCACAGAAACCAGTGTGGTATGAAAAAACTTGTATTAAATCCATAAGGGACGAACAAACCCCCTAAAAAGTAGCTAGGGACGCTCCTGTGGCTTTTCCGATGCGCTGATGCACCAACGATGCACCGCGCGGACGCCTCCACCAGAACAGCGGCGGGACCAGCGAGTAGATCGCATAGCCAGAGGAGGTCGAGTGAGAGCTCCGTCCCCACTACAGTCCACTCGCTATAGATATAGGATAGGGTACCTCCAAACACCGAGGAATAATAACAGAGGCGATATAGATATAGTAACGATAACAAGCTCTCTCTATGTGTAGATACTACACTACCATTTAACTACAGATACGACTTTAATAATTCATAATAAAATCTCCTACTTCTTGCGGACGCGATTATATAGGCATGCGTGAGCCCGGGTTAAATTCTTTTTGTAAAATACACCGAAACTAAGGAAAAAGGAGTGTAGTTAAATTCTCACACCAATAATTTCACGTTTACCTGTTTTATTTATATAAGGTGTAATAAACCATACTTTTACCTAATATTGAAGCCTACATTAATTTCCTCCCTGCTCGAGTCCGAACTAAAACCCTTTTAGGGTGAAGTAACATAAAATACCGTTACAGTACAAAATAACACACAAAATATATAAAAAATAAATTGTAAATGCGCACAAAAAGGAACAAATTGAATGGTGAGCAGTACTTTACCACCACATGATTATATTAATCGGGGAGACGATTTTAGCTGAGCTGATGCAAACAGGCCACGCGGTGACGCGGATGACGAAAACACTACACGATGCGACTAGATGCGGATGTACCGATGAGCAAACTTTTCAAACGATGACAGCGATTAAGCCAGATGTTCGCGATGAAGCACTGTTCTTTTGGCTGAATAGCACGAAGAGAACTTTGATGAGCACAATTGAAAAACAGGCACGCTTCACGATGTGACAACTGAGCGGAACAAGAGCTTTATGCAAGATGGTTGCTCATTTGAGCGAACCGTTGTCGACAATGTCGCCGAAGATCGCGTGCGCGCAGCGAGCTGTTGCGCGGCACGCTGACCCAGTGCGATTTTCATATTCCCGGGAGGTGCTGCTGCTAAGCAGCAACAGCGAGCGGTTGCCCACGCTAGCCTGTAGTGTGCAGTCCAGCAACGCGCAGCAGAAAGCTCGAACACTTTTAAACACCATCGAAAACAGTGGCCGAACGTATTCGACAGTATATAATTTGAACGGTTGCGAACGCTGCTACCATTCCTCATATTTGATCGTCTAGTGAATCGACTGTTACTGTTGCACTGAGACAATCAGGAATAATCAATTCTGCAGCGATACAAACAGATGGAAATCAACATAGATCATTTCAACTCAATGGAGATTATCGTCATCATGAACTTACTCATAACGAGTTTCGAAAGAAATTTGTGGAAAATTCGTTTGGTCATGTGTGTTTTGTATGTAGAAGACTGTGGTTTAAATTCGATTTAGAACCTTTATCTCCTCAACACGTCTAACTTTTACGTACAAGCGTCCCCGATGTTCATCACAATAATATTACAGTTGTTGAGCAACGGACTTTTGCATTACATTGGATTTAGTTCAAGACAGGAAAGTCCAATGCTCTATCGCTCGATCGCCACCGAGCCACTGAGAAACGCTGACTCCGCACGGGGACTCGCCTGGCAAGCTACGATAGGCTAACGCAAAAAAATTGCAATTGAATGATTTTTGGTAAACCAGGTGGTAACTGCATTTACGAAAATCAGTCTAAAAGTAGATTCAAGATAGATCGGTTGGTTCCTCGTCGGAGACTCGAGAGCATAGAAACCTTATATTAAACACTTCATTTTATGCTTCGTGTATTGTAATAAGTAACGGATAGTTACCCGTTATTTATAATAAACTCTAAGTTACTCGTTTACCGCAAACTCGCGTGTTTTTTACTTCATTCACGCGAATTACATCTCCTTATCGGCAAACGATCCCAATGTGAACTTTTTAAATATTATACCGTTGACCGTAATATTTGATCTACGCATTACCGGCATAACACAGTGTGCAACACATGCAGATACTTTCTGAACAAAGATAGCATCCCTTATATCAACTTCACAATCGATTCAATTTTCCAATATTAACACCACCGTTAAATTTAGTCTCACAAAGATTGGTATCGCCACGAATCTCTTTCATGCAAATCAGAAGATTCAGGCACATGCATGATCAATATGGTATTTATGGGCACTTCATTAATATTCCGTATTCGTCGATACAATCGCGAGTAGCCTCCCAAGGAATATTGATGATGATCATTGTATCAAAAACGTGGTTACCGTTTTTAGTACCATCTCCACTATACACTAGGTATGAGATCAAAATCCACGAATCTTTTCAATAATGATGACTTCGATTAAATACCTCAAGACGAGATAAGCGAACACATACCAATCGGAGAAAGGCTTGTTGCTCAACACTTATGTGGGACGAAAAAAGTTATGTACGAATTGCACCAGGGAAGCACAATATTCCACAAAGTTTGTTTTCGATGAGCATGCCGAGGAGCTCTTTTTCCATCCATTTATTTGGGTCCTGTCCATTGCTTTCGAAATGTAGAACGAGAACCACTGTCCCTAATGGTGTCAAGCGAGCATAGCTGATCTGACCGTCGAACTATTACATCGTACTGTTAACTATATATGACCATGAAAATCATGAGAATTCGAGTTCGTGATTCTCTCGTTGTCGCTTTTATACATATTGGAAAAGATACTGCAATCACTCGGCAACAATTGAAGACGCACAATACATTAATAACGGTATTGAAACAAATCTTGCTTTTCTCAGATCAATTCCAAATTTTTTTTGAATTTGGTCTGGCAGGAAAAGAGACCTATTTGCAATGGTCAGGCGATTAAGTAAACCTACAGTATTTCTTACAGCTAGTGCAAATGAAATCAGATGAACTAGTTTGCTTCAATTATTGTGTAAATTAAGTAACACCTGAGCTGAGATATCGAAAGGTTTTGCTGAGTAAATGCATCATCTCGAGATTACTAGTCTTGTCAACGAAGATGCTGTTACTTGTGCGGTTCGTTTCAACAAATTGGTAAATGTATTGTTAAACATCCTACAAACGCCGAAAATTCGCCCATTTGGGTGCTAGAACGTGGTTCATTATTTTAGACGCATCGTGACAGTCCACATACGCATATATTGCTTTGGTTATCAAATACGCACAATAATGAGCTCTTTTTGATAATAAACGAGATGCCAATGCATTAATTTATCATCTAACATCAGTTTCGTCGGAAGAGGTGTTAGTGCATACCAAGCTTCAAACTCATAAGCACACATTTACGTGCTTAAAAAAAAGCTGCTAATAGGCCTAAAAATATTGCTTTGAAACACCCTTTATGCCTTGCAGATCTACTGATATATTATCACCTATGAAGAATGACGAACCCAGCTGTAACATTAATGTTCAACGTTATAAGAGCATCAGAATCAGTCTTAAAAGTCATGTTTACTCTGATATAGATACTTTTTATCAGCAGAACAATATATCCTCCGATTATCGCAACGTACTTCGCGCCAGGAAGAACAGACCTAGGATGTTTTTGACACGCGACCCGAGTAAAAAATGGCACAATCCTTTACATCATTTTGTGCTTAATTTTATTTAATCTAACATGGACATTTAGTTTAAAGCTAAAGAGTATTCCTATGCGCAGTACGTTGCTGAGTATATTAATAAAACTAACAGTGATGTGAGTCATATCCAACGTCAAATTGTTCAATGTGTGGATCAAAAGCCGGAACTCGATAGTGTTAAAATCACAAGGAAATTAGGAGAACATATGTTGAACGGCGTTGACATGACGAGTCAAGAAGGTGCGTGGTACCTAATGTGTAAACCAATATCCAAAGCTTTAACTATAATAGTGTTCATTCCAGCAGTATGGCCTAATGAGCGGCAAAGAATTAAAACGGCTCTAAAACAACTTGATCATATGGAAATTGAAGATGACAACCAATATTTGGAAGGAAAACTGGTTCGATAAATACGAAATGAGATCTCAAGAACTGGAATACGTCACGCTTGCTTAATTTGTTTGCTAATTATTTTACTCATACCGATGGATCGTACACAAAAAAGTACCTCGTGTTATTCGATACAGAAATTTCGACATGGCTCAAGATTTACATGAATATAAACGCGAGATGGTCTCCTTACACATTTCATTTAGAAACAAGGATGCTGAAATGTTAGTAGAAATTAAATTTATCGAAATTTACAACGACCAAGAGAAGCTTATATTAGAACGCCCTCAAGAATTCGAATCGAAGTTAGACATTTAGACCGTTATCTATTGAGATTTGTCGTGATTTCTGTCGCCGAGATGGGATTACCGACGAGTTTGATCAAGAAGAGCCAGCTAACATCGCTCCTAAGCCAAATTCATTCGAACATTTATATAATATAACAATCGAAATGCCGACTATAATAATCATTTTCGTCTCGCTAAGTTGAATAAACTAGGAGTTATAGTTAAATAGAGAGAAAATTTAATGCCGCATGAGGAATTTATAACTTGATGAGAATGGTGAACGATAAACAAAAAGGGTCTTTACTTCACCTCACCTCATGTCTTTAAATAAAAATCGTATTTAAATATTTTTTACGGGTCCAACTGACAAGGAAGGATAGTTTGGTGTCCCCCTCCGATTTTGATGAAACTCACGTATGTTGTAGAGCATCGAAAACAAAAAGACACGTATTTTTTTTTATCGGCGGAAAAACATTTCTAAGGGGTGAAATCGCCCTTCAAAGTTAGGCATGCCGAGGGGTGATTATGCAGTATCACCCAGAAGGCGTCTGTTGGAGAATCAGCTGGCGCACGGCGATCGTTATTCGTCGTGCGCCTACCTGTTGCAGTGCTCTAGCATACTTCGTTCGGTTGAGTCGAAGATAGCCGAGGCAGGGCTTCGCGAAGCCGAGGATGTGCCTCGTTGGCATGCCGCGTCGAGCGAGAGGATATCTCTCTCGCTTGACTTCGGTTTCGCTCACCGGCTATCTCGCTCAACTGACTTCAGCGCCCAACGACGCTTTCATACCCGCAGCCATATTGGAATTTTGACACTTTTTTGGCTACACACCGGCAGAACAGCCCACACAACAGGACTCTCGGACTCTCGGACCTTGTTCTCTGTCGCAATTCACCGGATTCGCTCAACTTTCAAGCTCAACAGGACTCAAATACACAATAAGAGTACACCGTCACAATTCAGTGGAATTCAATGTCGGTGAGGAGTAGAAAATAGCGGTACATTCACATTTTTGTCTCACTCTGTGGCGTGCGCTGCAGCACATGCTGCACCACGTTCTCCTCACTGCATGTTGCCGGTGTAATTAATATAATTATGCAGGTGCTTTATATTCACTGTACTTTCCTCCAGAAAGTCTGCTGGGAAAGTACAGTGACTATACACTGCTCACTCGTGCATCCTCAGTATATGTTGTGTTGTGCTACGCAGTGCTGACTGCGTAGCTTGTCTCATACATGTAGAGCACTCAAGCAATTTTAATTGCAAGTGCTCTCATCGATTCACTGTAACCTCTCTTCACCAAACTGCTGAGAGCTTACAGTGAATGGTGTACAAAATCTTACGCACTCATTTTTCTCTAGCGTGGCGTGCTACGCAGCACTGACTGCTGCACGCGCATCGCTCTCTAGGTTCAAGCTCAATCACACTCAGCACACAATTAATATAATTGTGTGCTGTTCAAAGTCAGAATTCAATTTAAATTGTTTATTTATTTTTATAATTTGTATTTTTTTAAAATCTATGTTTTTGGATTGTTTTCTAAATTTAACTGATTTTTGTATTAATTTTCACTTGTAATGTTTTTATAAATTATGTACTTTGCGTGTACTTTGGACCGCCTGTCGGAAGGTGGAATAAACCACTTTCACACGATAACAACAACTTGTCTGGTTTTATTTATCACCTTGTCGAGAGTGAGTTTTCATGGGTATTCGATACATTCACAGATCTGTCAACTTCATCCACCGGATTCTCAAACAGTGTCGATCGATTTTTATGAAACAAAAACCAAAATAATCCTCGTTGAAGACAATCAAAATTCCACGTGAAGTTGAAGAAAAAAATTCATTTGCAGGGGTGAAACTGCATAATCACCCCTAATTTTGAAGGGCCATCTCGTGATGTCCTCTGCAGCGCGGGCTACACTACGTTTCACCTCACAAATTTTGGCACACAGTTAATATAATTGTAACTGCTTCTCATCAAAATTCACTCAACATTTATTTGCGTCTTTTTTAAATATATTTTTTTGTAAGTTAAGCGAGTCGACGGCAGAATAAAACCACTTTCTCTACCTACATCTTTGGTCTGGATATTTCACACATGTCGTGAGTGATAACTCATTCTTTTTCAAGATCTTACAGATTCGACACACCAGAAATTCTCAACACATATACAGGGTGCGTACGACCACACGTCCACCCCTTTTATTTTGAAATATACGCATTTTCGAAAAAAGTTTTTCATATAAGAGTTGTAGGGTTTTAAATGACGCATCAATTTTTTAAATGGAACCCCCAATTTTTTATTGCATATTCTTGTAGCTTATCTCGTTAACAATAAATAATATCTGATTGTGTTTTCAACAAAAGATGTTTATTTTTGCACACTCTATCCAACGATACCCTATGTTAATCCTAAACGACCACTTTCATATTGTATTAAATGGGTAGCACGAGTGACCTAAGCAAGATCATACGAATACGAATCCGTAATAAAATAGTTGAGTTGAAAATTTACTTGACTTAATTTTTTGGGGCCGATTTTTTAACATGGGAATCCCCATTTTTTAATACGGATTTGTATTCTACACGAAAAAAAAGAAAGTTTTCTTAACGGTCATTTTTCACTAAACGCCCTTCACAAGCCTAAAACGTCTTTTAAAATTATTGAAAATAAGAAATTTCAAGCCTTATAACTCGAAAAATACTTAATAGAAAAATACTTTATTATAGCGTTTTGAAAAGCTCTCGAGATAACCTACAAGAATATGCAATAAAAAATCAGGGGTTCCATTTAAAAAATTGCAGGTAACCTCCACGTGACCTTGACAACGCTATTCAAGGTCATACTAATACCACTGTCTGATGCGTCGTTTAACCCTTTTAGTGCCGGGCGAAATAGAGGTGCCTATGCGAGAAAAACCGGCCGAATTTCACAGTTTTACAAGGGTTCGGGAAAATGCTTATAAAAACCAAACGAGAAACGATATTTACATGATTCAAAAAGCTGCGTATTATAGATGAAATACAGAACTAAACAATGACACTAGTTTTTTTGTACTCATTTGAGAATTATAGAAAAAACAAAGGTATATAGGTTTATAAATGAAGTAAAAGTTGAGTTCTCTCGTACAAAACGTATTTGCACATACAAACAGCCATCTTTTCACCATAATTTTATATGGGTCAATTATTATGAAGCATATACTTTGTATTTCCAATATATTTTGTAACAAGATAAACAATATTACATAACAAAAATAAAACATAACTTGAAGGTACACGGTAGGCGCCAGGCGGATTATCTCTTTCGAAATATGTAATTGTTATCGGTAATATAACATTGCTGAAACAAAATTATGCTGTCATTTATTTTTTTTTAATTCTCTCATAATGAAATTAGATCATTTATAACGTATTACAAATTTATTTTGAGATAGAGTTCTCCCGCAATGCGAATAGTAAAGCGCTACGAGGCGCGGACCGATATATCGGCTCTGGCACTTCTCGCCAGTGTAGCAGGAACCGATATATCGGCTCCCGGCACTCAAAGGGTTAAAACCCTACAACTTTTATATGAAAAACTTTTTTCGAAAATGCGTATTTTTCAAAATAAAAGGGGTGGATGGGTGGTCGTACGCGCCCTGTATATCAACATACGTGTAACTGCATCTACTACCTTTATAAAAAAGTTTTAGGACCGGCCACCGTGTGGCGCTGTCAGTCACCCGATTGGAATTTTTTTTTGTTAGGTTACCACATCTGTCATTGACACTTCCCTTCAAATTCAGCGTCATAGCTTAATATTTGTAAAAGTTACGCTGTACTGAGTACATCTACCTTTGTGCGTGTTATCAATTTTTACAAGTTTGAAAATGGCATCAACTATGCATCAACGAGTTTGCATTAAATTTTGTGTGAAAAACGGATTTAACGGTCCACAGACCTTGCAAATGTTGAAGAAGTGTTTCGGCAACGATACTCTTCCGAGATTAAACGTTTTTCGGTGGCACGAACGCTTCAGAAGTGGCCGTGAGTCGGTCGAGGATGACGAACGCAGTGACAGGCCGTCGACGTCGAAAACCGATGAAAACATCGATAAAATCAAAGAAATGTTGGTCGAAAACCGCAAATTGACCATCAGAGAGCTGGCAGAAGACTTGAACATCGTTTATGGATCCGCTCAAGACACTGGTTCCAAAAGACCTCAATTTCATGCAAAAAAGGACCGGGAGAAATCGCGAAAGACATGATTTCCAAAGCCGAATCCAACCCAAAATTTATAAAACGCATCATCACGCGAGACGAGACGTGGATTTATGAGTATGACATGCAATCCAGACATGAAGCGAGTGAATGGCGTGCATCGAATGAGCCGGGACCGAAAAAACCACGTCGTTTTCAGTATAAAAAAAAGGCGATGCTCACGGTTTTCATGGATTACAACGTTGTTGTGCATCATAAATTCTTACCAGAAAAACAGATAGTCAACAAAGAGTATTGTTCGGGCGTTACGAGACGTTTGCGTGAAGCAATTCGCCAAAAAAAGGCCGGATTTGTGGGAAAACAACTCGTGGATTTTGCACCACGATAACGCACTATCGCACAATGCGATCCTTATCCGTGAGGTTTTGTCCAAAAACAACACGAATATTGTCCAGCAGTCTTCGAATTCACCTGATCTAGCTCCCTGAAACTTTTCCCTGTTCAACCGACTTACAAAACCGCTTCGCGGAACGCGTTGCAGCACCCAAGAGGATGTCATGAAAAAATCGAAGACGGCTCTGATGGACATACCGAAAATTGAGTACCACCGGTGTTTCGAGGATAGGATCAAGTGTTGGCGTAAATGCGTTGCAGTCGATGGGCAGTACTTTGAAGAGGACCACTTCGATTTTGATGAATCAATTTGTATTTTCGATTTTGAAGTCCTAAAACTTTTTGATCAAGGTGGTATTTTAAAAAAATCCCATTATTAACCGGTACACCTAATATATTGTAACGGTATTTCCCCGTTCATATTAAATTTCTTATCTAGAAGGTCTCGATTTCGGACCCGAACATGAGGAAATTAATCTCGGACTCCTTAATGGCTATAAGTAGGATTTATTCAATTCAGGCATAGACATCTGTGATATGGGTTTGGTGGCACCATCTACCAGTACAAATGATTTGTGTATTGTGAGGAGTTATTTTTGGACTCGATGCCGTAGACTATTTACCTATGCGTTTTGCTTTGACGTGGTGAGCCTCGAAACTCGTCTTGAAGGAGTTTTTGGTTTAGATAATTTTTACTCTGGGCCGATGTAAGAATCTGCGTCGAGCAAGCAGTCGGGGGTGGTGTTGAGTACTCGTGGCATCGCTGGCCAATATGTCGACTGTCGCATGCTCGTATCGTGTTGCCGCGGCCACGTGGCGTAAAAATCCGCAAAAATGAGTGTTTTTGTGTTGTTTGTCACCGGTTCCGTGGTGCTCGTCATATTGGTGCTGACCCTTGAAATTGTTCGAGTGCCTCATCGTAATGGTGGCGCCTCCTGGCCATTTGTTGTGTCTTTTTTATGTGATGAGTTGGTGCACCCTGATATTATCTATTTATACGGTGTCTTTTTGTTGATCCACAGGTGAGTGCTTAGTGTATTCTGCAGGAAGCCTCGTTGATCCTCCCGCGTGGCTCCACTTGGATCAGCGACCTGGGTGAGTACTTTGATTTTCTGGTTTCTTACTCTGCAGCAGCGTCCCGGCTCAGCATGCTACGCTTTCCTTTGCTGGCATAACAGTACTCCATTTTCTCTCTCTTTCAGTGACACAATTTTCTACCTTTCTAGCCCTAATCACATATATTTTGATTCTTTCTTATATTACTTTTGTTATCCTTCTTGTTTTACTTTAGTTATCCTATATTACACCGATTCTATTCTTTGATGCTGATGGCTCAATCTTATTTCTACATCGTATCACTAACTTATTCCTGGTTATAAAGAATATCGCTATTGTATATTGGAGAATCCTTATATCTGCCTCGCTGAATTACTCTTTTATATTTCTCTGAAATAATTTAGCCCTTATTCTATTTTCCAACCTAATATTCCCTAATTTGTCTCAATAATTCGGTGTTCGTGAAATATCACCCCTCTTACTGGCTTGAACTAATCTTATCGTTCCGGACAGATTCTTCCTAGCCTATTTTACTTAATCCTATGTAGTTAACAGATATCGCGGCTAAGTTCTATTTTTCTTTTATTGATAGTATCGGGACTATTTTATCCTTTCCTATTTTTCGATTCGGCTGTTTATTTCTACTGCAATTTATTTCTAGTTTCTGAAATAATTCTTATTCTTCACTCTCGCTTCGCATTGAGTCCGTTCTTCAACTTTATTTCCATCTAGCTTACAACTTAGTTTAATAATTTATTATTGTATATTAATTATGATAATTGATCAATAATTTCTGGGGTAATTGCATGGCAGTGAGTCCTATTTCTCTATTCCTTTTCTTTTCCACGATTCAGCGTACGTGTATTTCTTTTTCACCTAATCATTTGTTCAAATCCTAATAACTCCTGGTTACTTTTTACCCTGTTAGTTTCTGGTGGACGAAAAGAGGCCGAGGTCTATCTGCACCGGGTTTTATACCCGTCCCTTGCCTCACCTCTTGCATTTGTCTAATTTTGTTTGAATTTAACAGCATTTCTTGATTTTTCAGATCCCGTGTTCCAGCGCTCCCCTCGCCTCCAAACGAGGTCAACTGGTCGCTGACCCGCTATTTTCGACATCGATGAACATTCTTCACCTGTGACGTCAGGTGTTTGTCTCCACTTCTCGCGCCAACGGTCCAGCTCCTTCATATATCACCGACCATTGCCGATCGCAGTTGACGCGTTTGCAGCTGCCGTCGCTACTCGCGTATGTTCGATGTCATTACGTGTATGTGACGTAAGGAATGTGTGTGCGAGCGGTTAATGTTTGTGTGGGCAGGGGGTATGCGAGTGACTACGTCACAATATACAGGCTGTACTTCAGTAGTATAACAAGCTTTTGTGCGACAAAAACTACATCAAATGTCACTGATTGTGAAAAATATTAAACTACATGATACGATCAATAACGACATAAGTGACGGATTAGCGAATGGTGCAGTCGGAAAATTGGTTCTATTGAAAAGAACGAAGAAGATGAAGTTCATGTAGTGTGACGTGAATTTCCCAATTCTGCAAGATCGGGCGAGAAAATAAGACAAAAAGTTGAGCATGTTGAAATAATGAGTCTTACTGGTGAGAGGAAAAGGATCTTGTCGTTCTGGTGACAATTATATAAAATTCTGTACGCACAATGTAATATATATAGAGTCGTTATTATCACAGAATACCTGATAAGTGATAACAATTTACTGATTAACTCTTAGCCGTTTACTGTTGATGTACTGATAGTGAATCGACTAACAGGCTGTTGAGTTGATCTTTGAGTCGTGTGGTTGAATCTGTTGAGTAGATCTGATGCAGAGCTCATTGACTTCTACACGATGTAATGACGTCTGAATGTGCCTCGTGATGGCCACGTGGTTGAGTTGATGCTGTGATGTGGTTTCGTTGTGTGATACGATGAGATCACTGGTCATGGCGTGGGTGTGAGTTGGTTCTATCTACTGTGCACATGAACTGAGTGGAACTCCGCGTGGTTTTACACTACTCTACTAGCTTTTTCAAAAATGATTTGATAAGAGTTGAGCGGAACTTTAGGTAACTAGACTATGTAATGCGCGTGCTTTCATTGTACGAACAAGATTGATAGTAATGGTGAGTTCCGCCGACCATGGGTCCACGAGAACGTGGTGTGGACAGATGTGCTAAGACGATATACTCGTCTTATATTAAATATATCGCCGAAATGACGAGCTTAAACTAGATCCACACACACCAACATAGAGATTCATACCACACAGCACGCACACCTATAAACCAACTACCGTTACTCAAAATATAGTTATACTGACAAGCAGTAAGACTATAGTCTCAACTAACGTATGAAGAAGCATCTATAAGGAACACGCTAAATTATTATAACCAAGAAGAGGATATTAACGGGACAAATGGGCTACAGGAGATGAGCTACAGGACGACTAGAAGATATAGTAATACCCTGCTATACCGACGGAAAGGAAAGAAGAGCGGGGAAGCCGGTATAAAAGGGCACGGCAAACCACAGTCGGGGAGTATTCTGTTCACAGACTTTCGCCAACATCCGGAATCTACCAAAGGAGGACCACCTAATCAACCAAAGGAAGACCAGCTAATCGACCAAAGGAGGACCAGCCATCCAGCTAAAAGAAGGACCACCTAGTCAAACCAAGGAGAAGCATGTTCAACTGCACCACTCCAAGGATCAGGCCTGTAACTTCTCGCCCAAGGAAAAACGAACATCTCCAAGGCCTACTACAGAGCCATCAGTCATCCAAGTAGTCCAGCATCCCAGCCTACAGGATCTTCCATCGAAATTATAACAAGTGGTATGGATCCAAAATATATTAAAATCCATAGGGACTAAAAACGCCATAGAAACTAGCTAGAGCCGCTCCTGTAGCATTTCCGATGCGCCGATGCACCGAGGATGCACCGCGCTGACGCCTCCACCGGAACAGCGGCGGGACCAGCGAGTAGATCGCTCAGCCAGAGGAGCTCGAGCGAGAGCTCCGTCCCCACTACAGTCCACGTGCTATAGATATAGAATAGGCTACCTCCAAACACCGAGGAATAATAACAGAGGCGATATAGATATAGTAACGATGGCAAGCCCAGCAAGCGCGTTTTATGTATAGATACAATACCACCAAATAACTATAGAAATGCTTCATTAATTCAAGATAAAATCTCCTACTTCATGCGGACGCGATTATAGAGGCATGCGTAAGCCCGGGTTAAATTCTTGTTGTAAGGTGCATAATCACCAAAATTAAGGAAAAAGGAGTATATTTAATTTTTACACAAATTATTTCACTTTTACTTGTATTATTTATTAAATGTGTCTAATAAACCATACTTTTACCTAATACAGAAGCCTATATTAATTTCCTCCCTGCTCGAGTTCGAACTAAAACCCTTTAAGGGTGATGTTAACGTAAAATACCGTTACAGTGCGTGATAGCTTGCGTGAGTGTTGATTCTTCGCTCAGCATGGTGAATGAGTCCTGTGATTAGTCACACTATGTGTGACTAGTGTTGGACATATCCAACTAAGCGTTGAATATGTCCAGATCGACAAAGCTAGCTGATTGACCACGTCTTGTCAGACGCGAGCGGTGATTGGTTCTGTGTTGGTTCTGTGTTGTGAGCAGCGAGAACTGTGAGTGGCTGCTTGCAAGCAGTATGAGCGAGAAATGTAAGTGGCTGCAAGTGAGAACTGTAATATTGCAAGTAGTATGAGCTCTCTGAGTAGGGACGTCCCGCGAATACATGCAGCCTCGTAGGCTGCGTCTACTCATGGTTAGAAGGCGCGGGTGGCACTTGCCGCGTGATGTGGGGCCTCCCTCTGAGTCGATCTCATGCTCATGGGTCTCACGAGTGGTGTGTGTATGAGTAATGTGTGCATATATCAGGGGTACAAATTGAAAATGCGGGTTTGATAACAGATGGCGTTACTAACGCTATACGCATCAGGCAGTACTGTGACTATGTTCATGTCAAAGCTACGTCTTATAGCTTTAATTTTCAGTATGTGTCAATTTGTCGCAGTGTCAAATTCATAGTTTTTTTGAGCTCTCAATATGTCGAGTTTCGTGCCAACAAAACAGCATTTGCGGGAAGTTTTAATTTACTTCTTTAATTTGAAGAAAAGTGCTGCTGAAGCACATCGATTGGTCTCCGAGGCTTATCCGAGTCATGTTCCATCGGTTTCAACGTGCGAGAGATGGTTTGTGCGGTTTAGAAGTGGTGATTTTGACGTTGAGGACAAAGAGCGGCCGGGCCAAGTGAAAAAGTTTGAGAATGCTGAATTGGAGGCAATACTCAATGAAGACTCGTGTCAAACTCAACAAGAGCTCGCAGATTCATTGGGAGTGACACAACAAGCCATTTCCCATCGTATAAAAGCCCTCGGAATGATCCAAAAGCAAGGACATTGGGTGCCGTATGAGCTGAAGCCGAGAGACGTCGAGCGCCGTTTTTTTGCATGCGAACTGCTGCTCGAACGGCAAAAACGGAAGGGTTTTTTGCATCGCATTGTCACTGGTGATGAAAAGTGGATCCATTACGATAACCCGAAGCGCAAAAAATCATATGGTTACCCCGGCCATGCATCATCATCGACGGCCAAACCAAATATTCACGGCGCCAAGCTCATGCTCTGTATTTGGTGGGACCAGCTGGGTGTGGTGTATTATGAGCTAGTGAAATCGAACGAAACCATCACAGGAGCACTATACCGAACTCAATTGATGCGTTTGAGCCGCGCACTCAAAGAAAAACGGCCACAATACGAGCAAAGACACGACAAAGTAATTTTGCAACATGACAACGCTCGGCCACATGTTGCAGCGCCGGTCAAAACATACCTACAAACGCTGAAATGGGAAGTCTTACCCCACCCGCCGTATAGCCCAGATATTGCTCCTTCCGATTACCACCTTTTCCGATCGATGACACATGGCCTAGCTGACCAGCGCTTCCATTCGTACGAAGAAGCCCAAAAATGGGTCGATGACTGGATAGCAGCCAAGCCGGCCGAATTTTTTCGCGACGGTATCCGTAAATTGCCAGAAAGATGGGAAAAAGTTGTGGCTAGCGATGGACAATACTTTGAATAATTCATTTGTTACCATTTTTTCAGAATAAACGTTCAAAAATAGAAAAAAATCCCGCATTTTCAATTTGTACTCCTGATAAGTGGTGTGAAAACTGAACAGGCGGTCATGCGGCGGCAAATGACATCAGCAAAATAGCTGTACTAATTACCAAAAGATCATCAATCACTGAATGATAATAGAACAAGAAATGTTAAACGCTTACATTCACCATTCATTTGTACTTATGGGATTATGATTCACAAATCCCAAGGAAGTGAATACTCAGAAATCATCTGCAAATATGACAAAACTCATCCGGAATCGTTGGTATTGCAACGGTATTAACTCGTTATCATTAATTGTATCGTCCTAGAGAATCTAGGGTGCGGACTCGAACAGTCAGGAAATTAATTTAGGCTTCTTTAGGAGGTAAAAATAAGGTTCACTCATAAACGCATGGCAATTTTTTGATTCAGGTACATGTAGCATGAAATCGTACAAGTTTCTATCCCGGGATCTCGCACGTCTTTATAATCGTGTGTGCAGCACCGAGATCTTCGTTCACTCACGCGCTCCCTCCCATCTTTCGCCGTTTGATCTATATTGACCATCAGCGGCTCGCTTGCGCTCGTTTGGCAGCCGTTTCAGCAGTCTTTTCTCGATCGCGCACCCTTTACGGAGCCGGGTCACGCTGTCCGGTGAACCTAATTCTTCAATTGCCGTTTGCTCTGCTTTGCATATGAATTTTCTACTTATGTTTCTTTCAGGAGATGCACAATGCAGCCCTCTTTCCCTGATACCTTTCACGTTCGTTTCCTCCTTTTAAAACTTAAGTGATGTCGATTTCCGTGAGGAAATACCGTAGTACTATGACCAATACAGTAGTCACTACCTTTGGCAAAATTGTTGAATTGCAATAAACGCGGTCGTTGCTCGTAACTCGCTCCGTACATCAGCACATTCTTTCTCTTCGCGAGTGAGTGGCCTCGTGACCGCGCGAAGGAGGAATAATGTTGAAATAAATTAATGGAATTTTCGATATCGAATTCTGAATTTTTATCTACACATTGAACAATTTGACGTTGGACATGATTCGCACCTCTGTTGGGTTTATTGACATACTTAGCAACGTGTTGCGCACAAGAATACCCTTCAGTTATGAACTGAATATTCATGTTGGATTCAACGATGTTAAGCACAAAAGAATTAAAAGGATTGTGTCATTTTTCACTCGGGTTACGATCCAAAAAACCCTAGATTTGTCTATTCTGGCGCGAAGTATGTTGCAATAATCATCATCCGAGGATATATTGTTCTGCTGATAAAAAGTATTCATATCCGGGTAATCATAATTTTGAAGATTGATTCTGATGCTGTTGTAACGTTGAACATCAGTGTTAAAACCGGGTTCGTCGTTCTTCATAAGTGATAATATATCGGTAGATCTGCAAAGCATAGAAGGTGCTTCAAAGCGGCATTCTGAGGCCTGTTGGCAACTATTTTAATTCAGTCAAACTACTCAACTTTTGATGAGATAATTTTTGTTTATTGATGACAAATGATCCAACCGTTTCAAAGACCGGTGGTGCGCTGCATCTAGCAGTAGTATTCACTTGATTTCTGCAAAGTGTTGAATGTAGATCATATGTTGCATACTTCAGCTATCATAACTCCATAATTACTTCTACATCTGATAATGTTTCAGCAGAACACCTTCAATAGAATACTTTTATATAATAAAATGGCATTTATTATTGTTGAAGTTATCTATTTTTATTATCATACCTATTTCCGTGTGAACGAAATGTTTTTTGAACTAATTAGAAAATCCGCAATGTCAAAAAAAGCTAATTAAACCGAACTAAAGTAGTTGCACTTTTTGCGCGCATACTATGATACGCGCACTCTGTTTTTTTAATCCCTTAACATATCGACATACCGATATTGACGAATATATTTGTCGATATATACGTCAGTGACACTCAAGGGGTCAACTGTGCACGCACCCGATTTTTACAGTATCGGTAGCTGAAAATTCATTCATGATAAACTTGTAATATTTATATAAATATCCAAGCCTTGCATATGAATTTAAAAGCGACCAATGAATGTTAAGAACTGGATTATTATTTTACCATTTTTTTTCACGTAACAACCAAAGCATTACACGATTTTTGAAATTTTCATGTAAGCATTTTTTTAATTACAAATAAGATACACAATTTTACTCTACTATTATTCATTTCACAATGCGTGTTTTACTAATCATTATTTCGCGCACCGGTTTGGTGAATTTCATAGTACTTTTCACATCAAACTTACCATTTTTTTTAACAGTTAACGTTTACATTTGCTCGTTTTTTTTTCGCATTTCTCACTATTACTATCACTTTTCGGCGAAAGTTGTGGCCAATACTTCGAATGCACACATTCGACAGAATGTGTGCATTTCAGAAAGTATTACTGATCTATGCATAAGCCTGCACAAGCCTACCCCACTACAAGGCGCTGCCCTATATATCAGGACGAGTGGTAGAATTGTGTATGTCATGTTTACGGAATTTTAATTCAGAATTATTTCAATTGAAGCCAAGTACACTCCTGCCTTCCTAACAAAAAATAGAATCTGTCTCGTCATTCGGAAATTGGCTCAATGCCTTGATAATCGAGAAGCAAAGTATTCGGACTGGTAACATACGATCATTCATTCGGCTAACGGATGACTAAACACTTCATATATTTTTTAATTATATTTGCGTGAAAATAACCTACCAACCGCCTTCCATTACACTTTTCACGTCAAAACTATTTATCGACAGATAAACGACCACAGATAGCTGGAAGTCTGGCCAATATACAATCTGTCACAAGCCCCATTGGATCACTGACTCCTGGCACAGGTGATAAAGCTAGAAAGGAGCGCCAGGAAGAATCAAGCCATGAAGATAACGAAGACAAAAAGCAACGACAACAGCAATGGAAGATGATGAAATTCAGCTTTGTCTTCTTCGGAGTTACCATGGGTGTAATGGGTTCTTACATAGTCTACGAACTTACCAGACCAAACTACGACGTAAATGGCAATATCATAGAGGATGAATTTTCTGGTTTACCCAATTTCATACAACTGTGGAAGAGGCTTTGCAGAGAATTGAATCATTACAAGAAGGTATGGTGACGATTGAAAAGTTCAAATTATAATCAAATTACATAGTGCGAGGGTCGATCAATAAATAGTCGGCTTGGTAAAGAAAATCGCGTTTTTTTGGACAAAAATCTTTTTATTTCTCAATATAATCTCCTTTTAGCTCGATACACTTATTCTAACGATTTTCCAATTTTTTGATGCCCTCCGAATAATACGATTTCGGAAGGTCCTCAAAATAGTTCTCTGTTTCGGCGATGAGGTCATCTCTGGAACCAAATCTCTTTCCGCCAAGCCATTTTTTCAGGTTTGGAAACAGAAAGTAGTCGGTGGGGGCCAAATCTGGAGAATACGGTGGATGCGAAAGCAATTCGTATTTAAATTCATGAATGTTGGCCATCAGCTACACGTTCTCTTTTATGGTCGACAGTGAGCAAACGCGGCACCCATCTTGCGGATAACTTTTTCGTACCCAACTCACTCAGGATCACTCAGGATTGAAATCACTGAGCCATATGACATGCCTGTGGCCTCAGCAATCTCACGCACTTTTAGTCTCTGATCATTTAACACCATATCGTGGACTTTTTCTATTGTTTCTGGTATGACGACCTCATTTGAACGACCTGGACGTTCATCGTCATACATAAACTTCGTTTAGCTCCGCTTTGATTTCATTGTTCGTTTACTTTTTCAAAAACAAAAATCGAATCACTGCACTATCATATTTATTATCACTGCACAATACTCAATTTTTTCCATTTTTGTAAAAACACAAAAGATGTTTTTCTTTCGATGGCTGTCAAACGCAAACTAAACATCGCAGCGAGCTGAAACTTTGACAACAGTCATGTGAAGGATGGCACTACTAAACGTCGCTATTCATGTCTTTTAGCTTCGCTATTGATTTCTCGTAGCTTTTTATTGAAAGCCATCGAAGGCACCAATATATTATTATTTATTCGCACAAATTTTACTTCAAAGACCTCAGTTCGTTCAAAAATATTTAGATCATTTTACATTAATTTGATTTCATGTGTCATTTCCTCATTATGTATTAACAGACATACGGCTTGGTAACTACCAATCAGTGACGCATAGTTGAGTAATGAAGATCCACTTTGGATGCCCTCAAATGCACCAATATATGACTATTTTTTCAGTAATCGGTTGTTTTGAGCACCTCGGTCCGAGGAAAATATCTCCGTCTTTTATCGGTGTTTAAATTCCGATTATTATTTCCCAATAACGTGTTTATAGACACGAGGCTTGGTCGTTATAACCATGACAGTAAGCACAGACTCATACATAGAAGTGGCAGTGCTCTGATTATCCTTTTTCGTTTGGAATAACATGAAGTCACGGCTACCTCTACGTCTATTCATATAATAAAAGCATCCATTATGATTGATTGATTTATGAAGCATCATTCATGATTTACTAATCAGGGACGGAAGGTCCAATAATAAATACTCATTTATTGAAGGGTCTTAAAAACACTAAATGCGTCCTCAATAATTGGGTCATTTTTCAGTGATCAGATGTTTGTATAATTTCTATACTAAATTTAACAGACATACAGCTTGGTCGTCATAAAAGTGATGTAGTACTGGTGCTGTGATTATCCTTTTCGGTAAAGGGTATCACAAAGTCCCTGCTACCTCCATCAATTTTTACAAGCATCCGTCTTGACATCAGGGATAAACTGTCAATCCGTGATTCTTAGTTTAATAATTAATGTCCATTTATTGAAGGGCATCGAACCTGATTTTTGCGAATATCTCGAGAAATTATATATCGGATCGAAAAAAGAAAAAACACATGTTTAATTTTTCAAAAAGCTACTCAGCGATGCGAAACTCGATCCACCCTCCCCCCATCCCTACCCCCTGGGGTGGGCGTGGAAATGTCTCGAGATATTCGCAAAATCAGGTTTTTTGCAATTACAGAGCCATCTATCACGAATCGAAAAAAAATGTTTCAGATAAAAGTTACTTATTTTTTTATGGGGAATCCGAATCTGCAATAAAAAATAGAGGTTCCCATTTACGATTTCAAAGTTGCCCTCACCCCTATCCCTTGGGGTCGACTTTGGTATCATTGAATGACCCCCTCCCAGGCGAACAAATTTTATTCAGAACTTTTTTCGTTCCGATGCGTAGTTTTCGAAATATTTCAATGTCTTCAGATAAATCGGCCACCCTGTATATAATTTTTTCCTATGTATTCGTTATGTTGAGGACAATCATTCGGCAACATGTGTGATGTTCCTTAGTAATTGTAATTTTCGTATAATTTTCTTATGAAATGCTTAAGTAACTAATGCAGCTTTGCCCTTAATTAGCATAGTAACCTTTGTAGATAAAAATTGATAAGAGTTCCTCATAACAATTTCAGTGTAAGCAAGTAAAGTAATACTTACTTTTTTCGTTAAATGTATATACTTAACGTTAACTAATTCGTGGAGACGCAATTACATTTTCGAATTATTATGTCGATTATTACGAAATAAAAGGGCTTGTCGCCCATGGCTAACGATATGGGTAATGCTTTTTATTATTTGCAGTTGAAATCAATAACAAAATCAGTGATTTACAGAAATAAAAGTAATTTATTTTAATGAAACCTGTATTACAAATAAAAGTCTTTTCTTGTTTTTTTTTTTTTTTATATTATACATTATTAATCACCCTAGTAATATATACTTCATATGTGAATAAAAATATCGATGAATAATATAATCAGGATATGTGAGTTATTTCTCGTTAAGTATATTATAACAGTCGTGTATTTCTTGTAACGACAATTTATGCCTCAACGCACCACGTTACCTGTAACTGGTCCGAGCTATTTTTCCTTCCTTTTTGTTTTCTCTTTCGAGTTGGGCGCCAGGCGCTTTCGCGCCGGAAGGAAAAATAACGAGGTGGATGACCAGACTCAGCCCAGGCTAGCTACAGCTGTTCAAGGCAGAGTGGGTGGTTCGGACTGTCAAGTTAATAATATGTCCAAAAAAAACACAAATAAAATCAATTAATTAAAATCAGTCATTAAAATCCATAAATAAAATCCGTCAATAAAATAGAGTCCATGAATAAACAAAATCAAATCAATAAAATAAAACCGATAAATCACACGGACAACAATCGCAGGTACGGGATTTACAAATGCCGCTCGGGCAACTTTTTTATTTCTTGGCAAACAATTATTAATTTCCAATAAAACAACAACAAAGAATTCAAATAAAATATCTCGTTAAACTATCTCTGGGAGTCCACAATTCGGTACTCTTAATTAATCCGACACTACAGGTTATCCCGACATTCACATCGTCTCTCTCTCACTTCGGTATCTCGACGACAGACACACTTAAACCCGGTAAAGCCATAAAAAAAAACAAAGGTCGTTTCGAGACTACTTGCGATACGGCCTAAACCGGACAAGTTGAAATACACAACAACTCTAATAACGGGACGCCGGGAGGTCACGTACGCGAAGCGTTTGTCTGTTCGAAAATTTTGACCAGCAAATCATAAGAAGGCAGAACCAAGAATAAATAATCAATAAATACTAATGACGGACAATTTAACGAAACGAGACATGCCTCGGACCGTTCGAATCCCTCGCAATCACGTACAAAATATGGGACGACGGCCGAACAAGCACTGCGTCAATTTATAATTTAAAAAAAAAAAACAAAATATCGTCACAAGTAATAAAATAAAACACCGGAAATAGTTTAAAGAAAATAAATAATATTATATATAAAACATAAATAATATTATATATAAAACAAGCAAAGTTAAATATTCTTGAAAGTCCGCGACACGGTCTATAACGTTAGAATCCCACACCTACTACCACACCACGGGATAACGCGCGCACGGTTTATCGGAATACGATTATGATACAAAAAGAATGACAAAGAAACGAAGTGACTTATCCCCGGCTCCAACCGCCAATCGATCTCGATATTACAATCTATCTAATACACTTTATCCCGATACGATGTATACTCTGCGTGTGCTATACCGAAGTCGCAGGCACGACCAAGCTCTAGTCGACTAATCAGTCAGCAAAATAACAGTAATGACGAAAGACCACAGAAGGAAAGAGAGCTCACCGGGACGATTTTGCAGCGATGTTCCTGTCAAGACCTTCGGTAATTCCCAAAATGGATTTGGCTAGGCCCCTTCTCGACTTGGTGTTTGAAGGTTTTAATGTCTTTTCAGGGCGAGAGTTTGATTAAGCGTTATGAGGAGACCCACCGGTACTCCACGACTGTAAAATACTTGATAGTCGGACCAAAAAGAAAGATGTATAACGGGACTAAGGCCGGTACCACGCTACGTCCTACTCGTTCGACGGTTATCGGGGAAAAAGCCCTGAGGTCCGGCTGGCACGCGTGCCCGTCAACTATGATCCCCTTCTCACGGGCCAAACTCGGTTAATTGGGGAATCGATGTCGCTGCATGACCGCGACTAGCGTCTCGGCTAGACGACGCATAAAGTCGCAACCGATAATAGGAAAGTGTAGCTTTGTCCGGCGGGTAAACCCTATGAGACAGATGGGTGCTTGCTCGTAGCTCAGATGGCCGAATGTAGATAGCAGCGTCGTGTCAGTAGCTGAACGTTGAGCGGGACGGTTGTATATTCCAACCGAGAGAGATGGAAAAAAGTCTGTATACTCGCTTGCCGATGGAGAGTTATCAGATTCCAGAGTCGACGGTCGGTGTGTGCGATGTTCTCGTCCTGTCTCTTTCCCTCCATTCCCCGGTCGTTCAAAGTTATACGAAAAAAAAAGATTAGATCTAGTCTAGTAATCCTAATATGGCCCTGAGAGATCGTGCGGAAAACGTGGTGCGAGGAGGACGTAGCATACAAACATTTCGCCCTGTTACATTCTTCACTGTACGTTTAAACTTCCAATACTACTTATTTATAGTCACACGATATGACAATGTATTTACCCAAAGTCAGTTTTTTGTATTATCCGTACTATCTACAGTCACTGTAGATATCTACTATCACTTTTTCATAATGCTAAGCTTGTAACAGTCTGATTTAGTACATTCTATAGTTACACATTTTTTTAGCCTTCAAAACATCTCTAATATCAGTAACAAGGTAAATTACTTTCAGCAGTAATTGGTACACTTGAGGCTCAGTCTTGAAAAGAAATCTATAAATTCGTGCGTTATCACATCCTCGTAGTACGACAATTAGTCACGTAATCAAAATATCACGGAATCACATCATAGGATAATAATAATATTATAATTTTTTACGGTATTGGAGATTAAGAAACTGAGTCAAAATATATAAACTTACAAAGAATATGGATTATAACATGTTGAGGGAAATAAATGTTTTCGTTTGATTTGAATAGATACTGGGCACATAAAAGAAATCATGATTTCGTTTCTGTGAGGCCATTGCTCTACAATACCCGATCGCAGCCATATGTGCTGTCGCACGTAATTATCTAATCACAGGATGTTCTCTATTCCTTTGCTTCTGTAGATAATTGTATTTACTTAACCATTATTCCCATAATTTGTTTTTTTTTTTTTAATTTATCCCCTTTTTGAGAATTTTTTTACATTTAGCCTTGTTTTGGTTATCAATCCACGTTTTATTTGTGGAACTGTTCTATCTCCCAGAGTGCTGGAATACTTACACTTATTTTCTTTAATCTCTGCAAACGATGGTAAGCGGCAGTCTGTCAAATGTTGAGCGAAAACCGTTGTTGCAAATTGCTTTCTCTCAGTAGTCCAACGACGTTTTCTACCTTTTTTTTCTGGAAATCGTTCAATTATACTTCCAACATATCGTATATTTCGAATATGATCACATAATAAATCAAAACCTATTATACTCACGAGTGTCTAGCACAGCAATTTTTTCAATTACTTTTGAACATTTGCCCTTCTTTGAAGCAGATTTTATTATTTTATTCTCGGGAGTCAGCTTCGTTATTTTGATTGACTCATCGGTGCCAGCACATTCAATGTGTCGTTTAGTTGTTTTCGTTTTAGGATCAGGTTCTTCTTTAGATAAGCTTTCGGAACGGCTTTGGTAAATTTCTTTCGAAATTCCGCCCTCATCTTCTTCGTTTCTGACGAAGAAACTATTTAAAGCTGATTTTCTTTGGCCGTCCGCATCGCTGTCACCCTTTAGGTCATGACCACATGGATCATCGTTGTTCGAGGAGTCACCGTCATTCTCGTCCTCACCCTGAGCTGCCTCTAGTATTCGCGAGATACCTAGGATTTCTCTGCTTTTAATGGGTTGCCGATAAATATCTTTGTGAATCTTTTCAACGTGACCCATGAAGTTAGCGAGGTCTGACACTTCGTTATCATTTTAATTTAACGTAACGCACTGGGTAGCGATATGCTTACGAAGTTGAGTACCTCGCAGAGTCTCAGGTAGGGCAGCACCACAAAGTTTCGAAATTTACGCATTACCTCGCAAGTGCCAATAACGTTTATTCTCTTCTTGTTCAAGCACGGAAGTCCAAATAAGTGTCTATTGGATTTTGGAACATTGGCATTTGTATGATATTGCAAAATCAGATCCATAGTTTTCACTAATTCATGGTACAATAAGACCGGTACTGTGCGGTTTTTTGTCCTCGGATCGGTATACGCACGTATTAATTTGCAATGCATCTCGATTCTACTGATAAAGACTTGTACAAATCTTTGTCCGTATTTTCGTTAATTCTTTCCTCATTTTGATAGTCATCCAATAAAATGTTCTGAATTTCTCCTGTACGTCTATGATTAAAGACTACTATCGATGCCATTGCTAATTCTGCCAATTGAAACCAATTATCGTATGAGAACGATTCCGACAAGTTCTTAAATAATTTGTCCATTTCTCGCTTAAGATGGTTAGTCAATCTTCTAATGTCGTCTGTTAATGGAAGCACGACTTTTTTTTTACTTTGATGTTTTTTTTGTGTTTCCAGCGCAGCTTTATTAACGTCTACAGAGAAATCGACTTTTAATATATTCAGGAACTCTTTAACTTTTCGTTCTTTGACTGGATCCTCTGATTTTACGTACTCGTTGACTAATATTTTTCCGATTTGCTTTATATAAGTCCCTACATTCATTCCCACACTTGGTGCGCCATAATCACCTTTGCTGTTACCATAACGTGCAACAGTTCGTGCGGCTTTAACTACATCGTCATACAACTTTAGATTGTAGAGTGATGCGAAATCCGTTACCTGTAGGTTTATGTGCTTCGCTGCCAATAGTATTCTTCCCATTAATCGTAGTCTCGTTCGAATCATATTGTGCTGGTAGTGAGGAGTGTATCGCTGACACAACTTGTTTCCCCATACGATCAAGAGCCTATCGTATCTGATCAGTCGCACGATATCGTCTTCTCTTAACCCCTAGCACTATTTTTACGAGTCTGACTCGTGATGAAAATTTTAGGCCAAACTTGAATATCACGAGTCAGGCTCGTTGTTTAATTTCATGTCAAATGTGAATATCCCGAGTATGGCTCGTAATTGATATTTCAGTCCAAACATGAATATGACGAGCCGTACTCGTGGTCTTAATCTCGGGCTAAACAAGAACGTCTGAAGTTAGGCACGGCTTGTTCCGAATTTCACGGTAGTGCAAGGGGTTAATGGTGAAAAAACTTCTAGTCTCAATTTCTCACTTGCTTCAGCATGCAATCTCCCTTCAACCGTTCTTCTCAGAACAATAACGGATCGTGGGTCTTGATGCGTCATGGACAACTTTTTGCGACGTGATGACGTATATTACTAACCGAATAGTTCTCTAAGCAGTTGGCACACGTTTTGTAGTCAAAAACAATGTGTAAACAAATTTTGTCGATAACTTCAGGTATCATTGGAAACGATAACGTTAACTGTTACAAAGCTTTTGAAATCAGCTTGAAATTTCAGAATAGTATAGTTGGAAAAACATACGTTTCCTTAAAATTCGAAGGAAAAAATAAAGTTCGTCCATTGAAATTAGTTACTTCATTTGTAAAAGTTCACAAAAATACTATAACATTATATCCAGTACTAATTTTATCAAACTGAAGATTGTTTGGTACAAATAATTTCACCAAACCATCAAAACTGTAATGAGAGAGTACCTGAAGTTCGAGCTCGCTATTTATCTACTTTCCCTTTTCGATGAAGGTTGTTTGCGCAAAACGCAAAACTCAACGTTTTATAATAGCTTGAAAAACAAGGATAATATTCCTTTACAACACGTTATTTATGTTATTATTGCAGGATTTCTTCTACATAGAGTTCCGTAATGTAGTGATCGTTCAATACAACAATACGTAAGTTATGTAAAAACATCCTATACTGAATATAGTTTCATAATATTTTACGGCTATCCAGATCTTGTAACATCTAACAGTACAAAAAATGCTAAATGTTTGCAAAGAAAACTTAAAAATATTGGCGAGAAATAAACTTTGAGAGGAATGCTGTTTGAGAATCAGCTGGATGAAGTTGACAGATCTGTGAATGTATCGAATACCCATGAAAACTCACTCTCGACAAGGTGATAAATGAACCAGACACATAGTTGTTAAATTGAGGAAGCGGTTTATTCTACCTTCCAAAAATATTGTAGAAATACAATTTTAACATAAAATGCGTGGACACTACAATTAAAGTTCACACCAAAATTGATTTAATTTAGAAAATTGTCCGAAATATAAATTTAGATAAAATACACAACTATAAAAATAAATAAACAAATTAAATTTGGGATATTAGTTGAGTAGCACACAATTATACTAATTTGTGTGCTGAGTGTGATAGCTTGAGCTTTGAGAGCAGTGCGTGTACCTCAGTCAGTACTGCGTAGCACGACACGCTGTGAATAATGAGTGCGAAAGTGTATGTCAGCGATTCACTACAAACTCTTAGGAGTATATTGCAGAGAGGTTGAAATGAGTTAATGAGAGCACTTGCAATTGAAATTGCTTGAGTGCTATGATTGAATGTGAGACAGCTACGCAGTCAGCACTCCGTAGCACAATACAACATATACTGAGGATGCACGAGTGAGCAGTGTATAGTCACTGTACTTTCCCAGCAGATTTTCTGGAGGAAAGTACAGTGAATATAAAACACCTGCATAATTGTATTAATTATACCGGCAAAATACAGTGAGGAGAACATGGTGCAGCATGTGCTGCAGCGCACGCCACAGAGTGAGACAAAAATGTGAATGTAACGCTATTTTCTACTCCTCACCGACATTGAATTGCACTGAATTGTAACGGTGTACTCTTACCGTGTATTTGAGTCCTGTTGAGCTTGAAAGTTGAGCGAATCCGGTGAATGCAGTGAAGAAAAATCCGAGAGTCCCAAAATGCGTGCGCTGTTCCCGTGGTTACTCCGAAAAGTGTCAAAATTCCAACATGGCTGCGGGTATGAAAGCGTCGTTGGGCGCTGAAGTCAGTTGAGCGAGATAGCCGGTGAGCGAAACCGAAGTCAAGCGAGAGAGACATCCTCTCGCTCGACGCGGCATGCCAACGAGGCACGTCCTCGGCCTCGCGAAGCCCTGCCTCGGCTATCTTCGGCTCAACCGAACGACGTGTGCTAGAGCACCGCAACAGGTAGGCGCACGACGAATATCGATCGCCGTGCGCCAGCTGATTCTCCAACAAATGCCAAAATAACTTTCTGCCAAGAAAAGTTTCTATCAAATGATAAGAACAAGGTACGGTTAATCGCTGCACTAAGAACTTACTTTGTCAGGATTTCGAACAAAAATTGCTGAAACAGCAGATTCTTTCATAATAAAGGCAGCAATAGAAAATGTTTCGAGACTTCTAAATGTCATCGTAGTCTGGTAAGATATTGATTTGCTGGTTTTGTTGACTCAGGTATCAAGCTCGGATGATAACATATTCTTTCTGAAACCGGGAAAACAAACAAATCTCATGAAGAAGTACAACCTCCTGCTTCTTCAATCAAGGGAAAAAAGCTATATTAAAATCATTAGATGCGAACCCGAAACTGAAAACATGTACGGAATTATTTTTCCAGCGTGACGCAAGACCCCGACAAAATAGTTACTGGTGCAAATAAAATTATTTCTTGTTTGTATTGCGGTTGTGCAGAAGTTAATTTGAATGAATAACGTGCTTTAAATTTCCAAAAATCTGCGTGCAAAAAATCGTTCAAATTGGAAAGCCTTCTCTCAACAGAAGCTGCTGCAAAACCACGTATTTCGCATATGCTTTCCACTCCAATTACGGTTAGGTAATATAAAAGATGCGACGCAATGGGAATGGAAGAGAACTGATAATGGTTTACAACTTGTTTATTTCACCGAAAAGTTATTGCCTGAGATATAATTAGAAAAATTAGAATTGTGGATGTAGAAAACATGGCTTACGTTGCAGGAATCTTTGTTTTAGTTGCCTTGGCGAAACTTTTAGGAAATATTGATACAATAGCAGTTGAGGCTCTGAATGTGAATGAAGAGATAGAGAATAAAAACCAAGTTCTATTGAATGATGCAAAGATAACGAAACAAGAGAGCGAATTTAGAGAATAATATATAGAGTTTATGATTGATGGCGAGGATGCTGATGAGAGTGACGTGAGCGAACTGATTACGTTATTGAAAATAAGAGACCTAGATTATAAGCGACATAAACTCGAATGTTTAAATTTTGTATGATAGCGATGTGTTTACTCGTATCTATCTTTGTACAATAAAGGATGTGAATTGCAGTGAATAAAGAGTAGTTATCTATTCATTACCTTTTCCATAATAATTTTATTTTCAAAAAGGTCACCTTGATCACCATGTTACGCTCACAACTGTAGAAAAAAACGAGATTTTCGAAGTTGTAATTAAAAAACAAAAATATTTGTATTTTCACGAGTGTTAAACAATAGCACGGAGAACTGATGACGAAATCTTTTCATATCCCGACAAGATTGCCCAAATCTAAACAAAACGTGAAAGTCCGATGAGTTGTTCTCGAGATACGGAAAGTGCATTCAATTTGAAGGTTCAAATTCATTTCTGACGCGAAAGTCGGAGGACACGCCACCGCGCCGCTCACACTGGCGTACCTTCACTTTGTACATCTGCTTTTTCCTACGGATAGTTTGAGTAGTCCTTTGTACAGTAGTGTAGGTTTCAACAGTTCATATCAACAATTAAGGTGAGAGAGAATTTATGAAGAAAAAAAAATTATTTCATCTCCTTACTACCATAAGAAAATGTTTTAACTGTTAAATTTGTAGAAAAATAACAGCTTTCGAATGCGTCTAGTTGTAATTCGATACTATTATAATTTCCCAATTGTTTATAGCTTCGAAAAACGTCGTTTATTCGACGTCATTTTTAAAGGTCTTCAATGACCCCAATGGATTTGTAAATAATTGTAAGTTGTAGGGCAAGTATTCAAGAATGCATATTTTTTGGAAAATTGGTCTACGACTGTAAACTAATTGGACAATGAACTTTTAGTGAGACTTTTTTTTATTTGTTATTACATTGTCGATAAACTGTTAACTTATTTCCAATTAAATTTACACAACACTTTTATCCGGCTGAAAGCTCTATTTTTCCGAAATAGCAACTCTTCAAGAGCATTCCAGCATTAATTATAAACAATCGGAAAAAACCTGTTTTCCGGTGCTCTTTATTCGCTCTCTAAGCAACAAATTAATATATCAACAGGCAACCACCGCCAATCGATAGATTTCTGTACGCGAAAAACGTTAAAAATCTCTGATTTCGCGCGAATTATTGAGGGAAAAAATTAGGCTACGATTAGACACCTCATATCAACCGGAAACCATATTCAGTTTTCTACTGGCTCTTCATTTTTTGAAAAAATCTAATTTGACTAGACCAGTGGTTCCCAAACTCTTTTGGCCCACGGACGCCTTTTCATAGTCAAAACTTGCCCACGGACCCTGGGTGAAAAACTACATAAATGCATAATAGAAAAATTACAAATTTAATTTTTATGTCTTGAATGGTAAATAGTGACGTACAAATAAAATAAAACATTTTGTTGAAGTATTTATTGAAATTATAACTTTTGTTTTTAAATACCAAAAAAAATTAATGACTTGGATGAACCTGATGGGATGTTATGAGTGTATTTATGTCCGGCTCAATGTTTGTGAGTAGCAACCGCAAATCCCCACGAGTAATCATTTCTAGTCGGTTTCTTTTTTTTTGTGATGAGGCTCATAACGGCACTGAATCCACGTTCTACCAAATAGGAAGACGGAAAAGCAATCAACAGCTTCTGTACAATAACCCATAATGTTGGATATAAAATTGGGATCTGTTTTTGTAACCAGAAGTTGTCGTATCCTTGTTTATACATTGGTTTCAGCTCCTCATCTGTGGATAATTCAATAAGTTGCTCCTGTATTAGTATGTATTCATCTGCATTTGTAGTCTGAATTTGACTACTTGCAAAAGGGTTTAACACCCAGTCGGGAATATCCAAGTAAAGAAGGTTTTCAAATCTTTGGTTAAGGTCCGGATGAAGCGCCGTTAAGTGTTGACAATAAGCAAGCACATCTTCATCTCTATTTTGCAATTTTTAAAGATTTGGAAATTGAGAACATTCTCCTCTTCCCAAGTTTTGTTTGTATAGCAAAAGTTTTGCAACAGACGCAGATATTACACTTTTAGTTTTGATTAAATTTAAGGTGTCACCTTGTAGTTTCAAATTAGTCTCGTTAAATCTGGCAAATAAATCAGTCATATAAGCGCTGTCATTTTTTGAGATAATTAAATTGTGCGGCAAATCATTGTCTTTACTCTCCAGGAATTCCAACACCGAATCAAAGAGCGAATAGAAGCGATCCAAACATGCACTTTTAGATAACCAACGTACTTCTGTGTTAAGTAGTAAACGATTATAGTCATCATCATTTGCCAAACAAAGTTGAGCAAATAATCTCTCATTTAAGGCTTTCCTTTTGATTTTATTAACTGCACTAATGACATAATGTAGTGATTTATGCAAACGTTCACTAGGGTTTTTTGCGATCAAATGATGTCGATGAATCACACAATGTACCGATAATACATTTGGTATAGCTTGTTTTAAGTATGCCAGAAAACCCCGGTGTCGTCCTGCCATTGCCGAAGCACGGTCAGTAGCAACGGAGATGATATTAGTTAAGGGTATAGCTTTTACATCGAAAAATTTTTTTAATTCAGTAAATAACGTTTCACCTTTCGTATCAGTTTCCAAACATTTAGCAAATAACAATTCTTGGGATATTTTTTCTTCTTTTACAAATCTCACATAAGGTAAAAGTAAAGCGTCGTTTCCTGGTAAGGTTGATTCGTCAAGCTGTATAGAGAATTCAGATGATTTTCTATACACTGAGCCATTTCGTCGATCCTTCTTCGTACAGTATTATTACTCAGTGGAATTCTTTTTATAATATCGAAAGCTGGTTTGGCAAAACGGTGCGTATTACCTCACTTACAGCTGGTAGAATAAGTTCTTCACCAATAGTGTGCGGCTTTCCGGACTTCGCAATCATTAAAGAAATGTTATAAGAAGCACGCAGTCCATCGTCATCTCTCTTAGATGTTGTCCCTATGAGTTCTTGCAATGTCGGTGTTTTCAAATATTTTTCTTTGATTGTTTGAAAAAACGTTAAATCCTTATCTTTTTTGTCACTATGGATTTTTATTAAATGTTCCTCAAGCTTAGAAGGTTCCATTGAATTGTTTGACATCGTTTTAGCACATAGAAGACACATAGGTAAAGTACTATTTCCTGGTGACAGAATAAAGCCATATTTCAAATATTCCACACTGTATTGTCTGCATTTTTTCATCGGCTCACTCATACTGTTATCTGAAAAAAGGGCCCAAAAAGATATAGGAAAAAATATATATTGTAACGTTTCAGCAACAATTAAAATTATAACTCACTGTTTGGTTTCGAACATATTTATTTAACAGTTATTTATTTCACAATTACAATTATTTATGTAACAGAGGTACACTTATCACGTATTTATTTCACCGTGTACAATGTGTACACTCCTCGGACTCAACCGTTCGCTGTATACCCCATTCCTAAACCAACTGACTCTCCGCCGAAGTCGCGGCCTTTTATATTCGCGGCTCGTTTGCCGACGTTCCTGTATATTCGGCCGAGGTCTCGAACGTTCTCGTGTGCAGATCTCAAACATTCTCGAAGCGTATACGCGAGATCTCGAATGTTCTTGCAACTTCTTACCCGTGGACCGTTACAATATCAAAAATGTTATTTGCAACAAACCACTGTTAATTATAATAAAAATGGAATGCTGCAATGTAACGCTCTCTTGAATTAATTATTTGAGATGTAAGGATAAAATTTCATGTAAATGTCACATATTGTGTAGGTACTCATTTTGTACCAATTAATTTTTCAAGAAAAATAAAAACAGTTCGTTCTCAAATAAGTGTACCAATTATTCAGAAAATAGGTACACTTATTTGAAATGGTCCACATTGTAATAATTAATTGTATGGGTTATTACTTTTATTTCGTATGACTCTTCTTAATTTCTTAGAATAGGATTAAAGACTCAAGAGCTCATCAGTACTTATCACAATATTTTATTTGGTGATGGATGCGTTCATTATATCACAAAGGAATTATCGTTATGATAATGGCGAGGATATTTGAAAAGCTCACAGGATTTGTATTTCTATCTTAATTTGATTATATCACGATTATAATTAAACAAGTGAACACAAAACGAATGCCATAGCGAAATCAATATAGACACAACCGAAATCTTTATGTAATATCAGCATAATTTGGAGTTTAATCCACATTAGCACTATCGCAAGGGTTGGGGCCACGAGTACAGATGAACGATTATGCTACAAGTTCTAATACATATTAAATGAAATTGGAATTCTTCACAGGTTAAATAATTGGTTGTTTCCTAATCAATCCGACGATTATAGATATATATATATACTTAAATGGTCATATATATATATATATTATACATACACATACACATACATTGTAATAAGTTTCCATGTGATTATTTTTATTATGATCTTATTTTAATTGCTCATTCATTTAATATCCTCCTTCATTTGAACCTAAAGTGATAATGATCCTGTTTATACTTATTCCAGGACTATGGTGAATGATACTGAAGCCGAATTATAAAAGTTTTGTTAGAATTTCCTCAATGCTAATTTTAGATATTTGTTACGTGAAAGTTTACCTCTCGAGGTCATGAAATTGATTGCAAGCAAATTGCATTGATGCCCTTTATCATTACTAGTAAATTACTGTTGTTATATCACTGTTTCCAAAATTATTTAGTTATTTAACGAATGCAATACTTTCTCAATTGTTTTTAATGAAACGTTGTCAAACCGATTTATAGGTTCTTTACAATAATGATTCGACATTAATATTTACTGTTCTAAATGTCGAAGCTTTATGTAACCGTGTGATTTTATTAGTAGGTACATGGCTGTCATTAGTTTCTTGGTAATTATTCAGTTTTGTGCTTTCGCTTCCTACGAATCACTTTTAAAGAATTATATCATAATAAACACAACCAAATGTTAACTAGCTGGGAGGACTCGCCCTCCGATCTGCGCTACACGCAGTCTACCGCAGTTCACGTTACAATTATTCAAAGAGTTGCGCTCCTCTTGTTTCGATAATCCTTTTCAATATTTTGACATAAATTTCTTTACACGAATGCAAAGGTTAATTTGAGAATCACACAAATGGGAATACTCTGTTTTTCATGGACAATTATGTAGCGTAGGGCCAATTCCTTATGCTACGTTACATGAAAAGGTTCTTCGAACCGTCTATTTACTTTTTAATGATTCTGAATTGCCGAGATAGGCATTGACACATTATTTTAAATTCACCAAGTGACAATTACAGACACAAATCATTACATGACGCCTTGGCGCCTTCAAATCTCCCAAACATATATCGGTACATATGCATGTCATACATGGGTCATTTATGGTACATTCTCAGAACATATTATACTCAAAATCGCTCGTTACTTATCTTACTGATGAAGACGCACTTCCTCGACGAGGGGACGATTATTATTTAGCCAACTTTGGCATCGATAACGGCGACACGTTGTAGTGTAGCCTTGACCAGTCTTTATCCTAGGTATTTCGTACATCAACGTAATTTTCTTGATGAAATTCAAGTCTATCGCTACTCGTGAGTCAAGATTATTCCAGATTTCTCACGACGGGAAAACAATAGTCATCCACTGAAGAAGATCTCGGGTTACGAGAGCCCAACCGTCCATAATTTTCGCCCGCACTTATTTCCCACTCGGGTTGCTGTAATATTCCCGGATGGAATTTATGATTACTGATTATAATTGGATTACTACTGGAGAACTTTCTCGTATTTCATTAACCGCGGAACGTGGTTTTCGCTACGGCGTTTGTGGACGATTGGGGGGAGGTAGGCGTCGTTCGCTGCCTCTACACCTACGGGGCATTGAGCACGCATAGATGGACAGGCTCGATACAAACTTTAACTCGATAGATCGGCACGCTCCTACCGTCGATGAATGATATATCATTCGGACAACTATTGTCGGTACGGTGTCGACAATGGGTGTTACAATATCCCCCTTATTTAGGAATTGATACCTACTCGTGAAGACGGGTGTTCAATTATCTAAATAACCGGCGCTGTTTATGGCGTTGATCATTCTTTCATTACGTATATTCAGATGTTGTCTTTATCATACTTTATGGTTACTTGCGAGACGAAAACAGTTACGCTATCGGTGCTAAACGGGGCTGTGGTATTTCCTTAGGTTAAATCTATTATAGACATTTTTTACATGTGTCGGATCCTGTGGATCGACTAATAAGAACGCGTTTTTACCAATGACCTGTTTTATCCGATACGGTCCCTGGAATAAGTGAAAAAACTTTGCAGTAACTCGATCTTGTTTGTTTGACACCGATGGGACTCTGAGCAGGACGAGATCACCGAGATTAAGCGGGACGTTGGAGATTCCTTTTTGTTGCCGCCTCCGATATTCAAAATGAACTTTCATTCGCGATTTTGCATGTGATAATTTTTTCTCGTGAGTTAGGTCCGTATTTGGTGGGAATGTGAATATTTCATCAATCTTCTCTGAATTACGTTTGCCAAAATGCAGTTCATGCGGTGTGAATCCCGTGCTTGTGTGCATGGTCAAATTGAGGATGCATTCTATGCGCGATATGTATTGCGCCCATTTTGTGTGGGTGTCCGAGCACAAAGTCCGAAATAGTCTTCCCAATTCTCTCATGACCCTTTCCGTAGGGTTGCTTTGAGGATGTCTAATAGATGAGTAGATGGTGCGTATTCGCTCTTGAGCTAAACGGGATTTCCACACAGTAGACGTAAATTGGGTGCCATTATCCGACAATATTGTCGTAGGTTTTCCCATTTTAGGAATGTATTTCGTTAGAATCACGCGGACTGCAGCACACGCAGTGGCTCTCTTAAGGGGGTAGAGCTGTACGAATTTCGAGTATGCATCGAGCACTACGAGGATATATTCGACTCCACCTAATGATCGCGGAAGAGGACCGTAAAAGTCCACGGTGACCAGTTCTCCAGGATGAGATGTCGGGATCATTTGATATTCTCCGCTCATTGAATGATTCATATGTTTTACTCGTTGGCACAAGTCGCAAGTGTGTACGTATTTCTTAACATCGGCATTCATCCGCCCCCACACAAAGTGCATTTTCAAATATGCAAGAGTCTTTGAAACACCTGGGTGTCCTAATTTTTCGTGAGTGAAAACGAGTAGGCGGTGAGTAAGGGTTGAAGGAATTACTATCTGCCAATGAGTATTGCTTCGCGCCAAACGAAATAAAATCCCTTGGTAAAGCTGATATTTTGGGATGGTCTTCCCCTGCAAAATTTCGTTTATCATATTCGCGATACAGTGGTCGTTCCGTTGCTGGTCACGAATTTGCTCAAGGTCGTTTTTTATGTCGGTAGGTAACTCATCATAGTGACGAACTAGCTTATTAACAAGTTGAGCCGAAAAGACACTCTTAGTCTCTGTCCATAAGAGAGTTGCCGTAAATGCGGCTATCCTTAATTGATGCTTATTGCCAGCTGGCTCAAATCTTCCGGCCGGGTTTCGACTAAAAAAATCGGCGATTTGGTTGTCACGGCCCGTGCAATGTTGGACACTCATATTGTACTGTTGTAAATAGATGCTCCATCGAGCTAAACGAGCATTCTGAAAGGGAGTCGTATTCAGGAACGTTAAGGCTTGGTGATCGGTGATTACAATGAACGGGACTCTGGCTAAATAGATGCGACATTTACTAATTGCATATACAATAGCGAGCAGCTCCTTTTCCGTGGTGTTGTAGTTCAGCTCGGCACAGTTCAGACATCGACTCACGAGTGAAATGACGTAATGTTCTCCAAGCTGATCGGTTTGGTAGAGGATTCCACTTATTCCTTTGTCCGACGCGTCAGTTTGTAGTTTAAATGGAACTTGCGGTAGCACATGCTTCAACATTATGCAGTCAGCAAACGTTTCCTTTAAAGCGATAAACGCTTGGCTATGCTCTGCGGTCCAACACCATGTGTTTTTCGTTTTCAGGAGTGGGCGAAACGGATCAATGAGAGTTGCATGGCGAACGCTGAATTGTCGGTAGTACGTACACATACCAATAATCTGTTGCAGCTCCTTGCGGTTTTTTGGTTCCTCAAAGTTACGTATTACGTCGAGTCTATCAGGATTTGGTCGAATTCCTTCTACGGATAATATAAAACCCACAAACTTGACTTCCTTTCTAAATAACTCAGACTTGTCTAACCTCAACGTGAAGTTCTGTTCTTGCAGTTTTCCAAAGACGAGGTCGAGATGACGAAGGTGCTCTTCAAATGTAGCAGATGTGATTAGTATGTCATCTATGTAGGTGGTAAGGAACGGTTCAAACTCAGAACCCAGTGCGAGATTCAATGCCCGAATAAATCCACTACCCGCAGTTTTTAGTCCGAATGGAATGCGACAAAATTGATAAAGCTGCGAGCCGTACAAGAAAGCGGTATACGGTCTCGACGCTTTATCCAGTGGGATTTGCCAATAGCCATTAGCTAGATCAGTGGTGGACATGCACTTCGTACCGTGGTATTTTTGCAGGATTTCCCCGATGAGGGGGGGTGACTCATTGTCTGACTCAATGGCGTTATTGATGAACCGAGCGTCTAAGCAAATTCGAATCCTCCCATCCTTTTTTTCGACGATTCGAAGAGGATTGCAGAACTGACTATCTGATCTTTCGATTATTCCCGTGGCAAGCATGGAAGCGATTTCCTTTCCAACAGTTGGCCGGATTGCCAAAGGGACGGGGTACGAGCGTCGTACAATTACTCGTGGATCCTTCAGTTTAATTCGATGAACATAAATCCCAGCACCCTCTGTCTTGTACGAAAACAACTTCCGATATTTGCATAATAATAGACTAACTGCATGACGCTGTCCAGAGTCATAATTTGCTAATTCTTCTACAAGTGTCTTGACATCCGAAAAGAAATTCTCGTCTTCTCCTTCCTGATACAATCCTCGAGAGTATCTGGCATGACTAATACCCATTGAATTTTCTGGTCGAGTCGGGAGTGTTATCAAATCTTGATCAACCGAGGTATCCATCGGTTCGTTGAACTCCTCGGATAACGGTATTCCGTGAGACGGGTCTTTGATGAGATTCGGTTCCACGTTAATCGGATGAGGCTTTGCTGACACGGGTAAAGTCGTACCGGAAAATGTATTCGTTATCGAATCAACGGGACTAATGACGGGTACGCGCTCAGAATTTTCAAATATCTCGGAAACACCGGGAAGTGTACTATAAGCGATGGGAAGGATAGGTGAGTTAAAGTTGGCACCACTATCCCCCATGATACCTATCTCGACCATATGGGCGATCGGGGATGTTGCTTCACGACACAATTCCGAGTTGTCTTTATTTTTAGTTGGGCTCGTCGTCCTTAATATTTGGATGAAGGTATAGTCATCCTCATGCGATACCATAACCCGCTCCTTAGGCGCTCGACCGAAAGATACTAAGTCTTGTGACACCTTTAGACCATTGACCGTTAATGATTGACTAGAAAAGTCCACAATGACTCCCAACCGAAGCATCCAATCGCTACCAATAATTAGATTGCTGGATAAATGTGGAACGACCAAGAATACAGTCGATATTCTTTGTTCACCGACCATGATTTCAAGAAGCACTTGCTTTTTTACAGGAGTGGGTTTCTCCTTTATTGCCGTAAGGACAACAATGTTGGCGACAGGCAGTTCGATGAGTTTGAGCAATCGGCTTAGGTAATGATAAAAGTTTTCTGACACGCAAGTGACCTGACTCCCAGTGTCCAATAATGCTGACACGGGAAAATTCACTATGAATAAAATAACATAAGGACATGTCGACGCGTGAAATCCATTGTTTTTTGTATTTGACTCCTGTCGCTGGGTAATGGACGCGTTGAGATCCTCGAACACATCAAAAGGCGTCTGACGCACATGGGATACTCGATATGTGGTCACGCCTGTTAGTTTAAAGTAGCCGCTTCTTGATTTTGTGATTGCGAAGTATCTGATGATTTTGGAAGAGTATAGTCGGGACCATTCGTACAATGCATTGGCGGAGGCACGGAAGTGTTTGGCAAGGGGTACCAAGATGCGGCATTAACGTCCATCCCCCTAGCGCGATAGTGAGGAGATTGTGGCTGATTTCGATAATTGTTGTTATTACCCTGGTGTGGTGGGCTGCTCGTAAACCTTGGACCACTACTACTACTTGAACTCGTCGAAGAATTGGCGAATGAGTTATTATTTTGGTTACCACGACGCGGGTCGTAATTACGGTGCTCTTGTGTGGACAGATCGAGTTGTCCTAATGCCCTAGCAATAAGATTTGAGTCGGAGTAGTCTGCAGTGACTAATGAGTCTCGAGCACGCATTGGTAATTGTTGGACTACACTATAATTTATTTCGTATTTGTCCAAAGCCGGAGTGAAGTATCTCGCAACTCGGGCTTGCTTGAGGAAATAGGCTTGCATTTGGCCATCCGCAGCGGTGAATCTACGAGCTGACCACTGAGCCTTGAATCTAACTTGGGCAGGTATCGAATAAAACTCTTCGAGAAAAGCGTTTTGAACGCCTCAAAATTACCATAATTCCCTCCTTGCGTTTGGTACCAGTCTCTAGCTTGACCGTCCAACAGGGTCTCTAGTATCAGTAATTTACTGTCGTCCGGGACCTTTTTAACGGTAAAATATTTTTCAACAAGTTCCAGAAATTCGTTGGGGTTTGATAATAAATCGTGCCCGAATCTAGGGGGCTTAATGTGAAAATTCATAGATTGAATACCACGAGCTATTCCGTTTAGCATACCTGCGTTCCGGTTTCGTTCGTCGCTCACATTAGAGTCGTTTCGTAGTCGTTCATTTTCCTCTCTTAATTGTAATATTTCGCGTTCCATTCGCTCTTGAGTGGCTCGTAATTCTCCAAGCTCACCCACCATTCGTAACCGCAACGCATCCCATTCGGCACGCTGTCTTGCTATACGTTCGCGCTCGATACGCACTTGCTCATCGGCGCCTGCGTTTAGACCAGGTAGATCTGCTGAATTTACAGTGTTAGGATTAGAAGGCATGTTGGATATATTAATTACTTCGTTATCGCTATGGTTATCGATAGGATGCCCGATGCGACCACTTTTCGACCGAGTTTGCATTTATTTATGGACCAGTGAGCCCATATTAATTGGTTCAGAACTGTGACACAAATGTTTAAATCTTAGCTGCTGAGGCTAATCTCTCGATATTACTGGGGGTAATATATCTCTATACGTTCCCTCCATGCGAACAATAATAATAATCGTGTACCAAATCGTTACTGTCTCTCGTTGCCCCACGTTGGGCGCCATTTGTAATAATTAATTGTATGGGTTATTACTTTTATTTCGTATGACTCTTCTTAATTTCTTAGAATAGGATTAAAGACTCAAGAGCTCATCAGTACTTATCACAATATTTTATTTGGTGATGGATGCGTTCATTATATCACAAAGGAATTATCGTTATGATAATGGCGAGGATATTTGAAAAGCTCACAGGATTTGTATTTCTATCTTAATTTGATTATATCACGATTATAATTAAACAAGTGAACACAAAACGAATGCCATAGCGAAATCAATATAGACACAACCGAAATCTTTATGTAATATCAGCATAATTTGGAGTTTAATCCACATTAGCACTATCGCAAGGGTTGGGGCCACGAGTACAGATGAACGATTATGCTACAAGTTCTAATACATATTAAATGAAATTGGAATTCTTCACAGGTTAAATAATTGGTTGTTTCCTAATCAATCCGACGATTATAGATATATATATATACTTAAATGGTCATATATATATATATATTATACATACACATACACATACATTGTAATAAGTTTCCATGTGATTATTTTTATTATGATCTTATTTTAATTGCTCATTCATTTAATATCCTCCTTCATTTGAACCTAAAGTGATAATGATCCTGTTTATACTTATTCCAGGACTATGGTGAATGATACTGAAGCCGAATTATAAAAGTTTTGTTAGAATTTCCTCAATGCTAATTTTAGATATTTGTTACGTGAAAGTTTACCTCTCGAGGTCATGAAATTGATTGCAAGCAAATTGCATTGATGCCCTTTATCATTACTAGTAAATTACTGTTGTTATATCACTGTTTCCAAAATTATTTAGTTATTTAACGAATGCAATACTTTCTCAATTGTTTTTAATGAAACGTTGTCAAACCGATTTATAGGTTCTTTACAATAATGATTCGACATTAATATTTACTGTTCTAAATGTCGAAGCTTTATGTAACCGTGTGATTTTATTAGTAGGTACATGGCTGTCATTAGTTTCTTGGTAATTATTCAGTTTTGTGCTTTCGCTTCCTACGAATCACTTTTAAAGAATTATATCATAATAAACACAACCAAATGTTAACTAGCTGGGAGGACTCGCCCTCCGATCTGCGCTACACGCAGTCTACCGCAGTTCACGTTACAATTATTCAAAGAGTTGCGCTCCTCTTGTTTCGATAATCCTTTTCAATATTTTGACATAAATTTCTTTACACGAATGCAAAGGTTAATTTGAGAATCACACAAATGGGAATACTCTGTTTTTCATGGACAATTATGTAGCGTAGGGCCAATTCCTTATGCTACGTTACATGAAAAGGTTCTTCGAACCGTCTATTTACTTTTTAATGATTCTGAATTGCCGAGATAGGCATTGACACATTATTTTAAATTCACCAAGTGACAATTACAGACACAAATCATTACATGACGCCTTGGCGCCTTCAAATCTCCCAAACATATATCGGTACATATGCATGTCATACATGGGTCATTTATGGTACATTCTCAGAACATATTATACTCAAAATCGCTCGTTACTTATCTTACTGATGAAGACGCACTTCCTCGACGAGGGGACGATTATTATTTAGCCAACTTTGGCATCGATAACGGCGACACGTTGTAGTGTAGCCTTGACCAGTCTTTATCCTAGGTATTTCGTACATCAACGTAATTTTCTTGATGAAATTCAAGTCTATCGCTACTCGTGAGTCAAGATTATTCCAGATTTCTCACGACGGGAAAACAATAGTCATCCACTGAAGAAGATCTCGGGTTACGAGAGCCCAACCGTCCATAATTTTCGCCCGCACTTATTTCCCACTCGGGTTGCTGTAATATTCCCGGATGGAATTTATGATTACTGATTATAATTGGATTACTACTGGAGAACTTTCTCGTATTTCATTAACCGCGGAACGTGGTTTTCGCTACGGCGTTTGTGGACGATTGGGGGGAGGTAGGCGTCGTTCGCTGCCTCTACACCTACGGGGCATTGAGCACGCATAGATGGACAGGCTCGATACAAACTTTAACTCGATAGATCGGCACGCTCCTACCGTCGATGAATGATATATCATTCGGACAACTATTGTCGGTACGGTGTCGACAATGGGTGTTACAACATATAAATTCTTTTTTAAATTACTGTTTTATTAACATTTTTTCAAGTAAAATCGAATATCTTCTTTTTTATTCTTTATAATTATTTTTTTGTTAATTTGTTCTTTCTTTTTCTTAAAATCTTTATATCATTCCAAGTCAAGATTATATATAAGAACACTTAAATGCATTAAATGATGTTGCATAGAAAGTATTTCATCAGTTGTAGCTTCTAAATCAAACTTCAACTCTATGTCTACTTGCGCATCTTCCAGTTTATCATCAAGACGGATTGTATCAGAGCATTCATCATTACTTTCTTCACTAATTATTTCATTCATTTCATCACATAATATTTCATCATCACTTATAATTAAACCACTCTTTTTCCAACAATTTATTATTATTGATTCAGGTAGCGTATCCCAAATATTCTGTATCCATAGCATAGCATCTATTGTTTTCACCTTTCGTAATATGCATTCACACTCATCTATATTAGAAAGAATATATGAAGCTAAACGCTTTTTATATCGGTCCTTAACTGATGTTATGATACTCATATCTAATGGTTGTATAAGAGCACTAGTATTTGGTGGTACAAAAATCACTTTGGTATATGTTAAATGCTGTACTTTATGACATGTTGCATTATCCATCAGTAATAAAATCATTCTATTTTGTTTTTAATAATTTCTTCTATTTTATTTAACCACTTTTGAAATAAATTATCTGTCATCCAAGCAGACTTATTTGATCCGTAATAGATTCCTAGCTCATTCAAATCATGATCTTTAAAGCATCTTGGTGTTGCACTATTTCCTATAAAAAACAAGGTAATTTTTCACCCCGTCATACTACATCCCACGAGATGTGTAATTCGCTCCCTTTCTTTCTTAGGTTCTGTTGTTTCGTTAATGACATATGAACGCACTAGTATTTGGTGGTACAAAAATCACTTTGGTATATGTTAAATGCTGTACTTTATGACATGTTGCATTATCCATCAGTAATAAAATCATTCTATTTTGTTTTTAATAATTTCTTCTATTTTATTTAACCACTTTTAAAATAAATTATCTGTCATCCAAGCAGACTTATTTGATCCGTAATAGATTCCTAGCTCATTCAAATCATGATCTTTAAAGCATCTTGGTGTTGCACTATTTCCTATAAAAAACAAGGTAATTTTTCACTCCGTCATACTACATCCCACGAGATGTGTAATTCGCTCCCTTTCTTTCTTAGGTTCTGTTGTTTCGTTAATGACATAAGAACGTTTCTGCTGACCACGAATATATAAACTAGTGTCATCACGATTAAATATATTGCTCTTCATATAATCTTTTGATAGCTCTTGAAACAATTCTTTAAATTCGATAGCTGCTTCTTTATCATAATAAGCTTCAGATCCAACAAGATGTAAACTTTTTATTTCAGCTATCCTGTTAAACTTATAGAACCAGTTATTTGAAAATTTGAAATCAAATATTCCCTTTTCCTCAGCGCATTTTGTAGAAATTTCGTTCAAGAGACTCTTTGTGAAAGCAATTTTTTTCTTCTTTTTACTTCTTAATTTATTAAACTTATATAAAATATCATCGTACAGACAGTCATATTTTGCTTTACAGGAAAGCCTAAACTGATTTTCAGTTTCTTCCATCTCCAAATACTCATTGATCCTCTTGGAAATTCGTACAATTGTTGTTTTTGACGTACTAAATTCTTTAGCAATGCTATTATAAGATTGTTTGCCTTCAATAATTTTCTTGGCTATTTCTTTCCTTAATGTTAAAGTTAATTGGTTCTTTGCATTCATTATATGAACGGTGGGTTTTTTAGAATTTTTTTTTTTTTTTATTTTAAAAACTGTACCCAGAATTAACGGGATAAAAAAATTATTGAAAAAAAAGTACGGATAATCGAATTGGACCGGTACGCTTAACTTATCCCCATGTATGTGGTACACATAAATGAGACATCGTGTAATTAAAAAATTAATTAACAACAGAATATATAATAATACATATATAATAATACAGTAATATACAGTAATTCCAACCATTCGCGGATTAGGTTATTCGCGGAAGTAAACATAATAAACAAGAATATAAAATAGTAAGCTATAACTTTTAGGGTGCATTATATTAAATTATAAAACCCAATATGTCTAACTATAAATATTTTACTTAGAACGTAAAAAGCGCTAATAATTTATTCATTGTTATTTATTTTAACTTCCATATTAATAAAAATGTGTCAACATTTTTTTACGTTATATTAAACCTTGCGCGGACCCCCTGAATGATCCCTGGGACCCCTGGGGGTCCGTAGGGACCACTTTAGAAACCACTGGACTAGACCATTAGGCAGATCTCACCGCTGCTACCAAAATGTTACACGAAAGGCGCGTATTTAAAGATAATACGGTCGTAGGTATTATTGTGCTGCGGAATTTTCAACAAAATTCCATTAATCCATTTCGACAATATTCCCCCATTGTTCGGTCGCGAGTCCGCTCACTCATGAGCAGAAAGAATGTGCTGATGCACGAAGCGAGTCGCGATCAACGACCCGCGCCTGGTGCAATTCATTAATTTCGGCAAAGTTAGATAGTAACTACTTTACCGAAACAGTCTTAATTTTCACATCAACCTGAACGGTTGATCCCGGGTCGGTCTCGCCAAAAATATTAACGTCTTAGAATACACTCGAAATGGAATGGTTGATTCCTCGCTAAGGACTCAAGAAATTGTTATAACTTCGTTAAACCATTGTTGTAATACATTTACGCTTATGATAATTTCACGGCATTCAACCGTAAATTATAATAAAATCCAATTCACTTGTTTAACTTTATGTTACGTCCTGGGTTTTTAAATAAGAGACGCGACGAAGGAATAATATTTTATTTTCCCCATTTTGAGACAGAATGTGCTGCCTCGGGATTGGGGCACGGTCGATCTGTCGAAATACTTTATTTTTCGAGGAAAAAGTGTGTTTACTCACCTTACAACTAGTTGGTGCGGTACCGCACGAATTAATCAAGTACGACGACGCGATCGTCGTCTGGATCAGAATAGGTCGTGTCGGAGTAATTGGCGGGCCCTGGTTGCGGTTGGCGAGTTGACGTTGGCGTTGACGTTGACGGTCCCGCTTGCGGCTCCGTCCGCTCTTCGTCGGGACGTATCGTGCAGCGTTGCACGACCATGGACCGTATTGCAACCCTTTTTAGGATTCGCCCGCCCTTGCCGTCGGACCAATCGCGTAACTCGACCGTTACGTTCGGTAAGTCGCGGTTTGGGTTCGGGGCGGGAGTCGCAGTCGTTGTTTCGTCGATCTCCGCTGGCTGGGCCTGTTTTTTTCTAAGTTGTCGTCCCGCACGCTTACGGGTTTTGCCCATCTAATGTTTAGGTAATTTGGACCGGTTAGTGGGAAACGCCGTTGTCTACTTTCTTTGTGGTCATACGGAGTTTCCTCGGAAAAAGAATGGAACCCGCGTGTAGGACCCTGAGGTACCACGTGGGTTCGTAAAATAAAAGTGAACGGGGGAGTGTGCAACTCGTTAGTTGACGCCACGGTCCCTAGTTAAAGATCCCCCGGCGCGAGTTTCCAAGCGCCACCAGGGTGTAGAGTGCTGCAGACTCGCAACTAGGTGCGGGACCAAACAACACGTGATCTGGAGGTGCAACGAGGGTCGCGCTCCAGATCACCTAGGCAGAAATGAAAGCCAAAGGCCACGGGGGCCTTACGACCAAGCGTCACACAAAGTAGCTGGCCCACGAGAGAGGAATCGCGGCCGGCTTGGCGACAGAAAACAGTAAAGTAGGCGGGAGTTTGGGTATACACAATTAGAGGATCGGCGTCCACATTGGGCGTGGGCGCGCGAACCGCTTAGAAAAAGAATGGAACCCGCGTGTAGTACCCTAAGGTACTACGCGGATTCGTGAAATAAAGTGAACGGGAGTAGTGTGCAACTATAAGTTGACGCCACGCTTCCTAGTCAAAGATCCCCCGGCGCGAGTTTCCAAGCGCCACTAGGGTGTAGAGTACTGCAGACTCGCAACCAGGTGCGGGACCAAACAGCACGTGATCTGGAGGTGCAACGAGGGTCGCGCTCCAGATCACCTAGGTTGAAATAAAAAGCCAAAGGCCACGGGGGCCCTACGACCAAGCGTCACACAAAGTAGCTGGCCCACGAGAGAGGAATCGTGGCCGGCTTGGTGACAGAAAACAGTAAAGAAGACGGGTTTGGAGATGGTAGGACGTAGCGGGTGGGTCTACGAAAAGTCACTGAACACCCTTGTATAATACCGTTGTTTATTGGATCGCGCACAAATAAAATGTTTGTATGCGTGAACAGGTCAATAAGATGGTTGAATTGCGCGAACAATGTTGAGACGCACAAAAATGTTTAATAAAATGTTTGAATTGCGCGAACAATGTTGAGACGCACAAAATATTTAATGAAATGTTTGGATTGCGCGAACAGTGTTGAGACGCACAAATAAAATGTTTAATAAAATGTTTGGATTGCGCGAACAGTGTTGAGACGCACAAATAAAATGTTTAATAAAATGTTTGAATTGCGCGAACAATGTTGAGAATAAAAATTTCGAAGAGCTATGTAGCCAATTGAGAGAACGACGTTTCTAAAGTGCCCGCACGACGAGGACTGCCTCTTTTTAAGAGAACGACTGTCGATATAATGGGTGGCTAAGTGCCCCTCCAGTCGCCTACTCTCAAAAGTGTAGAGTTGCGAGTCCCGCGGGTCTCTATCTAGATTCTAAGAATCAGAACAACGGGCCTCGCAGCCTCACCGGCCTGTCGCCGTAACCCGGCCGGGTGTCAAGCTTATCGCTTCCGTTCGACGGTCGCCTGGACCAAACACCACAGCCCGGTACGTGTGACTGCTTACGTTAGCTTAAAGATTTGAAGTGGCTACTCGCCAATGGATAACATTGGAATGTGGCGAGCAACCTTATCCCGTCTAAGGTGCGAGAGAAGCTGTGCGTTGCTACGATAAATACAAAGTCATATTCAATAACTATGCTCTGCTCTAGTCGTGGGACTAAACAAAGTCGCACGGATAGTTCTCGCGCGATGCTTCGCTCAGCGTTTCTCGCTTATACCCCAGTGAGCGTCTCAAAATATGTGTTAATGTATATGTGCATACACGTATTATACGCATACTTACATGCATCCAATACGCGTACATACAGGGTGTACGTATTAATTATACGTATAAAATGTACGAATAATTATATGCATGACATATGTATTAAAAATATACGCATAAAATTATATATAGAGTGAATAAAAAAAAAAATATATATATATATTTATTTATACGTATTAATAGTATACTGTGTTCAAAAAGTAAGGTGAATTTTTAATTTAAACGTCCCGCGTTAACCGAATCGGAGAAATGAATTTTTTTTCAAGTTGGTAGGACTGTTAGTGACATCTGTGACAAATTACATGTCAATATCATCATTAGTTTTTAGTTTATGCTTGGTTTTGTGAATAAAGAAAAGTGAATTTGGCGATTTTTACGATGTCGAATTCTGTTGAGCAAAGAAGTGCTATTAAATTTTGCTAGCGGAATAAAATTTCCGCCGCTGAAACGTATCGAATGTTACAAAAGGCCTTCGGTGACGAGACTATGTCACAGAAAAATGTTTACAAGTGGTACAAAGACTTCAAAGAAGGCAGTGAACGTGTTCATGATTTGGAACGCTCTGGACGACCATCGACGTCAATTGATGAGCAACACATCAAGAAAATCAAGGAATTGGTGCTCGAAAATCGTCGATTAACAATTCGAGACCTTGCCGACATGCTTGCAATATCAATTGGATCAGTGCAAGCAATTTTGAAGGATCATTTGTGCCTCAGAAGAGTCAAATCGCGTTTGGTGCCAAAATTCGCGTTTGGTTCTTCGTGACTTTTTCGCCAAAAACTCCACTCATGTCGCTCCACAACCACCGTATTCGCCTGATTTAGCACCGTGTGACTTCTGGCTGTTCCCAAAGCTCAAGAGACCACTCCGGGGAAATCGTTTTGAGTCGATTGAAGAGATCAAACGTGAATCGCTACGCGCATTGAAGGCTATACCTGAGGACGACTTTTTAGCATGCTTCAAAGATTGGAAAAAACGTTGGCATAAGTGTATTGTAGCTAGGGGGGATTATTTTGAGGGGGACGAAATCGATGTGGAAGAATAAATAAAATTTTTTTATTTTAAAACAAAATTCACTTTACTTTTTGAACACAGTAGTATATGTATATAAAATATGTAAAATACATGTTTACAGTGATAGAATAAAATTTTTTTTTAATTCATGTAGAATATCACGGGGAACCAGAACGTAACACTTTACCTTTACGCTTTACGCTCGTTCACGCGAGAGTAATTGCATTAACGGTAATCAATCCCAATTACTAACTTTTAATTAAATATATTACCTACGACCATATTATCTTAGAATCCGCGATTTACGGCATAACAGTATAATATTGAATAAAAGTTAGTATTTGGGATCGTTTGCCGTTGAGGAGTTAGCACTCGCATCAACGAAAGAAAAACGCAGAGTTAGCATTACACAAATTACATAAATTTTATTATAATTTACGGTCGATGGCCGTCAAATTATTATACGTGTATTCGTAGTACAATATTATTTCTAACAATTTTAGTTCTATCTCTCAAGTCCTTGACGAGGCACCATCTATTCAGTTTCGAGTTTATTTTCAGTCTGATTTCGGTAAGGTAGTTACTAATCGACCTTTGCCAAAATTGATAAATTGCACTAAGTGCGGGTCGTTGATCGCAACTCACTTCATGTATCAGCACATCCTTTTTATTCGCAAGTGAGCGCCATTGCGACCGAGCGATAAAGGATTAATGTCGAAATCAATTAATGGAATTTTGTTGAAAGTTCCGTGGCATAACAGCTTCTAAACAAATGTTCCAGCTCAAATTTGGGGTTTGACTATTGTTTGATTACCCTGTATCTCATACATCCTTAAGGTACATATGAAATAAAAAGTGCTACTAATGGATACATACTGAGTACGAATGAAACGAATAGAACAAATTATAATTTTCGAAAACCGGGTACTAGGTTTACACGTGTCGGGTGACCGCCATCGGCGTACATGAACCGCCTATCCGCTGACATGCAGTGTTATGTATTTTACTGTTTCAAAAATAACGAGTGTGTATTTTCCATTCATCATGCCGGCCGTTGCGTCATTGTTCAGCTTATGGTTGCTAAAATGAACCACTCCTTCATAAGTCTGGTTTCAGCACTTTACATCTTCATTGATGCATTGCCTTTCACGTTGCCACTGCATAATTCTTGTTTCATAACCGTTACAACGAAAGTTGTCTCCTGATTGACATTGCTATCATTCGATTTCATTGTCGATTCTTTGGATTTATCTATTGATGAATTGACAGCATTTAAATTTGCATCGATTCTGACACTGACAATTTTTTCATGAATATTTCTTCGACAAGCGATCGAATACAACGTTCAACTCGTAATTCGGAATTCCAAATCGGTAGAAATTACGTACCATACTTTGTCTTACTTCAATTTCAAAGTATTATTTTCTCAAAATCAGATCTTTTTTGAATATTTGTACTTATTAGAGTCGGCCGTTTAACTGAATATCGTCATTCTCGAGGACGCCCCATTGTGTTATCTTTAACACAAAGTATAACACTATTTTGTTTTATATTTTCACAATCCATTGTACAGTGTTCTTTATTATTATATTCAATTATATGTAAGAAACCTTGTTGGATAATCAGCTGGCGCACGGCGATCGATATTCGTCGTGCGCCTACCTGTTGCTGTGCCTGAGCACACGACTCTCGGTTGAGCCGAGGATGACCGAAGCAGGGCTTCGCGGAGCCGAGGCTGTGCTTCGTTGGCACGCCGCGTCGAGCGAGAGGATGTCTCTCTCGCTTGACTTCGGTTTCGCTCACTGGCTATCTCGCTCAAATGACTTTAGCGCCCAACGACGCTTTCATACTGGCAGCCATGTTGAAAATTTAAACACTTTCGCAACAGCATCGAGGAACAGCACACACAGCACACTTTTTGGACCTTTCTCGTTGGCTATTATCTTTGGATTTACTCATCACTAGCTCTCAACAGGACTCAAAATCAGGTATGAGTACATTGTTATAATTTACCGTAAATTCAATGGCAATGAGGAGTTAGATGCTCATCGGTACATCAACATTTATGGTCTCACTTTTTGGCGGCATTGCAGCACATGTCACGCCACGTTTTCTCTCAACATAATTTGCCGGTATAATTAATATAATTATGCAGGTGTACTATATTCGCTGTACTTTTCCCTAGGACATCTGCTGGAAGAGTACAGCGACTATACACTGCTCATTTTGTGCATCCTCATTATGTGTTGTATTGTGCTACGCAGTGCTGCCTGCGTAGCTAGTCTCATGCGTGTAGTGCACTCAAGCAATTTCAATTGCGAGTGCTCTCATTTGTTCACTGCAACCTCTCTTCATTAAGTTGCTGAGAGCTTGCTGTAAATTGTTATATCGCTTTACGCACTCATTTATCTCATCGCGTGGCATGCTCCGCAGCACTGGCTGCGGTGCGTACACTGCTCTCAGCACATGCAGCACAATTAATATAATTGTATGCTGCAACAGCTCAAATTAAATTCAGATTCATAAATTAAATTCAAGTGTTAATTCTCAGATTTTTGGTGCATTTATTTATATTATTTTGTATTCTTTCTAAATTTGGTCTTTCTTGTATTTATTCTCACTTTTAGTGTTTCTTTCAAAATTATGTGATCTATTGTAGTTATGCGGAAGGTGTAATAAACCACTTTCTCTAATTTAACATCTATGTGTCTGGTTTATTTACCATCCTGTCTCGAGTGAAGTTTCATAATTTCCAATACATTCACAGATCTGTCAAAGAACATCAACGGACGGATTCTCAAACAAACCTAGAAAATAGTTAATAACGATGTTGACGTCTTCAGGGCTAACCACAGAATGCTTCATAGCTTTCAGTCGACCTTCGGCTGTCAACTACCTGGTTCTGTGACACCTGGTAGTACCGTCATAATACGGGTTACTCTGCAGTCTCCTGTTTGAACAAAGAGAAACATCAAAATATTTTCAGAGTAATCTTTTGTATTCCAATCATGCTCAGTAGCAACTCGTTGACGTTTTGGTGATTTCTTTGTTTTCATTCTTGGTTGTAGTCGGTATTTGTTGGTGTTGGTTGTTCGTTTGGTTGAATTGAGGTTTTTAACTTTAGTAGCGGATCGCTGTAATTGCGTTCCGTTACAGTATATATAAATAATCGAGTATTAGTAGTACATGTGCTTTATCAGTCTCCGAACGTGTTATATATGTACGGTAGCATGTCGCATGTACGTATGTTAAATTATGCTGTAACGATATGGAGATCAACGAGCCATCGACCGTAGTCCTTCAGGAAGCTTTGCCGTGGTTTATGGTTTTTTAAAAAATTGTTTAGAAATTAGAAACCTTGAAACCAGTTGAAAAATATGTTTTTGAGAAAAACGCGTTCAAAGTTTTAGTAGCGAATCATTTATGAACATACCATCTTAATCAAAAAGTTTTAGGACTTTATTCATAAAATCAAAAATAGAAATTTATTCATCAAAATCGATATGGTCCCCTCCAAAGTACTCCTCATCGACTGCAACGCACTTACACTAGCGCTTGATCCAATCCTGAAAACACCGCTAGTACTCAATTTTCGGTATGTCCATCAGAGCCGTCTTCGATTTTTTCATGACATCATCTCGGGTGCAGTAACGCGTTCCGCAAAGCAGTTTTTTAAGTCGGTTGAACAGGAAAAAGTCGCAGGGAGCCAGATCACGTGAATTTAAAGGCTGCTGGATAGTATTCGTGTTGTTTTTGATCGAAAATTCACGAATAAGGATCACATTGTGCGACGGTGCGTTATCGTGGTGCAAAATTCACGAGTTGTTTTCCCACAAATCCGGTCTTTTTTGGCGAATTGCTTCACGCAAACGTCTCATAACGCCCAAAGAATACTCTTTGTTGACTGTCTGGTTTTCTGGCAAAAATTCATGATGCACAACACCGTTGTAATCCATGAAAACCGTGAGTATACCCTTCTTCTTTGACTGAAAACGACGTGGTTTTTTCGGTCTCGGCTCATTCGGTGCACGCCATTGACTCGCTTGATGTCTGGATTGCGTGTCATACTCATAAGTCCACGCCTCGTCTCCGGTATTGATCTGTTTGATAAATGTTGGGTCTAATTCGGCCTTAGAAATCATGTCTTTCGCGATTTCAACGCGGTCCTTTTTTGCATGAAATTGAGGTCTTTTGGAACCAGTTTTGCAGCGACACGTCTGAGGCCCAAACCGCTAACCAAAATGTCTTGAGAGGATCCATAAGCGATGTTCAAGTTCTCTGCCAGCTCTCTGATGGTCAATTTGCGGTTTTCGGCCAACATTTCTTTGATTTTATCGATGTTTTCATTGGTTCTCGACGTCGACGGCCTACCACTACGTTCGTCATCCTCGACCGACTCACGGCCACTTCTGAAGCAGTCATGCCACCGAAAAACGTATGATCTCGAAAGAGTATCGTTGCTGAAATACTTCTCCAACATTTCCAAGGTCTGCGAACCGTTAAATCCGTTTTTCATACAAAATTAAATGCAAAGTCGTTGATTCACAGTTGATGCTATTTTCATACTTGTAAAAAATTGTAAAAATCGAAAGCACGCACAAAGGTAGATGTACTCAGTACAGCATAACTTTCACAAATGTCAAGCTGTGACGCTGAAGTTGGAGGGAAATGTCAATGACCGATGTGGTAACCTAACAAAAAAAAATTCCAATCGGGTAACTGACAGCGCCTTTTTGATCAAGCTGGTACGTGAAATTGATTAATTAACCCCTAGTTCTGGTCTATATAGTAGCTCCTAAGTATTCATAAAACTGTTGTCCGGTCGTCAACTTGATGTTTCGCACGCCGACAACAATGGCCCATGCAGGCTTTCTGTCTCTTGGCGCTCGACTGTGCGCTTTTCATCGATTCTTTGGTAAAATTGGTAGTGTCTCACCAATTTTAACACCTAATATCTCTAACCATTGATGAGGTCCATGTGACCGTCATTAAAATGTATGGCAATTTCAACAATGAATCTGCCGCTCGACGATGTGTTTTGACCGAATTTCCAAATGACAGAGTGTAGACACTCGTTACTGTTTTGATTAAAAGCGCCTAAATATTGCTCGAAAAGATTGTACTTACTAAGTTCAGGCAATGTGCTTATCTATAAGTGTTGTAACGTTCAAAATGATCGCACACGTGATTTTATTAACAACACCTTATCTTGGGTCAAGAAATGCTTCTCTTCGACCGGAATAAGATGTTAATTTTTAAGAAAAATACTGCTGTTGCTTGACCAGCTGCATAACTCATAAAAAGAAACGATTCGCTTGCGTCACGATTTCGGGAAAAATGAACAACACGCGCAAAGTAGAACTATAAAATTCTAATTTATTGCACGTAAAAAAAACGGAAAAGCCCGAATCACAAATAAAAAATATAACGAAAATAAATACGAAGAATAATACGATAAACAGACACAATAACGGATTCCGGAACTAAATAAACGAATATATTTCTTTCTGCACCGGAATGAAACCGAAATATTCGTGCTTTATAAAGAGTGGTTAAATTGTAAGGGCCGATGTTGAATGTGAACCACACCTAAACGTCAAGTTTTTTCTGCATTTCATTTGACATTTCTCAATTTCAGACTAACTCAATTTGAACCATGGAAAGATACACAATCGAGCTACGCGTTAAAGTTATTCAGGCTTATTATGAAAATGGGCGTTCAAATCAAAATGCATATCGTGCGCTTCGTGATTTTTTCGGTCAATTTAATCGTCCAAATGTGCGTACAATCGGAAAAATCGTGCAAAAATTTGAGCAAACCGGGTCTGTAGGAGATATTAAAACACCAGTGCATGCTCGTACAGCTCGTACTGCAGAAAATATTGCTGCTGTTCGCGATAGTGTGGCTGAAGAGCCGTCCACCTCAACTCGTCGTCGTGCCCAACAATTGCACCTCTCACGCTCGTCGTTGATGAACATTATGCATAAAGACTTGCATTTACACGCTTATAAGGTGCAATTGACTCAAGAACTAAAGCCTCTTGACCATTCCAAACGTCGTCAATGGTCAGAATGGTGGCAAGAAATGGCAACAGTGGATGATCAATTTTCGAAGAAAATCATCTTCAGTGATGAGGCACATTTTCACCTCAGTGGATTCGTCAATAAGCAGAATTGCCGCATTTGGGCGAATCATAATCCAAGAGTGATTGTCGAAAAACCAATGCACCCACAAAGAGTGACTGTTTGGTGCGGTTTATGGGCTGGCGGCATCATCGGGCCGTATTTTTTCCAAAATGAGGCCGGTCAGGCAGTTACTGTGAATGGTGTTCGCTATCGTGAGATGATAACGAACTTTTTATGGCCCGAATTGGATGATATGGATGTGGGTGATATGTGGTTTCAACAGGACGGTGCCACTTGCCACACAGCTAACGAAACAATGGCTCTTTTGCGCGACAAATTCAATGGCCGTGTTATCTCACGTGGTGGCGATGTCAATTGGCCGCCAAGATCATGTGATTTGACACCGTTGGACTTCTTTCTTTGGGGTTATTTGAAAGAAAAGGTGTACGTCGATAAGCCAGCAACAATTCAAGAGCTAAAGGATGAGATAATTCGACACATTAACGGCATAGAACCTCAATTATGCCTAAGCGTCATCGAAAATTTGGACCATCGGATGGAGGTGTGCCGCCGAGGTCGCGGCGGCCATTTGGCCGATATTTTTTTCCATACATAATTGAACCATACCATATTATCATAATAAAAAGAATTGACAATAATTTCCTAAATAATTTGTGTTTTATTCAAAATCAACATCGGCCCTTAAAATTTAACCACCCTTTATTTCTACTGATTTAAGCGCTACGATCCCGGCACGATGACATTGGAATCATCTTGGCCAACACGTAAAATATGGTATATAATTTCCCACCAGTTACATAACATTTACAATAAACAAATTATACCCTACGCAAAGAAATTTCGTGTAGAACGTTACTACGAAATTTATTTGATTAACCCGTGTCATCCGTTACCACGGCGATTATCTCATTATCGCGAATTATTCCTAGTGCACGATAGTTTGTGAATTACTCGGACACTGCAAAAACCACTGCCCACACGAAGGCGGTTGTGAGAGAGTGCAATCACAAACCACGTATCACTTAACTTGCCACTCTCGTAGCAGGGAAGGGAAAATATACCAGATCGCGACTTCGCGCCCGTGAACACACCCAAAAATTACTCTAAGGATTCTGCACAATCTCTCAGGAGAAAAGCGACTAACGAAAAAAAAAAAAAACCGAAAAGGAACTAATCCGCGACCTTCCGCTATCCGGCACTGACAAGGAAAGGTACTTTGGTGTCCCCCTCCGATTTTAATGCAACTCACGTATGTTGTAGAGCATCGAAAACTAAAAGACACGTATTTTTTTTTATCGGCGGAAAAACATTTTTAAGGGGTGAAATCGCCCTTCAAAAATAGCATGTCGAGGGGTGATTTTGCAGTTTCACCCAGAAGGCGTCAACCGATTTTAATAAAACAAAAACCAAAATACTCCTCATTGAAGACAATCAAAATTCCACGTGGAGTTGAAGAAAAAAATTCATTTTTAGGGGTGAAACTGCATAATCACCCCTATTTTCGAAGGGCGATTTCACCCCTTAAAAATGTTTTTCCGCCGATAAAAAAAAATACGTGTCTTTTAGTTTTCGATGCTCTACAACATACGTGAGTTGCATTAAAATCGGAGGGGGACACCAAAGTACCTTTCCTTGTGAGTGACCGTAACGGTTACGACTCTACGTACACCAAGAAAAAAATTCCCGGAAACAATAAACCACAAAAAGACGAATTACGGTAGTAGCGGAACCCAACCCTAAGCGTAGTCACTCCCATCCTACCATTTGTATCTTACTTTGAGTAGCAAATCCCGGGAATTAATCAACACCATTCACGACTACCTCCCTCGTCACCGGTACAACACAGAATGCCCAAAAATCGTTGTATCATTAATTCGCTGGCCGTCCTCGCTTCCGCTCCCCTCCTCCTCCCCTAAACTATTATCTACGGCGACAAGTGTAGTGTACCGCTTGATTCAAAAGTGATTTACGCTGCATATTCGATAAATATTCGACTATTAACAGCAGCCTGCTAAGAAATACCGGAAAAGCGAAAATCGACGGACCATATTCGCTGGACATAAAATATTAATGCTGTGCAAAGCTTCAGCGACGGCCTGTAGCATGGCTCTCAGCTTGGTTGTTTGCTGCTCTATTGTGGTGACTATGCTGTAAAACTAAATTTGTAAGCAGAGCAGTCGAGACACCGGGAAACTTGGTTTTGCACACTCAGCCTTTCTGACACCATCGACGCATGACATTTAAAAAAGTTTAAAAAAACCCCTAAATCAATAAAATATAATAATTCGTCGCGAGTGCCCTGAGAATCGTCTAAGGGATCGTCGCGCCCACTGTAGTCACAGCACGAACGAGACAAAGCCGGGAAATTCGTGGCCTTTTTCTGACGCGTGAAATTCATGCGTTCAGTGTATTCGTCCAATGTCCTTTTGGCACTTGCCTGCTGCCACGAGCACGATGCATATTTTCCTTCCAGACAATACTTATGCTGGGATGTTTCGTCGATAGAACATTTAAGGTAAAACGTAGCCCAGGAGGCTTTCCTTATACCTAGCAAAGAATTACTATTGCGACGAATAGCAAGATCACAGAATGTAGTTAATGAATGTAGCTCTTCAATGAGCTTTTTAATGCTTAATAATGAAATTATTACTTTTTTGCAATTTCGTCATTTTAATCCCATTCGTCTTCCAACAGGATTGATACTTGTTTTCACGTTATACTGAAAAGCTTGTACCATTTTGCTGCACTGTATTTCATTGCGTGTAATTCTTCAGCCCTTTAAAATATTTTGACCATGGCATCAGGATCCATTTTGTTTGCAGAACCGATGTGATTTGCGTTAGATTCTTCAGCATGGTCTACTAGTTAACTTTGATATTCTTCTGGATTAGTTGTTTTCACCCGCATACCTTGTAGCATGCGAATTTTACACAAATATCAATAACTTTTTTGATGTAGTAACCGATGATAGCTGCCACACCTTATTACGAAATAAAAACGCGTTTAAACCGAATGCCATCGCCAAAAATGGTAAATCCATCTGCATCATTTTCTAATTCGCCAGCTTTTTTATTGACTATTTTCTCATAGATTCCATGGCTTTTCGAATTTGCTGTATGATAGTATCGTGTAATGATTGGAAAATAGGATACGACAAGTCCATAAATACATAACACTTTTCTGAACCATCTAATGACACACCCAGTAATCGCATTGTTAAAATGAATGAACGCGACAAATTCAACGATTACCTTTGTATACCTTTTCAATTGTCGGGCATAAAGACATGCCCTTCAGCGTACACGACTTGCAGTTTATAACCATTTTTAATCCAAATCCTCATCAACTATTGTCGCAAAATTCCGCGTCACTTCTATACTCTTTAAATTTCACATATTGACTCATTGCTGAAAAACACAGCCATCAAATTCGCCAATGTGTAGCTGTTTGAGAATCCTGATGTTCTGATGTGTGTGATCTGCAATATATTAGAAAAAAATGAGTTTTCACTCATGACAGGGAAAAATGACCACACGAAAGATGTTGAAAGAGGAAATGGTTTAGATTCGCTCAAAATAACAAACTACAAAAATAATATAAATAAAAACTGAGCACTGAATTTACTGGGTGAGCTGCACGTTCACTTGTCTTAAGTGTTTGCCGTGTTTAATAAAGGGTGAGAGAGCGTGAAGCAACCCGTGCTGCAACGCACGCCACGAAGTGAGACATTGGAGGATGCACAAAATGATAATTTTCCATCTCATCTTGATTGAATTTGTGTAAATAGTCAAGGTGCTACCTTACCGTTGAATTTGAGTCCAATTGAGCACGTTTTGGGTTGAGAATATCCGAGAAATGCAGTGAGAATATGTCCAGTTGAGTAGAGGCAGGTGATACTTGGCGGTTTTCACGAGAGTAGCGAAAATTAGCAAGATGGCTGAGTTATTCGAAACCGTCGTGAAGCGATCAGTGGCCGCGCCACTATGATTGCCTATGATCAGCTGATTTCTCAACAGTAGCCGACACTTAAATTTATCGTTTCATTGATAATAATGTTTTATTTGTTGCTCTACAATAATTAGTTTTGAAGATATAAGCATTCTAAGTCTGACATGTTTTCGTTGCATCCGTGGTCCCGATTTTACCACCTACCCAACACTGAGAAGGACGTACTTCTACGTCAAAAGTCAATCCAAGTATGGATATGCTATAATCATTAGCTCATAAATCCTAAGATTTCAAGCTTACAACTATGTTACTAATACATATACAATATGTTTATTTAGTGGTAGGACAGGATAGGCATTTTTCTGCTCTTACTCAGCGGCGAGAACCATTCGAAACAAGCTCAACAGCCAATGAGCCAATGATGAGCAAGCACATGCTCAACTTTAAGTTTTAGGGTGACAATAAGAACGCCGAGGCTAGTGTTTAATTGCCCCATACCGGCTTGATGTCAGGGCACGTTTGAGCAATCTGCACAATCTGTGAGCTCAGCAGTTGGACTCAGGAGCTGGCTCCGCCGGTAGATAGCACTGCCGTTACTACTACTAGCAACCGGAGGTGGGCGGTTCTCGGAGCAACGTTTGCAGCATAACTGGCTACGTTTGGTCGAAACATCACTGAATTCCGTGTTCTTTGATGCTGCACTTGCCGTGGAATAACTGGTCACACAGGTCATTGCATCGAAAGCATGATAGCACAGGGTTGGTGTTCTACAGTGACCACTCTGCTCAGCCATTTCACACAACAGCTAGGCAGAGTGACTGAAACCGAAACAATAACACAACTGACGCCCGTTTCCTCCAATGTGGTTAAAACCATGTTAATGGTTTATGTAGTTTTGGAGTGTAGTTTATTTGCAATTTATTTGCAATGGGAAACTGTCTTCGATGGTATTCTACGACCTGTAGCAAATACTGAAACTGAGTTTCGTCTTCTGGTCTGGAATTAATAAAATCCGTTGCAACTGCAATTCCTCTTTCGGCCCGATCATTAACAGCACTGACGATCGTATTATTTTCATTCAAGTACGAAGGAACCGTACCCTCGTTACAACTCGGTTACATCGTTATTAACACGTTAAGCGCCACGCCGAATTTCTGTGCCGTTCCGTTCAAGCCACAGTTAGCCGTCAGGCGGGCCCTGCAAGGCGCGAAGCGATAGAAGAACGAAAAGTCTGCCGCCGGTCCCTAGGGACCGGCGAGACCTGAACGGAAAGTCTAGCGCCGGCGTGGCGCTTAACGTGTTAAAGAAAGATGTGGATAAATCCAAAACATTGCATATGAAATTTGAGGCGGGACCAATGACAAAATCCAATGTCTTTCCGTTTTCTTCGAATTTTCTTGGATCCGCAAAACGTTTATCCTTTTTGTCTCAATGCTCACCAAGTTCGAGAATATGTTAATCGGTGCCAATTATTTCACAAGGTACCAGAGACGCCGGTTCGAGGCCGTAAGTGTTGCGTTTGATACAACTTCCGACGTAGTCTTATGGCTCGTTATTCGCTGAATCAACTCGAGATCGTTAATGGATGCATCCACGACATCCGGAGAGGTTATCCATAATTTAATATAAATTAACGTCACAAATAGCCAAAACTCGAGGCATCTATTCTTTTCACGTTTTATAAATTAGAACTCGCCGCGGAAAAGATGTATTTTCAGGATGTATATAATCTTGGACATCCACCTTGCATGATGTCAAGCACCCGAAGCACGAAACTTTCTGTATGAAGTGAAAAGCATCCATTTTTAAGTGATTTAAATGATCAATCAACCGATTATCGTCGCAGGCAATACCTTTTTCGGTATCAATGTTTGGCTAATATTCTCTAAAGTGCTTAAATAACGCAACATTTGGTCTATCGCTTCCACCAAATACCACTGTAGAAATGAATAAATACTTTTGCAGAGGATTTCCAACATGTGATGCCAACAAGCTAGCCACAATAAATCCTTGCCTATTTTCTGCTCCAATAAGGTACACGCACCGCTTTTACGACCAGTATTAGCGGCTGGCGTATCAAAGCTTATTCTCACGATTTCCTTCGTAAGATTGCACTCCTCAATTAGAGAAAAACTTGCTTCGGCCACAAGAATCCGTGTGCCGCGGGCAAAAGAAGGACGAAGTTCAAATTAATAAAGTTTTCATCTTAGACAAGAAAAATGATTTACTTGCCATACAAGGTTTCGTAACGAAAGCACCTAGCACTCGTTTGTGTACCGGTACACAACTGACTGTCGAGCTTGTACAACGCGCATCGTTGGCTACCGGTCGACTGCTGGTGTGAAACTGGTGTGAAACTGGTGGATAGTCATTGTTTATATATTATGTTATGAAAATATACATTTCAAACACGTACGGGTGTAAGATAGATCGCTGCCATTTTCTTGAGCAATTTTATTCTTGTTTGTTTTATATTTTTGAATAATATTTTTTAACTGAATAGTGAGTATAATTTATATTTAGCGCACATCTGTGTAAATGATGAATTTCAAACACAACCATAGATTAGCTGGTCAACTTATCGTCGATTCATTTAATCAAAATATACCCAAAAATCTATGAGCATTATAATTTGTTTACTATCTATAAATATAAGCGAATTCTGTTGTTTGAGGCTGTTTAAATCGATGCGGCAGAATTAAATGTGATCGTACAGTGTTGAGGATTCCCTGGTGTTGTTGAATCTGTAAGATATTGAGAGGGAATGAGTTTACACTCACGACAGGTGTGAAATAACCAGACCAAAGATGTAGGTAGAGAATGTGGTTATTTATTCCACCTCGACTTGCTGAACTAAAAAAAAAATACATAAAAAATAGCACAAATGAATTTAGAGTTGCACATACAATTATATTAATTGTGTGCCAAAATTTGTGAGGTGAAACGTGGTGCAGCTCGCGCTGCAGAGCACGCCACGAGGTGAGACTTTTGAAGATGCACAAATTGAGATTTCCTCACCTCACATATATCGAATTTAGTTAAATTATGAAGGTACACGCTTACCGAGTTTTTTGAGTCCTATTAAGGACGTATTGGTTGAGTAGATCCGAAATAAGGCTGTGAAAATGTCCGAGGTGAGGGCAGAGGAACTTGCTGTCCAAGCGGTTTTCATGAGTGCCATTATTTTTAAGATGGCTGAGCAGTATGAACGCGGCGTTGTGAGACGCTGAAGTCAAGCGAGAGAGACGGCCTCTTGCTTGAGTAGCATGCCTGCGAAGCGCTGCACAGTGGGGCCGATTCCCGAAAAGCTGGTCAAAAGTCGAAAACGTAGTTCATTCTGTTTGAGATATAGTATATAAGAGTTTTTGGGGTCGCTGATTACGAATCTGAAGTCAAAATTGTAAAAAAACAAAATGGCGGGTTTAAAATGGCGATAGTAAACCGAAAATACTCAGTTATAATACGGAATGTTTATCGAATTTGTATGAAACTTGGTTTCTGTAAGTTTTCGAGGTCGCTGAATACGAATCCGGTGTGAAAAAAACAAAATTCAAAATGGCGGATCCAAAATGGTGGACGCAATTTTCGTAATCGGCCGGAGTCACTTGAAACTTGTTATTTGGGGGTTTTCGAGATCGCTGAATACGAATCCGGTGTGAAACAAACAAAATTCAAAATGGTGGATCCAATATGGCGGACGCAATTTTCGAAATCAACCGGATTTGCTTGAAACTTGTTACTCGGGGGTTTTTGAGGTCGCTGAACATGAATCCGATGTGAAAAAGACAAAATTCAAAATGGCAGATCCAAAATAGCGATTATAAAAATTTATTAACTTTTTATAAATCTGTAAGTAAATTATATATTTGATAAAAAGTAATAAAACATCTACTTTTACATCTATAATTGTATTGATTAAAATCACTTTTGAAAGACTTATTTTATACTATTTACAAGTTACATTTCCTTTTTTTATTGAAGTGAATGTACTTCAGTTACATGCAAGTAATTTTTTCTTTGAAGCACATATTTTTTTAATTCATTTTCTGAAACAAAATAGATTTTGTGAAATAAAATTAACATGTTCAAACAGTTAATTTATAATTATTTTCGTTTAAGTAAACATTTTTTAAGATTACTGTATAATAATGTGATTTACAGTTTTAAAATAAATATATTTGGATTACAGAGTAATGATTTTCTTGTTTAAAAGAAATATTTTGTACATATTTCAGTTAAGTAATTACATTTTTAATCATTTATAAAAATATTGAAAAATGTATAATTCAAATATATAAGAAAGTGTAATAAGGAACACGATTTTTTAAATACTAACATATTTATTTGAGAAATACAGTACAAAGCCAAAAACAGTCGACTCTTTTCAAATGTTCCGTTATCTTCTATAAATGTTAGAATCCAACAATATATACTCTAGAACGAAATAAGTTAATTATAACATTAAAATAATTATTAAAATTATGAAAATTGCTGAATTAATTTAACTACAATTTTATTAAATAATTATTATGCAAAATAAAAAAAAATCACCTACACGAGATTTGAACCGAGAACAACAATGTACGAGTCCAGCGTGTAAGCCACTACGCTACGAAACTATTCACGTTGCATAGCCAAGAAAAAACGAAATTAAAAATGGTGGTTTTATTTCGAAAATTATGTTCGCCGTATTGGATCCGCCATTTTGAATTTTGTTTTTTTTGACACCGGATTGGTATTCAGCGATCCCAAAAACCCCCGAGTAACAAGTTTCAAGCGAATCCGACCGATTTCAAAAATGGCGTCCGCCATATTGGATCCGCCATTTTGAATGTTGTTTTTTTGACACCGGCTTCGTATTTAGCGACCCTAAAAACCCCCGAGTAACAAGTGTCAAGCGAATCCAACCGATTTCGAAAATTGCGCCCGCCATTTTGGATCCGCCATTTTGAATTTTGGTTTTTTGACACCGGATTCGTATTCAGCGACCCCCAAAACCTCCGAGTAACAAGTTTCAAGCGAATCTAATCGATTTCGAAAATTGCGTCCGCCATATTGGATCCGCCATTTTGAATTTAGTTTTTTTGACACCGGATTCGTATTCAGCGACCCCAAAAACCCTCGAGTAACAAGTTTCACAAAATTATATTCATTTGAAAAAAACGTGCAACAAGTGGTTAATGTGAATTTGTAATTTTTTATATTCAAATGTGCACTAAAAACAAAGTTGCAGCTAGCTGCAGCTGATTTTTACTAATTTTGTTACATAACAGTACAAACTTTAATTTAAAACTTGCTTCGTTGCCGAACACTGCGGAACTTTTAACTTTTTCCCTTTTTTTCTAAAATGATTGCACATAATTTTTCATTTTTTTCTACTTTAGACATTGTTTAGCTATTAATTTATATGTATCTGTTATAATTTTCGACGTATATGATAATAAACTACTTTCTTCAACCTGAAACCTCCATTTTGCAGAATTAAGAAACACCAATTTTACGATTTTCTACGAGTTTTTTTAATATGACGCTTGAATATGAGCTCGAACGATCGAGCTATTACTTGCGCGAAGGTCTCTTTTGTACTGGCTTATACTTGCCAGGTATACTTCACTAGCCCTTATAAAATGTTCCATTATATTCTTTAAACATTACTCTATCCACCTATGTACTCTAAATCCTATAAAATGAGACTTCATTTTTCGACTTTTGACCAGCTTTTCGGGAATCGGCCCCACTGTGCGCTGCCTCGGCTATCTTCACGACAACCGAACGTAGCACATAACCTAGTAGCAACGATTATCGATCGCCATGCGTCCGCTGATTTTCCAACATTTCTGCCCGCCATCAGCAACGGGGTTGCTGATTCATTTTCATGCAGTTGATGCATGAATGGTGAAAATGCCCCAGAGTCCGACAGCAATCACAGGGTACACGGGCGCGGTGGTGCGTCACGGCGGAGCACTGCGGTCTGTGTTACCCGATGCATGGTGTGCAGATGCTCGGTGAGCCCCGGCCTTCGCAGGAGCAGGATTCGTCGACGACGTACGATGCGAGGTGGTTGTGAGTTTTGGAGTGGTCTGCACCATCTCCAACGCTCTTATCTTTATCTCAGCGAATTCCTCGATCTTGGCGACGGTCGGGAATATAGATGAGCGACCCAATGACATCTTCCAGGCTTCGCGTGTGGTTCGGTCCAGCTGCCCACTCAACTGCCCTACCAGCACGCAATCCCAAAGTTCCTCCTTCGTTGCCAGCGAAGAAAGAACTTTGTTCGCCTCAGAGATCGACGTCACCAGAGATGAGAGTGAACGCGCATCCCCAGAGATTGGTGCCGAGCTGAACAGTGCGTCCAACCGTTCCTGCACCAGCAACCGCTTATTCTTATATCGAGACGTGAGTGTTTCCAAAGCCCGGTTAAACGATTTGCTGGTGAAAGCGAACCCAGAGATAAGCTTTGCCGCTGGATCTCAAACGCAGCCGCACAGATACATCAGCCGCTCGACATCGGTTAGCCTGGTGTTCGAGATGACCAGCGTTCTGTTATTTATTCACATTCACTGCGTAATCGCCTTAAATGACGGCAACTTTATATCTGGCAGCTTTGTTTGGGATCTCGGCGGCGTATTCACCGATGCAGGTTGATGAGGTTGCGCCAGCCTCTCCTGCCTTGCGGCGATCTTACCGTTGAGCGCCAACTTAGCCTCAACCATTTGGAAATTATTTGCGAAATAGTCGTGGTCCATGTAACTTGCCGGCCAAGAGTTTTCCAGAAGCTCGTGCTTCTAACGGAAGTCGGTGTGGAGCTCGTCGATTTGATCGATCATGGTATTGAGCAAGGCCATGGAGATTGGTTGAGCTTCCTCATCAAGCGTAGTCCAAATGTGATGTAGCACCTCGATCCCTCGTTTCTGCGACTGAACCTTTAACGCCAGCTCGGTTGCCAGGCGAGCTGGTGATCGGGTTCGTTTCGCAGTCGTGCTGCCCTCAGGGACCAACAACGTCTTCCCCCTCATCAGTGTCACCGGGGGCGACCCCGGCGTCTGATGAGTTGCGTTCGAACATTACTAGCCTGAGAACCCCTTGAATGAACAAAAAAAACGAAGATGCTCCGCAAAGCGCTACTTTACCTAATCTGCTAGCTGACGAGTACCGATGAGCCGAGGTGAGACTGCGAGGAATATCCAGAGAGTCCCACGTCGAGATGAGTCGAGATGCGTGCTGAAGGTAGAAAAACTCTGGTCTTCTCCTGAGCGTGAGTCGAAATCCGGCTCGAAGGACCAAAATGTTGAGGATTCCCTGGTGTTGTTGAGTCTGTAAGATATTGGAAGAAAATGAGTTTTCACTCACGACAGGTGTGAAATAACCAGACCATAGATTCAGGTAGAGAAAGTGGTTACTTATTCTACCTCGACTTGCTTAACTACAAAAAATATATATTAAAAAATGGCACAAACTAAATTAGAGTGAGTATGATGAGTTGCACATACAATTAAAATATGAATTGTATAACAGAATTTGAGGTGAAACGTGGTGCAGCCCGCGCTGCAGAGCACGTCACGAGGTGAGACTTTTCAGGATGCACAAATTGAGATTTCCTCACCTCACCAACATTGAATTTTTAGCTTTGAGCTGAATTGAATTTTTGAGCTTTGCAGAATCTGATGTTTCGAGAGCACAGTAGCTCGATGACAGCTTGGATATTATCACTTTTACATCATTTTATCCCAAGGATCCTTTTCCCATAAAATATGAAATAAAATAACGATAGATGTAATACCACATTTAATCGGACATACATGACGTCTGAAAAAAGGATAAACGTTACCATCAGTCCGACTATTCGTCATCTTACCTATACCTGAAAAAAAATGACAGGTGTTACGTCCCCAAATATGCAACACTCTTGACGTCACTGCATGACTCAGCCAGAGCTGCTGCAGTAGGGGCTCAGGATGAGAAAGCGGGGAAACGGGCCTCTCGCTCGTTTGAGATACGGAGTAAAAATCCCTCTAGTACATCGGGTGCGTGGGACATGGCAAGAACTATCCAACCAGCACCAGAATCTTGCCCTCTTCAACCCCTTTCACCACATTAGATAAGAAATATTGTAAGATCAGACGCCTTGTAAGGCACCAGGAATGTGGGAGACGGGGAGTTCCTAGCCATTGGGCCAGAGGAACTCGCCCTCTCCAACCCCTGGGAATAGTACTGGAAGGAGCATCGACATAGTATAAAAGGGCCGAAATGTAGCCCTTTTAGTCAGTTCTCTCCGATCTTCAAAGACAATTAAAATTCTTCTAGCCAGTGTAAAAGTAATAGTGAGTAAGGAGAAATCCTTGTTTATTCTCCTCGGAGAGTAACGCAGACCACTGCGGACTCACCATTCCAATCTCTAAACCTAGGGACTTACGCGGACTCTCACATTTCCTTACATCCATTCCGAACAAGGAGTAACGCGGACCACCGCGGACTCTACGTTTATATTCCTTTCCGTGGCATCTGACCGTCTCATGGGAAAGCAGAAGCGTGGAGGGCGCAAAGCTGCGTTGAGAAAACTCCAGGCCCAATACCAGGGGTACTCTAAACCCGACCAAGAAGTATATTTTACAAACGAATATTTAGAATCAATCAATTTAACTTGCAACACCAACCATAAATACAAATTAATTAAAATAGACTAGGTGATTAAATGTTTAAAGGCTAAATGCATCTCAATAACAGATCCGCGATTTAACTTTTATTTAAAATTAGAACAACTTAAAAGGTAAATAATTCATCAAATCGTTAGCCCGGATCCCTGACCAATCAGCCGTAGCTAAGGTCAAAAACAGGGCAAATTAATAAGTGTTTGTTACCTGGACGTAACACAGGTACAGGCATGGAACCAGGATTTCCCAGCTTTCGAGATAGAACAGAACGCTTTATACTGCTCGACCATAGATTCACTATTCGTATATATTGCGAAAATAGATGATTGTTCGAACGCCACCCATATGTTTGCAGAAGATTACAATGTCATTCACGTGAGGGCACGTGAGTCTGAGCGAGCCATTGGAAGTGCGTTGGTGCGAGAGAGACACCATCACCCCAAGCGCACACTTCGTAGCTTAGTAAGAGGGCGGAGCTAACCATGTGGCGGTGCATTTGTGCGCACCCATACAGGCAGCGCTCGCGGTGGCTGGGGTAATCACTAACCGATCACCCCCATAAAGTCTGCCAAATGCTCCCATAAGGCCTGGGCTTCCATTTAAATCTCGGTTCGGTGATCAAAGGAACAGTGAAATATCGCAAACATTGGACATTAAGTGGCGGCGAAACACCCATGAGTGCGAAAGAGGTAGAACTAGTATGGCGGACACGGCGTAGTGAAAGAGAAGCAGCACATCTTTGTAAGTTCGGTGATTTCGCCTCGTCTCCGCCATACTAGTTCTACCTCTTTCGCACTCATCGCTGGAGTTATAGGTTTCGCCTCGCCTTAACACACTGTGAAAGCCTAAGTCACTGTAAGAGATCTACTCATCGGTGGATCAACATTTATCGGTCTCGTGTTGCTCAAACAGCTGCACCAATGAACATAATCGTGTGCAGCATCGGTACTGCTCTCATTCAAATGACTCTCTTTTTGTGTTTAATCCAGTTATCTTTTTTTATACATTTTATTTTGTACTTATGTGTTAAATCTTCCACTGCATTTGGTAGGTGGTGCAATAAATGCTACAATTTTTACCATCATCTGTGTACCTTTTTAATTCTGCTTTCAATACCTTACATTCCACTAACTCCATCAACTGTGTTCTCGAATACACATTTAATTTCATACAAAAAGTACACGAAACGGCAAATCACTTTAAAATGTACATCACTCCGGAACTCTTAAATAGAGTACGTTTTGAAAATGATTTAGAAAAAATAGGCAAATTCGATTTTCTGGCGTTCATATTAACTTATTGATTATTTTCAGTTTGTTCAGGAGCCTAGCAGAGACAAGCTGCTGCCAGATCCGTTGAAACATCCATACATGCAACCTCCTTACACACTCATCTTGGAGATGACTGATGTTTTAGTTCACCCAGATTGGACGGTACGTTATTGGTTGAACTCATTTGTAGCCTGATAATTGACGATCCAGAAAGACAATTTTCATCTATGGGACAATTCGAAACATCTTATACATTTTGTTGGGCTAGAAGAGAACCTGGTAATAAAAGTGCATAGTCTTCTTACTTTGCAAATATATATTGGGTCTAATGGCAAAAAATAGCATTTCTTAAGGGTTTTTGAATATCTTGTTTGCCTCTATAACATAATGTCCCGTCTAGGCTGGGTGGATATTTATCCATGTTTACATTTCTTAACATTTATATGCCAATGCAAAAACCTTGTTTGAAGCATTGTTTCTGTTCATGGGAACTGATACTAAGGCTCATGGAGCACAAAAGTCATAATTAATTATTACTAAATTTTACAATCTGTTTCTTCCGCAGCTCCTCTACCCTCCACATGTCGATCCACCATGCTCTTTCCTCCATGGACTGTATTTTTCTACACGTATCAAAAGTCCACACTCTCATTCACCTAATCTCGATAACTCAAATCTGGTTCTACACACTGATTTTATTACACAACCTGATTGTATACAGTCCCGTAACTATACAAACCCAATTGAATATACGTCAATTGCCATCGCTGCTTTCTCCACATTGGCTTTACTACAGGCTACAATTACTACACAGCTTGATCGTCGATAGTCCAGTTACATTTACTTTTTCCAACACACCTCGATTCTATACAGTAGGGTTGTCTATATGCATGCATGTGAGTATTTCATGTGTGTCGATATCAACTACATAACTGTGTATGGTCAATATGCCTTGGTAAAAGATGTGTTGGATTGGGATATATAGTACCAGAACGAGTGTTGACGATTGATTTTTTCGGTAAAGTAAACGTGTAATAAAGTGATTGCAGAGAAGGAATTGTGTGCGATCGACGTGAATGGTGATCGGGTTATGTAGCAACTGGACTGTGTATGAACTGATTTTGTAGTAACATGGGTGAACAGAACTAGGTTTGGGTTGAAAGCAATGTGTATAATCGTAATGTGTAAAAGCGATTTATGGTGGAAAAGGAGTGTTTACATTGGATATATGTAGAAAATTGAGTGTGGAGGATATAGAAGCTGCCGTTTTTTTCCGTGTGAGTACAGAAGAAAACGTAAAAATCGTGGAATCTTTTGTATTTTGAAAGAGTGAAGGCAACGACTTTTCTTCTCCCCTGCCCGTATGTTTTATGAACAATGCTTCATATGCTCTCCTATTGCTCCACCGCTGTATAATGTCAGGAACTATGAGTGATTCCATTCTATCTGCATCACTTCCCTTCGAAAAGCACAAAATATAGAACAATTGGATTGTAAAATCATCCTAAAAATGCGCTATCAAAATATGCTCCAACAAAAATTACTGAAACACTAAATCTAACTACAATGCTACCTCTGTTAACTTATACTTCAATAACTTCTCCTATGAGTCGTCGATCACCACCTGTAGTCGACTGGTAGCACCATGGTGGTTTTGAGGGGGAGTATAAGTTCAAAAAAGTTGCTTGTCCCACGCTCATAAATTATAAGATTTTATCAAATTCGTGAATGAAAGCAAAAGTAAGTGAAAACAATCGCAAAAATCTAATAATTCACTCCAATGTGCCATATAAAATCGATGATTCTACAGAGCCGCGTGAAAAATAAAACGTTTAAAAACCAAGGAGTAACTCTAATGACTATGTATTCAGAAATATCCCAGAAAAGTGCAGTACAATTAAATTATTACATACAGTACCAGACGGGTTGGAGATTCAAGAAACGGCCAGGTGTTGATCAGTTCCTCGAAACCGTAGCTCCGCCACAGTTTGAAATTGTTGTATACACGGCAGAGCAAGGAATGGTGAGATACATCGGTAATGAAAATTAGAATCAATTCATGCATCTAAGGAAATTGATATGCTGAACAATATCATACTTACAGACTGTGTTCCCGATACTGGATTCGTTGGATCCTCAAGGATTCATAATGTACAGATTGGTCAGAGATGCGACGCGATTCGTTGACGGGCACCACGTGAAGGACCTCGACACGTTAAATCGCGATCTTAGCAAGGTAAGTATCCAGAAGTATCTCAATCAATATCGCGACTTTTAACAAAGGTTTAAAATAATTTCAAATCATTAGGTGATAGTCGTAGATTGGAATGGCGAGAGTATAAAATTCCACCCGGAAAATGCACTAAAGATTCCGAGATGGACCGGCAATGACGACGACACATCACTCTACGATTTAGCCGCTTTTCTCAAAAGTGAGCTACATATTTAATTTAAATTAATGAAACAAATTCACGTTTCCCTGATAATGTAACGAATTTTTATTCTAGCTGTACTTGCAAGCAACGTTGACGACGTCAGAGACGTTCTCAATTATTACAGGCAATTCGAGAATCCTCTAGAAGCATTTAGGGAAAATCAGCGCAAACTCTTGGTAAAAAATGCAATCAAAACTACCTAAAATATTTGACACATTCACTGCCAACCCCGAATCAGATTTTTATTAGGATTAAGAAATATTAAAAGTAATGATGTTCCACTTTCTGTATCAGTTATCAATATTTAATTACAATAATGTAATGAAGAAAGTAATGGTTATCAATTTCTCCGTTAATTATTATTACTTAGTTTTATTTTACGGAAGTTTATTCCGTTTATTATATTTTTGAAAAAATTTATTTTAACGAATTCTTATATACTGCTGGTGATTTTTGCAACAAAGATAATATTAAAGACCGTCGAGAGCGTATAAGGAGCGCGCCGTCAGGCCCTTGTCAGACATTTGTGAACAACATTATTGCACACTATTTTACGTCAAAGATTACGGCGGAATCATGTACATGGCTTGTCGATTAAGAAATGTTTAGATTCTATGATTAATTTTCGTGCGAACGCTGAGATTTATTAAAGAAATTAACGTAATCCCTTTCGCAATAATTGGTGTAACCCGAGAAACGTGCTACAAAAGCCTCGTAATGGGAACGTACGTCAAACAAGCGTGAAACTTAAATCTTACTCTCTTATTGATATTCCTGTCGAAGTGCATCCAATATCTGAGCGTTGCGGGTTTTTAACAATTTGCATTGTAGGCGAGAAATAAAAAAGTTTATAAATTGAAGCGTTTAATCTTTGGGGTCAAATTCGAGGTGACACGGAGTAAAATCTACCAAGTTTGGCAAATGAAGTGCCCTTCAGACGATGTGTTACACATTTCCTTCGTTTTCTCTCCACCGTGATTGCCAATGTCGTTGTCACTCAAACTCAGTGTGCGTGGCTCATCGTATTCCAGGACCCGTCACTTATAAATCATTAAACCAAAATTCATTAGCAACTGCACATTTCAAATATTGCAGCTTGGTAAAAAATATCACTTGACAAGCACAAAAAAGTGAAATATTTTCATAAGTAGAATATATATTTTTTTGGCTCAGTTCAACAATGTAAATATGCTTTTCTATTTTCAGTTTGTAGTATTCAGTTTGCACCGCTGGACCAAATTGGCTTTGCAAGATGGTTCTCTTTGTAAGAGGGTTGCCTACTCTAAGTGTAAGAATGTATATTTGAAACCCTTAGATGGTAATTGCAGAGGAAATTTAGTAAACAAATTACTGTGTAAAGCAAAACTTACTACAAAAGTGAGTATATGTTCTGCGCAAGAGCTTCCAATGAAAATTTCTATGTTCAGATTGGACAATCTTCATAGGAAGAAAGTAAGACCATGGAAAACCAACTATGTGTATCAGTGCAGCATAAACACTACTAGCTGAAAATGGAAAAAAATATTTGCATTGATGATCTGTGCTGCGAAAAGAATATTTGACTTGTGAAAATATTCCACTTTTAGTGCTTTACAGGTGATATTTTTTAAGAAGTTGGGAACATTTCATATGTGCAATTGAAATAGAATTCTATTTCGCTTCATACATTCGCTCAAAACATTCATGATTTTTTTCTCACAAATTTGCGGTAACCTATAAATATGCAACTCTAATTACATTCATCATAATTAGGCGAAGATAAACATATATTTTTTTATAACTATCTTGGATTTGGCACATGCAAAAAGCCTGAATTGGAACACATGGCGTTCACTTTCCCATTTTTATCTATAAAATCCCGCAACTTTGTAATTCAGTATCCCGGAAACGGTTCGTCAAATCTCATTTATGTGCACACAATCATGAATTATATGTTTGTTTACAACATAATAAAAACCCGAAATTTCTATTTTAGACTTCTCATGGTGACAATACTTCGTGAAAAAGAAACACTGAGAATATGTTTCACATAGTCTTGAAAGGAAGTAGGGTATAAATAAATATCAGTTATCCATCACGGGGGCAGTGAACGTCTTTAAATGTTATAAAATTACATAACAATAAAACTAAACCCTGTTACAAAATAATATAAAAAGCCATTATTTCAGCACCAAATTCAGGAGGATGAGTCACAGAAGCGTGAAGGCAACAAGGTGTTAACGTCCATGTGGAAACCATCTTTCTTACGAAATCGTTAATCAATATGAAACAATTATCGTGTTTGTAAAATAAAGTGCAATGTTATATTCTTTTCTTTAATACAGAATGGAAATCAACGGAAAATGTCTTACATTTATAAATATTAGAAAAATATCTGTACAAAGTTATATCTTAAAAAATATGGGCATCTAACGTGTTGCATGTTCATGCCAATTCGTCTGTCAATTTACACCGTCGTCAATATCGCTATGAACTAAAAGCCGGCCACGTATGTTCGTTTCTTAGCTGGTGGCTTTCGATGAGTTACTTTTACTGATGGATAATAATATTCATATGACACATCTTCCGCGATATCTATTACTTGCGTTTGTTGAAAAAAGCTGAACAATTTATGAGTGTTGACCTGTGTGAGTGCCAATTCGGGTTCTTCCTCATATTGTGCAGAATATTTTTGACTAGCCATTTTCAGCCAAGTCATAACTTTTTGATGCGGCACTGCTGGCTCGGTCATCGGGACGTTCTCGGCTGATATTTCCCAAATCGTCAACAACTCAGTTGCCAATATGTCTACATACGCCTTCAATATCTCTAGGGGCTGCTTCCACTTTGGATCCCGCAACAATTCGCTTCGCTGTGGGTCACGATCGAGAATCCAACTTTTATCAGTTAAATCTGAAACGAAAATTTCGCTGTTAAGATACGTCTCTAAATCGTTAGAAATCTGACCCTAATTTTTACTGCATCATCACACACAAAGAATGGAAGAGATTTAGATTATAGTTGTTATGCGCAGCCCTCGCTTGGCTGAGTGCTTGGCACGTATTTTCACTTTTTGTTGTTCTATTTTTTGGTTCGGGTATGATTCGATTAATGTGTTACTTCGTTGCATTTAGTTTTCCTTTATTTGAATACATGTGCTCTCGTTGAGCGTTAAGCGAGAACTGCGGCTCGTAACCGCAGGCGGCTAGAGCTACGCGAGAGGGGAGACGCCCAGGAACCCGAAAACGACATGCGCGAAGGATTGAGCTCACGTTATAAACATACCGCGCGCCTTGATGAGTGGGCCCATCAATAAAAATATAAATCATTTGTTATAAAAGGTAAAGAAACGTATGGTAAATTGTAAAACAAAAGAGGGTTACAAAGAACCCAATAAAGCTGACGAAGTCATTTAAGGTTAAGTTTCGATTGGAAGAATACAAAGTTTTATAGCAGGTCTCTTGAAGATTCCCTTCGCTGTTAAGAAGCTGGCCGCCCTGACAACCCCGTCAGAGCCAGGATGGGTTTCGACGATGCGACCGAGAACCCACGATCGGGGAAGCTGATCGTTTTCTCGGACTACGACCAACTGCCTGACTTGGAGCGGCGGACCCTCTTCTCTCTTCCATTTTGTGCGCTGCTGCAGATTGTGCAGATAGTCGTTAGACCAGCGGCGCCAAAAATGTTGGCGAATTTGTTCAATTCTTTGCCAGCGAGATAGTCGGTTGACTGGCAAATGTTGGAGACATGGCTCGGGGTACGATATAAGTGAGTATCCGATTAAGAAGTGTCCAGGGGTGAGACAGGAAAAATCTTCGGGATCGGGAGACATGGAAGTTAAGGGGCGCGAATTCAGTATTGCTTCGATTTCGAATAATAAAGTAGCGGCTTCTTCAAACGTGAGTGACTGGTCCAACGCGGTTCGATTGAAATGATGCTTCATTGATCGAACAGCCGCCTCCCAGAGCCCGCCGAAATGCGGAGCTCTCGGAGGAATGAAGTGCCACTTGATGGCATCGGCGGACGTATCGTTAACGATTTGGCTTCTTACCTTTTCTTGGTTGAACAAATTTCGCAGCTCTTCGAGCTCACGGTTGGCTCCTACAAAATTGGTCCCATTATCAGAATAGATGTCAGAAGGTTTGCCCCGACGGCCTATGAATCTCTTTAGCGCGTTGAGGAACCCTTCAGCCGATAAATCGGACACCATCTCGATGTGAATTGCCTTCGCGGCAAGACAAATAAAAATTGCGATCCACGCTTTCGTCCTTTTCGCATTTCGGCGTTTCCCTTCTCGAATATATATTGGGCCACAGTAGTCAAGCCCTACGTTGCTGAACGGACGCGATGGCGTTACACGCGGTTGAGGCAAGTCGCCCATGATGTGTCGCGCTGGGGAAGGATTCGCCTTGACGCAGGAAGCAGATTACACATTGGTGTACGATGCTGTGCATCATTCGCCTGGTCCCGGGGGACCAATAGCGAGATCGCACGGCTGATAGAGTCGCTTGTGGACCAGCATGAAGACATTTACTGTGCTCGTACTTAACAATAAGGCGAGTAAGAGGGTGATGAGCTGGTAACAGCAATGGGTGTTTCGCATCATAAGGAACGTCCGCGGCCTTCAATCTCCCGCCGACTCTCAAGAGGCCCTCGTGGTCCAAAAAGGGATTTAAACTGAGGAGCCGGCTGCTACGGGAAATTGTTTCATGCCTTTCAATGGCTTCGATTTCTCTCGTAAACGTGGCTTGTTGAACGTTCCTTACTATCATCTTTCGAGCATCTTCAAATTCTCGAGCGAAAATTGTTCCCTGAGTTCTGTTTTCTTGATTTGCGCGAGCGTTGCGTCTGAAGCGTAGACACCATGCGATTACTCTTACAAGCCGTATGTGGGAAGAGAATCGTTGCACAATGTCTTCATCCTCCTGTGACGCCACTGTGACGATGGCAGTCTTTCGTTGCTCAGGTAGTTCGTCTTGGTTACCCATTGAGCGTTTGTCACACGGCCAAAACTTCTCGTCGTTAATTAGTCAAGGTGGGCCATACCACCACAGTTGAGCTTGAATAAATGCTTCGGCATTCGTTCCTCGAGATAGAGAGTCAGCGGGATTATCGTCAGTGTTCACATGCCTCCAACAATCTAGGCACGTAAGCTCCTGAATCTCCCCCACTCTGTTTGCGACGAACGTGTTAAATTTTCTGCTTGGAGATTTCATCCAATCCAAGACGATTGTGGCGTCGGTCCAGCAGCATGTATATTCTATCTTTAGGTCCAGTATGTGGGTCACCTTGTCGATCATTTACGCCAAAAGCAGAGCGCCACACAATTCCAATCGCGGCAGCGAGACCGCCTTAAGCGGGGCTACCCGTGATTTTGAGCACAACAGACTTGAATGATGTTTTCCGTGGTGATCGGTGGAGCGTATATATAGACAAGCACCATATGCACTTTGGCTTGCGTCGCAAAACCCGTGCAATTCAATGCGTTTGATTCCTTCACCTTGTACCACTATTCGGGGTATTTTTAACTGATTCAGCAGCTTGAACTGTGACTTGTACAAATGCCATTCTGTGTAGAGCTCAGTTGTAACGGCCTCGTCCCAGCCAAGTTGCAGGCTCCACAACTTCTGGACGAGAATTTTTGCTGAGATGATGATTGGACCGAGAAGCCCAAGAGGATTAAAAATCTGCGCGATGCAAGATAAGATTGTCCTCTTCGTGGTACGCGTAGGTTGACGGGCATCGGGAGCTATGCTGTATTCGAATACGTCTTCAACTGGACTCCATTGTATTCTGAGGGTTTTGAACATCCCTTCTTTGTCCAACGATAGGACCGAATTAACGGTGGCATCTGAAGGCATCGTTTCGAGCAGGTCCGGCGCGTTTGAAGCCAATTTCCGCAGTTCAAATCCACCTTTCGCTAGAAGCCCTTTTATCTCGTCGCGAATCTGCAGCGCGTATTCCTTGGAATGAGTGCCGGTGATCATGTCGTCGACATAAAAATCTCGTAACGTAACCAGCGATCCAACGGGAAAATCCTTAACCTCGAGTTCAGCCAAGGTCCTAAGCGATTTAATTGCCAGAAACGAGGCTGGCGCTGTGCCGTAAGTGACGGTCAACAAATCGAATTCCTTGATTGGATCTTCTGGATTATCTCGCCATACAATTCGTTGTAACGGCACTTGCGACTCATCCACAAGCACTTGGCGATACATCTTTGCCACGTCAGCGACTAGAACGTACCTGTGCGTGCGGAATCTTGCGACGATTGAAAATATATCCTGCTGTAATGTCGGTCCGACCATGAGGGCGTCGTTGAGCGAAATATTGGTGCTGGTTTTGCATGAAGTATCGAAAACAACCCTTAGCTTGGTTGTCCTATTTTCTTCTTTTATCACGCAATGATGAGGCATGTAGTACTGAGGACCTGGTGTGTCACTGCCGCTTCGTAGCTCTCTCAGATGGCCAAGCGACTCGTACGCCTTTATAAATTTCGTGTAGTCTCTCTTGACGCTCGGTTCGCGACTGAGCCGTTTCTCAAGGTTTTTGAACCTTCGTATAACCGTTTCCTTTGATTGACCGAGACTGGATATTTTTTCTGTTACCGGCAGCTTCACGATGAATCGCCCTTGCGTGTTTCTTTTTACGGTTTCGTTGTAGTACTGTTCGCATTTACGCTCATCAAGGGATAAACTGCTCTTCCGCGCGCCATGCTCGATTTCCTAAAATCGCGTCACTGCATCCTGTAGGTCGTTGTTTGTGCTCACATTGCAGATCGTAGGCGTGTTGCTATGCTGTCTGGCGACAATTCCTCCCGCTGCTATCCATCCGAGATCCGTTTTTTGCCAACACGGTTGTGTCTCGGTGGCCTTAATCTGGCCCACGCACATTAGTTTCCAGAATGTAACTACGCCGATGAGCATGTCAATTCGTGCAGATTGAAGGAAGTCCGGGTCTGCTAGCTTGATTCCCACAGGAACGCGGATCTCGGACCGATCGAGGGATACCACAGGAATGTCCTGCGTTATTTTACGTAGGATCAGACAGTCGAGCTCCTCCTGGAATGCGTTGAAGCGTGATTGCAGAGTCACTTTCATTATGCGATGCGTTTCGGTTCTGGAATCTCCAACACCAGTTATCGGCACAGAGGTGGGGCGCTGGGGCAGCCCCAACCTATTCGCAAAATCAGCTGTTATGAAGTTGGACTGTGCGCCACAATCCAAGAGAGCTCTACACGAACATAAGCTGCCTTTAACATCTCGCACTTGAACGATAGCTGTTGATAACAGTACCTGTTGCCCCGTTGCCATAGAGGTGTGCGTTGCAACTGTCGATGGTATCGCCGACGAAGAAGCTGCTGAGTTTGCGGGAAGAGAAACAGGTGCGGTTGAGTGCGGAGCGAGTTCCATGTGCAGTAGCGTATTGTGCCTCTTGTGGCAGACCCTACACGATCCTGCGGTGCACTGTTTAGCTCGATGTTCGGTAGTCTTGAGGCAGTTTATGCAAAGCTTAACTGCCTTCATTTCCTAAAATCGACGTTCGATTGAAAGCTCAAGAAACTTTGAGCAGTGATAAATGGGATGATCGCCTTTACAAAAGCTGCACGCTGGTTTGTTCGTGACTGCACTTGCCACCGTGAATTTTCTCGAATACGCTTTCTCGTTACTGGTCGAGGACGTTTGTGTTTGTGGTTTTCTGTCTACAGCCTCGAGCGCGCGACATCGATGCGCGAGGAAATCGGTTAATTGCTTTAATGTCGGTATGGTAGCGTCCTTGAGGCTGGTTTCCCATTCCTTATTTGTTAGTGGAGCCAGCCTGCTCGTTATAAGATGTATGACTAAGTCATCCCATTTATTTGTGGGGCGATTGAGAACTTGCAATGCGCGCAAATGCTTAAGAACCGTGTCTAACAACTGCCGAAGTTCGACGTGATTTTCTTTATGTAAAACGGGTTGATCAAAAAGAGCCTTTACGTGTTTTTGGACGATTATTCGTTGATTATCGTATCTTTCTGTGAGAAGTTTCCACGCCTCGTCGTAATTTTCGGCGGTGATTGCAAGAAAGCTGATCACGTCAACAGCTTCACCTTTGAGTGACGCTTTTAGATAATGCAGCTTCTGAATTGCTGGTAATACATTGTTGTCGTGTATCATCGACTTGAATATATCGTGAAACGGGCGCAAATCTTCATATGAACCCGAAAATGTCGGCAGTTCGATGCGCGGCAGTCGCACGTTTCCGTTTAGGGGTTGAGCACCATTATCGCCGCTTGCTAGCGCGCGACTCTGAAATGGGTTAGGCCCCACTGCGTCATTCACGCCGCCACCGATAGCGCGCTCTACGTCGTTGGCCCTCATACGCGCAATTATAATTTCTTCGATTTTCACGTCAACTATAAAGTATTTATCCGCGAATGCAACACGCTCTTCTTCGTTTCCTGCTATTTCCTCTTCCGTGTCTTCGATAAGATCGATGTCGTCTTGTGCATCCTCGAATTGCTGCCAACATTCGCAAAATTTTATTTGCCTTTGTTTTAACTCGACCAACGATACTACGCGATCCCCTAGATGATCGACGAACGTATTGGCACGCGTGCATGCAGCCTTAGCGCGTGTTCGCTTCGTCTTGTGAGCTTTAAGTTGCGCCACGACGGCGCGCTTGCGATCCATAATTGTAATTTTCTTTTTACCTCGTGCAATACTGAATTCGACGCGAATTATATAATGGGTAAGGAATGGACGTCGGAGACTTACCCAAATTTCTGTTGATTCTCAGCTGTCCGCCAGCCCTGTCGCTACTCGTTGAGAATAATGTGCGACACTGGACGTCGCCTTGCGTCGCTGCCGTGCTTCTTATGACAAAAAAATGGCTAACATACGACTTCGCCTCATGTAGATGCGTCGCTGATGGCGAGCACGATGGCCGACATATGACGCCGCCTTGTGCAGAGCCGCCACCGTTTGTGACGCCGTGATCCGCCTGTCGAACGCCTCGAGTTGCTCGACACTGTGCACTATGTGTGCTTAGCGATGTTGGTGGAATTTATCGTCTCGCGCAAATGTTTGCGGTCTTGATAATCTCGGTGCACGTGCTAGATGTGTTTCGATATCACATGCACTCGTCACCCGATATATATTTTTTCACGAACTTGCTTGTTATCCGGCTCGAAGGACCATGTTATGCGCAGCCCTCGCTTGGCTGAGTGCTTGGCACGTATTTTCACTTTTTGTTGTTCTATTTTTTTGGTTCGGGTATGATTCGATTAATGTGTTACTTCGTTGCATTTAGTTTTCCTTTATTTGAATACATGTGCTCTCGTCGAGCGTTGAGCGAGAACTGCGGCTCGTGACCGCAGGCGGCTAGAGCTACGCGAGAGGAGAGAGGCCCAGGAACCCGAGAACGACATGCGCGCCATCACGCGGTCGTCTCGCGAAGGATTGAGCTCACGTTATAAACAATAGTGTAAGTTAACGTTTTGAGTGGTCTGGAGTACGAAAAAGCATTCCTTCTATTCTGTCTATCAGTACCATCTGAATACAATAATTGTTCAAAGGGACTGTGGATCATGACCAAATTTAACGCCCATACTCTAGTAACAATACTTAGTGTCGCTATTCCATTATAGTATAATTGCACAACTGATGAATTACCTGAAATAGTTTTGAAAAAATTTCAGTACAATTAGTAAACACAATGGCGTGTTGTCATCTCTTGACTTTCTCATCATATTTTTAAGTGACAAAGTTACAGGTGATTTTATGTAAATAGATCAGGCGGCGGTCTCACACAAAGGAATGCGGTGACTTGTTGATCAAATGCGGCGATTCCATAAGGTGCGACGCGGCGTGTCAAAGGCCAAAAGTAGGCGTTTTTCACAAAGGTGAGCGAACACGAAACGGGCTTACTAAAATGCGAAAAAAAAAAAATGAGATAGACAAGGAAGACACTGGTATGAAAACGGGAGGGACAGAGAAGGAAGTAAGAGAAATGCGTATAAAATAAGCGGGGAAAAAGGGATAAGGGTTCGTCTTTTTAAATCTGGCACCAACGTCAAATTGTTGTCAGAATGCTTAAAATTTTGTGAATTATTCAAAATATAAGAGAGTAGATCTCAGTACACTGCATTTGAGTCGTTTACCATAAAACAGCAGGGCGATCTATAAAGAAAGAACGGAGATCGTTTTGAGTGAGAAGACACTAGAAACATAAACTGTCTCACTCTACAGCAGCAATGCAGCGCGCTGTGTTGACGTTATAATTTCGAGCAGCTGTTCACCCGGCAAACAGGACAGCTTACCTTAATATCTCAGCTGACTTTTATTCGCGAGATCGTTGTGATGATTGTAAGACAGAAATCGATATAACTGATCTAACTAAAGGGGGACACCAACATAAGAGGGATCAGTGAAAGAAAAATACATTGCACATGTCGTGGATCATTTGGAAGTAACGAGTTAGTGCTCCAAGCCCCTGAAAACGTTGATGTAAGAATTTGGTCCGCCGAGCGACGTAGCCCTGCTCCGGGGGGAGGGGGGGCATGATCGGGCGCAGATTCGTGGAACGGTAGCCAAACGAGGCACTGGCGGTCGATGGCGATCGACTGTTAGACGAGTAGAGAGGGGAAAAACCGCGCGGCAGCGAGCAAAAATCTATATATGCGTAAACGATAAAATTTGCACTATGTTTTCCATGAATTAATCCTACTTTTACCTATTACAAAAAGTCTGAATTAATTTCCTCCTTGTTCGAGTCCACACCCGAGACTCTTGATGATAACGAAGATATATCGGTATAATACGTACGTCTACGAAAGACTTGGACATAGAACCACGCTTCGCCACTTTCATGTTCGAGTCCGGTTTCAAACCTCACCCTGGATTGCAATTGTGGCGCGGAGCACTCTTGTCCCTGTGAGCGGAACAGGGTACAATAGAGAAACGGGGGGGGGGGGGGGGGGCTATCACTCTCGTTTCGACCGTAGTGAAAATCTAGCCTGAATATAACGCGAACTGTTTACTTTACTACGAGTGATGATGGGCAATAATATTATGTGCATATAACACAAGTGACAACAAATAATACATTGAAATTAAAAATAAGATAATGAGTTGATAATACAATAAGTGGTAATATTTGGTTGTTCAAGAATATATAATCCCAACGAAAAACAATTTATTATATTAAGAAACGTACGCGAAGTTTAAAAACTAATAATTTACAAAAAAAAATTGGAATTGAATATACCAGCCAAGTAAAATAAATCGGTTGTGTAACGAGCAGCTTCTAAGAAAACATGGCATACCAGCAACTAGCTCCCGTAAGTAGTACATTAAAATAAGTGCGAGAGAAACAATTATCTTCCATACATGTGTATTGTAACGGAACGCATTAAGGCGATCCGCTACTAGAACTCACCACCCTCACCACATCTCAACCAACCTATACAAACTGACATAAAACATAAAATATACCAAAATAAGACAAAGCACACCAAAAGATCCTGGATAGACAAAACACTCCAGACCGGATCGAAAGAAGTATCGACCGGACAAGGAGAACAGAAAGGACTAGCAGGTACACACACAGAATTAGAAGTACACACCCCAAACAGTAATGGCGTAAATAAGAGGCCTGCCTAGCCAAAGATCACGATGGAAAACATAACAGTAGGCGTAACAACAAGAACACACCGGCCTACTAGCAAGCGTAGTAGCCCCCGCCCTACACAATCACCAGACCAAGCCTCAAACATACGGCACCACCCCAAATAGACCACACTATCCAAAAAGCGGGAACGGGAACGCCACGACACGGCAAACGTAGGAAGAAATGTACGGAACTATCGAGATACCACGATACATAGAGAAAGATCAACAAAGTAAATCCTCATGAAACGCCGCCACGTACCCCCACTCACAAATCAAACATTAACATGAATAAAACACATAAAACAAACTTATAGCGACCAAAAACCAAACGAAAAACATAGAGAAAACGATCCTCACGTAGGAGAACACCAGAAAGTGACAAAAAAAACATATAAATCCACAAGAAATCAGACCAAATAAAACCAAGGAAGAGATAATTAATCACAATTAATTATCCTAGGCAATTAGTCATCAACAAAACAGCAGGACAGTAGCCTACAAAACCGAGGAAGACCCATAGGGGCCTGAATCGGGAAAAACCATAACCAAATCAGAGAAAAATTAGATAAAAAGTTTGAACCTACAACAAGTAGGAGAATAGCATTAGCCAGCGAATTTCAACCTCGCAGAAACCTCGTTTGAAACCCTAGAGGGACAAAAGAGCGGCTAAATATAGAAATTCAAGCAATAACGGGACTCCGACACATCACCCCACACCTCTCTCACCTAGTGATTGAAGTGTGACAAACATCACGTGACCTACCTCAAAACACCCTCCCGGGGTCCATCCGCTAACCTATATAAACCGCGACAGGATAAGCCTCGAGGCTCTTGTCACAACTTAGAAGTCAAGACGAAGTGCTGCTCGACAGCACACCTAGTACATAAGATTACACGTAAATTCTCCATGTAAAAACGACGTGTTCTTTCGATCAATTCGATTCCCCTGCACTGCGCTTGGCCGTCGTTTGATCGAACGAACCGATTGAAAACAGCACTAATAGTTTGGGAAACTCCATGTTAACTCGAGTGTTCTTTTTCGCAACCGATTCCCCTGCACTGCGCTTGGCCGTCGGTTGAGTAAACGAACTCATTAGGATACTCTGTGAGGAGTAAGGCTCCCCTGCACTGCGCTTGGCCGCCCCTACTCACAGCGTCAGGGCACACTCCACTAACGGGTCCCCACGCACGGCGTCGTGGCTATCCGTCTCTTGGAGTGTGAAGAAGCACGAGTGACACAAGGTCAAGGGAGTGGAATCCCGACTGAGTGCACCGCGCATTAGACTCGTAGGGTGTACCTGCGTGGGTGGGACCACGTTAGGGCCAGCACCAGTTACCACCTGCATCTCACGGATACCTCGGCTGGTCTCAATTGATCGAAAACCCAATCGTACGCCTCTTAATGGCACGAGAAGGTGCTTAATTAATTGCGAAATTAAAGCTTCAGTATCCGGGGTCTAGGAAGAGCTAGCTGGTCAAGCTGCGAACCCGGTGTCTCTTGCGAACAGAAAGCTATAGCTAGGGACCCAAACAATAACAAAGCGAGAAACGATAGGTAGGTAGAATCATCCACACCACACCACCACACTACACTCGCATCCCTACTATAGAATTCTCGCGTGACCATCAGGAGGGCGGAGCCTCGAGAGGCAAGTCCGCAAACGAGCAGTACGAAACAAAAACATTCGAAATAGCACAACACCAGCTAACGTCCAATGATTAAAATAAGGCGAACCAGTACATCTCATGAAGTACGAAGGAACGCCCCGTATGAGGACCAAGCCTGCGACTAGGCCCCCCCTCTTTCAAATAGAGATACCCACGAGTGGCCAACAGGAGTCTGAACCCTATCCTAATAGAGATCAATTAACATCAAAATTATACCAGATTCGAAACCCTTAAAAATAGATAAATTGAGTGTTGAGCTCCATAAAGCTGATATCTAATCACTTTATGAATTATAAAGTCAAACACCGGATTTGAAATGGAATCTTAAAATTCCACATACGTAGAATAGAAAAATCGTGTACTAGCGAACGCGAAACCCTTAAAAATAGATAAATTGAGTGTTGAGCTCCATAAAGCTGATATCCAATCACTTTATGAATTATAAAGTCAAACACCGGATTTGAAATGGAATCTTAAAATTCCACATACGTAGAATAGAAAAATCATGTACTAGCGAACGCGAAACCCTTAAAACTAGATAAATTGAGTGTTGAGCTCCATAAAGCTGATATCTAATCACTTTATGAATTATAAAGTCAAAAACCTAATTTGAACTGGAATCTCATATATTCCACATACGTAGGATAAACAAACACGCGTACTAGCGAACGCGACCCCTTAAACAACTTGATAAATTGAGTGTTGAGCTCCATAAAGCTGATATCTCATCACTTTATGAATTATAAAGTCAAACCTGATTATACATGGGATTTCTTAAATTCCACATACGTAGAATAATAAAAATCGCGTACTAAGCAGCCGCGACCCCCTTGAAATTGATGAATTGAGTGTCAAGCTCCGTACCAGTGATGCCTTATCACTGTACGAATATTAGAGTCGAAACCAACAGAATAGGAATTGGAAAAGATTCCTCATAGGTAGACGTTAAGTACCGAATGTAAAGCGAGCGTGAGTACAGAAGAACAACGAGATCGTTCCACATACCATCCTCCCTACCTTAGTTGCACTAACATTCAAACAACAGCTTCTCTAGCAATCACGGGCCTTCCGCCCAGTACAAATAAAGAAAAGAATTACCCAAACAAAAAGAAAAGACCAATGATGAAAGGGTAAACGAAACCGCATGTCTGTCATGGACAAATGCGACAAAAAATAAACCTAAACTGAGGTCTGACCAACAAAAACAATAAAAATTACTAATAACAACCTAGTATTGATTGCATATCTAAAAACTTCCAAGGATCCTCTCGCTCCCTCCAGCCCAGTGCACGAACTAGTTTCGAGCAAACTACCTCTCCTCACGATCACTGTGGAGAACACTCGGAATAAAACTCAAACTTAACGCGATTTTACACCATAAACGAACCCTCGCGCACCGTAACCGTATAAGAAAGAAGTGTTCAAATCGCGAAACGTTTCAGTATATACTCTAACATTTCGTAATTACTAAAAAATTAATTTGATAGAAATCACGAATTAGTATACACAAAGTCGTGATGAAAATTTATTTTCCTTTTCAATAAGCGAAAGGTATTATTATTATTTTTTTCATCTAAATTGTTCATTGCTTGGGGTAAGTACAGTCTTAGAAATAACGGTGCAATTAACATACAGAAAAGAAAACCGGCCAATATCATCGCAGAAGCCGTGCGAATAAATATCATCATGCTCCTATGTATGGGAGTCTTAGCGATATGTAGGATATGTTACAATATATTTGTAATAGTAGAAGGGCTAAGTGGTTAAACCTAGGATAATATATATGGATATTACAATATTGCTGCACTGGTCAGGTGTCGGATATGGATGCATTGGGAAATTTTTTTTTCATAGCCTTGTGTTCCTTTTGGTGAATTTGTATGTTGTTGAAAGTGATTGGATGTGTGGCTCGGAGGAGAATGTTGATTTTGGGGAAAAAGGTGGATGAGTCACTAAGGTCAATACACTTAATCTGGTTGGTCCAGTATCTTTCAGTTGATTTTTGGAATTCTGTTCTAATAGTGATAGAGACAAGCTTCAGTAATGCTTTTGCCTGGAGACCAATGTTAGATGCTGGTGAATAGCCAAGTTTATAAATTTTATGTAATAATGTTACCAGATAGCGTTTATTATTTTATAGGTTGATAATTTTGTGATTAATGCAGTTTAGGATGTGATTTTGTTGTTTAAAGGGAGGGACCACTGCTGTAATAGTATCTTGCATTGCTTTCGTGATGTCAGCTAGATTTTTGTTAACTTTGGGGATAGTTAAGTTTCTGTTATCAACGGGGTTAGTAGGATAGATTAGGTTAAATTTTGTTTGGAATTTTTTCCAATTAGTATTTTTAAAGTTAAGACGGTTCTCTTTTAGTTGTGTCTTCCGAAGGTTGAGGTTGTCGTTAGGAATTATGAATTCGATCGCAATTGCTGTGTAGTCACTGTCATAAGGGATTGTGTGAGTATTATGGTTGGGTCTATTAGCTGGTATGAGTCTGACGTCGGCCATGCAGATGTCTAGATATGAGTTAGCTGGCTTGAATGAAGAGGGGGGGTGTAAGTACTTAGTTTGTAGGTGATGTCGTTGTTTAGTTGTTGGTCGACGTTTTTCGGTTATATTCTTTTTTTAAGTTTAGTGACATTTTAATGTATGGGCATTCCATATAGGAGGCCGGATGTCCCGTACTGCCACAGTTGGTGCATTTTAGCTGTGATTTGTCGTTAGCGTGGGTAATGGTGCATTTGCCCGGCTCGTGTGAAAGTGCGCATTTAACGCATCGGAAAGCTAGATTGCAATTACTACTAGCGTGTCCAATGCGTTGGCACTTTTTGCATTGATATAATTTTTTTTTCCGTAGCAGTTCCCATTTCACTTTTTGGTAGGACAGAGTTTTTATGTTGCTGAGCGCTTTAGTCAGACTGTCTGGTGATAATTGTATTATATGGTGGTATCGATCTTGGTTTAGTTTATCATAGTAGAATTTATTAAGACTAATGATGTTGGTGTTGGGTATTTGTAGCTCTTTAATCTCGTTGAGGATGTCCTCGTCGGTGAAGCTGCCTTTGATGCCTTTGATGATGAGCGATTTTGGTTTACTGATTTTGGGAGTAAATGTGTAGAATTCCAGTTGCTTATTTTTGGCTGATTCTAGGTATCTACTATAGTCCTCAATTTTTCCTAGGTATACCGTGTGGTGTGATTTGTCTGTTTCAGGGATGGTGAAATTGTTTTTCGGTATGTTGAGATCTTTGGCGATGTTGAGTAGTAGACTGATGTTAGAATTAGTTATGTATATCGGAGGGGGCCGACTAATTTTTATTTTTGGTGTCTGTGATATTGTTGGTGTAATTTCTTCTTCCATATCACTTTCCTCTAATATGAGGTCATAACGATTGCTACTGGTCGTGGTTGTATTGTCAGTTTTGCTACTAGTTTTTCGTCGGACTTTGGTCACTCGCTTTGGGATTTCCCAGTCACTGGCAGTAGCCGACAGTGGGTGTTATCGGGCCTGGTCAGGGCTTTTGTTGGGTGTACTCTGTGTGTTTTTTCTTTTGCGGGCCGCCACCAGATTTGGTATTATTTTGGACGTGGAGGGTTGCACATTCTCTTTGTTCATTTTTTTATATAGATAATCCAGATTGGTTGAGGTGAGATTTGTTCTTACTGCGTCGCGCGAATGATTAGTAATTGATCTTAGTGGACGTTGGCTGGTACCTGTTAATAACATCTTATTCGACGTGTTCGGTATATTGTCCATTGTTTCGCTAGCGGGGTAGCCCGCTGTGCTACTGTTGCTATCATTAATTTTGGCAGATATAGCTGTAATCGCTTACGATTGAATCTTAGCGTGGTGAACGATCCTGTTGTAATGTACGAGAGATCAGGATTTACTGAATATATGTCACACAGCACTTTTTAATTAATTTAATAAAACAGGAGAAAATCATATATGGTTTTCATTGCACAACAACTTATTGGTGGATGCAAAAATTTTGAGATAGTTTGGGATGTGTTAGCACTGTATAGAGTTAAACTAGTCGGATTCTAACGTTTCACACTGTAGTGTATATATTTGGTTTGAGTGAGGCGATAGAAGTTTGAAGGGTGCACGGCACTGTTTCGGTACGTGCTATCCGTTCAGTGTCTCGACTGCGACTCGCGAAAGGTATTATCTACTGCACCGGCAAGTAATTGTTTTGTTTTGCGGAAATCATCCTCAGAGCATTCTAAAATTAAATGTTCGAGAATGAAAATAACGGCAGTCGTTAGCCATGACGCTTTTCTCACCAACTGACTAATTCATTTTATTACAACTTTTACGCATATCTTCCACACTTTACTGAACCAGACCTCAAGGCTTACCACGGCACTGCACTTAAAAAAAATTCTAACTTATTTCGTGGCTAAGCGATAATCCGAAAAGTACACACGGATACGTCAAAGTCTTTTTCGCGGCCATATTGCAGTCTATGCTATGTAATTAATAGTTCCAGCTCCTGACGGTACTTTTAGTAGTCGCAGTTGTCGGTATAAGCGGATAAGCAGAAGTGAAGGTATAAGCGTAAAGCGGACCCCAAGATAAGGAATTTTTACATTCAGACTCAATGTTGCTGTAGAATCTATGTTGGTTTCTCGATAGAAAGTTCATAAAATCAAGATGCCATTGTTCAAAACAACGTGAGTTCGTATTCCTGGACTAAATATATGGACTACATACGAAGAAATTATGTGTTCATATGGATGTGGACATACTACTGTGTTGAAAAAGTAAGGTGAATTTTTAATTTAAACTTCCCGCGTTAACCGAATCGGACAAATGAATTTTTTTTCAAGTTGGTAGGACTGTTAGTGACATCTGTGACAAATTACATGTCAATATCATCATTAGTTTTTAGTTTACGCTTGATTTTGTGAATAAAGAAAAGTGAATTTGGCGATTTTTACGATGTCGAATTTTGTTGAGCAAAGAAGTGCTATTAAATTTTGCTTGCGGAATAAAATTTCCGCCGCTGAAACGTATCGAATGTTACAAAAGGTCTTCGGTGACGAGACTATGTCACAGAAAAATGTTTACAAGTGGTACAAAGACTTCAAAGAAGGCAGAGAACGTGTTCATGATTTGGAACGCTCTGGACGACCATCGACGTCAATTGATGAGCAACACATCAAGAAAATCAAGGAATTGGTGCTCGAAAATCGTCGATTAACAATTCGAGACCTTGCCGACATGCTTGCAATATCAATTGGATCAGTGCAAGCAATTTTGAAGGATCATTTGTGCCTCAGAAGAGTCAAATCGCGTTTGGTGCCAAAATTTCTCAATTTTTTCGACTCCACGCCACTCATGGCGCTCCCCAACCACCGTATTCGCCTGATTTAGCACCGTGTGACTTCTGGCTGTTCCCAAAGCTCAAGAGACCACTCCGGGGAAATCGTTTTGAGTCGATTGAAGAGATCAAACGTGAATCGTTACGCGCATTGAAGGCTATACCAGAGGACGCCTTTTTAGCATGCTTCAAAGATTGGAAAAAACGTTGGCATAAGTGTATTGTAGCTAGGGGAGATTATTTTGAGGGGGACGAAATCGATTTGGAAGAATATATAAAAAATTTTTATTTTAAAACAAAATTTACCTTACTTTTTGAACACAGTAGTATATATCGGCGTATATAGACATATGTGAAATATAGATGACTTTGGCGCAAAAAACTTATGTAACACATTTTTCATATTTATTATACATTTCACACTTATTTCACAATGAGTTTAGATTTCACGGGAGTTTTAAAAATGTTTAAAATAAATTTAATTTTAAAACATGCAAGTTTCCTATTGTTAACAACATCTCTGATGTCCAACAAACTTATTAAAAGTTACATGTTGTTGAATAAAATATATATATTTACAAATATTGACTGATTCCGCGTGCTCGTTCTCTCACTCCATCGTTAGCGTTTGAGGTTAGGTACACATGAATGAGTAGAAATGACAGCCATGTTTTGGCATTTCGACATTTACGCTATACGAAAAAATTCCGGCCTTTTTAAGAAAACCACATATTTCGAAGCAAAACAAAATTTATTTCTCGACATAATCTCCCTGCAACTCGATACATTCGGTCCAACGTTTTTTTTCATCCTTTTAAACCGTCGGAAAAAATTGATTGTCTAAACCTGAAAAATACTGGTTTATAGCGTTTTCCACCTCAGCATTTGACTTATGTTTTTCTTCCGTCGAGATATTTTTTCAAATTAGGAAACAGTCAAAAGTCGCTGGGAACTAGATCTGGCGAATAGGGTGGGTGTGGAAGCAATTCAAACTGCAATTCATTCAATTTTGTCATTGCGACCATGCACGTGTGAATCCGAGCGTTCTCCTGGTTAAACTTTTTTCTTGGCCAAATGCGGACGTTTTTTCTTAATTGTGGCCTTCAATTTATTCAGCAATGCAGCGTAGTGCTGCCCGTTGATTGTTTCACCCTTTGCAAGGTAATCGATAAGAATTATTCCACGGTTATCCCAAAAAACTCGCCATCACTTTCCCTGCAGAGAGATCGAACTTTGCCTTTTTCGGAGTTGGATCTCATGGAGCAGGTTTCATCGAAGGTTATCATTCGGCGCAAAAATTCCGCTGGATTTTTTTGATACAGACTAAGTCACTCGCGCGACATGTCCGTCCGTATGCGCTTTTGCCCGATAGCCAACAAGCGCGGCACCCAGCGCACGGATAATTTAATCATATCCAAATCTTGATGTAAAATCTTGTGCACCCGTTCATATGATATCCCACAAGCCTCAGCAATATCCTTAACAGTCAATCGACGATCTTCCATCACAGTTTGATGCACTAAATCGACCATTTCGAACCTTGTAGCGGTTTTCGGACGCCCGGAACGTTCCGCATCAAAAATGCTCGTACGACCACGTTTGTACTCGGCCACACATTGTTTGACCGTTGTAAATGAAGGGGAGGCTTCATCGTATACAATGTCTAACTCATTTTTTATTTCCTGAGTCTTTTTCCCTTTCAAATAAAGGAATTTTATCAGACCGCGATACTCAATTTTCTCCATTGTTGACAGACAATGTCAGCTGACAACTTTGGAAGGGTGTCATGGACAAAGTAATTTTTACGGTTTACATATGTCAAGGCCATCTAACGGACGGCGAAAGAAAACATTTTCTACTGTTACTTCATGTCGATGAGGCCGGAAACTTTTTAAGGGGTTATACGCAGCTGGAAATTCAAAAAAGCGATTTTTTTATTGTATTTTCGGAATGTACATATATTTGAGTATATTCTCTGAAAATTTCAAATCGATCCGGCAAATATTCTTGGAGATACATGCATATTTAAAGGACGCTCGGAGCGTTACAAAGTCGGCGGCCTAAAGACCGGAGTAGTAGCTGTTTTTATGGCGCGCAATACCTGAGTTGACCCTTTTCATTGTATTCGCATACATAAAATGACAATGTAGAAGGTCTATTTTATACCTGAGAGCTAAATGTAGTAATTTCTTATACCAAAGAAGTGAATTTCGTCAGTTGAAACAGCTCTGCCACGTTGTAAAGTCGTGCGTTCAGTTTATACTCTCTGTTCGTAGTTTTGCATTTCAAAATGCCCCTCAAGTGTAGTAGAAATCGAAGAGCATCTGGCAAAGGGCAAATATCAAGATCAAAAAAGAGAAAAAATATTTTTAATCCAAAAACATCTGAGACCGATGAAAGTAGTTTTAGTCCGTGAAAAAATTAAAAAGACAGGAGGAGATCTTAATTTCCCGTGATTCCTCTATTGAATATCGAATTTTCTATTTTATTACAGTGTTTGCAGCAATAAGTGAATACGTAAAATGTAAATCTTGTGATGGAGAAGTCAAATTTGAAACAGCTTCACAACGAGGACTTGGTTTTAAAATCGTTACACTGTGTGATAAGTGTGATGCTCATACCCTAAACTCCTGTCCCTTTATCAAGCATTCTTATAAGATAAACAGACGATTTTTATTTGTCATGAGAACTCTTGGATTAGGATTAAAAGGTGCAGCTCAATTTTGTGGATTGATGGACATGCCAGCTAGTGTAATGCAAAATACTTATGTCCTGATTATAAAAAATATTCACTCTTGTACGAAAATAGCCACCGAGAAACTTTTCGAAAAAGCTTTTGCTGAAGAAAAAGATGCGACTTCTGAGAAACAAGGCGATGAAAATCGTGAAGAATTGACAATATCTGGCGATGGAACCTGGAAAAACGAGGATTTACTTCTTTATACGGAGTAACATCATTGATCGGATATTATACGGGGAAAATTATCGATATTGTTGTGAAAATATCCAAAAAAGAATGGGTTCACGACTCCGAGACTATGTAAAAAAAAATACTGAAACTGTAGATAAAGGTGGGAAAAAAATACAAAAAAAAGTACTTGGTGGAAAAAGGTAAGCTCACTGCTAAACTGTGAATAAATTGACAGTTTATTATGGCTTGGCAATCAGGAGACACTGTGATTCCATTGACAATAAGTATAATGCAATATGGGCAACATATTACTGTTCAACAGATGAAAATCCTCAACACGAGAGGTGCCCGGTCGGAGCTGAGTCATGGTGTTGTTGGCAGCGAGCGCGAGCTTCGAATGCATTATCAACTTATAAACATGATTATCAGCCATTACCACATGATGTTGCTGAAGCTCTGTTTCCAATCTACACTGATCTCAGCAATGAACAATTATTAGAAAGATGTGTTGGTGGTTTCACGCAAAACAACAACGAAAGCTACAATCAGTTGCAGGAGCACGCGCGAGGGAAGAATGGTTCGCAGACAACAACAAATGGGAATATGAAAAGCTGATGATGATGCAGAGGGTTCATCTTATGGCCCTGGCATAGATGACTCCATTTAAGTTGAAAAAAAAAATGTTTAACGATGTGTAAACGACTTTTGAAACTTTGAACGCGTTTCTGTCAAAACGGTGTTTTTAAAGTCGGTGAGCATGATTTCTCAAAAACGACTCAACCGATCGGTCTGCAATTTTAACACAACCTCCCCAGATATATTCTTTAGGTATTAATCGAAGGATTAAAATTTCCGATAATTATTTATATTTTTTTTTAAACAAGTCAACGAAAAAATTTTGGTCGAAGATTAGAATTTTTTCTTTTTGGAGCCGCCATTTTGTCAAAAATAAAAATTTTGACTATTCCTTCGATCAATACCTATATTCATCTATCCACTAATAGAATCTTTTTGGTTTTTTTATTTTAGATAATCCAAACCGGAGATATCGTGTTCACCGCCTGACACCTTTTTTTGGAGGACCTCCAGGAGATCGTCTACAGTAGCAGTGTAAATCAGTATTTTTGAAAATGAAAAATGCCGATATAGTTAAAAGCTACCACTACATTTATAAATACTTATTGTATTTGTCAAATAAAATCCCTTTTCAGAAAAATTTCGTAAAAAAACGACTTTTTTGGCCGTGCAACTGCATATAACCCCTTAAGTGGCCCTCGTACAATGGTGCTTCTTATAGATTTTTTTAAAACTCCTTTATCTTTCTGAAATCTCACTTAATATATACAATGTAGGACAAAAAAGATCACGATGCACTGAATCTATGTACCAAGTTCTGTTAAGACATCTTTAGGTGATTTGGAGAATATTGGACATGAAAAACTGGCATATTCACGCTATGCCAGTAAAACGCATACTCCCTTGTTTGCCCTGTGGGCCTCGGGAGTAAAAAATGCAAAATTCCCAATTTCTTTGTCTTCAAATTATCGGTGCGGGAAAAATATCAACAAATTCTAAAATGGAGTCGGAAGGCCATAGTTTTTTCACATTAATTGTGGAAAAAATGCACTACCTCGGGAATGATTCAAGTTTCGATCCTGAAGCTTTACTGAATTACTATTTAAAAAAACAGTGATATGCTGAAAGAAAAATATTGGGAACGATTTTCCCGAAATTTTCCTTTTAGTACGAAATCATAATTCTTCATATTATATGCTCCACCTCCAAGCGTGGGGCGCGTGGTCACCTGCATGTGTGTGCATTTGGAAGAGTTTTCTCGCTATACTTTAGAACTCGATGTACAGATCCACAGCTGAGCAAGAGAGAGCTAAAGAAAACATACATCATTCATCTTTTTTTCACTGCAGCTCGTGAAGTTATCGTGTAGCTTGTTCAGTGTACCGTGCTATGAGAGAGAGTGGGATTGAATGGAAACAAATGCCGGTGTCCTTTTCTCATCGTGGCACAGCGCACTACTATGAGTGTTTCGATTTTGGCTTTCAGATAACATGATAAAAAAAGCAATTTTCAATTTTCTAATTTGCATGCTGTTTTAATTGCCATTTACAGATATCGAACCAAAACAAAAATATTGTCATTATTTAAAATTGTGGTTTTTCCGAATTACAATGATTTTTGTCTGCTCATTAGTGTTGTGCCGCGGAATATTCCATAGCTGGAACAGCTCTCGAAACATTGAAATTCGTTCAAGACAGGAAACGAAGAACAATGCCCGATCGTACGATCGACACCGAGAACGCTGACACAGCATGAGGCGATTCGCTTGGCGATCGACGATAGGCTAACACCAAAACTGCTAACGAAGGGATTTTCGTGAGCACAGTTAGCAACTGCTTTTACGAAAAAAATCAGTCTAAAGGTAGATTCGGTAGAAAGAACCGATTGGTTCCTCGTCAAATACTCGAAAACACAACTAATTATTATACTATTCTTTTCTTGTCGCATAATAGATAACGGAAAATCGCAATTATCTATAATAAACATACAACTATTACTTTATCGTAAATTCACGTGTTCGTTATTTACTCGAGATCTATCTCCTTAACGGCAAACGATCCCAAAAATAACAACTTTTAATATTATCCCGATTATCGTAATAATCCAATTACGCGACACCGGCATAACATTAGTATACTGTGTGAGAGTGAGCGGAACCAAACATACCCGCACAAACCCGGAAATTAATTTTTTCTGGACTTTTCGGGATTTTATTGGGAAATTAGTATACCTTACGATCGAAAAGTACCCGAAATTTCTCATTTAAACAAGTCACCTTAGAGATATTTTCAAAATCATTTTTTTTTCTAGGTTGGTACATCTGTCAGTTGTTTACATGTCACTTTTAAGCGCAATGTTTCCGATAGTTTGTGCGTAATAGCTTTGTAAACCAGTCATTGTTTGATGTACCCTGAGAATTTCGCTATGTCGAATTTAATAGAGCAAAGAGTGTGCCTGAAATATTGTTTTTCTAACAAAATATCATGTGTGGAAGCGTTGAAAATGTTAACGGTGGCCTACGGCTGCTCGACAATGTCGAAAACAGAAGCATACGAGTGGTACAAAGAGTTTGAAGCGGGCCGTACTGTGGTTGATGATTTGACTCGTTCCGGTCGTCCATCCACCTCTGTGAGTGACAAAAATATAAAAAAAGTTAAGGAAATTGTGAGTGCGGAATTTTTTGCAGAAACAGCATCGCATTGCAGGCGCTAAAGAAATACTTTCTTTAGGCCAAAATGTTATCGAAGGCATTTTTACCGGTGCCGAGACATGGGTCTATGAATGACATCGAAATGAACCAACAATCATCGGAATGGCGCTTCTCAGACGAGCAAAAACCCAAAAAACCACGACAAAGTCGATCCAAAATCAAGGTTTTGTTGACCGTTTTCTTTGATTGCAGTGGTGTAGTCCACTCCGAATTCTTTCCGCCAGGGCTAACAGTAAATAAGGAGTATTACGTGAGCGTATTGAAGCGTTTGAGGGAGAATGTTCGTCGCAAGAGACCGGAATTGTGGAGAAACAACTCGTGGGTTCTTCACCACGACAATGCACCGGATCACACATCTCATCTTGTACGCGACTATTTGACAAAAAACAACGTTAATACCGTTCCGGAAGCTCCGTATTTACCAGACATGGCGTTTTGAGACGATTGAGGCGATAAAGGAGAATTCGCAGAAGGAGCTGAAGGCGATTCCAAAATCGGCCTATGAAAAGTGTTTTAAAGATTGGAAGAAGCGTGTAATATGTGTATTGCTTATGATGGAGATTACTGTGAAGGGAATAAAATAAATATCGATGAATAATTGAACCGTTTTCGTTTTATGGACAAATGCCGGGTATTTTTTGATCGTAAGGTATTATTGAGAAATTGTCTCCAACCCTCCAAATTATAGATTTATTTGTTTGTCTGACATAAAAATTATCGATTTTGATATCAGCGGACTTCAAAAGTTCCAAAATATGGAGAAAGCATTTACAAAAAATGTCCGCGTGTATGTGTGTGTTTGTGTGATGAGTTTCCAAAGTTGCAATGGATATACATCGAGAACGTGCTACAACTTTGCACACGGGTCGGGTCGCAACCCTCGTCAGTTTGCTGTAATTTTCATCCAAACCGCTAACGGGTGTCTCATTTTATGGCTGTTTGAATTTTTCGAAAAAAGCAGGTACGCTCTCTTTCGTATATTTTTTGTTATCGAGTTAAAACTTTTTACAAGATTAGGCCAAGAGACTAGGTTGTTCGGTATTGAGTTTGGCAAACAGCGATCAAGGCGTTGAGATTTTATAGAATCATGTATTTTTGTAATGTTTCGGAAAAAAAATTTGTTTGCTCTAACTTTCGTAAATTTTCATTTATCATATTGAAATCCTACTCTTCCTCTATGAAAAAGTCAAAATTGAGATGATCATTACAGAGGAGAATCTGTGCGTTGGCGAGAATTACGAGAAAGCAGTGTGAAATTTCAAATTTACACGCTTTTTTCTAATTCTTGATACACAAGAGCAGGGGTCTCCAAACTACGGCCCGCGGGCCACATTCGGCCCGCGGACAGATTTTGGACTATTTCACTTTTTACCACCGGCAACAATGATAATATGGTTTTGGCCCTCGGAACTTACTGGAGTAATCAGTATGGCCCTAAGGCTGGAAAGTTTGGAGACCCCTGCACAAGAGGATCGAGTAAAAACATGATTATAAATGTAATTTTTTCAAATTTACATCTCGAGAAATTGCCGCCGTGTAAAATGTTTTAGGCGGAAATGTGTTGGATGAGGATCCACGGACTCCTCTCCGCTGGACGCCTCGGCCACTTCCGCGTTGACTACGATTAAAGTTTTCGGCGCTACGGAGCGGACGGGCCCCCCCAGCCCGTCGACTTCGTCTCGGTGTTGTATTCTATAAGAACAGATACATTATATCATTAATTTATATGGAAAGAAAAATTGTTAACAAGGTTATATTGCAAGGTTATATACTCTCTGTGGACATCGGATTCGCCGAAGGCGATATCGAGAGCTGCGGTGCATCACGGTCCGCCGTAGCAGCCCCGGCATAATGAAAATAACATTTTTATTTTTTCCAAACATATTCATAATTGCTTAATGCGGGCGGACAATTTCGACTACAATCTATAAGAATGCATAACTAATATTAATGAACCTACATATTCTGGGGCCGTCGCCGTGTTCACGAGAATACAAAGAATGTTCCTTAAATATGATCTGACACGAATAAATACGGAACATTCCTCCTACTACCAAGTACAAGGGCAGCTTCATGTTACGCAAAGACAGTACTGCTATTTTATGTTATGGACGCCAAATGATTCGGTTCTTATTGTAATTGAGAGAGATGATACTTTCTGGAAGAATAAGATGGAAGCAGCGTTGATAACTTTTTACAAAAACCGCATGATTCTAGAAATTGTCGATATGAGATATGTAACATTTATGCCATACATCCTAGAAGCTATTGCGAAACGAGAAGCATATGAAGGCATGGAAAGATACGATTGTGATGAAATTGAAGTCGCTCAGGGTTGAACTTCTTGTACTACCTTTAAAAACAAATGGATTCATGTTTTTCTTCCATCATATCGCTTAGTTAATATCATCCAAAGCAGCGGCAGCATATCGACGCTAACATATTGCGGAACAGTATGAGGTCTTCGGCAAGTTCCACTTAGAGATCTGAACTTGATCGATCTCCGACTGAAAACATGTAACGCGTTGAATTATCGCGCGAGTTTTATGTCGGAATTCACGTGGCATAAAAAATGATCGAGGTTCAATGATGGCGTTACATCGGGACTATGAGGTATCACAAGAGGCGGTCAAGAATCCATGGCAAGCACAGCTTATCTAGGCTTTGTACTTCTTCGTGCAGTTACCAGCCGCTGGTGATTTAGCTTTTTTTGACTCCAATAAAAAATTCATCCGGAATTTAAAAACAGTCGAAAATAAAAGCAATTGTCTTTCTATATTATCGCCTGATTACATGTGTTCCTGGATGAGCCTATATAAAATATACATTATAATATATAAAACGAGGATGCAAAGTAAAACCGTGCACGTTGCTTCCTAATATTTTTCCACCTTTGACAGTTAGCTCTATGAGGAAGTATGTTGATCGATTTTAACCCTTTGCCCTCGAGAGGTGACTCTCGCTCACCATTTATTGGGTAAACGAGATACCTCCCGGGTGCAAAGGGTAAAAGGGCAAAAAAAGCTTTGGAAAACCGATTTAGAAGGTGGAAAATACGTTTAAAAATAAAGTAAAAAATGTACTGACATTCAACATTTAATAAAATTTGAACTCCGCGATCGATTCTCACCAAATTCAAAACCAAGCACTCATCAATTTCAATCACGGGGATTGTTGGAAGACATTCATCGCAGACACGCGGATCGATTCAACTCACCATGTGTTCTGTTAACACCAAGGAGAAAGTCAGAGTTCAGGCTCACGTACTCAGAGCAGTAACCACTCACTTACCATCATTCGAGTTGCCAGCACGAACATGGTCTCACTTTGTGAAACTAAAGCTGGCAGATCCGAACTTTCTCAAACATCAGCTCATTGACATTGCTCAACAGCTCAACTTGTGCATGGCGGGCAGTTTTCCACTCGCCAAGTGGCACTCGTCGGACCTCAAGGTCCTTGCTAGTATCTCAAAATCACCGTCAAGCTCATCTATCTCAATGGACGACTGCGAAACCAAGGTTCTCGGGTTGACTTGGCTTCCTCACGAGGACAAGTTTTCATTCTCATTAAGGTTCAGCTCAACTCAAGGAAATCTCACCAAACACCTCATTTTTTCAGAGGTGGCTCAACTCTCTGATCCACTCAGTTTTATCTCACCTCTAATGATCGGAGCCCATATTCTCTTACAAGAGAATATTGGTTCTGATCACTTCACAAGCTCAAATGGGATGATCCACTGCCATCCCAAGTCTCATCTCGTTGGATTGCCATCAGAGCAGATCTCACCAGCTTGGCCAAGCTCTCAATTCCACGGTGGTTCAATACATGGAACGACTCAACAGTGGAACTTCATAGCTTCCCTGATGCAGCTCAATTACCCATGGCTACAGTGATTTACATCACTGTCAACTCATCACCCACAGGAAAGGTGGCTTCACTGGTCTGCTCTAAAACCCGGGTAGCACCACTTAAGAAACTCACCATACCACGACTCGAACTGACTACTGCGCTGTTGCTTGCAAAATTGGTTGCATACGTTCAAGCCACTCTCAAGGTAGAAATCTCATCAACTTACCTGCGAATGGACTGTTTGGTAACACTCACATGGATCAATGCTTATCCAGCATGGTGCCAGGGTATTGGCCAGAATGAGAAGAAGGCACGAATCGACTGGAACAGCTCCGCTCATTGCACAAGAGATGGTCACGGCGAACGTCTTTTAGATGAAGGCAACTCAAGGTGCTTTTTTAAACACGAGCTTCAAGTGCTTCTATCAGGCTCCCTTCTGCCACCCTCTCATCCAGTCAGTCGACTTACAGTTTTCATCGACCAGGAGGGTGTAATCAGAGTGGGAGGTCGTCTTGGTCAATCCGCACTCACATACGAAGGAAGCCATCTTGCCATTCTACCTCGTCACTCTCGTCACTCTCGGCTCTCAGCTCGCATTATCGATCAAGCTCATCGGCGGACTCTTCACGGAGGCACTCAGCTCTCATTGCCTCAAGTACGGTTAACTGATTGGATTATCGGCGGAAGGGCTCCGGTTAAAACTCACATTTTGCGTTACGTTGTGTGTGCTTGCAGAGAGGGATTCCTGCTCATCAATTAATGGGTCAGCTACCTCTTTTGCGAGTTACACCAACGCGTGCATTTACTCATACAGGAGTACCCACAACGGTTCCAGAACTATCCTTGGAGGACCTGGCGATCTCACGACTTTCAAGTTGGTAACTGCTGCAGCAAAGGTGCAACATTTTTGGCACCAATGGTCGGCTCATTATCTTCAACGGCAGCAATCAATCTCAATTTTATCTCTATTCTGCCTGTCTCACGTATTGACCAACCGTATGAGGATAATCAGCAACCCCTTTACTGCTGGCGCTTTGCTGTGCTCGGCTGCCGTGCGTGCAGCTGGAGGCAGCACCTTATGGACATTCAAGTCACGCGAGAGACGACGATCTATCTCTCACTTGGCAGTAGTGTCATTCAACGACGCTTTCAAATAACTCTGCCATCTTGCTAATTTTCGCTACTCTCGTGAAAACTGTTAAGTAAGCATCACCTGCCTCTACTCGACAGGAGGTGAGAATATGTCGACTGGACATATTCTCAACTCCTTTCTCGGATATCTCAACTAAAAACGTGCGTAATTGGAATCAATTTCAACGGTAAGGTGGCACCTTGACAATTAACACAAATTCAATGAAGGTGAGATGGAAAATTATCATTTTGTGCATTCTCAAATGTCTCACCGCGCGGCGTGCGTAGCAACACGGGCTGCTTCACGCTCTCTCACCGTTTATTAAACACGGCATACAATTAATACAATTGTACGTGCAGCGCACCCAATAAATTCAGTGCTCAGTTTTTATTTATATTATTTTGTAGTTTGTTGTTTAGAGTGAATATAGACCATTTTCTCTATCAACATCTTTCGTCTCGTTACTTTTCTCTGTCACGAGTGAGAACTCATTCTTTTCCAATATATTGCAGCTCACACACATCAAAACATCAGGATTCTCAAACACATAGATACATACAAGGTGCGTCATTTTTTATGTTGGTATGTAAACATTGAATTACTTTGACATTTATCAACCGATTGAGTTGAGTAGACATGTTTTTGAAACGTCAATTCAGTACAATTTTAACCATGAATCGCTTCACACCGAAACAACGCTCCAAAATAGTGACGCTGTACATTAAAAATAGTCGTTCAGTTGTTAACTCAACGTGCATATCGGCGAAAATATCGCGGCCAACAAGCACCGTCTGACAACACTATTCGTCGTTTGGTGTAGAATTTTGTTGAGCACGAGACAGTGAGAAATCGTCTACGTGCCGTTCATCAATGTCCAAGACGTTCTAATGAACTGGTTGAAGCGGTAATAGAGAGTATTGCCGAGAACCTACATGTGTCGTATCGTCACCGCGCTCGGCATTTTGGCGTCAGTGGAACCACTTTGCGGCGCATTTTGAAGGATTTGCATTTGTTTCCGTATAAAGGGCAATTGTCTCAAAGAATATTGCCGACAGACCGTCCACGTCGCTTGGAATACGGCTAAACAGTCGCTCGAATGGTTGACACTGAACCTGATTTTTGGAAGCAAATTTTGGTGACCGACAAGGCCCATTTCACACTCTCTGGTGCTGTTAACAAGCAAAATTGCCACATTTGGGTAACGGAGAATCCACACGATATCCATGAAACACCATTGCATGACCAAAAAGTAACTGTTTGGTCCGGCGTTTGCGCCAAAACCATCATTACGTCATTTTTCTTCAGAGAAGGCGAAACAGTCTATGGGAATCGATATCGGTGGATGTTGGCTCATTATGTCTGCCCACAAATATGTGAAAAAGGTCTGGACGGTTACTGGTTTCAACAAGACGATGCGCCATGCCATACTGCAAATCAAACAATGCAGTTTCTGCAACGAAAATTGCAGATTTGACCCCTCCAGACTTCTTTTTGTGGGGTTATTTGAAAAGCAAAGTGTACGCCAACAAGCCTCAGACCATTGACGAGCTCAAAGCAAACATTCGTGCCGAAATCATCGCTATATCGCCCGCAATACTCGAAAAAGTTATGGAAAACGCAGCAAAAAAGGCACATTTTGCTTTGGCCAGTAAAGGCGGTCACTTGATTGATGTTGTATTAACACTTTGTCTGTAAACCTGGGTCGTTCGTGTCCGAGCAAAAACAATTTTGGTTTGTACCTGGGAAATAGGAGAAGGGCGGACGCTTCCTCCTGTCCCTAAAAAAAGTTATAGGAGGGGGAACTGACGCCCAAGTTTCAAATTTTTAGTACTTTCCAGGCAGTAGTGACGAGCGCACAGATTTCGTAGTGAACACGAACGACCCAGGTTTACAGACGGCGTGTAGTAAATAAGTAAGTTAGTGATTTTTTTTGTTTTATCGTGTTTTTGGCATCAGTGATTCTTCAGTATGCCTAAAAAATTTTTTGGAATTATTTTTTTAAGTATTTTCGGAAATGACGCAAATTTTTTGGAATTTTTTTTATTTAGTATTTTTGAAAATGAACGCCGTTATTGTAATAATAATACGACGTTATTGTATAGTAAATGTAAGATACCTTTCATTGTGAAAAAAGAAAAAAAAAACGTTTTTTGCTAATAAAATGTGTGAATAGCAATGCAGCGTATATAATTTATTGCCTGTTTTCATGTCCAAAACTTAAGCATTTAGCTTTGAACAAACGAAACGAAATAGTTTTTTTCTTAAAGCTACACTATTCACCTTTAATTTGCAATTCGGAAAATTACGCTATCTTCATTTTTCTCTGAGATACAATTTTTTTTGTAAATTAATTTTTTTTCCCAATTACTTCATTTTATTAACAAAAAAATTATGAAAAATCAAATTTTCGAGAATTTTACAATTAGTACTTCAAAATGAATATTTCGAACAGTAACATGAATTTTTTCAGAATTTTTTGAGTGCATCAAGGAGGTGAAATAATAGTCGGACGCGAAAGACTCACGTTTACAGACAGGAGGTGCGGATAAAACGTTTACAGACGAAGTGTTAAAAAACTAGTCCAAATAAATTGTAAAGGACCAAATTAAATAAAAATACCTCATATATGGAAATAGGTTGTTTTTTTAAATTATTCAATGTTTACATACCGACATAAAAGATGGCGCACCCTGTATATATATAATTCGTATATAATTTATGACTTCGTTTCGTAGTGAAGGTCAGCCACGTACTGCTGGCTGAAAAGCTCAGACGTGCTTTCGTCAGAGTCGTTGGCTGCAGGGTTTGTCATTGCAGCCACGATGCCGCTCTCATGAGGGAGCGGGGCAGATGGCAATTCAGTAGGCAACGTAGCGTCGGACTCGGGCTCTCGTGCAGCAGTTACTACGGGAGCCTTTTTAGTTGCTAGTTGCCCCTTGAAGGGAAGGAGGGGCGCGCGAAGCATACTACGATGCAGTCGATGTATGGGAACCCCTGACGACTCGGAACTCGTACTTGGGTCCTCGTGCTCGACCGTAGGTGCTTCCCCCATCTTCGATCTCGTACACGTGGCCATCGCGCTTGTGTCCACCTGTACAGCCTTCTTGATGATTTTCTTTATTAAAGACCGGGTTCGTTTTGCTGCGGGCGCGCGTAGTGGGTCAGAATTTAATCTCGGCCGGCCCACGCCACGTGCTACGTACGGTGTACGGGGCCCAAAACCTGAAGGGGTTACATAGGTTTCGAAGTCAAAAAAGCATGTATTCTCGATTTTTTTCACATTATATATATATTATTTTATTCAAAATGTTAAGTACTTCAAAGAGTAACATTTCAACAGTATTTTTAAAAATTTTCATCCAAAAATGTTGGAAATTCAGCCGGTGGGACCTGGTTCTCGAAGACCCTTAAAAAAAAGTGTCCTCGCGGTGGTTACGATAACTCGTGGTAGCTTTATCTGAAATTAAAAAACAAAAGATTTTCTGTTAGTAGATAAGTATAGCTCGTGATTGAACGAAGGATTTTTTTTTAATTGAAATTTGAATTCTTGGCAGAGTTGTATTAAAAATAATACATTTTTTTGTACAATTTTTACTACGTATAGCCTTGTTAAATTAGTTGTAATAAATAAAAAAATCCTTCGTTCAATAACTAGTCAATGCTATTTTGAAGAAATTTTGCACAATTTCAATAACATCCGTGCATTAGTTTGTGCGAAATCGTGTTCACAGACTTCAACAATAGTGTTTCGAGAAAAACGCGTTTAAAGCTTTAAGTAATAATAAAATGACATTTTTTTAACTTACATAGAATGGTCGATTCTAACTCCGTAAAGTAAGGATCCTGCTGCAGCTGCGATGTCCAGGGCATTCTTTTATTCCTGCCTGAGCCGAATTCTTGCGTCTCGAGTACAAGGCTTAGCTTTTTTCTCAGCTATAAGTATACGATGTTCACCCTCTTTTCGCGCGTACTCGTGGCTATTTCAGTCAAGTTTGATGTCCATCCCGTGCAAAAACAGAACAGAGCTGGAATCCCTTCGTTGAAAGTAAAAGCAGCAAGTAATGCAGGAATTTCAACTATTTTGGAACCAGCAAGAAGTATTTTTGGAGTGATTTTCCAAATTAACTGGTTTAGACTCTCATTATTATTCTGCGTAAAGCTACCAACACACCGCTCTAGAAGCACATCTTTGCTAAGGTCCTCATAATGATGATAAGGCATTCCTAGCTGAAGCATGCTGCCAAACGCACCATGAGTCAGGGTCACTTTTCCCACCGGGGGAATTCCCAAAGGCTCTCTGTTTGAGAATGCTTGAGCATTCTGCTACGCGTTGCTGGACTGCGGACTGCAGGCTAGCGTGGGCAACTGCTTGCTGTTGCCACTTAGCGGCAGCACCTCTCAGAAACAGAAAACTCGCACTAGGTCAGCGTGCCAAGCAACAGGTCGCTGCGCGCACGCGCTCTACGACTGCTTGACTAGACAACGGCTGCTTTGTATAACGTAGCCATCTTGCGTTTTGCTCTTGCACGGTTTTTTATCGCCACCGTGATTCGTGCATGCTCATCATAGTTCTGTGCATCTAAATAAGTCTCATCGATCAATTCTGTCGACCTACAGTCTCTACAAACTCATCCATCATATCAGCATTGATATATTGACGTCGACCAACCAATACATCAACATACTGGCTCATCGTGTCGTGCACCCGGCGTCAGCTTCACCGCGAGGCCTGGTTGTGACAGCACATCTCATCAAATTACACTGATTAATATAATCGTGTGTGGTAACTAGCTCACCGAAATTTATTCACTCTTTTTTACGCTTATTTTGTTATATTCTTTTCTACATTTCACTTGTATTATTTGTGTTTTCGTCCACAGCAGTTGACAGGTGGAGCAATAAATGCCACTGTAAACTACATCTGTGTACTGCGTTTTAATTCACCTACTACAATTTTACAGTCCACTTATCTCCAACATCTAAATTCTCGAACACTCTCTCTCTCCTAGAGTTTTAATCTGATTGACTTAAAAATTTGGGAGAATATTCTAGACATATTGTACTATTATATAACATTTATTTTTTAAAATTCATTTTTGAAATTTCCAAACCCATGTAACCCCTTAAGGCATTCCGCATCAGAGTCTATTTTGCTGGTACATGAAGATGACTCTGGATCACTGGAAGCGGTTCTCTCATCTGTAATCACCACGGGTTGCGTGAAAGGGCATCCGCGTTAGTATTCAGACGACCAAGCTTATAAAGAAATTCATAATTATAAATTCTTATTTTTAATCGCCAACGTATCAGCCTTTTACTCGGATCGTTTATCGAACCAATCCACTTGAGAGGTTCGTAGTCCGTGACCAATTTGAAATTTCGCCCACACAAATATGGTTGAAAATTCTCTAAAGCTTTCACCATGTTCACATAGAATGCTGGATGTATGGGGTCATTTAAGATTACGAGAGTCTCATGATGGAAAGAAACCTCTGCCTTTTCTTGACGCATGTAAGGTTATTCCAACACCCTATTGCTTTGCGTGGGAAATTCTCTTACAACATGAAATATCATAGGCTCGTCTCTGAAGTGGATTTCTACTGTGCCAAGAGTAGGAGCCTTTGATTTAGTTGATCCTTCAAATTCGGTACTCGCACTCTGGTGAACGATGACCTCCTCATGGAGCGCGAATAACTTAATTACATTGAGGTCAGATCCCGTATAACAGTAAAAATTAACAGAATCATTTCTGAGCTCAGGAGCCGACATTTTACCACCGGGGATTTTCGACCTCGTCCTCTTCGACACCCCGTGAAATCGCTACTTGGGAGTTGACAGAAATTTTACAGAATTCTTTGAGTTTTCTGACTTCATTGCATCCGGTTGGCTCACCGTCGTTCGGCCGAGGCGAGCCGGTTGAAAGTTTAAATTATCGGACGCATTTTTTGTATGATTTTGCCGGGAAGGGTTAGGCGAAGCATTCCGAGTGGCCCGAGCCGGGCGAGGAGCCCAGCCGTTCCACGGGTAGCATGCGCATCCCGTCCCTCTCACACAGCAATAGCGATGCGAGCAACCGTTTCTTATTACTCTCACGCCTCGATCCTCTGTTCCACGCAGTCAACAATAACGCAACTCACACTTCACATGGTCGCCGTTGTTACGGGGACTCGACTTCCACGCGCTGCGCCCACCATCAACCAACATTCGCATCGTACAATTTACCGACTGTCTCGTTCTGCTTCATACGCGCACGCGGTATTGCTCCCGAATAATAGTCGAAATTTTTACCGCGAGCTAAACGTGATTTTAGGGTCGTGATCAACTCTTCAACTGTGTTTATGGTCCGATCATAAACGCAGTTTGTCGCATGACCCCGTAGTCGCGAGGCGCTCACATATTCGGATACGGACGCAGGAAGAACAAACGTGCTCCAGTTCCTAATATCTTGAAGGAAGTCCTTCAGTGGCACGTCGGCTCCGGTGCCGTCGAATGGGGTAATATTAGCGATTCTATTTTGAAGCGATACATTCTCCACCATACTTGACATAGTGGTCATTAAAATTGAGGGGTCGAAGGTAGTATACAGGGGGGTGGAATCATTGTTCCCCCCCGGAACCGCTTCCTGTATCATTAGGCATTGAGACCCAAGGATTATTCGATGTAAATTTTACAAGAAGAAAAATATTTATATATGCACACAAATATATATATGTTTGTGAAAGGGTACTTATGGGGACCCAAAAAAAAAGAATTTTTTTCAGTGTACATAAGCTAGTATGATCCATGAAAGAACAACTCTAATAAAAATTTTCAAATCTGATATCTGGTTCTATCATATACACCAAAGTCCCAAATTTATGCAAAAGGGTGTTTATGAGGACGGTCCACCACTTTAATAATTAATAATTGAATTATAAACACCACTTTACATCTATTTTCACTTGTCTAGTGGTACTTGTGGGGACACGCATTTCCATTAGTATTTAACTCCAACCTATGACATGTTCCATCGGTCTCAATAGCAAAATAATGTTGGCTGTGTGATAATCTGTATATTTAATATAAAGGGTGGTTAAATTTTGAGGGCCGATCTTGAATGTGAACCACACCTAAACGTCAAGTTTTTTTCTGCATTTCATTTGACATTTCTCAATTTCAGACTAACTCAATTTGAACCATGGAAAGATACACAATCGAGCAGTGCGTTAAAGTTATTCAGGCTTATTATGAAAATGGGCGTTCAAATCAAAATGCATATCGTGCACTTCGTGATTTTTTCGGTCAATTTAATCGTCGAAATGTGCGTACAACCGGAAAAATCGTGCAAAAATTTGAGCAAACCGGGTCTGTAGGAGATATTAAAACACCAGTGCATGCTCGTACAGCTCGTACTGCAGAAAATATTGCTGCTGTTCGCGATAGTGTGGCTGAAGAGCCGTCCACCTCAACTCGTCGTCGTACCCAACAATTGTACCTCTCACGCTCGTCGTTGATGAACATTATGCATAAAGACTTGCATTTACACGCTTATAAGGTGCAATTGACTCAAGAACTAAAGCCTCTTGACCATTCCAAACGTCGTTAATGGTCAGAATGGTGGCAAGAAATGGCAACAGTGGATGATCAATTTTCGAAGAAAATCATCTTCAGTGATGAGGCACATTTTCACCTCAGTGGATTCGTCAATAAGCAGAATTGCCGCATTTGGGCGAATCATAATCCAAGAGTGTTTGTCGAAAAACCAATGCACCCACAAAGAGTGACTGTTTGGTGCGGTTTATGGGCTGGCGGTATCATCGGGCCGTATTTTTTCCAAAATGAGGCCGGTCAGGCAGTTACTGTGAATGGTGTTCGCTATCGTGAGATGATAACGAACTTTTTATGGCCCGAATTGGAAGATATGGATGTGGGCGATATGTGGTTTCAACAGGACGGTGCCACTTGCCACACAGCTAACGAAACAATGGCTCTTTTGCGCGACAAATTCAATGGCCGTGTTATCTCACGTGGTGGCGATGTCAATTGGCCGCCAAGATCATGTGATTTGACACCGTTGGACTTCTTTCTTTGGGGTTATTTGAAAGAAAAGGTGTACGTCGATAAGCCAGCAACAATTCAAGAGCTAAAGGATGAGATAATTCGGCACATTAACGGCATAGAACCTCAATTATGCCTAAGCGTCATCGAAAATTTGGACCATCGGATGGACGTGTGCCGCCGAGGTCGCGGCGGCCATTTGGCTGATATTTTGTTCCATACATAATTGAACCATACCATATTATCATAATAAAAAGAATTGACAATAATTTCCTAAATAATTTGTGTTTTATTCAAAATCAACATCGGCCCTTAAAATTTAACCACCCTTTAGTAGACAATAGACATTTTCAGAAAATACATCTGGAATGTACAATATAAGGTTTACTCGTCAGAAGTTGATGCTATTTCATACTTGTGAGGACACCGGGGACTTTTCCATATCCCGATAATCCTCTTTATAGTTTTACGAGGCATTTGAAATGAGTCCAGTATGAATATAGCCCTCTGTATATATTTAATTATAAAATCTTTTAATTTATTAACCAACGATTGTAATTTCAGTGTCCTCATAAATACCGATAGGCATAAAATCGTATATATCAAAGTCACTACTTACTGCCATTCGGTACTTGTGAGGACATCCGGTGGTATCGATCGGGTGGTCTTCATAAATACCGATAGGCATAAAATCGTATATATCGAAGTCACTACTTACTGCCATTCGGTACTTGTGAGGACATCGGGTGGTCTAGATTTTCTTTCCAGTAGAAAAAATGGCAATAAGATGCCACTTCATGGAGTTACTTTGATCCCCCACTTTTCTCCAAACTCCTACTTTTCTATTTTCTGTCAGCCAAAATTATTAAATGTTAATTCAGCATCCTCATAATGCATATGACTTGAGGGCAATCAGTACATCCGGGGATATTATGACTAATAATCGCACTTGACTGCTGAATGGGATAAAAATGGAGCATAAGTTACATATTTTTCTTGACTTTTGTTGAATTATCGACTTTCGTACATGAGATTCAGCTGGATAGTTGATGACTCACCTAACAAAAGTGCATATAGGGACAGACGATTCTCACAATATATAGGTGTGATATATCCGTCACGAAGGTCACTAGTATAGACACGTGTTCATTAAATAGGAAACGTCGGTTTCGATGTCATAATTAATTAAACAATAACAGTGGCTAAAATTAGAGATCCTTGTAATTTCAGTGTCCTCATAAATACCGATAGGCATAAAATCGTATATATCAAAGTCACTACTTACTGCCATTCGGTACTTGTGAGGACATCAGGTGGTATCGATCGGGTGGTCCTCATAAATACCGATAGGCATAAAATCGTATATATCGAAGTCACTACTTACTGCCATTCGGTACTTGTGAGGACTACGGGTGGTCTCGATTTTCTGTCCAGTAAAAAAAACGGCAATAAGATGCCACTTCATGGAGTTACTTTGATCCCCCACTTTTCTCCAAACTTCTACTTCTCTATTTTCTGTCAGCCAAAATTATTCAATGTTAATTCAGCATCTTTATAATGCATACGACTTGAAAGCAATCGGTACATCCGGGGATATTATGACTAATAATCGCACTTGACTGCTGAATGGGATAAAAATGGAGCATACGTTACATATTTTTCTTGACTTTTGTTGAATCATCGACTTTCGTACATGAGATTCTGCTGGATAGTTGATGACTCACTTAACAAAAGTGCATATGGGGACAGACGATTATCACAATATATAGGTGTGATATATCCGTCACGAAGGTCACTAGTATAGACACGTGTTCATCAAATAGGAAACGTCGGTTTCGATGTCATAATTAATTAAACAATAACAGTGGCTGAAATTACAGATCCTTGTAATTTCAGTGTCCTCATAAATACCGATAGGCATAAAATCGTATATATCAAAGTCACTACTTACTGCCATTCGGTACTTGAGAAATGTATAGATATATACGATTTTATGCCTATCGGTATTTTTAAGGACACTGAAATTACAAGGATCTCTAATTTTAGCCACTGTTAGTATTCAATTAATTATGACCTCGAAACCGACGTTTCCTATTTGATGAACACGTGTCTATACCAGTGACCTTCGTGACGGATATACCACACCCATATATTGTGACAATCGTCTGCCCCCTAACGCACTTTTGTTAGGTGAGTCATCAACTATCCAGCTGAATCTCATGTACGAAAGTCGATGATTTTTATCCCATTCACTAGTCAAGTGCGATTATTAGTCATAATATCGCCAGATGTATCCCTTGCCCTCAAGTCATATGCATTAGAAGGATGCTGAATTAACATTGAATAATTTTTGCGGACAGAAAATAGAAAAGTAAGAGTTTTGAGAAAAGTGGGGGATCAAAGTTACTATATGAACTGGCATCTTATTGCCATTTTTTTTAATGGAAAGAAAATCTAGACCACCCGATGTCCTCACAAGTACCGAATGGCAGTAAGTAGTGACTTCGATATATACGATTTTATGCCTATCGGTATTTATGAGGACACTGAAATTACAAGGATCTCTAATTTTAGCCACTGTTGTGTGAAACCACCGGATGAACCATCATCATATCGTCCGCTCTGCCTGCTCGATACGGCAGAGAACGTACTGGAACGGATCATACACAACAGGATAGAAGCAACTATTGGGGACTCTCTAGCGAACAACCAATACAAATTCAGCTAAGGAGGCCATCTCAGGAAGACGATGGAAAAGGGGCGCGAAGAAGTATTGCCTGGTGGCAACGCTTGACATTAAGAACGCGTTTAACTCGGCAAGATGGGATTGTATCTGGACGGCGCTGAACAACTTCAGACTGCCACAGTACTAGAGAAGGATTGTAATGTAGCAACAGATCCCTAAGATATGACACAGATGATGGTCCCCGGGAATACAAAGTCACGGGGGGTGTACCCCAAGGCTCTGAACTGGGTCCTCTTCCCTGGAACATCATGTATGACGGACTGTTGAAGCTGAGAACACGAGAAACGGTAAAACTGGTAACGTTTGCAGACGTCGTCTGTTATCGTCATCGTAGCAAAGCATCAATATACAGTGCTGGATAGACTCAGTGAGCCTAAAACTGGCTGAGCATAAGACGGAAGCGGTCATCGTTACAAGTAGGAAGGAGGTGGAGACAATCAGACTGTCGGTCGGCGAGCACACCATCGTATCGCAATCATTCATCAGGTACCTGGGAATGATGATTGACACGAGGCTCAATTTCAAATCGCATGTGGAGTACGCAAAAACCAAGGCTGCAACCGTCGAAACCGTACTGTCGAAGCTAATGCCGAATGTCGATGGCCCGAAAGAAAAGAGGAGAAGATTGCTGACATCAGTGATCACATCGGTGCTTACGTACGGTATCGCCATCTAGGCCGAAGCGATGGAAACGAAGGAATACCGAAAGAAGGCAGCAGCTGTCACCCGGCGAGCGCTTTAAGAATAGCGAGCGTATTTCGCACGGTATCCGAGGACGCAGCGTGCATAATCGCGGGAATAACACTGATCGAGATCGTGGCGGAAGAGCGGCGAATACTATATCTGCAGAGAAGGACGACGGTACTGACGCAGGAAGAACTGCGAACAGAAGCGAGGAACAGCAGCCTGGCACGCTGGCACATGAAATGGGATGCGTCAACCAAGGGAAGGTGGACCTATCGACTGAGCCCGAATGTAAGGGAGTGGCTGAACCGGAGCCACGGGGAAGTTAACTATTACATGACGCAATTACTGTCTGGTCACGGATGCTTCCGGGCATATTTGTTCAAGCATAAACACGAAGAGCCCCCCAACTACCCGAGACCCCTACGTGGCGCGTCCCCAGGTAGTGAATAGGGGAACACTCTTTAGATATAGAGGGTAGGAGGCAATTCAAATACCTCTCGCGGACCAACAGTGGGGAGTCAAACTCGTTAACAAATCAGGATGGTAGGACGAAAAGAAAACACTTTTTAGAGTGCAGGAGTACGGACCTCCAGTACCGGCGGCTACAAGGAGTGAGCAAGCGGGCTCCCGAGCGTCGTTATCTAGCGACCGCAGTATCATGGAGGTGGACCACTTGGCCTCTGTGGAGCGCAAAGCTACAAGTGATGAGGGACCAGCTCTTGTGGGGAACAGGAACACAAGGGACGACATGAAAAAAAGAGAAGAGCAGATGGCTAGGCTTGACGAGCAGATCCAGGATCTGCTGAATTACGTGGAGCCCAGGGTTCATGTCTACAAGAACATTAAAAGGAAGCTACATAGCATCAGCAGTACGTACAACAGAGTTCAGAAGTTTCATTTCTGAAATCATTTGGTGGTACGCAAACTGCGATTGTAGCACTGCATTCGGCTGCAGCAATAAAGATAGTTGAGGGTGGAAAGCTTCGAGTCGGATGGGTTATCTGCAGAGTCAGGCAGCTAATGACCGCCAACAAAGTGCTTTAAGTGCTGGGAATATGGGCATCTATCCAGCAGATGCAAGAGCGACGTTGACAGGTCTAAGTGATGCATTAAATGCGGCACAGAAGGACACAAAGCTGTGACCTGCGAAGCAGAGCCGAACTGCGCACTCTGCAGATCGCAGCAGAATAAGGAAGCCAGCAAACACATAGCTGGCAGCAACCAATGCGTTGCATACAAAAAGGCCTACCAGACGCTCATCCAAAAACGCAAATGAGAATACTCTAGGTGAATCTAAACCACTGTGAGGCAGCGCAGGGCCTTCTAACGCAGACGGTGTATGAGCAGAATATCGACATAGCGATCATCGCGGAACCATATCGCAATCTTGATCATATGGAATATTGCAAGGCAACGGAGGTGGGACCTATTGGCAAAAGGCACCGATGAACTGATGTGAAAGTTAACAAGCGCTTACGATGCTGCGATGCCCAGAAGAAGAAAAGGGAATCCCCACTCCCCAGTCTACTGGTGGAACAACATGGTAGCTGAACTCCACAAAGACTGCAACCAGCCACAGAGGAAAGCACAACGAGCCAGGAAAAAGCCTCCCTATCCAGCTTTGGAAACGAAGTACAAAGAGACACGTTCAAGGCTCAGGAAAACAATCCAAAAGAGCAAGAGGCAGTCCTGGACAGAACTCATTGACGAAGTACAGAACGATCCGTAGGGCCGCCCGTACAGAGTCGTGATGACGAAGCTGAAAAACCGATAACGTCAACAGCCGACTTGCCCCAACCAGCTGAAGGACATAGTCTCTACACTGTTCCCACAACAGGAGGAAACGTACTATGTTGTTCCAACTGACGACAGCGAAGTAATTCTACCGATTACTAGCGCGGAATTACTCCAAGCCTGTAAAAAGGTGGGCAACAAGAAGACGCCGGGGATGGACAACATACCGAACGTAGCGTTTAAAACGGCAATCAAGGAGATCCTACAGCAGTTTCTGGATGCATATAATTCATGCCTCAAAGAAGGTATTTTCCCTAAGCGCTAGAAGTGGCAGAGACTAGTTCTACTGCCCAAGCGCAACAAACCACCGGACGATCCATCATCCTATCGCCCTCTGTGCATGTTGGATACTGCTGGGAAGGTGCTGGAGAGAATCATCCACAACCGGATTGAAGCCGCTATTGGAAATCTGCTCGCGGACAACCAATACGGTTTCAGGAAATCCAGATCAACGATAGATGCCATCGAACGCGTAGTTAGTACAGCCAGAGAAGTTACCGCAGGGAAACGATGGAAGGGAGGTACTAAGAAGCACTACCTTCTTGTGGCACTTAACATAAAAAACGCAATTAACACCGCATGATGGGATGTCATTGGCTCAGCAATGGACAGACTGTAAGTCCCTAAATACCTGAAACGGATTGTCAGAAACGATCTCAAAAATCGATATCTCATGTACGACATGGATGATGGCCCACAAGAGTACCGAGTCACCGGAGGAGTTCCTCAGGGTTCTGTATTGGGACCACTTTTGTAGAACATTATGTACGACGGTTTGCTGAAGTTCCCTGAAGCACAGCTCACTGCATTCGCAGACGACGCGATGATGGTCATTACCGCTAAATACGAAGAAGAACTACAAAACATCTTTGAGAAAACGTACAACACGATTCAACACTGGATGCGCTCAGCTGGCCTCAAACTAGCTGAGCACAAAACAGAAGCAGTGCTGGTCTCAACACGAAAGAAAGCAGAGACTATAACACTCATGGTGGGAGAGCACTCTATTACATTCAGCCGTATATTAAGTACCTGGGGGTGATGTTGGATGCACGGCTCAACTTCAAAGCAGAGATTGAGTACGTTGCTGAAAAAGCAGCAAAGGTTGCAGCGGCACTAGCATGCCTTATACCGAATGTCGGTGGACCACTTCAGGACAGAAGAAAACTGCTGGCAAGAGTAGTTACCTCGGTACTGACCTATGCAATAGCTATCTGAAGGGACGCTCTAAAAGTTGAAGAATACCGGAGAAAAACCGGTACACTGTATCGGCTCTGCGCATTGAGGGTCTTCAGCGCATTCCGCACGATGTCGGAAGATGCCGTGTGCGCCATCGCAGGAATGATACGTCTGCACATAATACCTAACGAACGACGGACGCTGTACCAGTTGCAAAACAACTCACCGCTGGATCCACGAAAGCAGCAGAAAAAAGAAGCTAGACTGGAGAGTCTGATTTCCTGGCGGTTAGAATAGGATGTATCTGCGAAGGGGACATGGACACGTATCTCTGCGAGTTTTAGTCCGATCGACTTGAAATTTTCACAGGTTATTTCTGAGATGTTATACTTTCATATGAACCATTTTCAGAAAATTGATTTTTTCCGACCTGATAACTGATCCTGCCCCCTTAATTTCCTGCTACGTCCGCGTTCGAGAGGGTCACCTCATCAAGGCCCTGGTCCACGGCATCGAAACCGATGTTTATCTTATGACCGAGGGCCTCTAAATCCCCACTGCCGCATCCGCGCGCTCCCCGTTCGTTAAGCGAACCCACTGAGCGTTATCGCCGGTAACAGGTCGCATCATGACAGCGATCAAGGCATCGCTGCCGCACGCTTCTTCGATGAGTTGCTCTATATCTACAACATCCACGCGCTCGAGCCCGTAAATTGAGCACTCCATGACAAGAGCCTGCAGCATACTTGCTAGAGGCTCCGGATGAAATAGGTGAGACCAGTCGATGTAAAGCATCGCAGTACCCATCAAAGTCCGGGTAAACCACTTCGCCGCGGACAACTCTATTGAAACGAGGCACAATACAGGACATTCCGATATAGGGTTCGCCAAGTCCAACGGGCCTTCCTCGACGCTCCACTGAATACATGCTGCGTAGAATCTCATCCAGTTCGTCGTACGCATCGCATATTTCCTGGGTACGCAGTAATACGCTCATCACACTTTCGACTAAACTTACCCGGCACCATAACGCGTCGCTTAAAATCTCCTTGTCGTATCGCGGATACATCTTGCTTTTTATTGTTTGCGTGTAGTAAGCCAAAGACAGACTGAATTCTCGAGATAGTGCTAGAGACTAATACGGTAATAAAGATAACAACCTCCTGTCAATTATAACGTAGGCTACCAACGCTTTGAATGCAACGGAAAGCAGTTTTCGAGCATGTATTCCCGCGCGTTATGTTCCTCATGAAACGCTTGCTCTGCAGTGAAAGACATAGAATATGGTCCCTCGCAGAGAGAGGGAGAGAGAGAGAGAGAGAGAGAGAGAAACTGCAATTATAATTCCCTAATTATTACGCTATAAAAATAAAAGACACAGTAGGATCTGGTATTTTTAAAAAATTAATCAATATTTTAAGGAAAGCACTTTACATATTTACCATAGTACGCAACATCCCTGCAAACACGGTAATCCGCGCTCGGAGATTTCTCCACCGTTAATTTTATTTTTATTGCTATACGGAATTAATTTGTATTATCACTCGTTATATTACTTTTAAATTATTTTTGGCTGTGGGCGTTGTTATTACAGTGTACTTCTCAAAAAAAGAATGCAACAAGTATTTAATTGATCGCACTAGTCAATAGAAACCAAGTGCACAGAACAATCGGTACTATCTTACCTAATATGCCACGACTCATTATACAAAGTTGGCAGCGTTGATGATCTGTTGTCACCGACGTCAACTGCGGATGAGGATGGCGGGTGACACTTTTCTTTCTCGAAGCTAGATCTAGCTGTACAGTGTATGTATCCTCCTCTCGTTCTCCATAACACGAATAACGGGCCCTCCGTGTCGGTTTATAGAAGTGTTCGTCTTTTGAGGCTATCCACGAATGAAGCCATTTTGAGATGTGTTCATATGAGCTGAACTGCTGATTAGCCAGACCATGTGCCATCGAACGGTACAAGTAATAATCGGACGGCGCATTATCTGGGGAATATGGCGGGTGGGGTAGGACTTCCCATTTGAGCGTTTCTAAGTAGGTTTTAACGGGTTTGGCAACGTGAGGCCGAGCGTTGCCATGCTGTAGAAACACTTTTTCGTGCCTCTGCTTGTATTGTAACCGCTTTTCGAGCAGTGCTCGGCTCAATCGCATCAATTGAGTTCGATACCGTTCCCCAATGATGGTTTCGTTCGGTTTCAACAGCTCATAATAAATAACACCGCCCTGGTCCCACCAAATACACAGCAAAATCTTCGCAGCGTGAATATTCGGCCGAGCCGACGACGTAGAAGCATGACCGGGCAGTCCCCATGATTTGGTTCTCTTTGGGTTGCTGTAATGAATCCATTTTTCATCACCCGTAACGATGCGATGAAGAAAACCCTTTTTTTTTTGCCGCTGGAGCAGTTGTTCACAGGCGAAAAAACGACGCTCAACGTCTCTTGGCTTCAAATCATAAGGAACCCAAGTTCCTTGTTTTTTAATCATTCCCAACGCATGCAATCGCTTGGAAATGGCTTAGCGGGTAACTCCTAATGCTGAAGCAACCTCTTTTTGCGTTTGGCACGGATCCTCATCGAGCAATGCCTCCAATTCAGCGTCTTCGAAGGTTTTTGGCCTTCCTTCACGCGAACGGTCGTCAACATCAAAATCACCGTCTTTGAAGCGACGGAACCAATTACGGCATGTTGTTTCACTTACAATTAGAGCAGCATCTCCGTAAACTTTTTGGAGTTTTCGATGCGCTTCAGCCGCCGTTTTCTTGGAATGAAAGAAAAAAAGCAACACTTCCCGCAAATGACGATTATTTGGCACAAAATCAGACATTTTCACAAAGCCAAAAGTATATGACGCAAAACCAAATCACTAATGTGTCAAAGCAGTTTGTTTACCATATGTCTAAGCTTGGTTCATGACGTTTTGGTTATGTCCCAATCGATCAGCATTTACTACTGGAGTCATCTCTTAAAAAACAACGGGAACTTAGTTGCGCACCTAATACAATTATTTACAACTGTGACTTTATCACAAATAGCAGCACTCACGGAGAATTATTAAGTTAGCGACGAAAGATCCGATGCATGATCAGCGATATGACCACGGTACAGCACAATTATTCCGGACAAAATTATTTTCATAAGTTCCGTATCTTTCACCGCTACCAATTCGTTCATACACCGCTGAATCGTTTCACTTTCGCTCTCTAGTGTCTGTATATGAATATCAATTCTTCTATTTATTTCGACGAGCATATCAAACGTCGGCCACTGCAGAACGATGTTTGGAGAGTATTTTCGGAAGCCTTTCCGTTTCGATTCTTTAGATTCCTCTTGATTCTCGTATTCCTCATTAGCACTACCGCTTAATTTACCAAAGGAGACAGCTCTGTGCTAGTAGCACGAGGTTAGAAGTGTGTACTGCGCTGTGTGCTGTATGCGAGTATTACACATTTTCTCGGCATCAGCCACATGAGCTTCGAAATATCGCTGTACGTGAGAAAAATCACTTTTGAACTATCGCCACTCATCCATACTGAGTGTAATTCCAGTAAAAGTATTCGACAATATTTTCATCACTGGTGAAAAAATTGTCACACGCACAGTTCAACTCGAGCCCGGCGACGATTATTTTACCGAATGATTTATTTAAACCGTACATAACGGGGTTCGTTATATATGGCGATATCGTGTGAGACGTAACACCGTTATTTACTATTTTTATTACTTTCTCGTAGACTGTAACTTTTCGAATGTATCGTGGACGGTGTTCATACTCCGTTTTATACAGATTTCCCCCACCATCTACCTGCATCGCCTCTTCTCTTCTTTTGATACTGCAAATCATACGACTGAAAATTGCTAGCCAATATCCTTTGATATTTGTCGCATTCTCCTCAACAGCCTAATAACAGCAGCAGCAGCAAATATATCCCAAAACTCTTGCATACTCTCGCACACTTATGTGCACACGCACACCTCGACATACAGATAAGATGTGTCATGAAAACTAAATAATATTCGTCGACGAAATTTGATGATTTTCCTCATGGCCGAGTGCCTTGAAATTAGATGAAAACAACATGACTTTCATCAGCGAAACTCGATAACTAAGTACATCACCATCGCTAAATATTTCCCTAGGTCCTGCTTTTGTAAAGTGATCGCGTGCGGCCTTCTTGGTTAGTCGTATTCATTACACCGCTGCAGTATACGCAGAGAGAGAGAGAGAGAGAGAGAGAGAGAGAGAGAGAGAGAGAGAGAGAGAAAGAGAGAAAGAGCTTGTTAAAGGAATATATATAAAAGTGAGCCGCTTTGAAAATTCTCTAGTTAATTGTCTGATTTACTGTGGTTACTACTACTACTACTTTAACAGCACAATCATGGTCAGAGTGGTAAAGCGCTCATTGATAAGAAAATTGATAGAGTTTATATTGAAGCGTAGACCGTCGTTGCGTTCGCGGTGGGGGACAAGAAATTTACAGATCACCTGAAGGGAACTTCCGACACAGGCGGTTGTTCGTAAAATTCGCGGTATGCTGTGCGAGTGTCATCAGCGCAAATTAGTTGACGCGTATAATAATGGATTGTTTGATAATCAAATAATTATTGATTCGGTGGTGCGTGTTATTCGACGACGCGGTTCGCTGAATGAGCCTGCTCTGCAACCCATACTCAATGAAAGACGTAAGTAATATACAGCGCTAATTACTTTTATTTTATTTCCTTTATTTCATAAGATTTTTATATAGTTCGACGGTATAAAGACGAAGAAATGGGATCCGATACCTATGAGTTCGATGAGGAGGGTAGAACCGATTCAGATGATCATAGCAGGGACAACGATGGCGACAGCTCCGCAGGGAATCGTTGGATAAATTTTAACCAGCCATTCTGCGGCTATAAACCTACAAACGGTCTTTTCATGGCAGGCCCCTCGAGAGAACCAGATGAAGCCGTCGCAGGCCCATCGCGACAATACAGTTCAAACGATGATACCAGCGGCAATACAGACAATGAGGAAGAAGAAGAAGAAGAAGAAGAAGAAGAAGAAGAGGAGGAGGAGAAGGAGTAAGACGTAGACGATAACGACGAGGAGGAGGAGGAGGAGGAGAAGGAGGAAGAGGAGGAGGACCCTGTAGATTCAGGTAAGCTTTTAATAATACAACCACGCTGACAAAAATAAAAAAATTACGCGGATAATGATAGTAAAATGAAAAAACAGGGTACGAGACAGACCCAAACGTTTTTCGCTTTGCACGATTCACTGTGCCGAGATCGCCGACAATCGAGTTGGTTTACGAAATGCGTCGGCGGTTCCCGGGTGCAGTCGACGGATTCGAGGACTAGAAGCAAATAAAGTTTGTAATTCTTAAGTTACACGAATTATATACATAGTATATAGCTAGCGACAAACAAAAAATTGAATTAAATGAAATAAAAATTCTAATAAATGGTTTAATTATGCTTGCAGGTGGACAGACTGGCGATGGAAGGACTGCTGCACGGGGTGGTGATATTTTGCCTCCTGGTAAACGTTTCGGTATCGACAATGAGCAGAGACGCTATTTTCTATGCTTTAGGATGCAGGGTCGAGAGACAGATTTTTATTTTCGTCAGCCACCGGACGGTATTGATCATCTGACATGGTTCGAGGGAGGTGTACGAGATGTTCTCACACGCCTTACAGAACCGTGCGAAGGACATGATTATGTGGGTATGACTCTGAGCGTACCGTCTTTCGCGCAAGGACCTGTATGGTTATCATTTCGACCAGCTCGTGACATCGTTCCCGACGATATATGGCGACTAATTAATAGTGTAGCTCAGAGCGCGCGCGAATATCAAATAGACGCTGGTACATGTAGAATGATGACATGTATAGTACGAGGCGTCGAAGGAGCTGGTGTGGGCACTAAGCTTACACACGAGTCTATAGCAAAAAAGTCAATTTTACGCATAAGTAATCGCGATAATTTGTGTCTACAACGATCCCTTGTCACTGCCCGAGCGCATGCCGAACGCGGTCAAATACGTGCGGGCGAGCTACACAGACGATGGTGTCAAATTCGGATCGGGCTTCGAGGTGCGCAATATACAGCAGCGATAGAGCTCACGCGTAATGCAGGGGTAACGACACCGTCCAGGGGGTGTAGTGCCCGCGAAATTCAGCTCTTTCAGGAGTACTTGGTTCACGAGGGTATAGCGATTGTTGTTTATGAATTTCTCACCTTCGGAAAACGCGTTCCGGCTCTGTACGATGGGCGAAAATACGTACTCACCGCAACAGCTAAAATTAATCATACACTCTTTATTCTCTATTACGATCGGTCTCATCACTATCAACCGATATTAAATCTCGCCGGTGCGCTAGGTAGTCGAGGGTTCTGCACACAATGTAATTCCAAGTATATTCGAGTACTCGAGCATCGATGTAGCTATCAATGTGCTCGATGTAAGTCCACTTATTGCAACGGCAATAGAGACTCTCAACCTGAGTATTGCGCAGACTGTAATCGTTCGTTCTTTGGTGCTTTTTGCCTCGCTCATCACAAGGGTGAGGACTCCGCGGGTATCACGTCTCGTAAATATAGACGGTACAGCGTCTGTAACGCATTGAAAATTTGTAGAGGCTGCTGGCGTATGATTAAAACCACAGATAAAAAGATGCATGTATGTGGTATATCGTTTTGTATTACATGCAAACAAACGCGACCGACTACGCATGCGTGTTGTATAGCACATCTTAAGAAACCAGAGGCGCAAAAGGAGAAGAAAAAAGACAAGTCTTCCACGAGATTTTTAGTTTATGATTTTGGGACGCAACAACACGAACAATTGCATGATGATAAATCGACATGAATTTACCAGCCGAATTTATGTGTTGCACAATGCGTATGTATGGCATGTCTGGATATCACAGATATAGAGACCGATTGTGCTAACTGTGGTAAACGTGAATTCGTGTTTATCGATGATCCTGTTGGGGAGCTCGTAAAATTGGCATTATCCCAAAAATTTAAAAAGACCATCTGCATCGCCCATAATGCTAGAGGTTTCGACGCACAATTTATTCTACGGTATTTAATCGAGGTGCAAAAAACACAGCTGCCCTCTCTGATTATGAATGGTACGAAGATTGTCTCGATAAAAATTGGCGATGTCGTTTTTCTCGATGGTCTAAACTATTTACTCATGGCTCTTAGCGCTTTACCTAAGGCCTTTGGTTTCGCTGATGAGGTGGCAAAAGGTACATTTCCCCATTTATTCGACACACCGGAATATCAGAATTACTCAAGTCCTCTGCCGGCTTTGCATTTTTACTCACTCGATACCATGTTCTCAGCGGATCGCGAGCGCTTTTTAAAATGGTATGAGGAAGAATCGAGTCGCGTAGATTATAAATTTGATTTTGCGACGCAATTTGTGCAATATTGTCGTACAGATGTTACGGTTTTGAGACGAGCGTGTTTAGCTTTTCGAGAGTTATTTATACGCTGCGGGAGCATGTGTACCTTTACAGAAGCATGCACGATAGCATCAGCATGTATGAGAGTATTTCGAAAGAATTTTCTACAGAAAGATCGCATTGCGGTGTTACCACCAAGGGGGTATCGCTGGGACGATAAGCAGTCGCGCAAGGCCGTCGTATGACTCGTATGGCTCGAGCGTGAGCGCAACTGCGTTATCGTTCATGCTGGACGCACGAGAGAGTATCGCCCTCCGACCGGCCTACCGACTGTCGACAGATACTACGAGGATGCGGGGGTACATCACGTTCTTCAATTTCACGGCTGCTTTTGGCATGGTTGTCCGCGATGTTGTCGCGTGAATAGAGATGCTCGAACTGAATTCGGCGATACAATGAATGAGCGAAACGAGCGTACCGTTCTTATTTCCGGGCGTATCAGATCGAAAGGGTACACTCTAACCGAAATATGGGAATGCGATTTTAACAGATTACTCGAGAATAACGAGGAAATGTCGATATACGTGAAAAATCACGCCATGGTCAAGCAGGCGCCTCTCGAACCACGCGATGCATTCTTTGACGGTCGAACGGAAAATTTTGTAAGCTTGTACGACGTCGCGAATGGGGAGCAGATACGCTATGTGGATGTTTGCTCGCTGTATCCATGGGTGTGTAAGAATGGAAAATATCCCGTTGGACACCCGAAATAGTACGTAGGCGACGAGTGTCGAGAACTCGTAGGACTTGAAAACGATCTAAGTGTCGTCGAGGGTCTCGTGAAGTGTACCGTGGTGGCACCGCGCGATTTGTATATACCCGTACTGCCTGTTCGCATGCATGGGAAACTACTGTTCCCCCTGTGTAGAACGTGCTGTACAGATATGGAGACATCCGAGGTTTGTACACACGATGACACGACTGAGCGAGCGTTTGACGGCACATGGGTCGTGGACGAACTGAGAAAAGCTGTGTCGCTCGGATATAAGGTGACGTGTATCTATGAAATTTGGCAATACGTTGTTACGCAGTATGACTCGACAACGCGACGAGGCAGTCATTTTGCCGAGTACATCGATACATTCCTAAAAATAAAACAGGAGGCGAGTGGACCGCCAACAGAGTGTAACGATGACGAGGAAGCAATAGAGCGTTTTATAGTATTGTACAATGAGTCTGAGGGTGTATATCTCGAGCGAAGGCTTAGCAGCCAAATCCGGGCTTACGTTCACTCGCAAAATTAGCTCTTAATTCATTTTGGGGAAAGTTTGGTCAACGAGAGAATCTCACGAAAACCGTTATCGTTTTCACGCGCGCGGAGCTAATGAATTTACTAACGAGTCCGGAGATTGAGGTGACGGGGATGCTACCGGTTAATCACAAGATTATGTATGTAAACTATGTGAGCAACCGCGATGCTATCCGACCATCCCCGACATCAAATGCCGTGATTGTAGCATACACGACGGCACAGGCACGCCTAAAATTATACAGTTATCTTGAGGGGCTCGGGCGACGAATATTGTACTGCGATACGGACTCCTGTATTTACGTGAGACGCCCCGGTGGTAACGAGTATGAGCCGCCAATCGGTCAATTTCGAGGAGATCTTACGGACGAATTAAGCAAATACGGGCCTGGTAGAACTTCGTTCGTTTCGGGAGGACCAAAATTTTACGCATACCTTCTTCGTAAACCCGACGGTACGATTATTGAAAAATATAAAGTAAAGGGTATCACGCTAAACTTTGCGAATAGCCGTCACGTAAATTATAACGCATTACGATCTTTCGTGACAGGAGCAAAGAGCGTACCTATTATTTAAAAATTCGACGCTATTCGACGTACGGAATTTCATCATGTAGTAACGCGTAAAGAAACGAAATCATGCGAACCTGTTAACACAAAGCGAAAGCGGCACGGGATGTACTCTACTGTACCGTACGGTTATTGTGAAATACGCTAATTATTATAACGCAGAAAAGTATATAGTTTTACGGTTGAATTCGCGATATTTTGAAATAATATTTTTGTCTAATTTCATGTATCATATTTACTGTGTACAATACATTAAAAAAAAAATTGATTTATTATGTATAAAACCGTTGTCGGCTCGTTCTTTTTGTGCTGCTATTCGTAGCAGTAGCTGCTATCTCTCTACCGTTCCCTTTTGTTCTGATTTTCTCATCGTTGATTCCTTTTGTCCCGTCTTTCTTATTGAGTGTTTCCTTTTGTTCTGACTTTCTCGTGCTACATCCATGGATATAATATTGCTGTTTAGAATTTGATGATTCGTAAAATTTGCATATGGAGATGTATGCATAGTGAAATAAAAATATTGCTTTATTTGTAAGAAATATAAAAACTATCGTTATTTAATTTACATACGGCGTAAACACCAGCTTATACCGCGGGCCCGCGCCTCATCAGCTAGTGCAGGCGCGCCGCGCCTTGTCAGCTCTTTAAGGCCGCGAAAATAGCTGATGCCGCGGGGTCGCCGCCGACGCGGTATAAGCTTATTTAAGAGTCTGCTGATTGATTTTGATAGACACTCATCGATATGGATACACGTTGGAAAGATCCACGGACAGCTGTGAGAAGCGGTCCTACGGGTTGTGGTAAAACATATTTTCTAAAAAAATTCTTTAAATACATGCGCGAAATAACGGATGTCCCGTTCGAGCGTATACTTTTTTATTACTCAGAGTGGCAGTCCGGGTATTCAGAGTACGGTGATAAAATCGAATTTCGCGAGGGTTTACCGCAAGCAGTAGACTACTCGAATGATACAAGACCGAAACTTGTGGTCATTGACGATCTAATGCGCGAGGCATCCAACAATACTGTGGTCGATCTTTTCACCAAGGGTAGCCATCATAAAAATCTTAGTGTCATTTTCATCACGCAAAATCTCTTCCATCAGGGTCACGGGCAGCGCGATATCTCTTTAAACGCTAATTATATCGTTGTCTTGAAAAATCCGCGAGATCGCGCGCAAATTCAGCACCTAGCCCATCAGGTATGTCCCGAGAATCCGCGATTTTTGCAGGAGGTATATTTCGATGCAACAGCCGCACCGCACGGCTATCTATTATTCGACTTGAAACAATCGACGCCTGATAATTGTCGATTTCGCGCCTGTATATTTCCCGATGACCAATACCATTACGTTTACGTGCCTCAAAAAGCAATAAAAGTTCGCGATGCGTCGCGCGATGTACCAGTAATGCGCTTGTAATGGCGTTGCGCGGACCTCTCGATAAAAAGCAAATAATTATATTGCAAGCGCTGTGTTATCTGAAGCAAGAGCAACGACGTGCAATTTTGCGCAAAGCAGATGTAACGCTCGTACGCTGTACATGCGAGTGTGATCTAAACGTTTTACAGGGAAACGTGAGTCTGAACAACGTGCAAAAGAATCATCGTCAGAGGCACGCGACAATTCTTCGACGACTAGCCGCCAAAAGGGCAAATTGGAGCGGTAAGAGGAAAATCATCGTCGAACACTGTGTCGGATTTCTCAAGTTGCTTCTTGTGCCTGTCTTGGCCTACACGAGACATGGAATATGCCAGAAAGATGGTACTTATTCCACATGATAACATACATCGTCTCGCTGGACTCGCCACTACTGCTGCTACTACTACTACTACTACTACTACTAGTGCAGACCCGTTGCCTTCCGTACAGACTACCGGTACGCCATTATCGCGCTTCAACTCTGAGTTGAGTGAAATTCTAAACTCACTCGTACAAAAGCGAAAGAGAGAAATGAATAGCGTACCAGCAGGTTTTACAGCGTTATCTTCACATGGTCGAGTACGATAATGCAGTATCGAATATTTCATCAAAACGAAAAATAGCAATACTCGATAGCCACGAGAATAAATCCGACGACGTTCTAATGAACAAAGTTAAATCTCGACTCAATGACACACTTATTATCGATAGCGTACCAAAAAAATTTTAATCTGAAGCAATATCGTTGCTTCGCAATTTGCATCGCACCGCCGTTGGTAAAAAAATTACATGGGATCGTAACGGTGTTGTTTCCATAGACGGCAGAAGAATTTTAAATTCCAATATCGTTGATCTTGTTAACGATGCTATGCGAGCTAGAAAACGCGAGAAATCCATCGGACGATCTCACTTTGCCAAACTCCTGCGAGCGATACAGATGCCACGCCAATTTATCGGCAATCCCGAGTTACTACACGAGCCTACACCTACATCATCCTCGACACCACAGCGGCATCTTATTTTACCGCGCGATAACGATAGTAGCAGCAGCAACAGCAGCAACAGTAGCAACAACAACAACGACGAGGCCGAGACCGCACACTCAAACAGAGATTTAATGCTCACGGCTGAAAACGACATCATCGAGGAGCAGGAGGGGGATGAAGAAGAGGACGAACAATTGCAAAACATCGCACAAGCAGAATATCGACCCCCCACACAGTTAGAAAAGAAAAAGAAAAAGAATCCATTTAACTGGTCATCGCTAAAATTATGAAAATTCTTCAAAAAATCTATTATGATACCGCTCATCCTGCTTCCTATTCTCGAGCAAAAAATTTGGCCCAGGTGGATCGAAGAGTAGCGCGAAAAAATGTTTTACCATGGCTCGAGACACAGGATTCATATAGCATGCATCGCCTCGTGCGACGACGATTTCCCCGTCGTACGTGCAGCGTGAGTAACATAGACGATGTATGGGAGGCTGATTTAGCTGATCTTCGCTCGATAGCCACGTACAACGATGGGTACGCGTATCTGCTTGTTGTTATCGATGTGTTGAGCAAATACGCGTGGGTCGAGGCTTTGCGTGACAAAACGAGCGCAAACGTGGCCCGCGGTCTCACACGCATATTCGCACGCAATCGTCGCCCGCAGCAATTGCAAACTGATCGAGGCAAAGAATTTATCGGCGCTCCGTTTCAGCAAATTCTCATGAAAAAGAATGTCGATTTTCGCGCTGCTTGTAACCCTGATATAAAAGCCTCGATTGCCGAACGCTTTAATCGAACAATAAAAAAGCGAATGTGGCGCTACTTTACATACACGTGAAATAAGCGTTACATCGATGTTTTACAAAATTAATTTTATTTCTTAAATTTATTTTTGTACGCGTATTCTTCCGAGCGAAGTAACCCTCGAAAATGCCTCTATAGCCCGAGACAATTTAGCACGGCGTTACAAGCGTAACGCGAAAAAAATTAAAAAGCCTAAATACAGCGTCGGTGACTTGGTACGTATCAGTACATGTAAGCAGCTTCCGTGAAAGGATATGAGCGTCGTTGGAGTAACGAATTATTCAAGATTCAACGAATATCAGTGAATCGAGAACCATTCGTGTATATTTTACACGATCTGAATAACGAAACTATCGACGATATTTTCTACGAGGCAGAATTATCACGAGTACGAGTGCCTCCGTCATCTGAGAAGACGAAAGAGAAGAAGAGGAGAAAGAGGAAGAACGCTCGGAATCATCGTCCCTGATAAATATGAGCTCCAAGGATAGCTCTTTCTTTGTCGTACTACCGAGCAACAGTAGTATGCAGTATTTTCCGAATAATACGACGACGAAATTTATTAAAAAACGACCGCGTCAGATACGCTTGCACGGAAAATGGTCTGTTTCTCTTGTGGAAATTGCTTATCCGATGACTCTTTTACATGTTCCTACTGTAGGAAATCTCGTAACTTTTAAAGATGAAGATTATGATTTATCGGGTTTAAATTTTTTAACACGGAGACGCGCTGATAGAGACCAAGTAGCATCTGGTGTATATCGCTCTATAGACGCTTTTTTGGAGAGTATAAATAAGTTACCTCACGTGGCCGGTCATTTGCGCTTTAAATAGCTTCCGAGCGGGCAGGTCAAAGTGGCACGCGTATGCGACGATCTACGCTACCACGACTTTCGCGTATCGCCCGCTATCCTAAGGCTACTAGGATTCTCGGAAGAGGCCTGTAGATCAGTAATGATAGAACCGCATTGCGAATACACAGGGTCGAGGCCTGCATCTCTCACCGGTGCTATACCGGGCAGCATGTTTCTATACACAGATATCTGCGAGAGCTATATTACAGGCGATGTACAAACACCCCTCTTACGAGTTGTTCCCATTGATACTGATGACTGTCCGTATGGTTCGATAAAAATTAAATCGTTTTCAACGCCACGATATATACCTCTCTTGCGAAATAATTTACACACTATCGAGATCGATATAAGAGACGAATTTGGGGATCCTATACCATTCGAGCAGGGAACGTTGACTGTGACACTACATTTCAAAAGGTTCCACGATTGATTACACCACTATGGATGATATTGACAGTGTGCAGCACGGATGGGGTCGTCGCGGGTACGGTGGCATTAGCCATGTTTATATCGGAACACCTAATTAACGAGGACACGGTAACGGCAGCTTTCTCGAGGGCCTGTTTCGTCGAGTGTTACCACTTTTAAAGAAGGGCGCTAAAGCAGTTGGAAAAGAGGCGTTGCGCGCTGGTGTAAACGTAGCCGGTGATATCCTCGATAGAAATATAGCTGTGAAAGATGCTATTTACGAGAGAGCGCGAGAATCAGGCAGTAATCTCAAACGCAAAGCCTCTGAAAAAATTGACACTCTCATGCGGGGTTCTGGTTATAAAAAGCGCAAAATTTCTCCTCATTCATCGAACGAACGTAAACCACGACGTATCTCCCGTAAAAATAAAAGTGCAATAAAGAGAAAAAGAATAAAGAAGAAGAAGAATAATAAGAATAAAAAGAAGAAGAAGACTCGTCAACGAACAGTTGCAGATATTTTTGGATAGCTGAAACAAGATGGCTTTTCTACATGCGCACTCGTGCGAGTGTCTTAAATCGGAACTTGAATTATTTTCACTCCCACCGACGCAAACTACTATCGAAGGCTCCAATTGGGTGTATTACAAATCAATATCTTCGCTAACAGATGTACACCTATTGAATTTGTTATTCCTGGACAGGGTGATGAGTATATCGATCTCGCGCAAGCTATGCTAAGTCTGAGAGTGAAATAAACATCTCCTACTACTACGGAAATTGCCGCGGGCACATCGTCGAAAGTAAGTGCCGGCCCTGTAAACAATCTCTTGCATTCTATGTTTAATCAGGTGGATGTATACCTGAATAAAAAATTAGTTTCACCTCCAAATAATGCCTACGCTTATCGAGCGTACATAGAAACACTTTTGAATTACGGTCCAGCAGCAAAAAATTCGCATCTCACGAGCGTTCTCTGGTACGATGATACCCATGGAAAAATAGATGATATAACATCGGAAAATACGGGTCTTGTGAAGAGAAAACAATTTTTAAATGTCGAAAAAACTGTAGACTTGCTCGGTCATCTGCATTGCGATATATTCAATCAGGAGCGATTCCTATTAAACGGCGTCGAGATGCGACTATGGTTGGTGCGATCTAGAGATTCATTTTGTCTTGTGGGGGATACAAAGAATGGTCAATGCGGCTTAAAGATTCTCGAGGCATCGCTTCTCGTTCGTAGAACAAAAATAGCCCCTCGTGTGCTGCTCTCGCATGCTAGAACTCTGGCAAAATCTACGGCTAAATATCCTCTTACGAGAGTCGAGGTAAAAGCCGTTTCAATACACTCTGGTGTTCATGGAGAGACTATCGATAATATCGTGTTAGGTCAATTGCCGAAGCGTATAATTATCGGTTTTGTCGATAAAAAGGCACTTAACGGCGACTTCAGTATGAATCCATTCAATTTCCAAAATTCCAAGATAAATTATCTCTCGTTGTATGTAGATGGTGCTCAAATACCTTCGAAACCGTTACAAACTGATTTCACGAAAAATCATCTATATGTGGATGCTTTTCAAACGTTGTTTTCGGGAACTGGAATACATTTCTTGAACGACGATAGTTCGATCGATCGCGATAATTATCGCGATGGATACTGTCTGTTGGCTTTTGATTTGACACCCGATATTTCGGCGAACAGCAATACACATTGAAATTTAATAAAGCACGGTAGTGTGAGAATATAGGTACGATTTGAGGACGCGCTTGCTTCAACGATAAATTGTGTAGTCTACGCGGAATATGATAATGTCCTTGAAATTGATGCCTCTCGGCAAGTAATGGTGGATTTTACCGGATAAGCGAAAAATGTGCTGATGTCGGCATAAAATTATTTCGTGTTAAGAGACGTAGAAGCGTGTCTGTGAGTAACTAATCAGTCGAACTCGAGCATCTGTACGGATTAGATGTGAAAATGGATATCGTCGTGGATATACAGGGAATGCGTGGTAAAGACTCGGGATTTATTCCGAAAGAAATTGCCGTGGTAGCAGTGGATAGACCATTGGATCGTCGCACCGCCGTGTCACTTTGCCGAATTACCACAGCATTCGAGAAGCCAGAATAATTTTCTCTCGAAATATTTTCACGGTCTGGAATGGTACGAGGGCGATGTGAGCTGTAAACAAGCATACGCTAACTTGCGTGAAATTTCGCGACAATCAAGACGCATCTATACACGCGGTCACAAGAAGGCTATACTTCTTTGCGATATCACGAGTCGTGAAATTTCCAACCTGGAGGATGAGGAGGGCGCCCCATCGTACACATTGTTGGATAATCAGCTGGCGTACGGCGATCGATATTCGTCGTGCGCCTACTTGTTGCGGTGCTCCAGCACACGGAGTTCGGTTGAGCCGAAGATAACCGAGGCAGGGCTTCGCGAAGCCGAGGCTGTGCCTCGTTGGCAGGCCGCGTCGAGCGAGAGGATGTCTCTCTCGCTTGACTTCGGTTTCGCTCACTGGCTATCTCGCTCAACTGACTTCAGCGCCCAACGACGCTTTCATATCCCGCAGCCATGTTGGATATTTTGACACTTACGTGAAAACCCGCAAGGAACAGCGCACGCATTTGGAAGGCTCGGACAATTTCACATCTCTCAACCGGATTATCTCAACCTTCGTTTGCTCACCGGGACTCAAAATCAGGTACGAGTGCATTGTTATAATTAACCATAAATTCAATGGCAATGAGGAGTTGGATTCTCATCGGTACATCAACATTTTTTGGTCTCACTTTATGGCGGGCATCGCAGCGCATGTCGCGCCACGTTTCCTCTCAGCTTAATTTGCTGGTATAATTAATATAATTATGCAGGTGTTCTATATTCGCTGTACTTTCCCCCAGGACATCTGCTGGGAGAGTACAGCGACTATACACTGCTCATTTTGTGCATCCTCATTATATGTTGTATTGTGCTATGCAGTGCTGCCTGCATGTCTCATGCATGTAGAGCACTCAAGCAATTTCAATTGCAAGTGCTCTCATTTGTTCACTGCAACCTCTCTTCATTAAGCTGCTGAGAGCTTGCTGTGAATTGTTATAACGCCTTACGCACTCATTCTCTCTAGCGTGGCGTGCTACGCAGCACTGACTGCTGCACGCACACCGCTCTCAGTGCATACTGCACACCATCAATAGAATTGTGTGCTGCTCAAGTCTCACAGACAAAATTCAATTCAGTTTGTTTATTTATACATTTGTCAATTATCCGTTTTTTTTTTGGTGTATTTATTTATATCATTTTTATTCTTTCTAAATTTAAACTATTTTTGCTTTTATTCTTGACTTTTATATTTCTCCAAATTATATTATTTTGTATACTAAGTGGCGGAAGGTATAATAAACCGCTTTCTCAAAATACCATCTACAAGTCTGGTTTTATTCTCACCCTGTCTTGAGTGAAGCTTCATTAGTTTCAATATATTCACAGGTCTGTCAAACAACATCCTCTGGACGGAATTCTCAAACACACATTTATGCCGAAATCTTTGCGAAAATGCTTCAGACACGCTATGATAAACGATACAGCGTCTTCGCATTGTGCAACGCGCCAGGCTTTCCAAATAAAAAATTGGTTTCGCGAGCACCCATTTAAAGGAGAATCATACATGGATGTTTGGTCAGCAGACGAAGAGGAATAGAATAAGAAAGAGGAGAAATCTTCATCATGTAGTCGTGACACGATCGACGATGCTGTGAAATAAATTTTGCATATATATACGTCTTTCAAAGCGTATCGGTCATCATTTAATCATTGACTATGTGTTCAGCATTAACACTAGACAAATCTACGAGAGTCTGCAGTATCTACCACTTTCAACCGTTGGCATATACCCGGCTGACAGAATTCCTCGTGTATGGTCGTTACCGGCTGGACTCGTAGTTAACACGGATAACCACGACGGACCTGGAGAGCATTAGATCGCCCTGTACGTTAACCATCATGGAAAACGAATGTACTGTGATAGCTACGGGCTACAACCGGTTATACCGCAACATCTCGCACGACTACGAAGAAACTGCAAGTTCTATCGGTACGGCCTCAAGCAGCTACAGAGTAATACGTCGGATGTGTGTCGACAATTTTGCATCGTATTCCTACATCTTATGTCGTGCGGCTTCACCATGTCGCGATTTAATAATCTCGTTAGCGATAATGTAACGAAAAACGACAGATTAGTGCGTGAATATTACAATGCTTTTGCCTCTCGACGATCAGACAGTGATAAAGATAAATTTAACGGCGGAGGAGTCTCCAAACGAAGATTACCGTGTTTGCAGGGATGTTGCATACGACGGTAAATATCTGTGAAGTGATTTAAATAAAATATTGATTAATCAAAAACAAATACATCGGTTTACTGTGTCTCTTATTTTATAATTATATATAAATTATAATCGAGGTCTCTCGCGGTACGGTATCATATTCTGCGTCTTTTACTGCAGAGCATTCGCTTCACGAGAAGCACAGCGCAAAGCGGTACGCACGTGCAAAACCGCTGACATTGCATTCAAAGCGCTGCACACCTAGTTATGATTCAGAGGGGCGTTTGTTATCTTCAAACGCTGTGATCACCGCCAGCATCATCCGGAGCATTCAGTCTGTCTTTAGTAGTGCACGACGAAAGTCTAAATCGCGAAAATAAAATGTATCCGAGGTATCTAGATGAGGAGCTATCGGTAGCTTTTGTGTGTCGGGTAATATGTGGTAGCAGCGATAATACCGTGTGTCTGCGGACGGGTAAAATGTGCGTAGCATTATCCGAACTGGAGGATAATTTGGACAGAATGTACATTCAGGAGTTTATTGAGAGGAGTCGTTTTGTGGTCGAGGACTTGCGCGTTGAAGTGGGTTGTGTAGTTGTGCGGCATCAAAGGGCTATGCGCGGGGAGATCGTCGACGTGAGTGATGACGGGTGCTGCGAGGTGTTGCTGGTCGATTTCGAGGAATCGATATACATCGACTGGCCTCACCTATTTCACCCCAAGCCGCCGATTAGTATGTTACCGGTGTTGTTCATGAGATGTACGGTATTCGGCCTCGATCATTTAATTGACGAGAACGGATATCTAGATATAGAGAGAGAGAGAGAGAGAGACAGAGAGAGAGAGTGCGTGTGTGTGCATATGTGTGTGCCATGGAATATTGGAATAAATATTGTGCCCGTCACCCTGGAGAGTCGTCGCAGATGCCGCCAACACAAGGGTGAGTTAAAAATTTTATTGGAGGCATGTGTACACCTTTGCTCAATCCTGCTCTTATCTCTACTCTTCCTTGTTCACCAAAGTACCCACACCACCTCACTTTACCATCTCCACGTTACGGACACTGGTCAAGCAGAGTGGATAGCGCGGCGGTGGAAAAGTGCGGTGGTGGGGATAGCCGCGTGGTGGGGGAAGGAGTGGGGATAGGAGTGGGATGGAACAAAGGTGTACACATACTACTCTTGACTTTACTTCTTTATCACCTATTTCCTTGTATGGCGTACTTATTCCTTTTGTCAGTGAAGTAAGAAACTTGTGTGTAATCATGCATTCTCATCTATCATGGAAATACCAGGTTCGACATATCTCGCAGAGTGTCCACTTTACTTTATATAAGTGAAAATAGCACCGGAACGCACTTTCGCAGGAACTGAGATTCTCCTTAATTACTTCGCTCGTTTTTCCGCTTTTAGACTACTGTTGCGTGGTTTGCCATAACCTAACAGAGGAATTAAATACGAAACTTGAACGACTTATCAATAGCTGTATTCGATTCATTTTCAATCTTCAGCTAGACTCACATATAAAATCATATAGGCGTCGGCTTGGCTGGCTCACAGTCAAATCAAGGCGCCTCTATTCCCTTGGTATTTCAATGTATAAATTCATCAAGAAAGAATCACCGTCTTACATTCTCGAACTGTTTAGGCATGAAGCTAGTGCTTCGCAACGTCCCTTGAGGACACCGCGTTCTGCCTTTAGTATAACAATACGTCGCACTACTACGTATAAGGAATCGTATTCTCTCTCTGGTATTTATCTCTGAAACTCCCTACCATGTCTCGTAACATCTGCACCGAGCCTACATGTTTTTAAGAACCGCCTATTTGCTCACATGTTTGAACACGTTGACCAGGATTGGGGGTTCCTCGCATTGCTTCTTCCGGCGTCCATTCCTTGGCGCTGTAGCGTAACAGATGGCTCCTGCGTCCTTTGTTGGCTGCAGAATCTTCCGACAATTCTTCCGCAGGTGCCCTTTTCTCTTGCAGAAGTTGCATACTATAGCTACCGTATCGATTGTCCCATTCTGGCTGGGCATTGACAGACTTACCCATCGCGATTTTCGGGCACAATCCCACGTCAATTGCCTTTTATCCCCGCAGTTATAACAATTCTTCACGGCCTGCGACAGTGCACAGTGGGACCTTCTGGTATGGCTCTGGCCTCCACCGACCCCTATCTTAAGCTGCACCATGTTGGTAATCTCTATTGCCCCCGCTACCGAGTCTTGCAGTGTAGGGTAGCTTCTTGCTCGTACCAGCACATGCACTTGTCCATGAAGACCATTCTGAATGTTAGCCTGCGCGCTTCGTCGCGTCACCCCTTCGACCGCTAATTTCTGGTCCTCAATTACGTGTGGCTCGCATAGTATCTCGGTTATGTCCACCATTATCGTCTCGGCCCTTGCCGTGTACACCGCAACGTATTCTTCTTGGCCCTGCCGAAGGAAGCTAAACTCTATTTACAGTGCGCCCAGAGAATTCCGCTGCCCATACAGCGCATCTAGCTCACCCCCAAGCTGGGCCGTCGAGCTAATGATTTTGCTCACTGCTGCACCTTCCAGTTTACTTGTGACGACTAATTCCTGCAGGGTTTCGGGGTCTGTACCCGCTACCCTCCGGAAAGTTGACTCGCAAGATTTTGAAAATAGCCACAGTGTCTTGGCGTCGTTACTATCAACTGTCTTAATCATCTTGAACCCCAGGCTGATGCTCGATGTGGGCGACGACTTTTCGTTTCGAGCCCGCCTCGGTTGTCGGATTGACGGCGTCGACGCGTGGAGCTCCAATTCCCTTAAACGCTGCTCTAGCTCCGCGTTTCGCTCTCGAATGGATCGGATGAGTTCATACCTATCAGGTCGGGTTGCCTCCTCTGGAACGCTTAATAGCGTTCCCTCACCCGCTTGGGCACCACCCTGCACGTCTTCGTTCCCGCAGCCAGCGAGTAACCTACGCAATCCATCGTGCGCAAAATGCTCGAACTCGTCGTCAACCATCAAGTTGGTGACATATACAGGTGGAGTCTGCTCTTCGTGAGACATTTTGCTAATCCGATCCACCCCGGTGTTGTTATAATTAATAAAAGATATCCTCCTTAATGGGTTTACTCCAAATAGGGTACCTAGACGGTCGGTAATAGCTGCCTACCTGTTGGCGGGATCTCGTCCCGTTGGCGAGAATTGCTGTACTGCTCGACGCTCCCTATATGTAATATCGCCTAGTGCCGCCTCTACGTCGGTGGCGACATCTACCCCGGTAGCTGGCGAAGTCGAGTAAAGTAAATGTCCTCTAAGTCTAGGCATCGCATCGTTAACTTCTAACTAAGACAAAAATGTTGTATGATTTTCTATTTCTAACGCGACCTACTAACTTTGGAATTGACTCTTGGCAATATATAAATAAATGGTAACCGCCACTTATAGTGTGATGATCTTCTGCATGATATCGATCCTCAGGAAATCGTGAACTCGTCATCGTGCAGAATCCCCGTCCGGCGATGTCGTACTCCTGAAGTTGGTCGTCGACGTCCTTCCTGGCACCAATGCATGGAATCGGTTAATCCTCTGATTCTCGTCTTTCGATGCGTCACCAACCCTTATGCGACGGCTTTGTCGCGTCTTCAATTCACTAGCTGCGCGTTGCTGTTCGCGTCTTGACGTACTTCGTCAAACCGAGCCCCTCACAATTTGACGACCGCATGTCGAATTGTACCGGCTTTCTGCCTTAACGCCTACGTGTCAGCGTTAGGGTTAGCCGGGTTTTCTTCACCTACACAGGTGGCTTCTGCGATAGTGGCTATCGTCACTTGTGACGGATTAACTTCACTGTCTGTAAAACTGCACATTTTTACGAAAATACTAGCTATTCGTTGAAACTTAGCTTGTCACGTTCAATTTGGCTGATTCCACCGCTGCCACCAAAATGTTCTGCCCGTCGACGCGTGAATATGATGACATTGTCGCTGGTATAATATTTAAAAGTTTATTTTGGGACCAATTGCCAATAAGGAGTAGATACTCACGTAAACGCAGTGAATACACACGATGTTTAAGTATAAAACTGATTAATTGGTTTTGTTGAAATTAATTGGGATTGTACCAATTAATTATTTCGAAAATGGAGTTACAGTTTTACAAATTCGTGGAAAAGTTATTTCCTTTAACGTTCTTGAGTCTTCACGTGGAGAAACCGGCCGTTTCGTTCAAAGATTAATTGAAGATTGCCTGCCGCAAATACAGTTTCTAGCTGCATTTGCCGAGAATTGATGTTTATGTTTACACTATTACTTAATGCAGCCAGTTTGCAATTTGCGTAACGCCGATCGCGTATTTCTGTACGTGAGCGAGCGGCCTCACGATCGCGCAACCAACAAGAATTTATACCAACTGAAAATGAGGGCGCAACGCTTTATTAACACGAGTGAATGTATATACGGGGGTTGTCTAAAAAGTTTCCGACCTAACAAAGATACAAGACATTTTTTCTTCAAATTTATTTTTATTTCTCTACATAGTCTCCTTGTAAGTCTATACACTTCTCACAGCGATGCTCCCACCTCTTCAACCCGTCCAAATAGTATTCGGCGTTTTTCTCTGCAAAATAGATGTTTACGAAGGTGATGACCTCCTCATTGACCAGAAGCGGATACGGACGGACATGTCGCGCGAGTGTCTTAGCCTGTATCAAAAAAATCCAGCGGAATTTTTGCGTCGAATGATAACCGTCGACGAAACCTGGATACATTACCATACCCCTGAGACCAAACAACAGCCAATACAGTTGACTCTTGTGGGGGAACCAATTCTGAAGAAGGCAGAGGTCGTTCTCTCTGCAGGCAAAGTGATGGCGACAGTTTTTTGGGATAGCCGTGGAATAATCTTATTGATTACCTTTCAAAGGGTGAAACAATCAACGGACAGTACTACGCTGTATTGGTGGATAAATTAAGGCCACAATTAAGAAAAAACCTCTGCATTTGGCCAAGAAATAAATCCTGTTTTACCAGGATAACGCTTGAGTTCACACGTGCATGGTCGCAATGCCAAAATTGAACGAATTGAAGTTTAAATTGCTTCTGCACCCACCCTATTAGCCAGATCTAGCTCCCAGCGACTTTTTGCTGTTTCCTAATTTGAAAAAATTTCTCGGGGGAAAAAAATAAAAGTCAAATGCTGAGGTGGAAAACGCTGTAAACCAGTATTTTTCAGGTTTAGACAATCAATTTTTTTCTGACGGTTTAAGAGAATGGGAGAAACGTTGGACCAAATGTATCGAGTTGCAGGGAGACTACGTCGAGAAATAAATTTTGTTTTGCTTCGAAATATGTGTTTTTCTTAAAAAGGCTGGAAACTTTTCAAATAGCCCTCGTATCTGACATTAGTGGTCTTTTTTTTGTTGTTTCTTGCTTCCTTATAGAGGAAGCTTTGTGACGGTGAACATTTTTTTTCCAGTTTTCAATGTCAACGTGTTTAATATGTCTCAAAACGTCGAAAAATCATATTTAGAAAAAATGTCTGAATGTATGTATATGTGTATGTATGTTCTGGGACTGTAAAATTGAAACGTCTATAATTTGAGAACGGTTTGAGCTACAGCTCTCCTGTTTCACACAGATGTCAAGCTATATAACCTCTTTTTTCACTCAAAATCGACGTCAAAATGACTCAAAAATTACAAATTTAACGGCAATTTTCAATTTTCAAAAAATGTCCGTAAACGCTCTAATTTCCGTAAATTTTAAGATTTCCGGCTAATTTTTTAAATATAAATAAAGTATCATTAAAGAATGGTTGATATTGAATTCGGAAAACATCGGTGGAACAGTTTAGATTTTATGAATTTTGATTTTTTTTAAAACTCTGAAACAAGCCGCAAATGGAAACTTGCAAATTGCTTCCTCTAGATTTCGCACGATGCTCAAAGCTTTGAGGAAGCTAAAATTTTGAAAGATAATAATAGTTCCTAATAGAGAGGACTTTGAGCATCATGCGGAATCTCGAGGAAGCAATTTGCAATTTGCAGCTTGTTTCCTTTCACAAAATCAAAATAAAGATAGAAACATGACTGGGACAGGTTGTAGGTAAGGCGTGGAAAGTTCGAAGCAAAATTTACGTTACAGTATTTAATACAGATAACGCATTTGTTGAAAGAATTACTGGGTTTCACTCGCCCTTATGAAATAAAAACCCATACCTTCCCGGATAATCGCGCCGTCTGTTCTAACTTTCTAACCCGCATTTTAGTTCTGACAACGTTCAAGTTACGAAACCGTTGCGGAGAGATTCAATGACTCTAATTCTCTGTGACATACTTCCGCCCGTGTTTCAATACCATTTGACACTTTCTAGATTTTCGAGCACACACAAACGAGACATAGGTGCTCTAAGTGCGAGTATTTCTAGTATTTCTAGTAGTTTTCTGAGAATCCTCGGAAGGCTCTCAGCTCATAGGCAATGTCTAATGGATCTTTCTAGACGTTGCGTCACTTCGGTGTTCCACCCTACTCAGGCTTTTTCTGGTTTCTTTATCAAAAAGGACTTCTATCACGGTCTTCGACAAGCTACTCATCTTCCCGTCATTCTTCGAGACTACTTCGGTTTCTAAGTGCACGCTTTCACGGTTCAAGTTCCTGGTAATTCTTTGATAATGCACAATGGAATTCAATTCGTCTTGTCACAATTTCTTAGTGTCTCAGATCATTGGATTTCGTCGAGAAAGGACAGTTCGTTCTCGATATTCAAATGGCACGCTTCTAATACTTCGAGTTCGGTATTCTACAAGTACGCTCCTATACACTACGGTGAATAAAACGGTTTCTGCAGTGCATTTAAACAGTTCGATTTACGCCCGAGTTAATTGAGTGCACTTATTAAGGATTTCTTCGACAAGCTTCATTCGTTTTCTTGTTCCATCGAATCATCGTTTTCGGGCGTCTCATAAAACACTTCTATTCGTGTGTACGGTTTTGTTGTCATAGGACGCTTTTAACCTGCTACGCTTCGGACTTCTTATTCCTATCGGTAGTTCTTCAACGAGTATAGCGGATCGTCCGATTTACGCCTGGACTATTCGCGTTCACTTGTGCGGATTTTCTCAGTGATAATACAAATGATTCGGTCAGTTCAGTTAACGGTCTCTTTTCGCTAGGAGGCCATTGTGCCGGTTCTCTAGCCTCATGGCGCGCTTCGCTAATATTTCTGAACAAAGTGACTTCAAATTTTCGCACGATCAACTTGTATTGTTATCTCAATATTAAATTCATACCGGGTGTACAAGTATGAAATGCGGATTTTTTTTTTCTAAAAAAACATAAAATTCGGTAGAATGATAAAAAGTGCTTTATTCAAAGTATGCTCCATCGCTTGCTATACATTTTTCCCGTCTTTCGGGCGATTTATGAATACCACGCCAATAAAAATCTTCTCCTTTTGCTGCGAACCATTCATCGAGCCATTTTTTCACATCTCCGTACAAACCAAAGCGCTGCTCAGCAAGTGACCCATCGATGCAAACAAGTGGTAATCGGAAGGAACCAAGTCTGGTGTGTAAGCCGCATGGGGTAGAACTTCCCAGGTGAGTGCTTCCAACGTGTCGCGAACCGGTTTTACCATATGTGATGGAACATTGTCATGAAAAAAAGTGACTTTATGTTGCCTATTTCAATATTCTGGCCTTTTTTCAAGCAGCGAACGGTTCAAATCGGTCAATTGTTGTTGGTAACATTTAGTATTAACCGTTTCCCCAGGTTTTAACAGCTCATAATAAACCACCCCCTTCGGTCCCATCAAACACAGAGCATCGTCTTTTCAGTCCAGCATATTCACCATAAGGTTTTCGAAGTAACCGGTATGATTCAGCAGCAGTTTTCTTCAAACAATAACAAAAAATTGATGCTGTTCGCGAATGCTCTTTGTTCGGTATAAATTGCGACATATTGAACACAACAACACAACACTATGCACACACTTTTCCAATTTATCACTCGTGCGCGTCTGACACTTGTTGATGACACAACAAAATGGCGCAGTGTCCATAAAAGCACAAACTGCATTCGTACACCATCTGTTGTCTGAAATCCGCATTTCATACTCGTACACCTGGTACATACTGTTTCTTTTGATTACGATGAATAAATCCTCGCACCGTTCAACCTGTACGCTAAACCAGTAATTCTCAAATGTTCTAGTCTTTTCTATCTAATGCAAACTTCCTTGCATTAACTCCACTCAAAACAGATGATAACTAAAATAACCTCAATCAGCGAAGAATTGGTTTCTTCTCTGTATGGCACGAGTCTATGGCCAAAAGCGATCGCCTTGGCCTTTTCTGGACAAAACTCGTTCTGTGTGTTTCCGTTCCACCGTAGTTACCTCCCTAGGCCTATCTGATGGTGCGTTCTTTTGACGAATCGTCGTGTCCATGCCATCGTTTGCAAGAGATTATTCCATAACTAGAACCTACTTATATCAACGAAGTCATAGTCTCCTAATGCAGAGGAAAACATTTTTTTTTCTTTCTACCAATGGTTTGGAAAGTTTCTAAAGTGCCATTGGCTATTCTTCGCTCGGTTGACTGAGGAACTTTGTAGCACTATTTCAAGACTAACCAGAATTAGCACCTATCAAGTTAGTATTGGTGTCGAGTACCGATAAAATCCACTAGTCTAGTACTCACAACCGTCACTTGTGACTTCAATCAAAGGCAGTTATCAATTTTATCGATGCTATTATACTGCTCTTCGCCATGGCCAATGCTACTCATACTTCATTATCCGTTTTCAAGCGAAGGTATCCTGCCACAGAGAACGCTTCGTGTACTTCTCGTGTTAACTAGTTCGCTCGACCTATTCTCACTCTCCCTCTCGCGCACTGGTAGTTCTCAGACGCCTCCAAAAGCGATCATCGACAGGGCGCGTCTAGTGCGGACTCTCACGCGCTCCAGCAGACGGACGGACATACTCTCGTGCAACACAAACGGTGCGGGTGTAGTGCGGACTCTCTCGCGCAGCATCGTTAGTGATTGACTAGTGCAGACTCTCACTCTAGCAGTCGCAATCAGACTCCCTCACTCCCGTGTATGGGGTCTCTCTCTCATGTCCTCGTGCAGTATCGACGGTACGTGTATGGAGCGAACTCTCTGTCGCTCGCAGCCACCGTAGTACTCTTGCACGCGCGCTTTCTCGTTTGAGATGGAGTCTCTCTAATTACTCGCATCGGATTGTATCGTGGTCTAAACGAGAGTCATAACGAACGTACACTCAACGATTTAGCTACAAATGAACCGATTTAATTACATCGAATTGGCGGTATTAGAACAAGGGCACTTTACGACGGCGAACATCCAAACGTTGTAAATAAAAAAAGGAGCTACTCGATACGCACTGGTGGAAGTTCGAAGCATCGCATGAGCAACTCTGCCAGCTCAAGTGCAAGCTGTTGTTGGACACCGATTACATCACTCAGATGGTCCACGACAGGTGCTTCGCGTGTTACGCTAAGATTAAAATAGTTCTGTGGTGGAGCGATCTAACCCTTCATGCTGAGCATTCCTTTTATTCCGGAGCTCACCAACGTAGACAAGATGCGCTCCTTGCATACCACTGGGGAAGCAGCTCAACTCATCGCCAATCCCTTAGTCTCTGGGGAGTCGTTTGACACGGCACGCGATCCTTTCGGCCCAACTCGGTAAGCTTTGTGTCACAGCGATCATTTCAACTCGTTCGGCCAAAGAGCTGCGTTTTCTGGTAAACTCTTGTGGACCAGTAGGAACTCATCGTAGCACACTTAATTTTTTCACCTTGTTTTTGCATTAAGGCCCTCACCGCTGGTCAGTCATAAGCTTCCCCGGCTACATAGAAAGAAAGCAAAGAACTTGGTTAGAGTGCATGTTGCTCAGACGGCCAGTCAGCTTGCGATGAACATCATCGCGTCCTCTGCAGGTACTTGCACTACGTGGTTTCCTGACCCGAATTCCAGAGTCAACCCTCAGCCACCCTCTCAGAAGACCTTGTCAGTGACTTACACGTCGAAAATACTTCTCTCCGAAGTGCCTCATTCAGTAGTACTTTTGGCCACTAGCAAATGTGTGGCGGATCCTCCTGCCGATCCACCCATGAGATGGGAATGTTCATCGACCCCGGCTCACACCTCTTGTTTGTCAGAGAATTTACTGGCATCGTCGAGACGCAGTCAGGCTCAAATCGTGGCATGATCTCCATCAGTTTCGGATCCACTCACCAACTGACTGAGTGTCTAACAATCACGGCACACATCGTAAAAAGTCTCACCACGCAGCTTCCATCTTTTCTGGTCGCGAACCTCAGGCGGTCGCAATTGTACTTACTCCCATTAGTTGATCCGAATTTTCTCTCCCCAGGCGCCATCAACGCCTTTCTGGGTGCAGTCTTATGTAGATAGTTTATTGAGTCAGACGTCATAAAAGGAGACACGCACTAACCGATAGCCCAACGTACTTTCTTCGGATAAATCGCCCTGGGTCAGATGTCCGACGCCTCCTCCTGCTATGTAGCTATCTCCCGGCCAGTCACAATCGATCGAGAGCTTCAGGAACTTCTCGTTAAATGTTAGATTCAAGAGGAAATCACTCCCCAACGTCGAGCCACCTCAGTGCGACGGAGGGAGCATGCAAATAGCAAGCCGTAGGCACTCATATTCGGGACTCTACCCGGCGTTATATTGTTAAGCTACGGCTCATGGCCCCGGCTATGCGGAACACAGTGCGCTTATACGTCTCCTAAGGCGACTCATAACAGACCCCCAATACAGCGAGCTCTACCCAGTATTTACTGTAAGTATGAGGAGCTGTTCCACTTGGCGACGGCCCTCTTGGACCCGAGTAATTGCCGATATGTTATCTCTCTCATTACAGGGTCTTGAAAGACCAAGCTGTAGATTGTAATCAACGTATCAAGTCAAATCTCATCGGGTACTTCTCTCAATGACTGTTTACACACCGGAGCTAAGGTCGAAATTGAGATCTCAGTTGTTCCCCCTTGGGTTCGATCACCACAGCACATTTTCGCGACAGACATCACCATGATATTCTGTCAGATCAATTTGACGTCCATTTTGACGACTGGAATCTTCAACGTATAGTCGGGGTGAACCAGCAGCGGAACGTCGTTCACTTCTAACTCATCATGGTGATCTGCAGCACTCGTTCAGATCCCTTCTCGACGGACCGCGTACTCCTACAGTAAGCTCAGGATGAGGGGGCCAACTACTCGCTAGTTGTACTGTCGCTGCTCAAAGCTGCGATATGTGAATGGCATCTACGGATGCGCAGCAGAACCCTTGTCGAAGTAGAAAGTCAATCACTCCTGGCAGCATCTCATCGGCATCAGCGCACTCAATTAAGGACCCCAAAGTGAACGTTCTGGGACGTCTTAGCATCCCCGGGCGGACTAGTTCAAATATCAGTCAGTACTTTCATCCACAACCATGATCACTAAACGGACGATTCTCTTAGAGGTAGCGAAGCTATTTAATCCTCGTGGATAACTGTCACGGGTCATCATCAAGGCGAAGATACCTCTTCAGTAAATATGGTTAGTCAAACTCAATTGAAATGACCCCCGCGCTCCTGAAACGTATGTAAGCAATGGAGAATTTTTTGCGAGTCACGATTTCACGGTGTTTACATCTAACGTCATTCTCCCGGATTTGGAGCCAAGCGTGTTGCTGGCTTACGCCAAAATAAAGACCGAAGACTCAAACCACTCAACATCCCTATAGTGGGCTCACGGCGGCGGTTCTACTGGCCAAACTCTCCAAGTACGTCCACAATACGCTGGAGCTCTTAAAGGTGCCGATCTACATGCGGACGGACTCATCGGTTTCGCTTACGTGATTTAACAATAACTCTTAAGATGGAAGGACTTCGTTCGAAATCGGATGTCCTCAATACAAGACCGGGTACCTCAAAAGTAATGGCGATTCGTCCCGGGCAAGGATAACCCGGCGGACCCAGCATTGCGGGGTCTCACTTCAAGCCTGCTAGCTCAGCACGGTCTATGGTGGAACGGTATACCATGGTTGATATAGTGTCTACAATCGTGGTCCACTCACAGGCCTCACAGATCGACTCAACTGCGAATCTCGAAGAACGTCTAGATCTCCTACTTACGATAATCACGACGGATCGACACTCCTTTTGGGATATTCTCTACCGGTATTCCTCTCTCACGGGATTACTCAGAATGACTGCCCTCTACCAACAGTTGCTCGCTTAATTCAAATTGTTACCACAGAAATCTCTGCCATACTACTCACACCGGAATATCTAGAAACCGCTCGAGTACATTGGATTAGATCGACCTAGGGCACATACTTTTCAGTGGAACTCAAGATTATCTCGAACAGAGAGCAACTGCCAAGGACTCACGTTCTCTCGAAGCTCACAGCATTCATCGATAGCACCAGAATTCTCAGATTTGGCGGGCGACTGAAACCCTCTCAGTTGGATGCAAAAGAGAAGCATTCAGTCATTCTGTTTCGGGATTTTGGGATTACACAACTCTATTGAGGATGCACATCTGCAAGTCGTACTGAATCATTGGTGGCTGAACTCCAGTACGATCTCGTATCTTCCGCTGTATTTGATATCCTCGTCAATGGGCTGTACGAATGCAGTAACTTATGGGACGTCTGTCAGCTTCTCACATCTCTACATCGCGCCCCTTCCTTAATACCGGGGTCGATCACACCAGCCCGGTCACACTAAAAACATAATGAGGACGAGGAGTAAAAATCACAAGGGCTGGCTCGCTATCGTTGTCTGCTTTGTCTCTTGAGCGGTACACCTCGAAGCCGTCACAGACAATTCAACGAATGAATTCATCGCAGCATTCCAGAGATTCACTGGACGACGGGGTATCTGCAAGCATCTATACAGCGACTGTGGTACGATTTTCCTCGGAGCAGACACTTTACTCAAAAGGCAGAAGGCGATGGTTTCTCTTCCGGACCAAAGGAGTTTAAGGAACTCGCAGATCTCTTGACCAACCCCGAGACTCATTGGTCCTTTACCCTCCAGCAGCTCTCATTTTGGTAGCAGTCATTTCCACAGAAATATCGGTGAAGCAAAACCTTAGACGGACCGTGGACAACACTGTCTTGAACTTCGAAGAACACCTTACAACTCTTCTAGTCCAAATCAAGGGAATTCTCAACTCAAGACCACTGGACCTATCAGATGCGGAAGATCTCGCAGCATTCAACCGTGTATACATCCTTATCGACAAAGCCTTTACGGCTATCTCGGAGCAATCTTTATCTTTAGTACCGATTTTTCGGCTTACCCGTTGGCAACTTATACATACGAAAATTCCAACACTTCTGGTTTCGACGATCAACAGAGTGCCTTCAACGTCGTCTCTTCATCTCCAAGTGGCATCACCTGAAAGTGACCATCTGATCGGGCCATCGCTTCACACCGGTGTGGATAGACTCACTCGGGTGGTAACCATCGAGACCGCCACAGCCACTCTAGTATGGCCGATCTCGAAGCTCTCAGTAGTACCACTGCCTACGGAAAATGATTCAACGCTGTTGGCGGAAAGGAATCTCCGAAAAAGTTTTTTGTAAACAATTATCGTCAAAAATGCACCCGCACCACATCACGTTATTTTACGTGCTTAGTGGTAATACACGTTCATCACATTTTTTTCTGGTAAAATATGCGATGATATAACAGTTTTCCATGACTTTCGGAAAGTGTATCTTTGAACTTTTTATATGCAGAGACTGATATTTTACGAAATGAGTGAAATAAAAAAGTTATAAGATACAAATTAATATTCGTTAAATAAAAACTGGTCAAACTGGAGGAAATGAAGATTTTTTGTAACGCCTATTTAAGCTTTTTTTCTAGCCATACATTTCATAGTTGTAAACGGTACATAAGATACAAAAATAGGGTATACGCTATCTTAATATTTTCGTAAAACAAAACAACATTATTTACTAATTTATCTGTATTTTGTTGAATCATGTGTGCAATAAATGTTGAAGATGATCTGTACAACGATACGAAACGTTAATACCATAGAATAAAATTTTTCCTAATTTCACGACTATCAGAACATAACTCAACGTAGTCGCAACTTCAAACTACGCTCATAAATTAAATAACTCCTCAATCCTGGGACAAATGCACAATTACGAGAGTAATATTGCTTCCTACTCCCAAGTATTAGCATTATTTCTTATTTTCGGTGTCATCGCCAAATAAAAAAGGTCATAAAAATAGAATAAGAATTGTAAGAACAAAGTTTTTTAAAGAAATGAGGTCAAGTTGAATACGCAGTTTCATTTCAGTTTCAATGTAAACAATTTTCAACTCACTATCAAAGGCGTGATCCATGTTCGATCGTTCTGTTATGACGAGAGGCGTTACCATGTGGTCGTGCAGCACGATTCGTTTTTCCCAAGCTTCCATCGCGTAATACGATTGACCGTTAACGAGAGCAAATTTGTCCAGTACCTCATTGTGAGTGATGCACTGATAAAAAATGTCGCCTGAAACAATCGTAGTCAATAAAACTAATGCAAAATCGTAGCGAACGCAAAATTACGTCAAGCAGAAATGTATAAAATTAGTATTTATTTATACCGATAGAATTCTGACGAAACAGCGACAGATCACCATTGTTGCCTACAGCCAGCGCCGTACCAGTATTGCTTAACTCTAATCTTTTTTTGAGTACTGGATTCAGGCACTTTCCCTGCATCTGAGTTTCCCTCAGCGTTTCGAGGATACTCGGCGGTGTATACGGCATATTATAAGAAAATGGATTGTCATAACTGTCCCATGTATTCAAGATAATTGTTGTTTCCCCTGCCAATTGACTGGATAGAATAATCACCTCTTTTTCATCCCTAAACATTGTCACCAGCACAATCATTATTCAGTCCACGTGATGCGCGAATAGGCGATAAAAAATGGGACTTACGATTGATTAAAAAATGAGTGTACCTTGTTTGAACAACAGCGAGAAGAGGAGCGCTTTTGAACTGATGAATCCACTTCTGCTGCACACATTCTTGAGGATGCAGCCTGCGATCGCAGATTAGGAGACTATGATATGAACCTGCATAACTGTGATTCTCACTTCTACTTGGTACTTCCAAGCACAGACTCTCGCAACTATCCAAGGTGGCTTTGGGGCACAGAGTCAAGACCGGACGTTCGAAAGGTTGCTATTACACAAAATTAAAAATTGAGAATGTTCCAAATGACATTAAATTCATTAGAAAAATGTTAATCAGTGGAAATCCTTAATGTAAACCGACCACTTTTTAGCGCATTTTGAACAATAATACTATTTTTTTACTGAAAGATCCGTCAATGTTTCCTCCTAGACAAAGACTTGCTTTCGTGAATTTTTGCCAAGGTAAGGTTTGTAAACTTTAATCCGCGAACGCCATAGCAAGGTTATATTCGAAAACTTACTCCGAGAGAGCTTCGCACAGTTAGAGTAAGATTTTGAAGAGGATCCGGGATACGCTAATAGTTTATTTCTTAGAATATTTTTTCCTAGCATATTCTATATTCAGTTCCTGCGTTCATTTAGATGCGCTTCCGACGTGTAAAATTGAAATATTTAATACTGAAAGCGAGAAATTAATCAATTATGTTTGGTTGAGCTGCGTACCGGCTTGAGCACTTAGACACTACGCAATTGCAGTCGGCAATCTTACATATCCATTGATTTAAAAATGTAGAAGAAATTATGTCATCACTTACTCTCATATCGAGATAATGGATGCAGCAACTGTCTGCAAAAACAAGAGTATTTGGGTCGGATTTCGCGAATCTGACGCTGCCCCATTTATTCTCGAGTATTTTGGACCTTTCGACAGTATTGCTTCCTATTTTCTTGCTATTGAAGATGATTAAAACCAATAAAAAATTCAATTCACCAGGAGTTAATCATAACTTATTAACAGTCACTTACCATGTAACTATATCCCACAACATGATAGTACGTTCGACATTCATCGTGCAAAATTTATTGGGGTTCATCGATTCGAGGTCAGCGCTGATATATGGCAGTTTTGAGTGTTGCCTATGAACCTGGAGTATACGCAGATTTCCATGATCCTCTGTTACTGAATAAAAGCTGCAATGATTTTTAGATCGTGCTAAAATTCGACCTGAATTAAGATTTGTGTATTTAATTTCTTTCTTCAGTACAATTTAGGAATCAGTGATCAGCATTGTAAATTACAAACATGAATCATTTTGAACAGTTTTTCTCAACTCATAAATCGTTCCGTCCATCTCGCAACTGGCAGCTTTGCGCAGATTCGGTTTCCACAATGCATTTGGCTTTGATGTTATGGATGTTGCGACTAAAAAATGTTTTTATTTTTATTTGTTCTCAGCGACGGTTAAGTGACTAAGAATTTAACATTGTTATAATAAAATACGTTACCTAAATCATCCATATACGGGAAAATTAGGACATTTTCCCCACCTAAGACAACAGTATCCAGTGATCCACCAGTGTTATACCAATTATAGACCTGAAAGTTGTTTCCAACAATACACAAAACTGGAGTTAATTAAAATAGAATTTTTATCGAACTTAAATTGGGAAAATTGCAATTGCATGTAGGTGAAGTTTTAAAAATGTTGCAAAGTTTAAACAAGTTCCTAGCGGCTAGATCTCAACTAAAGCGTTTTCTTAAAGGAAAAAATCTTTCGGATATTTTAAGGTCGACAATCTACATTGTGGACGAATGATGGATCTTTCACTTAGACGTTAAGACGGATTAATCCAAACATTGTAGACATTGGGAAAATTAATCCGATTAGGTCTATTTAAGAATAAACGCAGCTCTCAACCGACGGTACTGCGCGAACACTCACCAGCTATTCGCTACCGTGCGCGCATCTAGAAGTCACCACCGCACTGATTAACTTAGTTTGTGTGGCCAACAAGCTAGCTCCACGAGGAAACAATTCGATCACGCGACGCACAACGGCCGGAAATTGGTCCATCTTGTACTGCGTTTCGAACGTGCAACAGGTACACCTCGTATCTAATCTATTCGGTCTCTTCACATAACGTCCTCGTGCCGACTCAACCGCAACTCTTCTCATCTGAGTTCACTTTCGTTCTAGACGACACAGTGCATTTGAATTATAAGTTCTTTCGGTGCATCTTATCCACGGACTCGTGAAATGCGTGGCTTGGTAGCTCGTAGCTGGCGCCTTGAGGTGTGCAGCATTGGTAATGGGGTGACATCGTGATTTAAATAAACAGTACTCGAATGAAAATTAGTACAATTTTTGTCGTAACTCATTCTCATTGGTTCAGTGCAATATTTGTTTTCAACTACCTATATTTGCCATAAAATATACATCTCGTTGCAGTTCACGTCCCATATTTTTTATTACCACCCGTTACGATCCACGACTCATCACATATATTTACAATTTACAGTCCACACCACCAGCATCGAGGGAACATGGAATTATCGCACAGTTACTTATAAAATATAAGCTAATGAAAGTTTTTTATCTGATCAGGTTTTTATCAGCTGTGAAGAGCTGTCGATATGACAATGCCTGTTACACAGTGCATTCTGTGTATTGTCACAGGATTTTTATATTACCCATCACAAAAGAGTACAATATCTAGCTCTTGCACGGACGGAGCAGTGAGCGACAACCCTAACTCTCTGGAGGCATTCTTGAACCGATCCAACAAGACATTTTTAATAGCATACTGTGCCGATTATTAATTTCGTTCGGTTTTCGGTTATTTTTTAATGTTATTTCCGAAGACCTTAACGACACCACTACCACCAAACTGAATAACGCCATTGCTCTCGTCATAGATGTACACACCGAGAAAGAGACTCCATACAGCGAGCAGGGGCTTTGATCATCATCTCACTCTCTATTCAAGAGGAATAGGTCATCAATGGTAACTTGCGATCTTCTCATCGCTACGAGCTCTATCTGTTGCATCCTGCTTTCTTGGCGTAGACTCTCGCTAATGCGACCGACTCTGCAATTAGGTAACTGCGAGATAGGTAAGATCTGCTCCAAATTTATCCCCTTGTGTGCTGTTAGTCAACTTTTAGAGCTATAGGCGACAATTGGTAAAATTCGGGATTTTATTTTATTCGACTGTTAGATTTACCATTTTTTTTGTTTAGGATTATTGTACGTTATTTCATTTAATTTACTTAGTTGACTAGGCGAGATCGTGGGCTGAGAGAGTCTTGGGGTGATTCGATAGTGTGCTTGTTTAAGTGCTGTATCGAGTCAGGTTATAAAAGTTAAATGTTCTACCGTGAAAGTTATCTTGTATAAAATGCGTAGGAAAAATAAGTGGACGGGACTCGGACCCGTTTCTATTTGTCGCTTTCTGACTGTGATCTCAAGAGTGGTGAATCTTTTTCTTCTCGCCTTTGGTTGAGCAATAATTTTGTTCGAATAAATGAATGGGATGGTTTCCGTGCTGAATTCTGTATTCCAATTCGTTCGCGAAATCATCTGACTATCCCGCCCCTCTATCATTCACCAAGGCTGCAATCTAGCTGAGCTGGTCTCGTGCTTCTGTCCCCGCAAAATAAATGCATCGCGCGACCTAGTTAATCATACGTGATGGCGTCTACCAGGAAAGAAAACAGGCATTTGTGATAATCAGTTTGCGATTCAGCATAGCGAGGAAATGGCGGTTACTGTATACATTGATATGCGATGCTGGCAGTAGCCGACGTCAGATATAACCGACGCTGACGCGTCTTTCGCGATATCTGTACTAAATATTTTTTGATATAGCCTCTGCTGCGTTCATCATAAGCTTTTCATTATTTTTGTTATTCAAGAAGATCTAGAGTTATGTAACTAAAGCATTTTCTGAATAAAATCCTCCGGAAATTTACAGAAATGTTTTAGTTTGTAGATCCTCCAGAACACAGATCCTGAATGTCTTCTCTCACAACTGCTAAGTGGCATTTAAACAGAGAGAATGAGATTATGGCATTGCCGCATTGCTTTAACATTTTCTACATTCGGAAGAATTTGAGAAAAGAATATCGCATCCCCTCCATCGTTTTCTTACGGGTGGTGTCACCGCTATAGGACCATTATACACCATTTTTGCTAAATATTCAAATAATAAAAACTACTAATACTTCAACAAATGATATTACTAATCATGGTAAAATACCTGACGTAACTAATTTTCTGCAATATTTTTCGTGAAACGTTATCATTTTTTTTAAGACGATGTGCAACACATTTTTATCATTCTCTCTCTCTCGCTCTAACACGATCGCCAATGGCGCTAGCTCAGCACTTTATCTTAATTGCATCCTATTTTAAGCCAAAAAAATCATATAACAATTATACTCACGACTCATAGATTAGAACATATGAATATAACAAGCATAAAGTAAATTGTTCTGGAATATTCATATCTCGAGAAAGCATGATAATGGATGTTATCACTAGAATACGAACGATTTCTTTATTGCTTCAGATTGACTAATATCTTGGAAAAACATACCGGTCCAACAAAACTTCAAAATATGCAACAGATGTTCTTAAGAGTCATCGAGCATCCTCGACCTAATCAGAGTCGATAGCAGCGCCTTTCGCGGAAGAAATACACACAAATACACACAAATACACGCAGTAGATGGTGTCATTTACGGCAATTATGTCAATCAATGCATCGAACGAAAAGTGAAGGTTGTGGGTATGGCAGGATGTAGGTAAGTATTACAGTGACGGTGCATGTTACATGATAGGCCCCTGACTCTCAAGTTCTCAAGTACCTTTGGTTCTGCACTGAGTACTATCCAACCGATCCATATAGCCGACTAGAGTAAATATATCAATTTCATTGCACATAACTGTGGAATGAATAATTAAAAAAAAGTGAAACTAAATTCTTCACTGATAGTGAAAGGACTGCATTATTTTGTCTTAATTTATAATTTTTCAAATTAATATAATACTCGTAGTTTATGAGGTAAATAGCTATACAGGGTGGCCGATTTATCTGAAGACATTAAAATATTTCGAAAACTACGCATCGGATCACAAAAAGTTCTCAATAAAATTTGTTCGCCTAGAAGAGGGTCATCCAATGATACCAAAGTCGACCCCCCACCCCCTTCGGCCTTGACTCGGCTTCGTGCCCCCTCCACACGAGCAGTGAGCAAAACGCTTGTTTGGCCTTATGTATCGAAATATACTATTACCAGTGCATTGCGACCATAAAATTCCCTTTTCTCGAAATTAAAAAATGAGTTGGCTTTTTAACAAAATTCCTTACATCTTGAAATTTTAAAAGATCTATAAGATATGCATGCAAATTTTTTATTGTACTGAAAGATTTTTTTTGTTGTTCTCAAATGTTAGCTGTGGACAATTTGAAATGAAAGGAAAGTCTGGTAACAATTGAAAATTCCCTTCCTTTTATTTTCGTGGAATGAATTGTGAATACCCTTTTTTAAATAAATATATAAAAAATATATTTTAGTGACATTTATTCTTCGAATCTACTTTTCATAATTGATTAAACAAGAATAATTAGAACTCGAAATTGCAACTCTTGATACTTGAGAAAAAGTTCCACAATTATTTTCATGAAAACAAGAATGAAGGGCAATTTAGTTACTACCATAGCTACGGTTCGCCTAGCACTACATTGACTGAAACATTGAAGTAAAAATACCCTTTTTGGGTTGAATAAAATTAACTATGTTTTTTCAATTCTTTTTAGTTTTCAGCTAGTTAGTAATTTTTTAAAATATCGAATTCCTTTTTATTTGCAAAGAGGGTATTTTTACGACGAAAATTGACAAGTGACATTTTTTTAATCCTCTGATACTCACGATAGAAGGAGCCAACATTGCGATGGATGATCATTAAATTATAAAAAGTAGATACATTCTAAAGGAGCGTAAAAATCATTCACTTCCGTTCACAATCCGTTCCACTTCACATGAAATATTCTATACAATAAAAAATGTATAATCAGATTTCAACATTATTTCCCTCAGCATCAAGTTTAACTCGCTGTACGGAAATCATTGTTGACAAGAAAAATACAGGGTGCGCCATCTCAATCTGGTCGATGGAAGTATTGAATAACTCTGACAGATTTTAACCGACCAGCGTCGTACAACACGTTTCGTATAGGTTATTTCAGTACAATTTCAACCATGTATCGCTATACGCCGAAAGAACGCGCCGAAATAGTTTCGCTTTACATTGAAAATAATCGTTCAGTTGTGTCAACTCAGCGTGCGTATCGTAAAAAATATCGCGGACGTTCTGCGCCCAAAGGCGACACTATCCGTCATTTAGCTTCAAATTTCATGGAGTACGGGTCTGTAGCGAATCTCCAACATCAAGCTCGACCGCGTCCAGGTCGTTCAAATGAAAATATCGAAGCTGTTCGACAGTGTTGCAGAAAATCCAAATGTCTCATACCGCCGCCGATCTCAGCAATTAAACATCAGTGGAACCACTTTGAGAAGGATTTTAAAGCACGATCTTCACATGTTTCCGTACAAAGTGCAGTTGACTCAAAGATTATTGGAAACTGACAAGCCGCGACGCTTGGCTTACGCTAATAACGTTAGTCGAATGAAGGAAGCTGAGCCGGATTTTTGGGAGCGAATTCTGATGACCGACGAGGCTCATTTCACCCTCTCTGGCGCTGTCAACAAACAAAACTGTCGCATGTGGAGCACCGATAATCCTCATATTATTCACGAAACTTCATTGCACGATGAGAAAGTGACAGTTTGGGCCGGTGTTTGCTCAAAAACCACCATTGGACCATTTTTCTTCAGAGCTGGTGAAACTGTCAATGGGGATCGATATCGGTGGATGTTGGCACACTTTGTTTTACCACAAATGCGTGAAAAAGGTCTTAAGGAATTTTGGTTCCAACAAGATGGTGCGACATGTCACACTGCGCGCTCAACAATGGACTATTTGCGTCGGAAGTTCCCAGGACGTGTGATATCAAAGAAAGGTGATATTGACTGGCCACCAAGATCGCCGGATTTGACTGCACCGGACTTCTTCTTGTGGGGATTTTCGAAAAGTAAAGTCTATGCCAACAAGCCGAAGACCATAGAGGAGCTAAAAAACAACATTCGAGCCGAAATCGCAGCGATATCGCCCGAGACGCTGGCAAATACAATGGAAAATGCCGAAAAGAGAGCTCATTTTTGTCTCAGTAATAAAGGCGGACATTTGATCGATGTGGTTTTTGGAAACTAATCAAAATAAATTGTAATGAATCAAATTTAATAAAAAAATACGACTTTGTGAAATCTGTTGAAAATTCTCTAAGTTATTCAATACTTCTATCGACCAGATTGAGACGGCGCACCCTGTATAAACAGTTTCTCAAATGTTGCCGGAAGGTCTCATCGATTTTGCACATTAATTACTGAAAAAATACGGCATCTCGAGAACAATTCAAGTTTTGATGCTGGAACTTTACAGAATTACTTCTAAAAATAATATAGTTAGGGCATGATAAAAAAAATTATCCGGAATCGAGTTAGTACGAAATTATAATTTTTCGTTTCATATGCCCAAGGGACGGAGGCGCGCAGCCGCATGCGTGCGTGCGAGATTAGCGAACTACGCATGACTGTAACCGCGCTGTTGCCACGTTGTTCCAAGAATTTCCTCTCTACTCTTTGGAATACGGCGCACAAATTCACAACGAGACCTTTTTTTTTTTTGTAATATTTAGATCAAATGTCCGGGCGTATGTGTGTATGTATGCACGTATGTTTTTTCTAATTTTTATAAAAGATGTTTGAACGTATCTGTGTAAGCATGTATTTGCTGGCCGCGAAAAATTCAAGTGTACATATCTGGAAAACGGCTTCAGTTACCGCGTTCGACCTTTGTACGCAACTTGAGCATTGTATGTTGATATTTTCATTACGAGTACTTTACATTATATCTACTATAATATATCTGTATATTAGAATTTGTTATTTTTCGAAAAATGTCTGAGCTCATTCTACTTTCCGTAAATTTTCGCTTATCGTTTCGAACATTTTTACACAAATAGACTGGATGAAAGGATGTTTGGTACTTGTTGAGAATTCCTGGTTGAGATTCGACAAATCTGCAAGATATTGAAAAGGAATGAGTTTTCACTCACGAGAAGTGTGAAATAACCAGACCAAAGATGTAGGTAGAAAAAGTGGTTTTTATTCGACTCGCCTAACTACAAATATATATATATATATATATATATATATATATATATATATATGGCATAAGTGAATTTAGAGTGAGTTTTATGAGATGCACTTACAATTATATTAATTGTGTGCACAAATTTGTGATGTGAAACGTGGTGCAGCCCGCGCTGCAGAGTACGTCACGAGATGAGACTTTTGAGGATGCACAAATGAGATTTCTCTACCTCACCGACATTGAATTTCGTTAAATTATGAAGGTGCACGCTTACCGAGTTTTTTGAGTCCAGTTGAGCACGTATTCATTGAGTAGATCCGAAATAAGGCAGTGAAAATGTCCGAGGTGAGAGCAGAGGAAGTTGCTGTGCAAGCGGTTTTCACGAAAGTCTAATTTTTCAAGATGGCTGAGTAGTACGAACGCGTCGTTGTGAGACGCTGAAGTCAAGCAAGAGAGACAGCCTCTCTCTTGAGTAGCATGCGTGCGAGGCGCTGCCACGGCTGTCTTCGCCACAGCCGAGCGCAGCACATCACCTAGTAGCAACAGGTCGACGCACGGCGAATATCGATCGCCGTGCGTCAGCTTATTTTCCAACAGTACTGAATTTGAGAAGAATCGCTACAGGGGTCAAGATCTCAATTTTGTTTAATAAAAAAATCTGTAATAGATAAACTTTCGCAACTGTTTGTACATAAATAGGTTATGGGACAAGGATGCGTGATACTGATTTGATTTTAATCGGTAGAAGGGGGCAGATTTTTAAACATGTTGTACATCTAAAAGTATTTGAAAAATTCACAAAAAAATTGCTTCCTTGAGATTCCGCATGATGCTCAAAGTTGTCTCTATGGAAGTATCTCTCGAGGCAGCAATTTGCAAGTTTCAAAGTGGTACGCCTTTGCTCCATCCCCACTCGTATCCCACCCTGCAACTACGCCAACCACCTCACTTTTCCACCACCGCGCTACCGACTCTGCTTAAATAGTATCGGCAACGTGGAGATGGTAAAATGGGAGGGCGTGGGTATTCTGGTGAACAAGGAAGAGTAGAGATAAGAGCGTATACATGTATAGATAATTAGTAAAATTGACTAACTTACGCTGTCTTGGCGATATCCGGTACCCGTTTCTACCAGACGCGGCGATTCGAACTCCTGTCGTTTGATTACACTCACTATCAATCGGATGCAAGCACACACGCACACGTACGCGCGCGCATGCACAGTCCCGTGTCTTCAATCTTCACCTTCGTCCGCGTTCGAAGGTCACCTCGTCAAAGCCCTGGTCCACGGAATCGATATCGTAACCGAAGTCTAATTTGTATCTGATGGCCTCTATAGTGACCGCTACCTTATCCCCGCGCTCCCAAAAACAACAAATCGAAACATCGCTACTGCATGCTTTTTCGAAGAGTTGCTCAACGCGCACAACATCGATGCGCTCCAGCCCGTATATTGAGCACTCCGCAAGAAACGCCCCCAGCATACTTGCTAGTGGCTCTGGATAAAAAAGGTGAGACCAGTCGATGTAAATAGTCTCATCGAAATCGACTAACAACACCTCGCAGCACCCATCAAAGTCCGGATAAACCACTTCGCCGCGGACAACATTATTGTAACGTGGCACAACACAGGACATTCCGATATAGAGTTCACCAAGTCCAACAGACTTTCTTCGACGCTCCACTTAATGCACGCTGCGTAGAATCACCTCCATTTCTAAGTACGCATTGCACATTTCCTGGGTACGCAAGAATACGCTTATTACACTTTCCACTAAAACCACCAGACACCAAAACACGTCGCTTAAAATCTCTTTGTCGTATCGCGGACACATATTGCTTTTTATTATTTTCGTGTAGAATGTCAAAGGCAGACTGAATACTCAGGATACTGTTAGAGAGTATGATGGGTTTAAATATAACAAGCTCCTCTGCATTGTAACCAGGTGTCGAGCAATTTGAATGCATCGATAACGGCTTACGGCTCCTAAATAGCGTGGTACGCGCCAAAATCCTCTATGCAACGGAAATAACAGGTGGGCTGAAAAGTTCGTAGGCTAACATAGAAAAAATCTTTTTTTTTGATAAAATTTGATTTTATTATTCAATATAGTTGCCTTCTAGGGCGATACAACGATTATAGCGGTCATACAATTTTTCGATACCATTTTTATAGTACGATTTGTTTTTAGCCTCAAAATAGGCTTCAGTTTCGGCGATTACCTCTTCATCGGCGCTAAATGCTCGCTTCCAGCGCTTTCCAGCGAGCATTCTCTTAAGGTCTGAGAACGGGAAAAAGTCACTGGGGGCCAGATCTGGAGAATACGGTGGATGCGGAAGCAATTCCGAGCCCAATTTATGCAATTTTGCCATTGTTTTCATTGATTTGTGACACGGTGCATTGTCTTGATGAAACAGCACTTTCTTCTTCTTCAAATCGGGCCGTTTTTCCGCGATTTCGTCCTTTAAACGCTCCAATAACGTTACGTAATAGTCGCTGTTGATGGTTTGTCCCTTTTTAAGATAGTCGATGAATATTATACCATGCGCATCCCAAAATACTGATGCCATAACCTTGCCAGCCGACTGTTGCGTCTTTCCACGCTTTGGAGTCGCTTCATCACACGCAGTCCACTCGGCTGACTGTCGATTGGACTCCGGTGTGAAATGATGGAGCCATGTTTCATCCATTGTCACATATCGACGCAAAAATTCGGGTTTATTACGATAGAACAGCTCCAAACACTGCTCAGAATCATCAATTCGTTGTTGTTTTTGGTTGATTGTGAGCTCGCGCGGCATCCACTTTGAACAGAGCTTTCGCATACCCAAATATTCTTTCACGATATGTCCAACACGTTCCTTTGATATCTTTAGGGTCTCAGCTATCTCGAATAACTTCACTTTACGGTTATCCAAAATTATTTTGTGGACTTTTTTTATGTTTTCATCGGTAACAGCCTCTTTGGGGCGTCCACTGCGTGCATCGTCCTCGGTGCTCATTTCGCGTCGTTTAAATTTAGCAAACCACTTCTCAACGGTTGATTTTCCTGGTGCAGAGTCCAAATAATGTTTATCAAGCCAAGCCTTGGCTTCAACAGTATTTTTCTTCTGAAATACTGAAAAGATTAAAAATAGAGAACACCAACATCACGACGATTATGCTGGGAAGCGAGAACAAATGGGAAATTGTGCATGCTTACACAATAATAATAAGCATTATGAAGAAGAAACTGAGAAGGAACGAAACGCGAGCAGAGAAACGCGGAACGAGCAGGGAGGACGTCCAAACGCCTAGACAGATATACAGACAGGCAGACAGACGGTTCCAAGCTAAGGTGTGAGAACCCGTGCCAAGGGCTGCATGACATCTGAGAGATTCCTTAAACGGTTCCCCTGGGGCAACTCGGCCAACCCCAGGTGTATTTAAGTAGCCTTACCCCAGTAACTTCGCTCTGCTGGGGTGGACCTTTATCACCTTGAAATTCATGGGACTTAACATGGATAAATATACTAGACAAAATAAGGAGAATGGAGACAGAACTCCTACTATACAGAAGGGGAACATGGGAGAAGGAGGAAACCGCCGTAGTGGTACCCCTAAGACAGCAGGCAAAACCCCGACAACGGGAATAACACATGGAAGGATACTAGACCATAGAGTGAGCAGGCGGCAAGACCAGCTGGCGAAGATCGAGAACGACGAAAAGTAAACATTCTATCAAATAGGCAAACGTATTTAGATCATTGAACGAATAGTTAAAGAGGCGAAGAACATACACAAGTCTATACGCGATGCCATAAATGAGGCCGTCATTTTCTACCAACAGATGCAAGACTATCGAGAAGCCCTAACAAAGATGAGAGAAGCCCAAGAGAGGGACCTCGAGCGCGCTTACACAGAAGCGCAGACTGGAGCGGGAGGTAGTGAAATGCCCCAAGGGCAAAAACCAGAACAATAAGCAGTAGAGAGGAAGGATGCGGCTACCCAAGTGGAAAAGTTGAGACTGGCCACTAAGAGAGTCGAATCAGGAATCGAGACAAAGAATAGACTGGCATCCTCACCCCCACAGGTCCTTACGCCAGGAAAACGAAAGCGTGACGGAACGAAGCGTCCAGATGACAAGGGGGCATGTGGGACCCCCAAACCCCAGGAGCAAGCAGATCCCGCGGTTCAAGGAGTAGACTGGAAAACAGTGGGCAAGAGAAGGGAGAGAAGAGAAAAAGAGAAGAACAAAAAAACAACTGGGCAATGATACGAGTGTAAAATGACGGAAGCGGTGACCGTTAAGCCAATAGAAAGCGCCTCATATGCAGACATGCTCTGGCAGATGAAAACAAATGTAGATCCAGGGAAATGCGGAGTAGAAATATCGGGCATAAGGCGCACACGTGGCGGCAAACTCCTGATGGAAATAAAGAACGGTAGCGAAACGACCAGGAAACTGAGATATGCCGTGGCCTCCTTTCTCGGTGAAGGTGCATCTGTGCGCATGATGGCCCGAAGCCGAAATAAGAAGAGGTGGTAGATGCCATATGAGCGGCAACGGACCAAGACACAGTCGGAAATGTGAAAGTGAGATCTATCAGGAAAGGATTTGGAGAGATGCAGATTGCTGTAGTGATCATTCCGGAGGCAATGGCGGAGAAACAGCTGAAAACCGGGAAGGTAAAAATAGGATAGGTCTTGTGCCGGGTATGAGAGAAGGTACAGGTCATACACTGTTATAGGTGCCAGGTTCGGCCACGTGGCGCTGGACAGTAAAGGGCCGGAGAGATCCAAATCGGGCCGCCTTTGTGGGAAAGAGAACCACTTCGCTAAGGATTGCAAAGAGGAGGTATTCTGCGTAATATGCAGCGAAGAACAGGAAGATGCGAAACACATTCATGGCAGCGCAAGGTACCCGTCATTCTAAGCGGCACTGAAAAAGGTGAAAAAAAAGCAAGAAAATAACGAAGTTCCTGCAGATAAATTGGGGGGAGGGCGAGGCACAAGACCTCACGATGCAAGTGGCTGCCGAAAATAGGTGCTGGTGTATTGATAATCAGCGAGCAGTACAGGTGCTCGGATAGTGACTCGTGGTACCAGGACATTACTGGAAGAGCGGCGATTGCGGTGTTAAACCGGGACCTACGGATCAGGGAAGCCGGGAAGCCGACAAACAACTTCGTATGGATCGACATCGAGGGCATAAAAACTTACAGCGGCTATTTCTCACCAAATTTAGACTACGAAGTTTTCCTGAGACAGATAGACTAGTTGGAAGAAAATCTGATCAGCGAGCGCGGACATTTTTGTAGCAGCTCAGGGATGCGACAATGGCAACACGCGCCACGAATATGGGGAGGAGTATTAACACAAAGTGTGTAACGGGTAACAACAGCATTACAGCATGAAGGCAACGACGGCCACATCTCTGTAACGCGTACGCGACTCTACTCACATAGCGACGGCGCCTCCAATTACTACCTTTGTACAACTCTATCGATTTGCTGATTAATAATAACATACATATAATCTTGTTTCACAATTTAACCGTTAGTGTTCGGCTTCTAGATCATTAACCACCTACATCCCACACCCCAGCAATCCACGTTGAGTTCGAGATCGGTCGTGAGCAGAGGTACGGCTTACGGCTCATGACATCCTCCTCCCCTGGACACTATGGAGAAACTTTCTGAGGCGATTACTTAAATGTCTCGTGACACACATCGAAACCGATAGAGGTCTGTCGCAGCGGCAGTATGGTTTTCATAAAAAATGCATTCTCTACAGCTAGGTGGGAGGTAATCATGAAGGCATTAGCATTGAGACGGACACTAGAGTATCTGAGAAAGATGGTAGACAGCTACCTAAACGAACGAAGGCTGATATACAATTGGACCAAGGAGAAGTCGAGGACGAGGTAACGGCGGACGGTCCACAGGGATCGGTTCTTGAACCATTCGTGTGGAACGTCATGTACGATGGCTTCTTAATCCTAGAGGAGCCTAGAAGAGCAATGATAGTTGGGTTCGCTGGCGATGCCGCAGTAGTTGTGACAGCAAAGACAACAAGCACACTGGAGCTAGCAACTTACGAAAGACTCCGACGAGCAAGTAAGTGGTTGTAAGAGCAGAGACTGACGATGGCAGTCCACAAAATAGAAGCGATACTCATTACGGACAACAGGTTATTCACGCTAAGACAGCATCTATAGCGGCAGTTCTGGCGCGGTTGATGCTGAACATGAGGAAACTCCTCAACAACGTAGTGCACGCGAAAATCCTCTACGCGTCTGAAATATGGGTCGACGCAGCGGACAAGTTGGGAGCGAGGAAACAACTTTCAGGAGTGCAGAGACGAAGTGCTCGGATACTGATTTCCGCCTACAGAACGGTTTCGAAAGGGACGCACAGCCTCATTCATAACGTGGCGACATGGCACGGCAGAACGCATAGGCAGATGTGATACCATCTTACTCAGGCGCTCACCAGTCATGGGTTTTTCAATGCATACCTTGAACGTTTTAAGAGGAGAGATACCGTGGGGTGTTTTTGGTGTGGACGGAGTCTGGACGATGCTCAGCATACCATTTTCAAATGCCCAGCATCTGAAATCGACAGACCTGGACTCGAGGAGATATTAGGAGGTATAAGACTGGATGAGTCGAACACCATGATAGTTATGCTAGAAAGCGAGAGGAGCTGGGAAGCAGTGCTTGGACAGCACACAATTAATACAATTGTGTGCTGTCCAGTTTAAATTCACATTGAATTCACTTTTATTTTATTTTATTTTGTAATATTTTGTGTACTTCTCCAAATTATTAATTAAATTCATTGTTTATATTTATTTGTATTAATTTTCTACATATTTTTTGTATTGCATAGTGCGACGGTAGAATAAATCCCTTGCTCTACCAACATCTGTTAGTCTGGTTATTTAGCACCCTGCCGTGAGTGAAAACTCATAATTTTCAATATATTACAGGATCGTTCCAACTACACCAGGAAGAAATTCTCAAACAGCGTGTAATATTGATATTTCATTATTTAAATGAAGTTATAAAAAATTAATTCTCTCTTTCTCTTAGAGAATTCTCTTCTCGAGAGCGGGGGCCGGAAAGGGGTTCCTACGCGGAGGCGGCGAGCAACCTGCCGAAGCTGGCCATTGTATATGCCGGATTCAGGGAGGACATTACCAAGGAGCAATCGACCCTGCTACAGGGAGGGTCGATGGAAGTTGTGGACGGGATTATTAAAGGGCCGATCAGGAGACTTACCTGCTCAGAGGAGCGATGAAAGTGGTATATGCGAACCACCAAACGGCGGTATGGCTGAGCGGGTAGGAGGGAAGTCTGTGCAAATAGCTCTACAATGACGTGTTCTTTCGTCACGCGTAGCTCCTTGGCGTGCCTGTCACCGGGCAAGCACGCTGGCTCCACGCACGTGTTCTCGATTTAAAAGAGATTATGTATATTTAGGAATTTCCAGTGCGTTTCCCGTGTGTGTTCCACCCTCAAATTCCCGTGTCGTTCCCGTGGACCGTTTGTGGATGTTTCAGTGTAGCAGAATTTCTGTGCTGCGAGTTGTCGTTTTTCTTTTGTATTTCTGCAAAAAGGTTCGATTCCTTTTGATGCTGCTGCTGGGTCTCTCAGCTCTGGTAAGTGGTCGTATCCGATTATCGGATTTTTTACACGAGTGTCTCTACCCAGCCAACGAAAACTTATCCTATCCTATATTTCCTACAGTGTCTTTGTTATTCATATATTTATCCTTATCTCATAATTATTGAACTTAGTATTCGGGTTAATCCTCTTGATTTTTCCTGACTACTGACAGATCATTTCACTATCTGCTGTAACGTAAATTTGTGCCTCAACGCACCACGTTACCTATGACTGATCCAAGTTATTTTTTCCTTCCTTTTTATTTTCTCTTTCGAGATGGGCGCCAGGCGCTTTCGCGCCGGAAGGAAAAAATACCGAGTTGGATGACCAGCTTCAACCCAGGCCAGCTACAGCTGTTCGAGGCGGAGTGGGTGGTTCGGACTATCAAGTCACTAATTAGTCAAAAATAAAATACGAATAAAACCAATTAATTAAAATGAGTCATTAGAATTAATGAACGAAATCAAATAATAAAATATGGTCAATAAATAAGCCAAACGAGAACCATGAATGAAGTCAGCTAAATAAATAATAAATAAATAAATAAAATAATAACAGTAAATAATTTAAACAACAACAGCAGGTACGGGACTTACAAACTTCTTTATTTCTGGCGAACAGATATTAATTTCCAATAAACATCAATTTAGAATTCAAATAAAATGTCCCGTAAAATTAGTCCCTCCTTTTTAACAATTTTCCAAATCTAGTTAGATACCTTAATTTTAATCTTTAATTCGGCGGTAGCAGTTATTCCGTTCTCTCTCCCTCACTCTCATAACCGTTAGATGTTGTATAGCCTGTCTCGCTCACTTCGAATTTCGAACAATATTCATCGATAAATTTTCAACGCTCGGTAGTCTCTGTTCACATTCCGCGATACGGCCTATCCCGAGCTAATCCCACATACATAAAAAAAAAACCATAACAACGGGACGTCGGGAGGTCACGTACGCGAAGCTACCAACGGCTCGATATTTCAATCTTGAAATTCATATACCATGTAAAAGACAGAAACCCAGGAAACTTCAGCAGATCATAAAATATAAATAAACGAATAAATAACGACTATTAATTAAATAATAACAAAAAGATATAGTAATAAGAATAACAATAAAATAATTAACGTCCGAATAATAATTTAAATCGATAATTAGTTTGATGAATAAAATATCATAAGACGTAATAGACCATCAAACTATGTGAGATACGTTTCGGACCGTACAAATCCCTCGAATCCACGTCGAAAATACGGGACGACGGCCGATTACGCTCTCCGCGATTCTAAGATAACGTTAACACAAAGTCCAAAAATAATAAATAATAAATAAATAAGTAAATCAATAAACAAGTAAATAAATCAGACAGAGAAACGCCGATTAATGTGAATTATACGCGACGCGGTCTATAACGTGCAAGTCCCTTTTACATGAAATTCACAACGGGACGACGTACTAACGCGCGCACGACCTTCTAAATCGAAACGAAAGAAAACTCAAACAAAATCATGTAAATCTAAAATCCATAATTCGTTAAAATCCGTGACGCGGTCTATCCCGTTTCAATCCCACACAAACCAACACACTCCGGGATAACGGCCTAACTCGCGCACGATTTAATTAAAAAAACAATTAATAAAGTGACTTTTCCCCGGTTTCTACACGTTCCACGATCTCGAGTTTACTCTTATAGACGTTGCGATTCCCAACGCAAATCTATACTCTGCACGCAGTGTGCTAGAGTCGCAGGTGTGACCAAGCTCGAAGATAATAATAGTCCACAAGTTCAATAATCAAATCATAAAATATTAGCGAAAGACCGTAGAAGGGAGAAGAGCTCACCGGGACGATGACGAAGCGACGTTCTCGTGATCCGGGAATTCTCGAGAGGACGTGGAAATAGTTATTCCTCGATTTCTTTCTTCCTGTACGATGGTGGACAGTAATAGGCCCGTACGCGTAATGCCTCAGAATAGAGCGGGACACAGATATACGAAACGCTACGTCTGTCTCGCTCAACGGTCACCGGGAAAAAGCCCCGAGGTCCTGCCGGCACGCGTGCCCGTGAACTATGATCCCCACTTAACCCGCTAAACTCGGTTAATTGGGGGAACCGGTGTCGCACGATGACCGCGACTAGCGCCTCAGCTGGACAATGTATTACTTAGCGACAGACAATCCCAACGTTGCGTAGCCCAGCAGATGACTCTCGGAGATACATAGATTCCCGTGAGTCGACGGCAGCTAAGGATGGAAGGCCGCGTACTATTTGGTGCGTCGTCGGGAAAAAGGCATATTCCGACCAAGAAAAACATAAAATATCGGTCCGAAGTTCCCGAAGTTATCACATTGCTCTCCTCTCTCTCGTACTCCCTCTCCATCTCTCGGTCGTATCGAACGCATTATATATAAAAAAAAATATTAAAAAAAAAAATAAAAAAATAAAGAATAAATAAAATACGAAAATTATCCCCTACAGCCCTGAGCGAGGAGGACGCAGCCCGAATATTCTGCCACGTTACACTGCTAATACTTAAGGGGGCATACGAGTTTGGAGCCCGAAAAAAAGGCCTTTTTTGCGAATTTTTTTCAGAGCCAGGAAACAACCTAGACGAATGGGACTTTTTGCATAATGAAACACCACTTTTGTACTTTACGCACAAATTTTAATAGAAGAATTGAATAACAAATTCCCCCCCTTTCAACGTCATAAAGTAAGCCCCTTTCGATTTGTCATTTTTCGCGGTTACAATGATATCTCCTTGTCCACTTATCTGAAACACAAAAATCAAACGGCGTTTTAAAGAAGAATGTTATTTGTTGTCGCTGACGCATCCGGATTTTTACAATTCAAATTGTGAACAAAATGGCGGACCTTCAAAAATAGGGTATCGATTTTCGACCAAAAATTTCAAGTTTTTTCGTCAAAAATAAAATAGAAAAAATTGTAATTTTTAAAATCAGAATGCGTCAGCGACAAGCGACAATTATAAGCTTTAATTTAAAAAAAAATGAGGCCGATCGGTTGATCCGTCTTCAAGTTATCATTGTAACAGACTTGAAAAACATGGTTTTGAGAAAAACGCGTTTAAAGCTTCAGAAAGGCGAGATGCATGCCTATACGCTGCCCGACAAAACGCGTTGTAACTTCTGTACTTATTCGAATTTCCAAAAACGGTTTTAGGACAATATTCTTGAAGGTTCAAACTATCGAAAAATGCAAAGAAAAAAAATCGATTTTTTGAAGCCGTCAAACTCGTATGCCCCCTTAAATAATAATGCCTACTGTACGTCTAACTCTCAACTCACTTATTTCTACTAATTATTTACAATGTTCCGCGCGCTTAATCGGATTTTGATTAAATTCTTCAAATCGATTTAACTTCTCGCTTGCCACACCTCCTTCACTTGTACTCGTATATCACTAGATTCGATCATTTAAAAAATATAACTGATCTTCGACTGCACTCCCTGTGGTTTTCTTGGTCGGTATAAGCGTAAAAGAGCATTTCCTATTGCGCAGGCTCTTTTATAGCCTGCCCGCCCCCTTATATCATTTCCCTCTATATCATTTTCGCCTTTAATTACAAAAATGTAACGCGATTTCGTAATTGTTGAGACTGTCGCCGGTGCGCCATCCGTCTTCCCCTCGCTTCCAAGCGAGCCCAGCTGGTCGCTGTCCTGCTGTTTTCGGCAGCGAAGGAATTCCTTAGGCGTGACGTTGCTTGTTTTCTCCAAAACTCGCTCTGGTTCAATGACCGGGTGCTCGCATCCACAGTGCGTTTGGACAGACTCTTTTCTATTGTAGAGGCAAAATATAATAAAGCTTAAGAGCGAGTGTAACTACCAGGTCTATAAATATGAAACCGGAATTTTTGTATAGAAAATACACGTTTATTGTATGAAAATGATAAAAAATATTTTATTCGAAGTATTGCCCATCGCTAGCTATACATTTTTCCACCTGTCTGACAATTTGTGGATGCCACGCAAAAAAACTGTTGCTCTTTTGAGGCAAACCAGTCATCGAGGCATTTTCGTACATTTTCGTAAGAAGTAAAGCGCTGCTCAGCAGGTGCGTGTCCCATCGATGCAAATAAGTAGTAATCGGACGGAGCCAAGTCTGGTGAGTAAGCCGCATGCGAAAGTATTTCCCAACTAAACGCCTCAATCGTTTCCTTGACCAGTTTTGCTGTGCGTGATGGTGCATTATCATGAAGCAAAATCACTTTGTGTTGCCTTTTTTGATATTCTGGTCGTTTTTCACGCAAAGCTTGATTCAAATCGATCATTTGTTGTCGGTAGCGTTCAGTATTAACGGTTTCGCCAGGTTTTAGCAGCTCATAATAGATCACACCCTCCTGATCCCACCAAACACACAGCATTGTCTTCCGTCCATAGCGATTTGGCCTTGCAGTCGATGTCGATGGTTCGCCTGGAGTTACTCATGATCTTTTACGCTTAGCATTCTCAAAATATATTCACTTTCCATCGCCAGTCACAATTCGATGGAGAAATGACTTTCTTTTGTACCTGGCGAGCAGCATTTCGCAAGTGGTTTTTCGGTTTTCCTGCTGTCTTTTCAGTCAGTTCATGTGGAACCCTTTCAGTCAGTTCATGTGGAAGAGGATCCTGTATTAATTGCAGCACAAGAGCCCCAGTCAAACGCTACGTTGCCTACTGAATTTCCTCCTGCCCCGTTTCCTCACGAGAACGGCATAGCGGTTGCAATGACAAACTCTGCGGCCAACAACTCTGACGCAAGCACGTCTGACGCGGAGCATATCAGCGATCGGCCAGCAGTACCTGGCTGCCTACAGGACTCTTTTTAACATTTTGAAAGATCCCTTAGGGAGCTGGGGGAAAAATTCCAAGCGGGAAAAGCGCTTCAAGTATATCAGGAGTGCGAGGGGGATCTAATAGATCAATCGTCGGAAGGTGATACAGTCGATGAGAAAACACATGATTCACTCATCGATTTGGACACATATGGTGACAAAGAAGGCGATGCAGAGCTCGAACGACGCATCAGGATACTCTCTGAGCGCATGCAAGTTGTCACAGAAAGTGAGTTGAACAAAGCTAACGAGCGAGAGAGAGAGACGGCGCTAGAAATGTGGCGATTGAGATCCCCCCCCCCACCTCTGACTGACACAATGCTTGCTGGGCCTCAGTACTCGCAACTCTCGTTGCCTGCGCCGAGTCAACGCCCTACTGCTGGGTCTACTCCACTCCCCCTTTTACCCCTTTCGTCTCGCATACGCTAAGGACAACGAGGAACGATGAACCGAGGACTGTGGCTTCTAACCCTTCGGCCGCTGCGGGCGGCCCCCCAGCGATAACGCCACTCGTGGCCGTCATGCTCAGTGCTAGCAGCCAGAGTATTAATTGTCCCGATGAAATATGTGTAGCAGTGGACTCAGACTCCCCTGCTAAGTATATGCAGGACGAGGCTGAGTCAATAGATGTACCTTTCAAAGGTAACGCCCTCCCGAGTGGCAGTACCCGCGATGTCGCAAAGAACGCCGACGCAGTTACTGGCACTTAAGAGAATTTAACTTATAAACGTGATAATTTCGCCCTCTTCATCCCTGTGGATGGAAAATTAACGGGCCCCATTGGAAGACTTTTGGCGGATTTAGGATTAATAAATACCTCGGCAATAATAGTCAAGGGCATCATCACGGGACAAATCGCAATTACGCCCAACGATAAATACAATATTTACAGCGTGGACGCAAAAAAAAATATTATGGTCACAAAGGAGTGACGTAGACTTATAGAGAAATTTGCGAACGATTTTATTGGCCTTCGCAACGAAATGAAGTCCAAAACTATATACGTTCTTGCAAGGGTTGCCAGGAACAGAAACTGGTTCGCTCTAAGGTCCGTGAACCGATGCTAATCACGGACACGCCAGCTGACGTATTCGACAAGGTTTCTCTCGATACCGTGGGGCCCCTCCCCACAACCCCGCATGGAAATAAGTATTTATTGACCATGCAGGACCACTTGTCAAAATATTGCCTGACTGAAGCTATAACGGATCTGAAGGCCTTGGTGCGTCGTTTAATTAGTCAATTCGGCGCCCCGCGGGCCATCCGTACCGATCGAGGAGATTCGTTCACTAGTAATTTATTGAACGAACTGTCTCGAATTTTTCATATACAAGAATTAATTACGTCTGGTTATTGCCCCCAGATGAACGATTGACTGGTGCGCAACCACATACAGGGTGCGCAACTTTTATGTCGGTATGTAACCATTGAATAACTTCAAATAAAACAACCGATTTCCATATATGAGGTATTTTTATTTAATTTGGTCTTTTACAATTTATTTGGACTACTTATTGAATAAAACATCAATGAAGTGGCCGCCTTTATTGGCCAAAGCAAAATGTGCCCTTTTTGCTGCGTTTTCCATCACTTTTTCGAGCATCTCGGGCAGTATAACGATGATTTCGGCATGAATGTTTGCCTTGAGCTCTTCAATGGTCTGAGGCTTGTTGGCGTACACTTTGCTTTTCAGAAAACCCCACGAAAAGAAGTCCGGAGAGGTCAAATCTAGAGATCTGGGTGGCCAGTCAATGTCGCCATTTTTTGACATCACACGTCCAGGGAATTTTCGTTGCAGAAACTGCATTGTTTGATTTGCAGTGTGGCATGGCGCACCGTTTTGTTGAAACCAGTAACCGTCCAGACCTTTTTCACACGTTTGTGGACAGACATAATGAGCCAACATCCACCGCTATCGATTCTCATGGACTGTTTCGCCTTCTCTGAAGAAAAAAGGCCCAATGATGGTGTTGGCGCAAACGCCGGCCCAAGCAGTCACTTTTTCGTCATGCAATGGGATTTTATGGATCTTGTGTGGATTCTCCGTTCTCCAAATGCGTCAATTTTGCTTGTTAACGGCGCCAGAGAGTGTGAAATTGACCTCGACGATATGCACGTTGAGTTAACACAACTGAACGACTATTTTCAATGTACAGCGTCACTATTTAGGCGCGTTGTTTCAGTGTGGAGCGATTCATGGTTAAAATTGTACTGAATTGACGTTTCAAAAACATGTCTACTCAAGGCAATCGGTTGATAAATGTCAAAGTTATTTAATGTTTACATACCGACACAAAAGATGGCGCACCCTCTAGTAGTGACGGAGAATGTCAAGCATTACGCGACTGCTTACGGCGATTGGGATCGTTTATTGCCTTTTGCAGAACTCTCGTACAACACGTGTATCCACGAGGCGACGAACTTTGCACCAAACGAGCGGGTCTACGGGAGATTTCCTCGTTCACCGAGCCAGTAATCCGTACATGAAAAGCTACATACCTACAACCCATTTTTGGCGTAACTCATTGGACGAATATAAAAAATTTGTGAAATGGCGGGAAATAATTTGATTAAAGCAAAGAAAAATTCTAAAATTAATTACGATAAATCTGTGCGCCGAATCCAGGGAAAGGTAGGTGATCGGGCGTATATTCTGAAGGAACCTGAAGTGAACTGCAATATATTGGAAAAGAATGAGTTCTCACTCGTGTCCGGCAAAAATACCCAGACGAAAGATGTTGATAGAGAAAATGGTCTATATTCACTCAAAATAACAAACTACAAAATAATATAAATAAAAACTGAGTACCGAATTTACTGGGTGAGCTGCACGTACAATTGTATTGCTTGTGTGCAGTGTTTAATAAAGGGTGAGAGAGCGTAAGGCAGCCCGTGCTGCTACGCACGTCGCGAGGTGAGACATTTGAGGATTCACAAAATGATAATTTTCCATATCACCTTGATTGAATTTGTGTAAATTGTCAAGGTGCCACCATACCGTTGAATTCAAGTCCAATCGAGTGCATTTTGGGTTCAGAATATCCGAGAAAGGCAGTGAGAATATGTTCAGTCAAGTAGAGGCAGGTGATCCTTACTTGGCGGTTTTCACGAGAGTAGCGAAAATTAGCAAGACGGCTGAGTTATTCGAAAGCGTCGTTGAGCGACGCTACTGCCAAGCGAGAGATAGATCGTCATCTCTTGCGGGAGTTGAGTGCCCATGAGGTGCTGCCCCCGGCTGCACGCACGGTAGTCGGGCGCAGCGAAGCACCAGCAGCATCGAGCTACCGCACAGCGATCATAGTGGCAAGCTGATTTCTCAACAAGAATATACACGTTAAAATAAAAATTATATGATATATATATAATATATGCATCTTTGTGTATATATGTATATGTATATGTATTGTAACCACCTTTTCCAACTTCTCCGCCTCCAGTTCCCGCAGATGGTCACAAAAGGCCGTGCTGGGCGCCAGTTCCGGAAAATAATTCATTTTCTGGGACAAATTTAATTCGCACGCGAAATACACGGGGCCAGCTCGGCTTCACTGCAGTCTTGGCAATTGGTAGAGGGGATGGATCAGTCAGTGGTGGTTCGCACCAAAAATCTCAACACGGCAGTTTGAGAATAACAAAATTCAAAAGAACCATTTATTGTAGTGATGAACAAAATGATTAGCCGAGAGCCAAGGTACTCTCGGAAGCACGGTCGGGAGGCGACAAATGGTAACGTGCTAGATTCCCTTCAATGCAATTTTCCTCACAATGTTGAGCAAAGCCCTCGGACTGATGACAACATTTAACGGAAATTATTTCCATACACAAAAGAAATACAGCAAAAGAAATAGTTAACAACTTCCACAGCGTAAACGAAAGTAATGATCGCACAGAATCAATGACTTGAAGAAATAATTAAATAAATCAAGCAGACTAACAGAGTACACGCTAAATAAGATTAAGGCAACCAAACAGAATCAATAAATCGAACTAGGGAAACGGAAAATAAATAAGTTAAATAAAATAATGGCGAGAAATAGAATGACTAGGATAACGAGAGTAAAAGCGATCAATAAAATAAATAATAGACATAAAATAATAGCGAGTAATAAAATGATTAGGTTAAATGAAATAATAACGATCAACTTTGCGAAAGCCAGGACACGCACACTCACACACAAAACACCAGAACTCCTCACGCGCTCGAATTTACAATAAATAAATCTTTAATAATAACAAAAAGAGGGAACCCCGTCGGCGATCGTTTGATTCTCGGGAAGCGAGTTATTACGAATTCGAAATACCGGACGGTAGCTGTAATAAACCGCTATAATAAAAAACGTTAGATTTCCGGCACGACAATATCGCTCGGGTTTTCTAAACAAAATTAATGGAGCTAACTCCCACACTCAAACCAGAGTCGAACGACAGCCTTACCGAATAGTTGCTGTATCAGGATCCTCTCGAGAAATAATCTCGCAGCGGTCCAGAATCGCGCGGGGGGGGGGGGGGGTCGGTTCTTGTCGATCAGACACGGCAGCGGACCCGGTATACATGTCCTCGTTGTACAATATACGGTGCAAGAGTCCCCGATAATACGTTGACTCTCGTTGTTTGAGCCGATAAACTCCCTCCCCCTAAATCGTAGCCACCAATAAAATTGAAAGTATAGTAACAGTACTTGCGACTGGGGTTATTATCCGAGCTAGCAATGGCTCTAGCGAGAGCTTCGATACCTCGCACGAAGCAGCAGCCTGAAGCGGACGACAGAGAAAAACAAAGACTTCGCAGCGCAACGAAAATTCAAATGCCGCCCGAGATCGTTGCATCTTCCGGTCCTCATGAGATGCTGTGGGGATGGTCTTCGCGCAGTTCTCTCGACAAGAGCGCGACGTCATATCCGGGGCTACGCCTTATTTGCATGACGACGACGGAGACTCGAGATCGCTCCTCTCGCTGCCACCATAGCGTCCTTCAGGCTCTCGCGGCTGACCTTCCTATCGATGCTGATAATTTTGTGCTCGGGTCGTCGCCCGCTCGGAAAAATTATATAAAAAAAAAAGAAAATAAAAGAAACACGGAATGAATATTGTCGATTCGCACGCTGTATTTTTGCCCTGTTAGGTCGCCTTGGGGAGACTCTCGGCCAAACGAGCAGGTGAACCGCGGTCAGCTCCGCTCGGTGCCACTTTGTGACGGGTCGCACAAATACCCCGTCACAGTATGCAGTCAATACAATGGAGATGAATATATGTGTATATCTCTGTATTCATACAAAACATGTGAGTAATTGTGTGTACGAATTTACACGAACGATAATCCAAGTATAGATAGGTATTGTCAATTGTATGCATGAGAAAATACCTATGTATGCCTGCGTGCATCGTCTCGCAAGTGAAACCCACAGAAGGGACAGTCAAAGAGCGGAAAAGGCATTGTTTGTTTAAAAAGATTCAAATTTACTTGAAGAAGTGAACATGAATGCCGTAAGTACCGGGATCCTTTTCGGACTTATTGCATCGGCACTATGCTCGCTTAGCGAGTCAGATTCATTACGAGTTACTGACGTCAGCGGATGCCCGGGAATTTACAACGAAAAAATAATGCCACTGCGACTACAGCACGCAAACTGGAGGATCACTGTCTTCGTAGAACTTGACCGCTTTATAGAAGATTACCCTACCGACGGAGTTCGACTGCAGCGGATCCTTGGTTCATGCAGCTTAATCAATACGGAAAATATCTGTTGGGAAATGCTACGAAACTAGTATGTGTACACCTTTACTCCATCCCACGCCTTCCCCCACCGCCCCACTTTTCCACCGCCACACGACCCACTCTGCTTAACCACTTTCGGTAACGTGGAGAACTCTGGTGAACAAGGAAGAGTAGAGATAAGAGCAGGATGGAGCAAACATGTACTATATGTATACTAAGAATAAAATTTGAAACTAACCCTTATGCTGGAGGCATCTACGACGACTGTCCAGAGTGACGGCCACAATAATTCCTCCATGGCGCACACACGCGCACACGCTCTCTCTCACATACACGCGCGCGCGCACGTATGACCGTTGTCTCTCACTCACTCGCTCACTCACACATCAGCATCCGCAACTAAGCGTCCGCGGAATGTGTACTAGCTGTAACCATGGAACGTTTGCACCGTCAGGGGTAGACATCCGTATACCAATTAGCGAATCACTACCGCACGTTTATTCGATCAGATCTTGATCTCCGTCCTCGTCAATAGCATGATCGAGGCCGAATACCACGCACTTCACGAGCAACACCGGTAGTGTACTAATCGGCGGCTCAGGGTGATAGCTGCGGCCGGTCGACGTATATCGATTCCTCGAAAGCGACCAGCAGCACCTTGCAACACCCGTCGATAATCTTCCCGCGCACAGCCTTTTGATGCTGCACGACACAGGCCACCCCCGCACACAAGTCCTCAAACACAACGCACTTCTTGAGGGGTTATACACAGTTGGAAATTAAAAAAAATCGATTTTCTTTTATCGCATTTTGGGAATGTACATATATTTGAGTATATTCTCTGAAAATTTCAAATCGATCCGGCAAATATTCTTGGAGATAGATGCATATTTGTAAGGACGCTCGGAGCGTTACAAAGTAGGCGGCCTAAAGACCGGAGTAGCAGCTGTTTTTATGGCGCGCAATACCTGAGTTGACCCTTTTCATTGTATTCGCATATATAAAATGACAATGTAGAAGGTCTATTTTATACTTGAGAGCTAAATGTAGTCATTTCTTATACCAAAGAAGTGAATTTCGTCAGTTGAAACAGCTCTTCCACGTTGTAAAGTCGTGCGTTTAGTTTATACTCTCTGTTCGTAGTTTTGTGTTTCAAAATGCCCCTCAAGTGTAGTAGAAAACGAAGAGCATCTGACAAGGTGCAAATATCAACATCAAAAAAGAGAAAAAATATTTTTAATCCAAAAACAGCTGAGACCGATGAAAGTAGTTTTAGTCCGTGAAAAAATTAAAAAGACAGGAGGAGATCTTAGTTCCCCGTGATTCCCCTATTGAATATCGAATTTTCAATTTTATTACAGTGTTTGCAGCAATAAGTGAATACGTAAAATGTAAATCTTGTGATGGAGAAGTCAAATTTGAAACAGCTTCACAACAAGGACTTGGTATTAAAATCGATACACTGTGTGATAAGTGTGATGCTCGTACCATAAACTCCTGTCCCTTTATCAAGCATTCTCATGAGATAAACAGACGATTTTTATTTGTCATGAGAACTCTCGGATTAGGATTAAAAGGTGCAGCTAAATTTTGTGGATTGATGGACATGCCAGATTTTGTAATGCAAAATACTTATAACCTGATTATAAAAAATATTCACTCTTATACGAAAATAGTCACCGAGAAACTTTTCGAAAAAGCTTGTGCTGAAGAAAAAATTGCGACTTCTGAAAACCAAGGCGATGAAAATCGTCTAGAATTGAAAATATCTGGCGATGGAACCTGGAAAATACGAGGATTTACTTCTTTATACGGAGTAACATCATTGATCGGATATTATACGGGAAAAATTATCGATATTGTTATGAAAAGTTCGTACTGCAAACAATGCGAACTTTGGAAAAAGAAAAGGAACACTGAAGAATACAATGAATGGTATGACGGTCACAAAGATATTTGTTCTGCAAATCGTATCGGTTCTTCAGGAAAAATGGAAGTCGATGCGATCGTAGAAATCTTCAGGCGTTCAATAGAAAAAATTAACGTTCGTTACAAAAATTACATCGGTGATGGTGCCTGTAAAACATACTTTGGGATTTTAAAAGCTGCCCCTTACGGTGAAATTGAAGTGGTCAAGAAAGAATGTATTGCACATGTCCAAAAAAGAATGGGTTCACGACTCCGAGACTGTGTAAAAAAAAACTGAAACTGTAGATAAAGGGAAAAAATACAAAAATAAGTACTTGGTAGAAAAGGTAAGTTCACTGCTAAACTGATAGATAAGTTGACAGTTTATTATGGCTTGGCAATCAGGAGACACTGTGATTCCGTTGACATTATATGTAATGCAATATGGGCAGCATATTACCATTACTGTTCAGCGAATGAAAATCCTCAACACGAGAGGTGCCCGGTCGGAGCTGAGTCATGGTGATGTTGGCAGCGAGCGCGAGCTTCGAATACATTATCAACTTGTTAACATGATTATCAGTCATTACCACATGATGTTGCTGAAGCTCTGTTTCCAATCTACACAGATCTCAGCAATAAAAAATTATTAGAAAGATGTTGGCGGTTTCACGCAAAACAACAACAAAAGCTACCATCAGTTGATATGGAAAATAACTCCGAAAATCATTCCTTGTGGTTCAAAGATAGTAGAAATAGCAGCTTACATCGCAGCCAGCACGTTTAATGAAGGTACAACATCAATTTTATATTATATGAGTGCACTGGGACTATCAATTGAGCCCAATGCCCATGCCTATGCCGAAAAGGAGGATGAAGAGCGCGTCACAATCTCCGACTTGAGAGCGCATGGGAGCACGCGCGAGGTAAGAATGGTTCGCAGACAACAACAAATCGGAATATTAGAACCTGATGATGATGCGGAGGGTTCATCTTATGGTCCTGGCAAAGATGACTTCATGTAAGTTGAAAAAAAATTTTTTAACGATGTGTAAACGACTTTTGAAACTTTGAACGCGTTTTTCTCAAAACGGTGTTTTCAAAGTCGGTGAGCACGATTTCTCAAAAACGGCTGAACCGATCGGTCTGCAATTTTAACACAACCTTCTCAGATATATTCTTCAGATATTGATTGAAGGAATAAGATTTCCGATAATTAATGCTATTTTTTTAAACAATTCACCGAAAAAAAATTGGTCAAAATTTGGAATTTTTTTTTGATCCATTATTTTGTCAAAAGTCAAAATTTTAACTATTCCTTCGATCAATAGAGAGATTCATCTTTCCACTAATAGAATCGTTTTAGTTTTTTTATTTTAGATCATCCAAACCGGCGATATCGTGCTCATCGACAGACACCTTTTTTGGAGGACCTCCAGGAGATCGTCTACAGGAGCAGTGTAAATCAATATTTTCGGAAATGAAAAATACCGATATAAAGTTAAAAGCTACCACTACATTTATTAATACTTCTTGCATTTGTCGAAGAAAATCCCTTTTCAGAAAAAATTCGTTAAAAAAACGACTTTTTTGGTCTTGCAGCTGCGTATAACCCCTTAATATATCATTTGTCCAAATTATCCTCCATATCGAGCAATGCAGCGCACATTAGCTCCATGCGCAGGTACACAGCATTGTCACCCGCAATACGAATCGCCCGACACACAAAAGCCTCGGCTAGATCGGTGTCCTCATACCGAGGATATACCCGACATACGAAAACCGGGAAATTCCTCCCAATAATGGCGGAAATAAGTATCCCTCGTTACCAGGACGTCAGAGTGGCAGAGGAGAAAGACCACAATGGCAGAACAACGGGCCATGGGGTCCAAGAAATCCACCATGGGAAAATAGATCAGGGCAACAAAGGCCACCGTGGCAGGAAAACCGGACCGGATATCGTCAGGTGCCGGAATATAATCGACCAGCAGGGCCAGAATTGCCGAGGCATGAGCAACCACCAAGTAACCAGGTAAACAATATAAATCGTGCTCCACAAGGTCCATTTGTGGCACATACGATTCCGGGGGAGCAGATACCTTAGTGCTCGAGATCGGTGAACATGAATTCGGGAAACGCATAGACTGTAGGAGTGGGGATAACCGGAGAATTTTAAACGCTTAACTTTCAATTAAAAGCAAAGTGACAGGCTCTTGACCCCGCGCGGAAGAGGGGAGATGTCCCCACCGCGGAGGAAACCTTGTCGTGGTGGTGGGGCTTGTCACGAATATCCTTCCACTCTCGCGTCCCCCTAGCAACATGTATTAATATATGTGTGTATCTGTGTGCAGATCATTAGTATAGGAGATGGCTCCGAGGAAGCAACGTCGCGCTCGCAGGCGACCATTCCGCAAGATCTCTCCCAGTGGAGCAACACCATTCATTGACGAATTCACCGGAGCAATAGACAAAGGCTCGCTTGCTACCTACAAACACGATAACTGTCTGGAGTTTAAGGAAAGAAACTACAAACCGCTACAACTGGACTTCGAATGCTGTGCGGCGAAGAACGACCACACCACAGTCCAAGTAAAACTTTATGCCGAAAATGGTAGAGTCTGTTATAATTCAGAAATATTTATGGTTTCAACAATAATTCGAAAATGTATTATAGAATGGCCAGGAAACAATTGGTTTCAGGCAGATTATAACCCAACATTATTTACAATTAACAATTTGTGCATCGGTACTCTTGATAAAAGAGCGTCAGTTCCTTATGTCGGAAGAGTAAGAGTGTTAATTGGACCAGACATTGATAATGCAAAGTGTACTAAAGTTCCACCTATTGGAATTTGTTAAAAGACGTTGTGCCTGAAAAAGTGGAAAATTGCTGGGAAAGAAGGGGTGGACGGAGCGCAACGGAAAAAAATGGAAAAAAGAAGAGTATGAGACACAGGATGAGCGCGAGGAAGAGGGAAAAGAAGAGAGTGAGAGCAGCGAAAGAAAGATGAAAAAGTTGAAAGCAGTGAACAAACAGTGAAGTAGAATGAAGAAGTGAGCACCGTATGGCGAGTCAGGGGAAAGAAGAGTTCAGGAAGACGATAAAAGCGCACTTAATACGACAAAAGGTATGCGGCCGGAAATCGTTGCCAGAGTGCAGGGAGTACCAGACATCATAGGGCCAGTACCAAGGAAGGTGGACGAAAGAGGAAAAGGCAGAGTAACATGTTCAATATTAATAAAGGATCCTCGGGAATATTTGTATGAGGTGGAGAAAATACCGAGCAAGTGGTATGACGAGAAACATCCGAGGTGTTCGGAAATACCGGTAGAAATAGCAGGAATATTGGAAGTGAGTCTGATAGATAGTGGAAGCGAAGTGTCTTGTATCTCAGAAGAGTTTTTCCGGCAAAATGAAGAAATCTTGAAGAGTTGCCCGATGTTACCGGTTACTTCGACACAAGTGGTAGGAGCATTTGGCGGAGAAACCGAACGATTGAAGAAACAAATAATGGTAGACGTGAAAATGTATGGATCGACAGGGGCATTGCAGGTGCTGGTGGTGCCAAAATTGGTAAGGCGAGTCTTAATTGGGAGTTTTTTTTTGTTTTGTTGATTTGGTGCTTTGGTCGTGTAGTTGATAGATATGGGGGAGCTTCGGCACTGAACGACCTTCAAGAACTTTAATCCTCCTTTTTACGTTTCGGCCCTTTGGTCGGGACCCTCCTCAGAAATGTTTTATTTACATTCTACAAAGTAATATGAAACTAAACAATAAACAATTTTTTATATAAACGATATATGTGTGTTATCCCTATTCTATTATTAAAAATAAATGCTATTTGTATATAATAATTAAATTAAATTAAAACTCTGTTCTTAAGTCAGCAATATCGCACGTTCAAACTATTGTACATATTAACCCCTTGCACTACGCTGAAATTTGGAACAAGTCGTGCCTAACTTCAGACGTTCTTGTTTAGCCCGAGATTCAGACCACGAGTACGGCTCGTGATATTCATGTTTCGTCCGAAATATTAATTTCGAGCCAGACTCGTGATATTCACGTTTGACATGAAATTAAACAACGAGCCTGACTCGTAATATTCAAGTTTGGCCTAAAATTTTCATCACGAGTCAGACTCGTGAAAATAGTGCAAGGGGTTAATAATTCAAATTATAACCAATTAGACCAGAAAAGAAACCTCATATTAAAATTATAACGTTCAATAATTAAAAAAATAATTACCCAGTAGTCTAGACGCTGCTTGCTTTCTACAATGCGTTAGAGTGTGCAAAGTTAAGGGTTCTTCTATCCATCATATAAAACCAATACATACTATATGTAGTTATTGTTGTTCGATATCATCCGCTTGTTATTGTAAGTTAAAGATGTGTGTCAAATTTTAAGAAAATCACCGTTATAATAAAAGTCATGAATAAAATTCTATGTCAATGTTTTAAAATTAGCAGTAATGTCAATACACTTTGTTATTATTGTTACTCATCATATTATTGCCTTTAATTACTCTTTTATATAAAATTCGATGAGAAGAACCCGTGAATAAACGCTCGTGTCAAACAGTGTAGTGCGTTTGTACTTTCTCTATCCTCAATATGTGTATGAGAGTATAATCTGTTTTCAATACTAAAGGCGAGCATCTATTGCTACCATATCGTGGATAATATTGTGTAGGGAAATCGTTGAAAATAGATATTTACATTTATATTATCGAACTATAAATTAGACTGAGTTTGGATCTGTTCTGTAATTAACTGAATTCGTGTCTATTTTTATGAGAATCATTTCAGTAATAATTCGTTTTCTAAATTGTGTTTCAAACGCCAAAATTTTTGTATTCTCAAAATCAAACATATGATTGTTTCGTCGAGCATGTTGAGTTAGTGCCGTGTGATTAGATTGTAGATGATTCATACTGTTTTTATGTTCTTGTAATCGTATTTTCAAATGTCATTTTGTTTGCCCAATGTATGTACCTTTGCAATCTTTACAAGGAATGCAATATACCAAATTTGATTTCTTCAAAAATGGGATCTGATCTTTAGTTGTGCCTGTGATTGTGTAGATGTTGTGTTTATTAGTGCTGATGATATTTATTTCCAACGATTTAAAAAATCTACAAAGAGAGTAATGAATTTGTCCAACGCATGGAAACTTCATCATTCTTGTGATGTCAAATACCCGATCTTCTATGTTGTCTGTGTATGAATTAGTTATAACATGGATTCTATTCTTTATGTGTTTTTTAATTAGGGCAAGAGGATAACAATTCAATTGTAACGTTTTTTCTATTAGGTTAATATTTTGCTTCCAAAATTTTTTGTGTGATAATTTCAGTGCTCTATCAACCAGCATGTAAATAATACCAATCTTTTGGTTCTTCCTATGGTCTGAAAAGTAGTTGATAAATCTACCAGACCATGTAGGTTTCCTGTACCAATTCGTGATGATGGTATTACTTTTTCTTATTAACAATATGTCCAAAAACGGAATTGAGTTATTATCATCTTCTAATTCTATTGTAAACTGTAAATTTTGATTTGTGATGAAAGAGCGTGTAGTAACGTCTAGATACGATATTTCCGATCATTGACGAGAAGGACCGAAGTCTCTGGTCAATCTCGTTTGTCTCCCACCTTAGGATGAGCGAGGAGACTCTTGCATGAGCAACGAGAGCGATGATACTCGTCGCCCAGTCGTCTGTACAGACACATCATTACTGTAATAAAATATCTATCGTTCATCATCATTATTATAAATAAGTATCTTGTGCGTTCATATCTTCTGCGACGTCTCATCTTTTATACGCGAATCCTACGAGGCCAAGTACCGGGGACACACCTACAAAGGAAGCTCACGAGCACCTCTTAAAAATAAAAAGAAGATGAGTAACTATTTATATATTTATATGTGTAAGTCACGACTCGCGCAAGATCCTATGCCATCCACTGCGTGGGTTTCAAAAGCAAAGCGATAGGTTTGTCACGAAAAGATAAGCTATAAATACAGTTCATGAGTTCGAATGAGAGTGTGGATTGGGTGCATGAGATTAAAATATAATTGTCAGATTGTTAAAATAAATGACTCTTTACACGTTGCTCTATATTCTAATCTTATAAAACTGTTTTGAAAACCCCGAGAATCGGAGGGTTTTGATTTGTTGATATATATATATTGAACATTTGTAACATGCGTAATGCTCGCTTGAAGTAAAGTACTAATTTTGTTTTTAATTTATATTATGTTGTTTATTCGTCCTATAATCTTATCTCGAAATGCCTTAACCCTAATTATTCATATTTCAAGGTTCGCAGTCATTCTTTTTCTCTCTTTTTAATGTTTAATCCTTATGTTTTGATTGATGCTGCTATTATGGTCATATAATTTCAAAAATAAATAAATTAATATTACATTGGCGCCCAACTCGAGGCCACGGCCACACCCATGAATAAATAATTCTCAAATAAAAATAATATATGTCGAGTAGAAACGTTTCGATCTCAGCCTCGCGGATCACGCGATCTCAGTCGAAAGTAAACACTGCTCTGTCGTCTTCTATTGTTCCGTGCTCGCGAACAAAGTTGACACATAAGAAATCAGGTCTTATAATTAAGAAAGGCTCTAATACTAATCGACCTATAGGTGATACTACAAATACCATGTCGACTCAGGGCAAAGATGATACACATAGAGGAATCGAGGAGGAATGGGCTCGATTGAGAGATGCTCAAGAGCAATTCGAGACACAGCGGTTGGAACTAGATAGATTACGCGTCGAACAGCGGCGATACGAAGAGGCACGTCAACAAGCGGCTCGGCTTGCCGAAGCCGAAAACATTGCCCGAATACAAGCAAACAATGTACCGGCCCCAGCTGTAAACGCTAACGACAGATTGATCGATGGACTGGTAAATCATTTTCAGTATTTAAACTTGAACATAAAAACTCCAAAATTCACGGAAGAGATAAATCCGATAGAATTTATCGACGAAATTGAGCGATTTTTAAGGTACAAAAGCATTCGACCTGAACATCAGATGTTGGCAGTTGAGGGTTTATTAGAAGGTCGAGTCAAAGTATGGTTCGAAATCAATAAAAATAATTTGCAGACTATCGAACATTTCAGAGCGGCGTTCCTTGAAGAATTTTATTCAATACCAGTTAAAGTACAGTTCAAAAACCAATGGCTTTCGCGGCGATACAGGTCAAAGGAAAGTTCAATGCGGACATATCTATTAAAGCAAATCCGTGAAGCGAAATACTTCGATCCTCCTTTATCAGAATACGAAGTAAACTATTCAATTATTCAACAATTCTCCCCAAAAATTCAGATTGCATTGGCAACTCTAAACTACGCAGACACTAAATTAGTAGCGCAGGTTTTAGCTCAGCTAGATATTACTCAAAGTGAGGCGGAACCCGAGAAAAATAGAGATTGGCGTGGTAATGGAAATCAGCAATCTCAAAACAATCAAATGAGATCGAATCGAATCAATAGTATACATACTCAAGGAAACCAGACGGGATATAATTATAATCGTAGGCGGAACGAAAGGTCGAGTTATGGGCCAGTAAACAACTATCGATTTGAACATCCAATCTATCCCAGTCGTGCGTATGCACAATCTTCGGGCCCTGTTACGAGTTCCATACCAGACATGAGGTTCCCTCCCCCAAGTTATCAACCTGTGCAACAATCCACATACAACGCGAGAGCTTTTGACTCAATCAATAATGTGCCTTTAAACTTCAGACGGACATGTTACTGAGAGATCCAGTAATATGTCCCAAATTCTATGATTTTCCACAAGATCTCAAGAAAGATATCGATGGTGATATGACCCAGCCGCATCGCTCGCGTGAGAGTATTGCACCGTCTCCTCGGCTAAATATTAACGTGGCTGGTACATTGATTTCCCCTCTGGTTGATACGGGCAGTCAGATCACGGCTATTTCGGAAGAATTTCACAAAAGTCTAAAGGCGGTAAGTGCCTTGAAGGAATTGCCGCTAACAAACGTGTATGTGACAACGGCCATTACAAAAAAGAAAACGACGGTCAAGCGACAGGTATACATCGAGACTAAAATCGGAAATTTGACAATAGCGCATACTTTCCTCGTAATACCATATTTGACGTCCGAAATGATTCTTGGTAACGACTGGTTGCGGAAAAACAAAGCTGTTATTGATTACGATACATTAAATATATCGATTCGAGGAAAACGTTTAGATCCGGAACTAGTAATGTTTGAAGAAGAACCAGTAGAGAGACTGGTATTGAGAGTAGGCAATAGAAATATTAACATCACGATCATAGAAATAGACGATCTCGCTTCTAACATAAATTCGAGTAAGTTTGATAGTAATAAAAGCAATGAGACGCTAAGGCTCTCGAATAAATACGTTGAGACGCATGAATTGAGTCAAATCACGGCGTCCGACAGTTCGAATAATGCTACGGAAGAAACGGACATGTGGGACACAGAGTCAAATCGTGTCCAAAATAAAAATGAAAATGATCCCTGCGATGTCATCCTCTGTGATAAATATTTTACACCTTATTGTGACGTGCAAGTCTCCTCTACTGATTCGGATTCTCTCGCGCGAATGCTCACATCGCTAGATTCGGAGCAAATGAAAGCCGTCGTAGAATTACTTTCAAAATTTGAATCATTGTTTTCCGATAAACCAGGTTGCGTTACGATTTACGAACACGAAATAAAATTAATAAAATTGAGACCATTTGTTAGGAGATCATATCCGATTCCGTTATGTTATCGCAAGGCTGTTGATGCGGAGATAAAATCGATGCTCGAATATGACATTATAGAGCGTTCGACCAGCTCTTACGTAAATCCGTTAAGAATCGTAAAAAAATCTGATGGAAGGGTGCGCGTTTGTCTTGACGCGAGGTATTTAAATGATGTAACAGAGGGGGATAATGAGTCTCCTCCGCGAATAGAAGAATTATTACAAAAATATCGTGGCACAAAGATTCTATCGACATTGGATTTGACTTGTGGTTATTGGCAAATCCCCTTAACCCCTGACTCGCGAAAATATACGGCTTTTCTGCATGGTTCGACGCTCTATCATTTTAAAAGGATCCCTTTTGGATTAAAGACCGCGGGGAGTGGTTTTATTCGTGCGCTGAATATGGCTTTGGGTGATGAGACGAACAAATTTTTGACGTGTTATATCGATGACTTGTTGATAACCTCGGAAAATTTTAACGATCATGTAAAACATTTGGGAATAGTATTCACGAATTTGCAAAAATCCAACTTCACATTGAATTTGAATAAGGCAAAACTATGTCGGGAATCGGTAACATTTTTAGGGTTTGTCATCTCACCACGGGGAATTAGCCCTGACCCCTCTAAACTTGCAGTAATACAAGATTTCGAGGTACCCAAATCGCTAAAGGACCTCCAAAGGTTTTTAGGTGTTTGTATCTACTACAAACAATTCAGTATAGGCCATGCGAGGTACCTGGATCCCTTTAGAATCCTCCTAAAAAAGGAGACGCCTTGGCATTGGAACGAGAATTTGGATAAGGCATTCCGAGAACTGAAGGAAAATTTTTTAAAAGTGGTGCACCTCTCACATTATTATACAGACCGTCCTTTTAAGGTTTACACCGATGCATCAGATAAAGGTATAAGTGGTGTATTGCATCAAATCGACGATGACGGAAATCTTAGGCTGATATCAGCTGTCAGTCGTTGTTTAATACCGGCCGAGCTGCACTATACAACTACGGAGAAGGAGTTGCTTGCGATAGTGTATGCGCTAAATAAATTTCGGGTATATTTAATGGGAAAGCCCTTTGAAGTTATGACCGATCACCAGAGCTTAATATTTCTCGATCGAACTCCATTTCATACGAATCGTTTGTCCCGATGGAGTCTTCTTTTGCAGGAATATTGTTTCAAGACACTACATATCAAAGGCGTGGATAATTATGTAGCGGATTTCCTGAGTCGAAATCCCAACAAAACTTACGCTCAACGAGAGCCTGACACAATCATGATTTCAAAGATGATATCGAGTAACACCACTGTACATGGTTATTGTGAAATTGACTCTTTATCTATGATTTGTCTACTCGAATCGAGTCCAGTTTTGAAAAGTCAATTAAAGATCATGTCCCGCCTGCAAAGAGAAGATGAAAAGCTCATGGTAATCGTGACGCGGCTAAATAAAAATCATGAGTTCCAACAGCATAATGAGGTTTGGTTTCATCGTAGTTCTTTCGCGAATTGTTGGAGCATCGTAATTCCCGAAATACTTATTAAAATTATAGTAGAGATGGAACACAGTAGACTCGCTCATCTCGGAGTTTACAAAACCCTGTGTCATTTGAAAAGATTTTTCTGGTGGCCTGGAATGTCAAAAGATGTCAAAAGATACGTGGTACAATGCGATTTGTGCCAACGCGTGAAACATTTGAATCGATCCGTGGAAGGCCGATACAATTTTGTCAGTTCCGAATGTTTGAATGATTTGCTTACGGTCGACTTTTATGGTCCTCTACCACGCTCGGTGGGTGGGGTTCAGTATATTTTTGTAGTAATGGATGCGTTTTCCAAATTGGTTCGGCTCTATCCAGTAAAGAAAGCTACTACTCGTATTGTGTTGAAGAAAATAATAGAAGACTATGTTCCACTTGTTGGTAAGCCCAAACGCATTTTGTCCGATAATGGGTCTCAATTTACCTCTGCCGCATGGAGAAATACACTTGAGAAAGCCGGTATAAAAGTGGTTTTTTCTTCCATACGACATCCTCAGTCAAATCCGACTGAACGGGTGATGCGTGAATTGGGACGTCTGTTTCGAACCCTATGTGCAGAGCGGCACACCTCGTGGTCAAAATACATACCGCGAATCGAGACGCTATTAAATTATACAACTCACTGTAGTACCGGGTGCATACCTTATCAACTTCATTATGGAAAGAAGCCGGATGATGACATTTTTAGAATCGTAAGCTTTCCGGAGTCTGTAGATATGCCGCAAGAACGTCGACTGATATTAGCCCGGGAACGCCTTCTCAAGAATTTCGAGTCTAGGCGACAACGGCAAAGGGCTACGAAGCCCGAGGATTTAAAGTGTGGGGATCTCGTACTTTTACGTGTTCCTCATTTGTCGAGTAACGCTGATCGTGTTACACAAAAGTTTTTCCACTTATTTGAAGGGCCTTACAAAGTCAATAATGTCAAGGGTTCCAATGCTTTTGAACTAGCGTACATCGAGAATAACGCCGTTAAGGGCACTTACAATCGTACCAGTTTAAGAAAATATTATCGGTCCGCCGATTAGAAATCTGTGTCTGTATGTTGACTTGTTTTTTTTCGTATGTCATTTACTGTGTTTTTAATAGTTGTTTATCACCAATATTACGACACGCTGTGCTCTCTCAAGCGGGAGCATCCTTCTCCACTTTTGTTTGTAGTCAGACTGTATAGTATGGACGAATAACTCTAAAGAGGTATATTGTAATAACGAATGCGAGTAGACCACGAGTTTTATCACAAAAAATTGTGTATATATTGGAGGTTGTATTAGCGACGAATGAATCTTTCTGTTTTTGTGTCTTTTATTGCGAGCTTAATCTCCTTATTAACTATGTTATTGTTTCCGTCTTATTTATATTTAATTAACGATGGTGATGCGCGAAATGATACGGTTATCGAGTGTATAGTACTAATTGTAAGTTAGGGTAAATAGTTATAAGCTTTAGGACGAGACCCTTAGTGGGGTGGAGTCGATTGGTGTAATTGTAGGACATTTGAGTGATAATTCGAGATTTTTTTTTTTGTACTCGGGAAACGTGTATCGCCTCTTACAAAAAAAAGGGGGATAATGTGATGAAAGAGCGTGTAGTAACGTCTAGATACGATATTTCCGATCATTGACGAGAAGGACCGAAGTCTCTGGTCAATCTCGTTTGTCTCCCACCTTAGGATGAGCGAGGAGACTCTTGCATGAGCAACGAGAGCGATGATACTCGTCGCCCAGTCGTCTGTACAGACACATCATTACTGTAATAAAATATCTATCGTTCATCATCATTATTATAAATAAGTATCTTGTGCGTTCATATCTTCTGCGACGTCTCATCTTTTATACGCGAATCCTACGAGGCCAAGTACCGGGGACACACCTACAAAGGAAGCTCACGAGCACCTCTTAAAAATAAAAAGAAGATGAGTAACTATTTATATATTTATATGTGTAAGTCACGACTCGCGCAAGATCCTATGCCATCCACTGCGTGGGTTTCAAAAGCAAAGCGATAGGTTTGTCACGAAAAGATAAGCTATAAATACAGTTCATGAGTTCGAATGAGAGTGTGGATTGGGTGCATGAGATTAAAATATAATTGTCAGATTGTTAAAATAAATGACTCTTTACACGTTGCTCTATATTCTAATCTTATAAAACTGTTTTGAAAACCCCGAGAATCGGAGGGTTTTGATTTGTTGATATATATATATTGAACATTTGTAACATGCGTAATGCTCGCTTGAAGTAAAGTACTAATTTTGTTTTTAATTTATATTATGTTGTTTATTCGTTTTTAATTTATATTATGTTGTTTATTCGTCCTATAATCTTATCTCGAAATGCCTTAACCCTAATTATTCATATTTCAAGGTTCGCAGTCATTCTTTTTCTCTCTTTTTAATGTTTAATCCTTATGTTTTGATTGATGCTGCTATTATGGTCATATAATTTCAAAAATAAATAAATTAATATTACAGATTGTAGGCGTTGAAAATTTGTCTTGTGTGATTAATTTTGTTTTTTGGTACTGCCATGATGATGTCATCTACATATCTCTTATAGATCGGTGGGATAATGTCAAGCTTATTCAAACATAGTTCTTCTAAATCTATCATCACTATGTTGGAAAGAACGGGTGCCAACGGTGAACCCATTGGTAACCCAGAGATTTGTTTATAAATGACATTATCGAATGTGAAGAATGTTGAATTCATAATTAAATCTATTGCTTTTTTGATTTCATCGACAATTGTACCTCCACCAAAAAGAATCCTTCTTTTTTCTAAACTTTCCAACACTAATTGTATGGGAATGCTCGTAAACAACGAGATAACATCCAATGAAATTAACACAAACCCATCTGGGAGAGTAACATTTGTCACGAATTCTTTAAATGTGAAGCTATCCTTTATGTAAGACCGATGTTCTGGTAAGTGTTTTGAAACGAACCTTTGTATAAAATCTGCTATTTTGTGTGTTGGGAAGTTTATTGATGATACAATTGGTCTATGTGGATGATTTGCTTTATGTATTTTTGGTAATGTGTAAAGTCTGGCTATGTTACAATTTTCCGGTTTTAAGTAATGGAACTCTTTGTCAGTAATGAAATTATATTTCTTCCATTTTATTAGTATTAATGTAATAGCTTTTTCAATCCTATTACACGGATCTTATTTTGTCATTTGATATGTCGTCTCATCCCGTAGAAGTTCTATTGTATTCCTCATATATTGTGCTTTATCCATTATTACTGTTATGTTTCCTTTATCTGCTCTTGTTACTAGTATCTCTGGATGTATTTTCAAGAAATTTTTTGTTTCGCTAATGATTTTTTCAGTGTGTTTTTTCCCCGGTTTTTTATTAATTAAATCCTTTCGGATGTTAGTTAATCGTCCTCTCGATGTGTCTATTTGATCTTCTGGGATTAAGTGTGTATTAGTCTCAAATTCACTGATAATATCATGTGTTATTTTTCTTCTTTCTTCTTTTTGAAAGTATGGAAAACAAAATTTTGATCCTAGTGATAAGAATGTTTTAATGTATATTGGAATCTCTACGTTCGACAAATTCACTAACCAATTTCCATTGCTATTATCAATTGTATTAAGCGAATGTTGTAGAATATCTTTGAATGAGTCATTCGAGTTTTTGTGAGTGTAATTAGTATTGCGGTTAACCTTGGGTATGACACTGTTCTGCGGAACATACCTAGTGCAATCCCCCGTTATGTGGTATCTCTTTGTTTCTTTATGTGAAAGATCCTGATCTAATGCAGCTAACCTATTCTTTGCCTGATATGGCTCATTTTTTGTTTGTGAGTGCCTTTGTGAATATAAAGTAATTAGAAAATCCTGAGTGTTGTGGTTAAATCTGTGTAAGTTTTTTGTTTCGTTCATTCCGCAATATCATTAGTTTTCTTAGATAACCCTAAAATAGTTTATCAGATAACTTATTTAACTTTTCCGTTCCCTATGGAGAAATTCATTACCAATTGAAAGGGATGAATTTGTGATGATAGTGTAGTATAAATGCAATGTCTTTTCACATCGCTTAATGTAAAAGTTTAAATCATCAATTTCAATATTGACGATCTTACGGTAAGTTAGGTTTAGTATCTTTTCTAAAGTCAACTGATTTTTTAATAAATGAAACGTTCTCTTGCCTATGTTAGAAGTATCTAAATGTTTTGGTATTAAACCTTCCTGTCTACATTTTAATACAAATTTTAGTTGTTGTAGTGCTCTTAGTTTAGATTCACTAAGTTTTTTCCATCCTTTGAACGTGTGGTACACTTCTTTTCCAAACAGCTGGTGTATGAAATTTAAAAAACCCATGTTGTCTCGTTTTAGGCCAATTTGTGATGTTGATTTGGTGCTTTGGTCATGTAGTTGATAGATATGGGGGAGCTTCGGCACTGAACGACCTTCAAGAACTTTAATCCTCCTTTTTACGTTTCGGCCCTTTGGTCGGGACCCTCCTCAGAAATGTTTTATTTACATTCTACAAAGTAATATGAAACTAAACAATAAACAATAAACAAGGTCGTTCAGTGCCGAAGCTCCCCCATATCTATTAATTGGGATTGACGGGATGTTGACATTAAAAATTTCGATAGACGCCCAACAGCGAATTTTAGGAGTCGGAGATAAAATAATCGCGAAATTGAGTGATGGGGTGTGGCAACATGTGAATCTAAAGGAATTTCGTGCGATTAAACCAGGTGAAATGTGTGCCGTCGTATGGACAAAGGATATCTCCGAGGGAGAGACGAGTATCAGCCTGACTGAGGAGGAGTTCGACGACAAAATGGCCGAATGTCAAGGCTTAAGACTGGAAATAAGGCAGACGTTCAACAGAATTGTCGAGAGCAGACGAGAGATCTTCGATAAAGTTCCGGGACGGATGACGAAGTACGAACATCGACTCCTTCTAAAAGATCCGATGCCATATTTTCACTGCTCATATCCGGTTTCATTGATGCAACGGGAGAGGGTGCAGAAAAAGATCGAGTAAATGCTGAAAGTCGGTGTGATACAAAAGTCAGAAAGTATCTATATAAATCCACTGATGTCAGTAACAAAGGATGACGATTCAGTACGCCTATGTCTTGATGCCCGAGAATTAAATAATTATCTGGTAAAAGACTACAATAATGCGCCACGGATCGAGGAAATTTTCAAGCGGTGTGCGGGGAAAACTGTGATGTCTGCGGTGGATTTGATTAGTAGTTTTTGGCATATACCGCTTCATCCAGACTCAAGGAAGTATACTGCATTTCAACATAACGGGAAATAGTATGAGTTTACGGTGACACCATTTGGTTTGAAAACGAGTACTGCAAGTTTAATAAGAGCACTCGACGTGGTCCTCGAGGGACTAGACTTCGTAATAAACCTCGTGGACCATTTTTCAATTATGTCGACGTCACACGAAGAACATCTCAACCGGTTACGAACGTTATTTGAAAGATTTTTCGAGCAAGGAATGACGCTGAAAGAAGGTTTAAAATCCGATCCTGAGAAAATCAGAGCGATCCAGGAGTATCCACGACCCCGGTCGATAAAATATTTAAAGGGGTTTTTAGGAATAATTAATTTTTATATAAAGTTTACGAACCGTCATGCGCACGAAACCACGCCATTGCTAAATCTCCTAAGAAAGGGTATCCGCGGGAAGTGGGTTGAGGAGATAAAAAAAAAGGTTTGAGAAAGAGAAAAGATTGTTCTGCGAAGAAATAATACTCCGGTTTCCAGATACCCGTAAACCGTATATACTCACCATGGATGCAAGTGGATATGCACTGGGAGCGATCCTGTCGCAGGAGAACAGAAGTAATGAGAGCGAGGTGGTAACGTTTGCGAGTCGAACTCTGAAAGAGGCCGAGATCGGCTATATGACTACCGAGAAGGAGCTACTAGCGATCGTGTGGGCGCTCCAGAAGTTCCGAACGTATTTGAAAGGGGCACGAATAAACATAAAAACCGACCATAAGGCATTGATTTTTTAAAAAACAGGTCGATTTACAGCTGAAAGGCTCATGAGATGGGTATTGTCAATCTAAGACTACGACTTGCAGATAGAACACGCGGCGGGAAAGCAATTGTAGTAGCCGATGCCCTGAGCAGAATAAAAGAAAACGAGGAGTTATCATCGACCGATAAGAAGGGAATCGTCATCATCGCGGATATGCTAACAGAGAAACTCCCGCGAGAACTAGAGAAAACACTCAAATGCATGGGAAAGATACAGCGAGAACAAGAGGATCTGCGGGTTATGATGGATTTCCTCGTTGAGGAAAAAGAAGAAGAGGAAGAATGGAAATTCCGAGTAGAAAAAGACATTCTAAAAAGAAACTCAAAGTATGGCATTCGGCGAGTGATGGTGCCTAAAAGCCTGATTAAAGAGTTAGTTAAAGCCTGCCATGTATGGACATCTTAGCGCAAGAAAATGTTTACGGATATTGGAGGAAGATTTCACGTATCTACACCTCGCGAAAATTACTCGAAGTATACTGACTACTTGCGATATTTGTCAAAGAAATAAAATAGCGATACAAACGAACTATGCCTCGATGCAAACGATTATACCGGAAAAACCAGGGGATTTAGTATCAATTGATTTCTATGGACCATTGCCAGCATTGGGGGGGGGGGGGGGGTTAGAACCATCCTCGTGACATTGGATGCATTCAGTAAATTTATTGTATTATATCCCATGAAGAAAGCAAACACGTCGACTGTGATAAAAAGAATATTCGACGACTATATTCCCAAGTACGGAAAGCCACGGAGAATACAGTTCGATCACGGTACACATTTTACCGACAAAAATTGGTTACAAAAACTCAAGGACGAGGATATTACGGCGGTATTCTCATCTATAATTTATCCTCAGGGAAATATCGTTCAGCGGGTTAACCGTGAACTCGGAAGGTTTTTCCGGACTTTTCCGACAGAAAATCACACAGGCTCGTTTAAATGGGTAAAAGTGATCCAGGATTGCATTAATGAGTCCCACCATGAACCAACCGAATATACTCCAATCGAGCTGCAATCCCAAAGGAAGCCGATCAGGGAATGGAACAAGCAAATGTGTCTAAGAACAGACGAAGAAAATGCGATCACATATGAAATGAAGATCGAGATCGCAAGAGAAAGAATTTCAAAAAAGTGTTTTTGGTGGTAGACATACCATAGATAGTAAGAAAGAGCGAGGTAAATTCCATGCGAATATGTTTAAGAGGTACAGGACAGAAATAGAAAAGACAGATGAGAAGAATAAAGACACTAAGAGTCCAGCTACCACGGGGAGGAGAAAGACAGCAAAGGGGCAGAGTCCAAGAACGAAACAACAGTGCCTGCACTCAGCAGCTACAGGCACGACATGGACAAAGGAACCGGCGGTCAACGCACCGAGCATATAGTCGTATCAACAAAAGATCGATATGCAATAATGAGGACGTACAGAGAAACAGACGGCAAAATCTAACGGATTGCGGTTGGTCGAGAAAAGAGGCGCGACATACACGTAACCCGATAGGCCTGACTCACACCAAAATTCAGCGAAAGTCAGAGCGTCAGACAAGGATGACGTAAATTCCGGGTATTGTACAACCATTCCACGATTGGATAATAGGTCGAAGGCCGAAATATGGAAGCGGAGAAAGGGTTTCGGGAGACGAGTAATTGGTGCTGGGGCCAAGGCCGGCACGGAAATAGGCCGAAAATACGTGAATAACCCGGAAATCAACCATAACGAATTTACATTAGTCAAAAATAAAGTTAACAGATATAGATATGATAGGAAGCAAGGAAGACGTCTATAAAAGGGACCGACAAGTCAGGAGAGGCCTACAAAATCACCAAACCGAAAAAGTGCAAATTCAGTGCGAAATAACAGAAGAAAATTAAATTTTTTTTATCGATTTATCGAATACGGGGTAGAGCATCTAACACCCGGAGAACCTCATGCGGCCGAGGTGCTGACCGGTGAAAGCCCGAGTCGATTTTACGTAGGCTCGACCAGGATAAAGAGCGATGAGAAAAGTTTTTGAAGACGGTGGCGACGACAAGCCAAGGACACCGAGAGCTGAATAGAGTCCTGGAGGAGGAGGCGTACCCCGGAAAGGCGGTACTTTTTCTGTTACAAGACGAGGAAGAACAAAAGTACTCGTTTTTTCGGGGTACGGTGACGAAGGAAAAATCGGACAGAAAATACACCATTTGGATTAGGGACCTGGGAACAAGCATCAACACGGAGATGTACTCCTTATATACGGTTCCGGCACGATATCTGGAAGAACCGTAGTTGGCTGTCACGTGCGCCCTGCACAACCTGGCACCAATCGGCCGGGACTGGAGCAGGGCAGCACGTGACCGATTCATCGTCCTAACGGTCGGCTAAACCATAGATATATACATAAAGGAGTTGGACCCTCTTGTTCAGGTGGTATAGGTCTCGATTTATGCTAGCCTCGGCAACAGGGTATACGGCCTTGTCCAGCAACTGCGGAGGAGCGGGGACGCGAGGAGGACTAACAACAACCCTCAGTTTGATTACAGTCAGAAAAGTGGGCACCATGGCGGCCATTACCGTCAGGAAAAGAGAGCGGCAAGGAGGGAGACAGCGACGCGCAATAACAGGACATCAAAGAACTCGCGTCCCTCATCGACGAGTTCCCAGAAGCAGGGGAGGAGGAGGAATCAAACAGCGAGGCCGAAGAGCTCGAAGAGTGGTTGACGACGCCGACGCCGGACGAAGAAACAACGGCGACTCTGGAGAAGTGGGGCGTCGTTGCATCACCAGACCCCTACGTGACTGACAGCGACGAGGACAGGAACAATAACAGTGACGGGACATAAAATAAAAGGAAATAGTTACACACACAAACATTTTTTGGGTTACGTGATTTATTTCGTGTATATTTTTTTTACAATAGGATAATTATAAGTTTCAAGTAATAAATCTATAATATATATATATATATATATATATATATATATATATATACAGGTTGCGCCATCTTTTATGTCGGTATGTAAACATTGAATAACTTTGACATTTATCAACCGATTGACTTGAGTAGGCATGTTTTTGAAACGTGAATTCAGTACAATTTTAACCATGAATCGCTTCACACCGAAATAACGCGCCGAAATAAAGTCGCTGTACATTGAAAATAGTCGTTCAGTTGTGTTAACTCAACGTGCATATCATCGAAAATATCGTGGCCAACAAGCACCGTCTGACAACACTATTCGTCGTTTAGTGTCGAATTTTGTTGAGCACGGGACAGTGGAGATCATCCACGTGCCGTTAATCACGCCCAAGACGTTCCAATGAACTGGTTGAAGCGGTAAGAGAGAGTGTTGCCGAGAACCCACATGTGTCGTATCGTCATCGCGCTCAGCATTTTGGCGTCAGTGGAACCACTTTGCGGCGCATTTTACAGGATGATTTGCATTCGTTTTCGTCTAAAGTGCATATAAGTCAAAGAATATTGCCAACAGACCATCCACGTCGCTTGGAATACGGCCAAACAGTCGGTCGAATGGTTGACACCAAACCTGATTTTTGGGAGCAAATTTTGATGACAGACGAGGCCCATTTCACACTCTCTGGCGCCCTTAACAAGCCAAACTGCCGCATTTGGGGAACGGAGAACCCACACGAGATCCATAAAACACCATTACATGGCCAAAACGTGACTGTTTGGGTCGGCGTTAGCGCCAAAACCATCATTGGGCCATTTTTCTTCAGAGAAGGCGAAACAGACGATGGGATTCGATATCGGTGAATGTTGGCTCAATATGTCTGCCTACAAATGTGTGAAAAAGGTCTGGACGGTTACTGGTTTTAACAAGACGATGCGCCATGCCATACTGCAAATCAAACAATACAGTTTCTGCAACGGAAGTTCCCTGGACGTGTGATGTCAAAAAATGGCGACATTGACTGGCCACCCAGATCTCCAGATTTGACCCCTCCGGACATCTTTTTTCCACAGACCATTGACGAGCTCAAGGCAAACACTCGTGCCGAAATCATCGCTATACCGCCCGAGATGCTCGAAAAAGTGATGAAAAACGTAGCAAAAAGGGCACATTTTGGTTTGGCCAATAAAGGCGGCCACTTGATTGATGTTGTATTCAAAAACTAGTCCCAATAAATTGTAAAGGACCAAATTAAATAAAAATACCTCATATATGGAAATCGGTTGTTTTTTTAAAGTTATTCAATTTTTACATACTGGCATAAAAGATGGTGCACCCTGAATATATATATATATCATATTATATATATAGATATTAGATATATATTAATTAATTATTTTTTAAACAGATCTGTGATTTGGTCGGTAACCCGACCTATCAAAGATTCGGGGGGACAATGTGGCGTGGTCACATACAATAAGGAAACAATGAAAAGAGTAAGACACAAAGTTAAAATAGAATAAGAAAAAGATAACACTTTATTAAGAAAATTAACAAAATAACAAAAATTAGGAGCCATAGGCGAAATAAAATACAGCGGATCTCCGGAACTTGAGCCGCGCTCCGGACACGCAGGACGTCACCATCCCGGAATGTTCCTTCGCTGCCGAAAAACAGCGCGTCAGCGACAAGCTGATCTCGTTCAAGCAGCGAGGGGAACGCCAGGTCACGGTGGCGGGAACCTGAAACCAGACGAAAATTACATCGGAAATTGCAACACGAAAAGACAAAATAAGAGAGTGGGAAAGGATGTGTGGGGAATATAAAAGAGGCTGCGAGCAGAGCGGAGGTCCCTTGTACGGTAGAAACTGTCATCCGAAACAGTACTCTGTTGTGCGCAACAGTGATTTGTTGGAGAAATTGGAGATTTTTCATAGAAACGTCAGGGATTAGGGTATCAAAGGGTGTAAATTAGCCCCTTAATATGTTAACATTTGTACAAAGAGCCAAAGAAATTCAGTAAGAGTGAGTGAAAATACTAGCATAAAATTAGCACTAAAATAAGATAGAGATCGGACGCTAGAGAGTAAGGAAAACAATTCTAAAAAGCCGAACAGCAAACAGAAAGTAGGAATTATCAACCACCGGAATAGAGTTAGTTTAGAAGGACTAAGGAAAATCCTCTAAGGAAATTTTTTGGAGAATAATTAGACATAAGTAGGATAATAGTAAGTAAGGGAAATAGTTAGCGCGACGCATCGGTCAGTGCGTTAGACCATCCACTAGAACTAGAATTTGGGGAAAGAAAACAGCAGTGGACTGCAGAAAAAGAAGGAATGGAGATCTGCAACACCCAAGAAAACTGCAGCAACAATTAAGGGTACGGTGAACCCCAAAACACAGAAATAAGTCTCCGCACCAAGGAAAGAGAAACTTTTAGAGTAAACTTAGGAAAAAGATTAAGGAAAATCAGTTAGGGAGGGGAATTTGAGGCTCACTATCAAACAGAAGCCAAGGAAAAGAAATTAGGAAGTCAGAAGCCAGTAAAACAACCAGAGGGAGGAAAACAAATCTACCAGCTCTGTCAAGCGCATCGTACCGGAGCGATACCACTTCCCAGGACGATACGAAAAAAGAGCAAGTGAACAACTCACCTAGGCGGAAATTCAACGGGAACCATCCAGGGAGTCGAACCATCTCATCTGCCATGGATTTCGATAGAATTCCCAAGTGAATAAATAAAATCACTTTAAAACATAATCCAGAGTGGACACATCACGGTCTAAAAGAACATCACTCGCGATTCTAAGAGATTATCGCCACGAAAAGACACACGAATGATCCACGGAGACGGCACCATCACTACAAACAGAAGACCCGGACGGAAAATAGCATGCAGACCGAAATATTCCCATTATTTCAAATCCGAGGTGACCCGAGCACGGACTCAACGTCTACAACAGCTGACAGGCGCGCCAGTAACAGGTCTCCAAGCACAGCAGACGGCACATTTCAGCAGCCAAGAAGGCGCATATCGAGACGGACGAGCTCGATTCGACCTAGTTGTGGAGTTCACCGCCGATCCTGAAAGCGCACGAGTAGAAGTCCAAATATCGTCGAGGATAAAGAAGAGCAAGGAGCCTTTTCACCTATATTCCGTCGAAAACTGATTGTACGGCCAACGGCGCCAACAAGCCGAACACCGCATATTTCGTATTTATTGTCAAATAAACCCAACTTATACCTCCTTCAGAAGTCTACAACTAATTTTCTTCGTGTTCGAGCACGAATTCTTCCCCTCAGAAGATAAAAATTATTGATAACGTAAAAGTACCGTTACGGTATGTTAAAAGCATTCATTGTAAGCGAAATTAAATAAGTGCAATATAGACGTAAGATTAACCTGTAATATTACGTACAACTGTTACGTCCGAGCACGGGCCTCGGAAATTTTTTTCCGAGGGCCGCGATCGGCAGGTATGCACGTGGAAACACCGCCCTCGTCCCTTGGACTGATATGCGATGCGTCCTCTTGCAGCCCCTGTCTGGATCGCGACGCGCGCAAGTCATTTGAGACTATCGCGTGGTGCGGCTTAGACAGGAAATAGCTCACCGAAAAATAATTTTTAAAAATCTTTTCTCGGCATTCGGCGAATGCAGAGAGGAGTCAACTATACTTTGCACAGGAAGAAGTGCCGAGTCCAGAATAAGCTGCCCTCCTCTTCTCCTGCACGAGGTTCGCCAATCCTGTCCAGGCGAGGAGAACGACGGTATTCTCTCGACATTCTGAGCAAGTAGCTAAAAGAGTAGAAGCTCTGCGTAGGTACCTTGCATAGCATCTCATAAATTCTCCGGTATATAGTTTTTGGACTCTAGGATCCATACCGCGAGTCAATACAAAACGCCGAAAGTCCCCCGCGTTAAACGTTAAAGTTTATTATACCGTAGTGATAAAGACAATTATAAAGATAAAAGTTAAAGACATTATAGACAGTAGCCTAGTGACGATATGTAATTATAAGCGACCCCAAAGAGATTATTGCTGTTACTTCCAGAACTTGTAAGTGCGAGTGAGTGTGTTTTTCTGAAATTTCAGTATTATTCTTGATTCTCACAAAACGAATATATTTGCCTTTTTCATTTCTTGACCACCTGCTTCGAGAGACCGAGCCCGTTTAGGGGCGGACGTTGCAGCAGATCCCACAAGAAAAACAAATATAAACCTTACATGTCACGCAGGAATTTATTACGTTTCGCTACCCAAGGTATTCAGCGCGGGACGTAACACAACAAATAGCTGACAAAGCTAATAAACATCAATCAACCAATCTGTCTCTCTCTCTCTCTCTCTCTCTCTGTGTGTGTGTGTGTGTCGATCATATTCTGCGCCTTTTACGGCAGAGCAAGCGCTTCACGAAGAACAGAGCACAAAGTGATGTGTGCGTAAAAAACCACTGTCGGTGCATTCAAGGTGCTGGACACCTAGTTATGATTCAGAGGAGGTTCTTATCTTTAAGCCTATGTTACCCTCTAGCAGTATCCAGGGCATTCGGTCTGTCTTTAACTCTTCTCAAAATCGGTTTACATCTGCAAAAGCGTAAAATGTATCCGCGATAGAACAACGATGTTCTGGATGCGGTGTTTTGGTGCGCGATAGTTAATGTGAAGTGTCAAATGACAGTACATCTGCGTACGGTGAGCATGTGGAACGCACACGAGGATGTGGATAAAATTGTAAACGAAATTTTTATATCAGAACGTCGGGGCAGTAGCCGCATGGTAGGGTAAGGAGTAAGGATAGGAGTGGAATGGAGCAAATATTTGCACACACTACTTTTCAATTTGCAGCTTATTTTCAAAATTAAAAAAAAAAACCTAAATTTTTAAATATTCAAACTGTTTGACCGATTCTGCAAAGTTTATACCAACTTTCCTTTTATAACAATCTATTCAAAGAAAAAAATAAAAAAATTAGCACAATATCATGAAATTTGCAAAAATTTGAGCGATTTGATGATTTTTTCGAAAAATTCCAAAATTTATAAAATCTGAATCGTTCGGCCGATGTTTCCCGAATTCAATCTAAACCGTCCTTTTATAATACTCTATTTATATTAAAAAATGTACGATATTAGAATGTTCGGATATTTTCGAAAATTAAAAAATTCCGCAAAATAAGTAATTTTTTAGTAATTTCGACAAAAATTGCATCAAGAAGTTGAAGAGCATGCAGTGAATGAAGAGGCTGTATATAGGCTCGAGTTATAGACGTTTCAATTTTACAATGCCAGAACACACACACACCCGGACAGTTTTTATAAATGTGATTTTTTGACATTTTGAACGCGTTGACATTGAAAACTGGAAAAAAAAATGTTTTCACCGTCACAAAGCTTCCTCTATGAGGAGCTCTAAGGGAGCGCTGGAGCTCACACCATTCTCGACTTATAGACGTTGGAATTTTGCTAGTCGCAAGAGCCTATTCTCGAGTCGATGTAAATAATTTTCATGTACGAATCGTTAGTTACGTATACGAATAATCACGTTTGAACAATCATGATTATTCGTATACGTACTTGACAATACGCACATACATCTGGACATTTTTTTCTAAATGCGATTTCTCGACGATTGAGACTATTGTAAGTGCTCTGGCATGAAATTTCGATTTTTTTTCCTCATGAAAACAAAGTTTTGTCTGAGAAAGCCAAATAACTACATCGGATAATTCAGATTGAATTTGGTAAAAAAAAACATGCAAATTAGAACCTCGCACATTGTTTTCTTATTAACGTTATCTGGAAGCCAAAATAAAAAAGCTTATGGTAATGTAGAGTGCCACAATTAGAAAAAAAATACCGGTATTTATTTTCATCTATCCCACTCGCTTTCATACAAGGACACACTGAACGAACTACACGGAAACGCTTACGTGCCGTAGTGAGAAAAAGATGAATGTTTTTGTTTTGTTCCATCCATGTGGCTCTTCTCCTTATAACATAATGCACACATACACCTTCATCACTACATATATTTTAAATAGATTTCAGGTATATAAAAATAATAAATTTTACCCGTGAAAATAATAAATTTTTAATAACAAAATAATAAGATTTTGTTTGATAGATGTAAAGGGTGTCCCAGCAAGAGCGCCGGATTTAAATTTGCCGCCATTTTGTTAATACGAGTTGTACGGTGATTATTTTTTTGACATTTGTCACGTACAGACCACGCGATTTAAGAATATGGAGAAGTATTCAAAGCAACAACGTTTAATTATTGTAAAAACACATTATAAAAATGGTGAAAGTTTTGCGAAAACAGTTCGCCAATTATGTCAAGTTTTTGGTCGCAATAATGCGCCAAATGAATCGACAGTGAGGCGTTTAATTACAAAATTTGAAACCAAATTTACGCTGATGGATCAGAAGATCATCGTTCATCGTCGTCCTTGTCGGTCACTCGAAAATATAGCCACAGTAACGGAATCTGTGGCCGAGAATCCAGGAACTTCCATTCGGCATCGTGGTCAACAATTAAACATTTTCAGTAGCACTATGCAACGAATTTTGGTAAAAGATCTGCATTTGCACGCGTACAAAATTCAATTGGTGCAAGAAATCAAGCCAAGGGACTATGCGCAGCGCCGTGTATTTGCTGATTGGGTGTTGGAACATCATCAAATTAATGCGGATTCAAAAAATTAATGCTGTCCGCGAATACTCTTTGTTCGATATAAATTTCGACATATTGAACACAACAACGCAACACTATGCACACACTTTTCAAATTTATCACTCGTGCGCGTCTGACACTTCTTGATGACACAACAAAATGGCGCAGTGTCAAATCTTTATAGCACAAACTGCATTCGTGCGCCATCTGTTGTCTGAAATCCGCATTTCATACTTGTACACCTGGTATCACTGTTACATTAATTAAGGTGATCTTATTATACTGATTTGATCATTGTTATACGATTGATATTTTGTTTACGCTCTTGGACTACTCCAGTTGGCAGCTGATAACGTATGCAGAGCGACTAATGGTAGTTAAACGCAGTGAGGGTAAATGTTCTTGGTTCTGCCTGACAGGGCATCCAATTCCCTTCACCATTCTTTCACTCATAACAAATTGGTCTTAATGACTTGGTGATTATGTAATTGTTTATATTCATGATTTACATTTTTTCCTCGCACAAACAAAACGCATCAACCCCACGGCATTCAATGAACCCTCTGAGACCCAGAAAATAAACTATATCACATACTACGGAAGCTAGAGGGTGTTCAATTTATTTTTAACCCCGCCCGTTTCCTATGAATTATTATGGCAGTGAGGAATGACCAATTTGGTCTTTCCATTTTTTACTAATTGTAAGTCACTGACGAAAATAAAGCAAATCGTTACAATGTATTTCCACTGGAATATGCACACACAATTTCTTCGTGTGCTTTACATTTAAAAAACCATATATCTAGCCCACATGTTTAGTCCAAGGATACGATACTAAAAACGGCTTCAAAAATGTCAAACGTCACTTCTATGAACTTTTCATCGAGAAACCAACATCAGCATTACACGAAGACCAGAATTACAAATTTCTATATTTCGGGGGCCACTTTACGTTTATGCATTCTTGCTGCTTATCCGTTGTTACCGACAACCACGACTATCGAAACTAACGTCAAGAGCTGGAACTAAAAACTACATAACAATACATGCAATATGGCTACGAGCACAAATTTGACGTATCTGTTCTTATATTTTGGATTATCGCTTACTTCTACAGCGAAAAAAGTTGCAATAGTTTTTTTAATTCAATGCAGTAGTGAATAGTGCTGTCTGGTTCGATGAAGAAAGCCAGATTTTCGTGAAATTTATAATAAAATTAATTAAAAAAAAAAAAAAGCATCGCAGCAAACGAGAGCCGCCTTGAATTTTCGATTTCTTACTGTGTCTGAAAAAAAATGTTCACGGAGAATTGGATTAAACAGCACTTCTTACTAGTCAAACGTGTTGATTTTTATGTTTTGATGTTTAATTCTGCAAAACTATTTTATTTTCGGCGAAATCCGCCATATTAATATCTTACTTCGCTTGTCGGCCACCTAGCGCTAAGTATGCCCCCGCTCGATGACTCTTAAGACATGCAATTTCTTCTACAATATTAAATATTCTAGCTTAAGTCTGGTGTTTGTCTTTGTATATTCAGAAAAACTAATGCAAATAGCTATTTTCCAATTAGGGAAATGTCACATTTATAATTATCATTCATTTTTCGACCTAAAAATATCTCTGCCAAGTTTTAATTTCAGAAAACATCTCTACCATAATATAACTCTACCAGGAGGAAACAAAATTAATATCTCTGCCTCGAAGTAACTGTACCATAATTAAGGGATTCCCCGAAACAACTCTACCATATTACAAGTCTACTGGTTTACATATCTACCACCCAGCAAGTATCCAACATTCTAAGACTGATACTAGGTGTTCCCGGGTAAAACAGGCTGTTCTCTCTCTCTCACCATCTAACACTATAACTTCAGGCATTCTATTCTTAGAAAGCTGCTAAGTTGTTCCATCACAGAAATGCTTGTGGTAGAAAAATGTATTAGCATTATAAATACGGCAAAAAATCAGTCATTGTCTAGTAAATCTCTTTCTCTTAAACCATTGACAACCCTCTGCCATAGTCATTTCTAGTAGTTAGATATTTCAACCCTCTCCTGACCCTAAAATTCCATAGTAACTTAACAAAATATAATAAACAGTATAATCAGAAAATTAAGACTTCCTCATATGTGATTTTCAACATCTGTGATATATTTGATGGCCTTTAATTTTTAATTCAAACATGTATAATAGTAGTTTATGCTACAAGTGCACGAAGTGGTACATTTTTTTACTATCATGCAGTTGCAACATGAGCTTAACGCTTATGTCAATGTGACATCAGCCTTAAAGCAAATGTTGTAAAATCACGATAGTCAGATTCACCATTTCGCGCAACTGTGGCATACAATATTTTATGTAAAGCCTGCTTAAAAAGTTCAATTCAAGAGAAATGTAAAATTGTAAATTTCTTGCAACTCATTGCTGTTTCAAGAAGTTCTGGGAGTATCACTGGTTGTTGTAAGTTATCCATTATCTATTTGTGACAAGACGTGCTATTTCTGTCGTTTCGCATAAAATCACTGGTCATGACATTTCGTTGCTTGATAAAGTTAAAACAGTTAAATCATTTTGCACTTTCTGCACAACTGCCGGTAGAGTAATGTGGATAGTCGGAGTGCATTAATCGACCACTTCGACCACGACACACAGCGCTCGCGAAGTGAACTTTCCAAGCCGACGTTGCATAAACAAAATAATACCCCTGAAAAGTGAAGATCAGGATCCACTTCCTTCGTCATAGCTAAATCTGCAACATACCTTGGCAGACTTGTTTGGACAGAGATGTTATCTTCATCCCATTTTGTATCTTTTTTAAGAGGCTTTAATGTAAAAGCTGAAAAAAGTTTTAAAAAATAAAATCATCTTGACTTAAAGTAACGGGTTACACGTCTGTCCCTCAGGCCGCCTTATATTTGAGTGATAGCGTAGCCCTTTGCAAGTTTCTTTGCTACTATTGATTGATCTTTGGGCTATTGATTGCTATTATTGATTGACCTTTGGGATATTGATTGATTGCTACTATTAATTGATCTTTACAATAAAAAATAAGAATGGTCAACAGTAGAATTATGAGTTCACGGTTATCTTCTTTCAACTGAGTGATCAATTATAGTGGAGACATTTACATTATAATTTTTGTTATCGAAGAAGAGGTAACACATCACTTAGAGGCGATAGGACATACCCTCCCCCTTACATGTCGCAGGTCTAGTTGACAAGAATAACCTTACCTATATTTTCAAGGGTACACGATATTTCTGAACGAAAGCAACTTAAGTTAATGCATGTAATCTGCTTTTATTTAAAAACCCTTGGCACCATTGACAAAATACATAAACTATTTGTAATACGGAAAGCTATATGTCACATAACCTTAAGACAAACGTGGTGTCAAAAACTGTACTATTTTTTTAAGAGCACTGATTATTTATGGCATGAAGCCAATTAGTTTTTACTCTAGAACTCATGTACGCGCTGAAAATCAATGTGGTATCCCAGAAGTGTACGGCACTCTTAAAAGTTTACTTACAATCCTAGTACCAGCCAAGGTGTCATTTTATTGTTTGAACATAATGAAGTATGCATACGTTTTTTCTGTTTTTCATAGTAATGCAAAATGCTGTTCAAATCATTATCTATCTGCGTCTTTATGGTAATAAGGTGACCTGATGGATCTACTTCTTTGATTATTAGAATGCCCAATGTAAAAAAAAACAACATAATAATATATTTGTTTGGGTTCCAAAATTATTTACCACGATCTATGCTTACCATTTTTTGATATTTTTGCAGGCGGTAGCAATGGTTTAGGAAAATCACAATTGTAAGGAAATTCTTTATGAAATCCCATACCATTATCAATATTCCGACGATCTATATGTGGCGCTGTACAGGTAATGATGCCCGGCACCAAGAAATGCGAATAGTGGCTCAAAAAGTAATCTTTCAGTTTTGAGTGGAGATTCGTTTCTACCCGTTCTATCACTTTCGACGATAAATAATTCGGACTATTCATCTTTTATTCTTTTCATTCGTCTTTTCTTTTTACTACGCAAAGGAACACTTGCTGGAAGAATTTATGTTATACAATTGAATGACACCGTGTCGCACTGGGGCATTTCGTGCGACGCTGCGGTCAGTGATGCCAGATGAGGGAATTTTGCCCCTATCGAGTGATGCCAGATGAGGGATTTTTGCCCCTATCTCGCTGCCCTCACCACGCTGCCCGTGCTAGGCGCGTCAGGGGAAGGCTTGCGCCGCTCGTAACAAATCTTGTCTCGATTGCGCTTCACGTTGTCTCGCCCCACCCACTTCACAACGCGGGCTTTTATGAAATGAGTTATGGAAGATTTTTTAATGAATATATATATATATTATATATATAAATAAATAAATGATGAAAGTGAAGAAATATATAAAACGCTCACTAATTTTGCAACCGTCAGCAAATGAATAGTGCATTACAATATCCAACACCAAATTGTAGTCCTTTACACGAAAGGTTCATTACAATTAAATTTAATAGCCGGGTCTGCGTAGTGTGTGACGTCACACGCTGCCTGACTGTTGATTGGTCGGTGAGCCGAGTCTGCGCACGGCGTAGTGTGTGACGTCACACGCTGCCTGACTGCTGATTGGTCGGTGCGCCGGGTGCGCGCGCAGTAGGCGCTAAAACAGACTCAGTGTAGAGGGTACCTAAAAGGGACGAAAAATCCCTCATCTGGCATCACTGCCCCTATCTCGCTGCCCTCACCACGCTGCCCGTGCTAGGCGCGTTAGGGGAAGGCTGGCGCCGCCCGTAACAAATCTCGTCTCGATTGCGCTCACGTTGTCTCGCCCCACCCACTTCACAACAGCCACTGCGCGGGCTTTTATGAAATGAGTTATGAAAGATTTTTTAATGAATATGAATATATTTAATGAATGTATGTGTGTAAAAACGAATACTATGTGTGCGTTTATTTATGTAATTTTGTAAAATAAAATGTAATAAAAAAGAAAAAATGTCATAACATATAGATGCAATACCTTAAAAAAAAAGGAATGTTTACACGTATTATTCTGGTGTTACATTTACTTTTCTGCACTACGGCGATTATCACCATCGTAGTAGGCAAAAAAAAATTTTTTTTGGGGTAGATTAATATTTCGCGTAAAAGTTTGGAGAAATTAATAGACATCGAATAGTAAAGAAAAGGGAAAAAATCGGATATGTTACATTGATATCTTGTTTCAAAGGTCTTTTGATTTTTTTGAGTTTTTCTTTCAAAACGTTATGTTAAAATCAGAGACGAATTCACAACGGTTTGTGGAAAAATTCAATCACTTCCACTCTATTATTGAACTTTTCTCAGTTCTCACTGTCCCAAACATAAACAGGGTAAGAATCGAAACTTCTCGTGCAATACGTTCTGAGCTGAATTTGCTCTTAAAGGTTATATCTATCAGACTTATAATTCTCTCCATTTGCCGCCCGTTTCACTTTCTTCCTATTCGCTTTAAATCTACTCGCTTATGTACTACTTGCTTAATCTACCAATTTAAATGCTACGCGCTTAGATGTTACTTACTTACATTCTATACGCTTAATTCCATTCAATTAATTCTATTCAATTAAAACTTATTTAATCCTATGTTAGTGGAAATTTCTTCTAATTCCACTAATTACTTTTCTCATTATTTTGTTCACTACCCTGTCTTTTTTCTTTCTGCAGTCTTCGTTTTTCACTTTCACCGACTCGATTTTCTTAATTAACATAACACGTATCTCAATAAAATGTAGAAGAAAACGTTTCAAAAGCTGAAACTCATAGAAAAACGTACGTATTATCAGAGAAGAGAGCCTTCGACTAAGAGAGCATTTTTCTCCTACAGGCTCTTTCATAGCCTTCCCTTCTGGCTTATTCCCCTCTACATTATTATCGGTTTTGATTTTTAATTCTAACGCAATTTCCTAATTTTTGGCTTGCCGTTGCCACGCCACCTGTCTTCCCCTCGCTGCCAAGCGAGGCCTGCTGGTCGCTGACCTGCTGTTTACGGTAGCGAGGGAATTCCTGAAATGTGACGTTGGCCGTTTTTGTCAAATTTCGTCCGGATTCGCCGACCTAGTGCCCGCAATGGTCGGTGCGTTCGGACGTAATCTCGCCTATTTTGGCAGCGAAATATAATAAAGCAGGCTAGCGGATGTAACTATGTTACAATATATTTAACCTACAATGACACTCATGAAAAATAAAAAAGATATACAAACTATATTGTAACGGAACGCAATTAAGGCGATCCGCTACTAGAACCAAAAAACCTCAATTCAACCAAACAAAGACTAACCAAGCCAACTAAAACAGAGACACATAGCATACCAAAATCAGACAAAGGAAACAAGTAGTTATCCTCAGACAAAACAATCCAACGTCTCAAAGAAGCACCCACAGGACGAAGAGAACAGAAGAGATAAGTAGGTACACACATAGAGTCGTAAAGTACACACCTTAAAAACAATGGCGTAAATAGAAGGCCCGCCTAGCCTAAAGACCACCCCGTAAACAAAGCAGAGCACGCGAGGGGAACCCCTCCCGAACGAGGCCAACTAGGCAGGAGGCGGGACGGCAAGCACACGTCGGATCTACTAGACCAGCGCAATAGCCCCCGCCCTATACGAAGACCGGGCAAAGCCAAACGCAGGCGGCCCTACTCTCAATAGGCCATATTACTCAAAAGGCGAAAACACCAAGAACGCTACAGTACGGAGAAAAGAGAAAAGAATTTGTGGAACTCTTGAGATTCCACGAAGCCTCGAGACAAATCAACAGGGTACCTTCACATGAAGCTTCGCCACGTACCCCCACTCACAGATAAAACATTAACATTAAGAAAAACACATAAAACAAACCTATCTCTTACAAAATTTAATAAACAAAGAGAGAACAAGATAATCCTTACACAGGAGAATGCATGGAAACGAGAACAACATACAAATCAGTCAGAAATCCGTAAAAAACTCACAAAGAAAGACATAATTAACAATAATTAATTATCCTCGGCAAACAGTTATCAATAAAACAAACAGGCAATGGTACACGAGGCAGGAAAGAACACATATGGGCCCAAATCATAGTAAAACCATGACCAAACCACAAAAAACACCGGTAAAGAGTTTGAACCTACAACAGGTAGGAATATAACGTTATCTGACGAAATTCAACCTCGCTGGAACCTCGGTTTAAACCCTGAAAAGACAAAGCACGGCTAAATATAGAAATTTAAGACATAAACGGAATAACTATACGCCACCCCGCACCTCCCTCACCTAGTGATTGAAGTGCGACAAACATCACGTGACCTACCACCAAACACCCCCTGGGGTCCATCCACTAACCTATATAAACCGCGACAGGACGGGCCTCCACGCTCTTGTCAAAATTCAAACGTCAAGACGAAGTGCTGCTCGGCAGCCTACCTAATAGATAAAATCACTCGTAAAATCGACATGTAAAAGATACGTGTTCTTTCGATCAAATCGATTTCCCTGCATTGCGCTTGGCCGTCGTTTGACCGAACGAACCGATAAAACAACAATAACTAACCGTTTGGGACACACCATGATAGAACCAGTGTTCTTTCTCTCAACTGAATCCCCTGCACTGCGCTTGGCCGTCAGTTGAGCAAACGAACTCACTAGGATACTCTGTGAGGAGTAAGGCTCCCCTGCACTGCGCTTGGCCGCCCCTACTCACAGCGTCAGGGCACACTTCACTAACGGGTCCCCACGCACGGCGTCGTAGCTATCCGTCTCTTGGAGTGTGAAGAAGCACGAGTGACACAATGTTAACGGAGTGGCATCCCGACTAAGTGCACCGCGCACTAGATTCGTAGGGTGTACCTGCGTGGGTGGGACCACATCAGGGCCAGCACCAGCTACCACCTGCCACTTACGGACACCTCGGCTGCTCGCAGTCATTAAGAAACCGAATCGTAAGCCTCTTAATGGCACGATAAGGTGGCTTAATTGATCGCGAATAAAGGCCTTGGTATCCGGGGTCCAGGAAGAGTTAGCTGGTCATAGCTGCGAACCCGGTGTCTTGTGCAAACAGCGAGCTATAGCTAGGGACCCAAACAATAACAACGAGTAGGATAGGTAAGTAAATTCACACACACCTCACAGTACCACACTCGCGATCCCACTACAAGCTCACCGTGTAAACATCAGTAAGGCGGAGACTCAAAAGACAAGCTACACGGTTACTCCTATCAATCAAAATATCAAATAGTAAGCCACCGGCTAAACGTCCAATGATTCAGAACAAAGGCCGAACGGTACGTCTTACGACGGTACCACGGAACGCTCCATATGAGGACAAGCACTGGCAGTAAGAACTAAGCAGGCCCCGCCCCCTGTAAAATCGAATAGACGCAGAAGGAAACAAATACACCAATGGAGGAAGAGCTCCGCACAGAATATATCCAGAAAACACACGAATCCGCCTATACAATTACAAGCATCGCGTAAAAGCAAACGCGACAACCCCAAATTAGATAAATTGAGTGTCAAGCTCCATATAGGCGATATCTCATCAACATACGAATGATAGAGTTACGACCCGAAACAACAGGAAATTAATCCGCATATGTAGTCATAAGCATCGCGTAAAAGCAAACGCAACAACCCCAAATTAGATAAATTAAGTGTTAAGCTCCGTAGAGGCGATATCTCATCGCCTTACGAATAATAGAGTCACGACCCGAAATAACCGGAAATCAATCCGCATACGTAATTATAAGCATCGCATAAAAGTAAACGCGACAACCAAAAAATTAGAGAAATTGAGTGTTAAGCTCCGTATAGGCAATATCTCATCTCTATATGAATAATACAATCACTACCAAAAATAACCGGAAATAAATCCGCCTATGTAAGTTAAGAAATCGCGTAATGCAAACGCGAAATCCCAAGTATATAAATTGAGTGTTAAGCTCCGTATGCACGAGATCTCATCGTCATACGAATACTAGAGTCAAAACCTAAACGTACTGGAATTTATTCCACATCTGGAATTACTGTTGAGAATAGTATAGCGGTAGGACGCGATTTAAGGTTAGAATCCGTACGAACAATACGAGATCGTCCCCCGAAACCATCAATCTCCATTCCAGTCTCCTCCCAAAAATAATGCAAATAATTAATGCCTTAAGAACAACAAAAATAGAAAATTACCCTACAAAAATAAAAGACCAATGATGAAAGGGTAACGAACCGCATGTCCACCACGGACCGATGCAACTCAACAAATCCAACCTGAGGTCTCTTAACAAACAAAAAAAAGGAAAAACAATAACAGAATCGATCACCCACACTTAAAAATCAATAAACACAACTCATCCCATCCAGCCCAGAGCACGAACCTACCTCGAGCCACCAATCCTCACCCGATGGTTTGGGATAATCCACGCTCGAAACAAAAAATCAAAAACCGACGCGATTTAACCATAACCGAGTAAAAAACACGCAGCGAAGCGATAAAAACTAAAGTGCATTTCAACGGACTAAATTCGCGAAACGTTTCAATATACATAAACGCACACATTTACACACACTGTATCTATTTTTACATTACACACATACGTATATATACAAAGTCACAAGTACAATAACACTCGTGAATAAATTGTCTAGCAACTAAATACATAAAAAAGTGTTTAAATACATAACGGGGTGGACCACAATCCAGCTAGGGGAAGGAACCCCGAAAATAAACCAACGATCGGAAGCGTTCATCAAGAAACTACCCTTACGGCGCAGGGGAGGGATACCCCAGTGCCGGCGAACGGGAGTGCCAAAGCAGGCTCCAGTTCGTCGTTATCTAACGACTGCAGCTTCAGGGAAGTGGACCACTTGGCCTCCGCGAAGTATAAAGCCCCAAGTGAAGACACGAAGAAAAGGCATGATTTGCAAGACTGGGCAAATAAATTGAAGCCCTGCTGAACTTTGTCACGCCAAGGAACAACATTCATGGTGAAGTCAAGAGAATGACAAACGGTATGAGCAGTACATTCAATAGACTGGGCAAACTGGAACAGCACCTTGTGGTGGTAAGACCCTTGCCATGGAAGTCTTCAGCGGTAACGCAGACGTCGTCAAAGATGCTTCTCGGAGAACCACGCACGCCTGCTCGCCCAACTGAAGAAGATGGCGGCAAGAGGAAAACGATCTCTCCGCTTGAAGAGGCGAACCGTGAATCCAAGAAAGCCAAGCGTAAAGGAGGTAAAGCCCGAGATGCTATACCAGTCGCAGCCAGCCCAACCCAACCTAACCTGAGAGGCAAGAGGGAAGGGGAGTGGCTGTACTTAACCTCGTTCTGCTAAATGATGGCAAGTCACCAGCATATGTCAAGAGCAAAGCGAGCCCCATTATAGATCTCACCTTTGTCAGTGGCGGCCTCGCGAACGGGCACACAGACTGGCAGGTGACCAAAGTTTATACTCATAGCGACCACCGGGCTATCACCTGGAATATCGCGAGACAACAGAGGTGTAATGCACCATCAACGAAAAAGCCAAAAGTCAGGGGCTTGAGGGCAGACGCATTCGACGGGAATGTGTTCCGGCTAGCTATGGAGAATGGAGAGACCGAAGAAGAAACGGCTGAAAGGAAAGTGGAAAAAGTGATGCGAAGGGTAGCCAGAGTTTGCGACACCACGATGCCAAGAAGAGGAGAGGGAAACCCACATACCCTAGTATACTGGTGGAATGATGAGGTGGCCGAGCTCCGCAGGGAAAGCAACCAAGCCAGGAGACTAGCCCAGCGAACTAGAGGCAAATCAGCACAGTCACGATTGGAGGCGAACTTCAAGAAGGCAAGGGCCCGACTAACTAAGGCCATTAAGCGTAGCAAGCGACAAACCTGGAAAGAATTAATCCGTGAGATGGACGACGATCCGTGGGGGAGACCGTACAGGTTGGTCATGACCAAGCTGAGAAAGCAGTCGAGGCAACAACCAACTTGCCCTGACCAGCTGAAAGGAATAGTCACGACGCTTTTCCCTCAACAGCAAGATCTTGACTACCTGATAGAAGACGAAGACAGCGAAGCTATACCTCTCGTCACTAAAGACGAACTCCTCGAGATTTGCCGCAGAATTGAGAACAAGAAGACCCCGGGAATGGATAACATCCCAAACGTCGCACTCAAAGCAGCGATGAAGGTGGCACCTGATCAGTTTGTCGACATGTACAATACATGCCTCAAGGAAGGAGTCTTCCCCGAGAAATAGAAGTGGCAGAGGTTAGTCCTCTTGCCCAAGAGAAATAAACCACCCGACGACCCTTCATCACACCGCCCATTGTGTATGTTGGACACCGCAGGGAAAACACTAGAGCGTATCATCCACAACTGGATTGAGGCTATTATTGGGGACACGCTAGCGGACAACCAATATGGCTTCAGGAAAGCTCGGTCGACACTGGATGCTATCAATCGTATGATCGTCACGGCCCGAAAAGCCGCAAACGGCCAGCGGTGGAAAAGGGGAGCAAAAAATGCTGCCTGCTTGTAGCTCTTGACATCGAGAATTCATTTAACACAGCGAGGTGGGACGTCATCTGCTCAGCAAATGACAGACTCCACGTACCACCTTCATTACAGAGGATGATCAGAAGCTACCTGACCAAAAGATCCCTCGTGTATGACATACAGGACGGAACGGAAGAGTATGCAGTCACCGGAAGCGTGCCACAGGGCTCCGTACTCGAACCACTACTGTGGAATATGATGTATGATGGTCAGTTGAAACTGGACTTCCCAGAACAAGCGGAACTCATCGCATTTGCTAACGGCGCTATGATAGCTAGCACTGCCACACACCACGAAGAACTCCATAACGTCTTTGAGTCAACTTATGAGCGGATCAGTCAGTGGATGTGCTCGGTTGGACTGAAACTATCGGAACACAAAACTGAAGCAGTGTTAATCACGACCCGTAAAAGTGTGGAAACGATCACCCTCACAGTCGGAGATCACAATATCACTTCGCAGCCGTACGTCAAGTACCTGGGAGTGATGCTGGATGCACGACTCAACTTTAAACACCATGTCGAGTACATCGCGGAGAAAGCGGCCAAGGTGGTAGCGGCACTGGCACGGTTTATGCACAATGTCGGTGGTCCACTGCCGGACAGAAGGAAGCTTCTGGCCTGACCGACGTAATAGCCACCTGGGGTGACGCCGTGAAGCCCGAAAAGACGCACCAAAAAATGGCATCGATTTACCGGACCAGTGCGCTGAGGGTCTGTAGCGCTTTTCGCACAGTATCAGGAGATGCTGTGCACGTTATTGCGGGAATGATTTCCATCAGAATACTGGCTGAAGTAAGGAGGACACTCTATCTATCAACAAACAAATACACCGCCCGAACATCGGGGGGAGCAGCGAGAAGAAGCCAGGCAGGAGAGCTTGCTAAACTGGCAGATGGAAGGGGGGATGAATCTGCAAAAGGGAGATGGACACATCGTCTTATCCCTCAGGTGGAAAGGTGGGTAAACCGCAATCACAGCAACGAAAATTACTACCTGACCTAGATGCTCTCAGGACACGGATGCTTGCGGGCATACCTGCATCGCTTCGGGAACGAGGACGTCGCGAGATGCCCAGCTGGCTGCGCAGTACCGGAGGATGCCGAACATGCATTCTTCCAATGCCCGCGCTTCCACTCCGAACGTGAGAGTTTGGAGGCAACTTTTGGGGAGCCACCGACCCCGGAAAACTTAGTGCAGCATATGCTGGTATCGATGGAGTGCTGGGAGGCAGTAAGCAAGGCCACCACCACGGCCCTCGAAGCACTTCGTACGGAACAGGAGAGAAGGAAGGCAACGGCCACACAACGCCCTGCCTGAATCAGCACCAGCGAAAAAGCTACGATTAGCCCCCCCCCCCCGGCCGCGAAATAATCCCTAGCGACGGCTCCGCGAGGGTAAACCACGGCCAATGACGAAAGATGTTTAGGGTTTTAGTCGGTAGGGCATTCACAACATCTACGGTGCGTAACGCATTTCCCCCCTCTTAAAAAACACATACACACACAGCGAGAGAGAGAGAGAGAGAGAGAGAGATTAATATTTATTAGCTTTCTCAGCTATTTTATACACAGTGTTACATATTTTTCTTACATCTACATACATCTTACTTTACTGTTGACACAACATACTCCTTTAACATTCGTTTAAACTGTTCTACTTTTTCGCAACCTTTCAGTTCAGTTGGCAATGCATTATATATTTTCACTCCTTCATAGTACATGCTCTTTTGTGCACTTCTCGTTCTTCTAAATTGTATTACTATATTTTCCGCTTGCCTTGTTTCCCTACCACTCTTCGTTCCTACTATTTGTAGCGGATTTTTAAATTCTTTTGGCAGTAGATTCTTCACGGCTTTAAAGATAAATGTACAAACGTTATAGTACAGTCTTTGCCTTATAGACATAAATTGTACCGCGCTCAGCATATCTTCTACCTTCGTATAGCAGTTGCATTGTAATATAACCCTCATTGCTCTGTTCTGCGCGATCTGCAGGTCCTTTAACTCTGTTTCACCCATAGCTACTAACAGTGTTGCACAATATTCAAAGTGAGGTGCTATGATTGCTTCATATATCACACATCGCGTATACGCAGATACATAATTCCCCATTCTCTTTAGAAAGCTCGTTTTTTTCCCTATTTTTTTTAACATGTACTCACAGTGGTCTTTGAATCGTAGTTTGTCATCAATAATGATACCCAAATATTTTATTGACTCTACTCTCTCAAGTTTCGTTCCATCCAAACACTTCAGTACAATATTCCTACTCACGACTTTCCTTACACTGCTGACAATCATATATTTTGTTTTCTCTACATTCATTTTTAATTTATTTCTTTCCATCCACTTTTCTACTATACTCAATAACATATTCATCTTTCTCTCCACTTCCGCGCTGCTTTTTCCAGGTACATATATCACTGTGTCATCAGCAAACATTTTTATTGCACATTCTTCTGGACACAAATTAACTATATCATTTATATACAGTAGCGGACAAAAGTTTAAGACGATGAATTACAATTTGGTTCATAGATCTGTCATACAAGTACTAACGTTTCCTTCGGCTTGTTGTTTTTTTACAATACATGTGTACGTTTGACCTTCATAATGTAGAAGTCTCAGTCGTCAAATGTAAACAATATAGATTATACAATTTTTTTTTTCTTCCAACCATCTGTAAACAGCGGACATTAGTTTAAGACGATCTGTCGAACAAGATACCCGTAGTCGATCCACGCAATAATTTGATATATTAATACTGTAAATAGTTTCTGGTGTATCATCCAGTGTCTTAAGTTTAATTACGTACGAAAAGAGTATGGGTAAAGCCCGTAATTTGTCATCAACTGAACGAAAACTAATCGTGTCTCTACGGAAGCAAAATGAGACATTTTCTTCAATTGCAACTCAAATGAATCGATCAGAAACTTCTTGTAAGCAAGCGTGGTACAAGTTTGTGAAGACTGGGGACTATTTTGATCGACCAAAAAACGGTAGACCGCGGAAAACCACGCCAACGCTGGATCGTCGGATTCATCGATTAAGCGAGAGAGATCGTTTTCGTTCAGCAGTCGATATCAGAGCTGAAATATCCAGTAATAATAATGCACAAATTAGTGTAAGAACTGTCCGAAGACGATTAGACGAATTCAATTTGAAAGCACGAAAGCCACGGAAGAAGCCGATGCTCAGTAAAAAGAATAAAAAATTACGACTGCAATTTGATAAGGCTCATCGGCATTGGACAAGTGAGGATTGGCAAAATGTGCTATTTTCGGACGAATCCAAATTCAACCGAATTTGTTCTGACGGGATACTGTATGTAAGACGTCGAATTGGCGAAGATTTAAATCCTCGATGTGTTTTACCGACAGTTAAGCATTGAGGTGGAAACGTAATGGTGTGGGCATGTTTTTCTCGCAATGGTCCTGGACCAATACGCCGAATTAAAGGAATCATGGACCGTTTTCAATACTTGGATATATTGAAAAATACTATGTTACCGTATGCCTACGAAAATATGGGTGATAATTTTATTTATCAACAAGATAATGACCCAAAGCATACGGCTCGGGTAGTGAAAAGTTTTTTTCAAGATGAAAAAATCACTTTATTACCGTGGCCGTCGCAGTCGCCGGATTTAAATCCAATTGAAAACTTATGGTGTACCATAAAAAGAAGGGTTCAAAGAAATAAACCAAAAAATCTTGACGATTTGTACTCTTTGGTTGAAAAAACGTGGAATGAAACAACTGTGGACGACTGCCAAAAATTAATTGATTCAATGCCTCAAAGATGTGCTGATGTGATAAAAAATAATGGACTGTGGACAAAGTATTGAAGGGAGGAAAATATCTGTATATTTTCTACCAAAAAATATTTTTTTACGTATAGTCTTAAACTTTTGTCCCCGAAGATATCAAACAAATTTATGTTTTCTTTGTTTATTGTATCTAATGTTGTTACGCGCAAAATTGAATTTATGTAATAAATATTGTAACGGTAATTTTTAACGTTATCATATATATTTTATTTTTCGTGGGAATTCGGGCTCGATCCCAGGACTAATTAATTTAGACTTCTTGGTGGTTAACAGTAGGCCTTTATTGTAAGAAAAACAATTTCGTAAAAACGGCACTTTTTAATTACGGTCACTCGATTCTTATATAATGTTCGTCTAATTTCGGAATTTCAGCGATTATTTCGACGATTATACTTGGTTTGATGTTTACCTCTCACGGAATTCTCGTAGGCTTCCTATTTTTCTTGCACCGTAGTGTTGTCGTACGCTCGGTGCACAGATATTTCACATCCGTTGCTCTTACGCTTCACATTCACTCTTTTTATAGGGTGTATGAACCCTATTTACAATTCTTTGTCAGTCACCCGTCTTTCACTCATTCGCGCGTACTTATTTTTCCTATGTTTTATACGACTTATTCTATGTTTAATTACAATTATCCTATCTCTATATTTCTTAATTCTATCTTTCGGTCTCGAAAATCAGGGAGTTCCCTCGATTTTAGTTATGATTATTTCTTCTTATTTTCACATAAATTCGCGGAATTTCGATGCTCGGGCTCCGGTTGCGTCGCTACGCTTCGGTGTTTCACTTCTCACACACACACCTCAGATTCTCAGAGTACAGAGTGTATGAACCCTGTGTACAATTCTTTTCTTGCGCACTTATTCTTTTTCAGGCACACTCGATTATTCAGATCTTTATATACTAGACTTGCTTATCCATACTGATTCCTCCTATGCATTTAATCCTAGTTATTCTCATATAATTCTACTTGTTCTATCTACTGCGTTTTCTAATTCTATCTTCTACTCAGTTTCCAAATCAGGGAATTCCCTCGATTTTATTTATGATTATTTCTTCTTATTCGAACATAAATTCGTGGAATTTCGGTGCTCGGGCGCCGGTTTCGGCCTTGCGCGTTAGTGTTGGCTCGTTACCCGCGGATACACAGACACACGCATCAGATTCTCCTCGTACAGAGTGTAGCAACTCTGTTTATAATTCTTTCTCTTTCACTCCCGTTCTGCTTTCACTCTGTCACTCTTCAACTCGCACAATTTCCATACTATTTTCTATATCGCCGGTTTAAGATATACTCTCTTAGCTTCTATTACTTAACTGCTATCTGTTTAATTCGTTGCACTTACTAAAAAGGCCTATACCTAACTCTTCAGTTTCATTATATCTGAGATATCTTGCTCAAACGTATGAATTTATTCTAAGCACTCCACTTCGGCTTACTGATTAACTATTATAAATTTCGATTCCTCGGCTATTCAATCTCGGTTTTCTACTTGATTTTTTCCTTTTTTTCGACGCGCAAATCGGCCTGTATATGAATCTGCAGACTATAAACTCACTATCGTTGCCTAAAAAGACTGAGAGCCTCCTTCCCTTACGCAGGCCTTTTTATAGCCCCCCGCTGGAGTTCGACCCCTCTCTCCTTTTCCGATACCCTATTTTTTGAAATCAACCGTTTTATGATTTTTACCGCGTCTCATCATATTCCCCTCGATTCTCAGCACGACCAGCCGGTCGCTAACCTGCTGTTTACAGCTTCGAAGGAATTCCGGAGGTGTGACGTAGATGGTTTTTGTCACCTCTCCGGGTTCACTGCCCTCCTGTCCGCAACGTTCAGTACCCACACCGAGTCTCTCGCTTACATCATTATCATAACAAACCATTAGCCGGCCTGCCATACTTCTCTTCACAATATGCTTTTCGCCTGTTATAATGTCCTACCTGTGAATACCTCTCAATATATGAATTAATGATTAATTAGCTAATACAAAAAAAAATCCACTGAGTCAATTCTTTTCATAAAAAAATGAAGGATTACTTTTTTTTTCCTCTCCGTCTTAAACTTTTGTCCGCTACTGTATATAATAAACAGCAACGGCCCTAGTACTCACCTCTGCGGTACCCCATATTCGTTGGGAATAACTTCAGACCATTTATCATTGAATCGAACTTGCTGTGTTCTATTTCTTAAGTACGTTCTGAACCAATCTAATACCATGTCTCTAATTCAATATTGGTATAATTTGTCTAATAATATATCCCTGTCGATTGTTTCAAACGCTCGTTTTAAATCCATGAATATTACTCTTACTATTTTTCCTTCACTAATGTACACTTTCCATTCATCTACAACAGTTGGAATCGCCGTTTCACACGAATATTGCTTTCTAAATCCTGACTGATGCTCCGTTATGATGTCATTGGTTTCTAAATATTTTTCAATTTGATTTTTTACTACTAATTCGAGCACCTTTTCGTATAATGGCAACATATTAATTGGTCTGTAATGACTAGCTTTTATGGCTTTGTTTATTTTCGAGATCGGTATAATTGTAGAAGTTTTCCAGCTGTCCGGACAACATCGCTCCCGTAGGGATCCATTTATTATTTCCACAAATTCCTCTTTTATTGCTCTGAATGCTATTTTTAGTATATCACTTGATATTCCTTCTTCCGTTCCCTTCTTTTTCGGGAGTCCCATCACTATCTTCTCCAGATTCTTTATTTCAATATGATTGAAGTTTTCCATTATACTTTTATTGTTCATCCTTATCCCTGTTATAATTTTTCTTCGGTTTGAACTTCCAGACGTATCCCGTTGTATTGAATAAACTATATTCTTTACACTTTGCACATAGAACACATTAAATTTATCAGCTATACTACCTCCCATCCTGTCATTCAATATGTCAAAATCTATATTCTCTACTTCTCTAGTGCCCATTGATTCTCCTTTAATTACTTCTTTTAACGTTCTCCACATTTTTGTCGGCGAGAGAGAGAGAGAGAGAGAGAGAGAAAGTATTACTTATTTACATAGTATAATAACATTGGCGTTTCTAGTCATAATCATCAGCATCATTATATTTATACCCAAGTGGTAGTGACAATCTGTGTGCAATATGGCGACGTTTACGGCATATGACACGACAAGTTTTGTACATTGTATGGGTGATAACGTTGTGAAAAGGCATTTTTGGGATTGCTGTAAATTTTAAATGAAGCGAGGTATTACTAGCGGATGGCAGTTCTCATTTGATAAGCTCGCTTATTGAGCTTAGATTAATTATGTCCGAGTTTTTATATTTCAAAAATATCCCCTCTACTTTACAAACAGTGTCCACCACCGTTTTGGGATCCGCGGTAGTCATGACCGTGTTACCATCAAATTTCGGACCCCCCGAGACGAACGAATTAATATAAGCGTTCGGAGCCACCGATACCAATTCGTTGGTCATGCCACCGAGAACATTATCTATCGAAGACTCCCAACCATCAGCACTAGTACTGACGTAAATAACAGAGTCCGTGTCGTAGTATAAAACCCGCCTATCCAACAGCTATAAAATGTCTGACGGGACAAGGCCGTAATAGTAGCACCGATAACCACACTAATTATGGGACTGGGAACAATTGCTTCATCGCGAGATGTCCAATTTAAAGATACCAAATCGTCGTTAACCGGTGGCAGGCGTTGAATTTCTTTCTCATTGTCATATAAGTACATCAACAGCTTCTCACGAGTTTTAATTATTTCCGTGCGCGTCAAGTTATCCCGCTGACCGAATTTGCCCTAGAATGAATTTCAGCAAAGTTTAGCAACTGAGCGTAAACCCTGGTTATGCGTAATGATGCCAGCGTTCAGCCGGATACCTTCAACGCGCTCGTAATAATCGATGACTTGCTGGTGAGACGGGTCGTCGATACAGTGCATGGGCCACCCCTTTGCCTCCTGTTGAATCTTTAAAAATGTATTTACATAATCGGCAAACAGACCACCTTCACGTGTATCGGGATTGTACATCGTAGTTCTGTACGCCCAAATCATAGGAAGTTTTATGATTTTATAACCCATATATATTGCCTTCCGTACCTGATTCGTCACGCAGGTACCCGCGAAAGCCCTGTCATCAGGATTCTCATTGTAATGTCCGTGTTCAGGACAAATAACTTACACGATTTATGATTCATAGTCTTTCAAGTCCATCTTTATTGGTTACCGGAATTGTTATATGGGGGCACATGTTACACCAATGTAGCTGCGTATAGTCTGGATTCTGACTCCGGCGGCATTCTCAAGATGTGACGTATGTAAAGAGGGCAGCACAGGCCGATTATATCATATGCTTATGAGCATACGGTATTTAAATATACCACACTCATGATTGCACGAGTCTTGAGGCGTAGCCTCTGTGCACTTGCAGCACAGGGCAAACAGCATTCTCTCGTGCATTCGAACAGGTAGCATGGGGTGAAAGAGGTGGCGCGGAGGCAATACGGAACACTCGACTAAACCGTTAACCGTCACACCGAGTGCATCGTGCGAGCCTCCCAACAAATGATCGCACTCGGTACTGATATATATTTTCGGGTGCCCTACAAGGTAGCGACCTGTCTTTCATATATAAAGGTGCAGGGAGCAGATATCGATGTATGATATCTTCTCCCCTGGTGCGACATCGTAGGAGGTGACGATATTACATGTGCAACCACCATAAAACGCTGCACGAGGGTTGTAACTCTCTCTGGCGCGCCGTGGATGATTAAAAAAAAATTCATTTACACGTGGCTCGACTTTGCAGAGTGAATTAACATTACATTCCCACATCTCCACCAACTCCCAACCACGAATTTTTATGAAATTTTTATGAATTTTTATGAATTTATACGAACGAGAAAGAATTTTTAAACTCGTTGCCGCAGTACGCTCGTATCGAGTACCCAGACTTTCGTTACCAGCGTGAGACTACTCGTATGTCGCGCGATCATTTGGAAAACACTCGCGGCATCCGTGACAGTAACAGCCGTGGTATTGATAAACAATACGACGATTGTTTACTCTAGATAACCGTCGACGCGTGACCCCTCGGGTAGTTTATATTCACGGGCCCGACCCACGTGAATAAGCTCATGACCGCGGTCATGCCAGGCGTAAGAGCCAGTCGACGGTTAGGTGCGAGTGATTATCCGTACACATATAACTACCGGCAGATATAAAACCCATTGTTTCAGATCTTAGAAAATTACGACAGTACACGACTGAGCAGGGTTTCCGTAAATGGACATGAACCATTGGTATTATTTATAGATAAAAATATTTCACGAAATTCGAAGCAAGCTCGACGGAGTAAGTCAACATCCATCTTGCAATACTTAAAAATTATCTTTTCAAAATCAAACGTCGCGTCTTTATCGAGTTGCTTAGCATACCATTCGTAAAATTCTGCTCGGTTGAGTTTACTCATTGTGTCTGGCGAGTAAATCTCAGCTGCAGGGAAAGCACCCTTATATCCTCGGCCATCTTCAGTGTTAAAGAGATGTAGGAAGTAACCCTTGGCCAGTTGCTCGCTAAACCCAAAAGCCTTGGGTCGTGCGCTGAGCCGCATATGAAAATAATTTATATTGTCTATAAAAGTCGTGCGTTCCGACCGTATTGAAAGTATTGAATTACCCGTCAAGATTATACTGGGGGTGGGCATATCCATGGACCGTTTTACGATACTTCGCATTATAAATTGTCAGTTAAATGCCTTAGCGTTATGTGCAATACAAACTATATTACGGAATTTCGTAGAAGGTCGCACGGAGATAAATTCATCAACGGGCTTATTATTGAAAAAAAACTCACACACTGCACCACGAGCAAGGGACCAAGGGTTGATGCTCCCCCTCAGACAAAAAAATCTCACACAACTGTTACACTACAAAATGCGTTATTACGTGTTCGAACGAGTCGTCTCCCGCATTTGTAGTAATATGATATACGGTTTATCTTGACGCGTTACGAAATCGTAAGAAATAAATAACGTTTCAGGGTGTGTCGCGACCGGTTCCAATTTCTTACGTGATTTGATAATCTACATATAACAACGATCGTTGTAGCCATGCGAACTATGACACAACTGATAAAAGCCAAAACCACATTCGAGAATCTTTTGGTTATTACTAATAACTTTATCACAAGATTTACAAACGCCGTATGTCTCGCAAATAGATTTTCGTGTCAGGTTCGCCTTATTACAATTTTTCAAACGTTTTATATGATTTGCGAAATACACGGAGTTATAGAACATTCGTCTACAATCGTCGCACGACCTCTCGCTATTCACCATCGCTGTGGGGGTCTGATTGACTAGTACCTGCTACCGGACCAGGTGCGAGCTCTTTATCAATCGCTGGGATTACCTCGTTGATACAGGGCGGCACATCGAACCATCGTAGGCATTTACTTGTGCAACAATGCTCGAATTCACAGTGGTAAGATTTATTGCACGGTATACAATAAATACCGCCTGCTGCGATCATTAAGTTAGTGATTAGCGAATATTGCTTTAATATAGTACTATATGCTATACTAACAACCTCAGTTTGTCTCTCAAAAAGCGGGGGTACACCTGTACCAAGCGAGTCCCAATCGTATATCACGAAAACAATCCTCAAAGGTATGAGGTATCTTTGAAAATGTTGTATTTCCGGAATACCGCTGCCTTCTAAAGGTATTTGCACACCAGACTGTTGAACAAGAGATCGCGCTTTTTCACGTTGGTCAACCGACGCTCCGTGGCGTATATGATTCAAGCTATTTTCGAGTCTTCACTACGTTCACGTTTATGTACGTTGTTTGCAAGGGCTGCAGGTATCGATCGCGGAAAGCACAAATTATCCTGGTTCTATATTATGCAAGTCACGGACCGACTCTTCACCATTGTAACACAAACTCCTGACCAGCCGGTACCGCTACGTGAATCGCAACGTGTCAACGGCCACAAGTACCCTTGTACCCTGATTCATGGCACACATCAAACCCCATAGAGCTTCATCAGTAAACCGTGCAATAGGTCTCAATGATATCCCCGCTCCACCATCTGCCATCTCGTCAGTGACAAGACCCACACCTATTAAATCGGTGTCATCGCGATACTTTACGAAATCATGATTAATATCGCGGATTGAGTTACGGATCGATGTGACCAGATTTATAGATGCGGGGGGGGCTGTACTAACGCGAGATCCATCTGCCGCACTGAAACTCCGAAACGTCGTAAATATTTATATTGCTCCAAGTTCGCAAGAACAAAACGATTTCACCGCGGCAAAATATCGTCAGTGTCCTCGACGATAACCTCGTTGTTTTCAATCGTGGGACCCGAGTTATGATTCTCGCCATTATCAAGGCCTGCTACCGCGCGACTACCGGTATTGTCCCCCGTACGAATTAAACCTCTACCTATCTGGATTACAACACATACCTCGTACGATGATGATGACGATGCTGGTGATGATGCTATTGATGATGACGAAGATCCTGGTGATGGTGCTATTGATGATGATGATGATGCTGGTGATGACGCTATTGATGACGATGGCGCTGACGATGCTGGTGATGATGGCGTCGGTAAGTCGTCTTCATACGACGACGACGACGATCACGTTGAGGATGACGATGACGATGATGACGAGGACACTGTGGAATCCAGCGATGATATTGGTTACAGCAGACACCAGTGAACTGTAAAAATTCCACAGATCGTCGTCCTCATCATAGAAGTTGGAATCATCACCGACCGTACCATCCGCGGGATCGTATGCGGTTAACCACCGCATCTTCATGCAGATCAAAGCCTTGCTCGTGAGGCGGTGGTGACTCTCGACTGTAGGGGATGTTTTCCGCCCGTGTATGGTAGCCGGTACGACACCTTGTTGCGGAACATCTAGTAGAAAATTAATAGTATTATCAGGAGTACAAATTGAAAATGCGGGATTTTTTTCTATTTTTGAACGTTTATTCTGAAAAAATGGTAACAAATGAATTATTCAAAGTATTGTCCATCGCTAGCCACAACTTTTTCCCATCTTTCTGGCAATTTACGGATACCGTCGCGAAAAAATTCGGCCGGCTTGGCTGCTATCCAGTCATCGACCCATTTTTGGGCTTCTTCGTAAGAATGGAAGCGCTGGTCAGCTAGGCCATGTGTCATCGATCGGAAAAGGTGGTAATCGGAAGGAGCAATATCTGGGCTATACGGCGGGTGGGGTAAGACTTCCCATTTCAGCGTTTGTAGGTATGTTTTGACCGGCGCTGCAACATGTGGCCGAGCGTTGTCATGTTGCAAAATTACTTTGTCGTGTCTTTGCTCGTATTGTGGCCGTTTTTCTTTGAGTGCGCGGCTCAAACGCATCAATTGAGTTCGGTATAGTGCTCCTGTGATGGTTTCGTTCGATTTCAATAGCTCATAATACACCACACCCAGCTGGTCCCACCAAATACAGAGCATGAGCTTGGCGCCGTGAATATTTGGTTTGGCCGTCGATGATGATGCATGGCCGGGGTAACCATATGATTTTTTGCGCTTCGGGTTATCGTAATGGATCCACTTTTCATCACCAGTGACAATGCGATGCAAAAAACCCTTCCGTTTTTGCCGTTCGAGCAGCAGTTCGCATGCAAAAAAACGGCGCTCGACGTCTCTCGGCTTCAGCTCATACGGCACCCAATGTCCTTGCTTTTGGATCATTCCGAGGGCTTTTATACGATGGGAAATGGCTTGTTGTGTCACTCCCAATGAATCTGCGAGCTCTTGTTGAGTTTGACACGAGTCTTCATTGAGTATTGCCTCCAATTCAGCATTCTCAAACTTTTTCACTTGGCCCGGCCGCTCTTTGTCCTCAACGTCAAAATCACCACTTCTAAACCGCACAAACCATCTCTCGCACATTGAAACCGATGGAACATGACTCGGATAAGCCTCGGAGACCAATCGATGTGCTTCAGCAGCACTTTTCTTCAAATTAAAGAAGTAAATTAAAACTTCCCGCAAATGCTGTTTTGTTGGCACGAAACTCGACATATTGAGAGCTCAAAAAAACTATGAATTTGACACTGCGACAAATTGACACATACTGAAAATTAAAGCTATAAGACGTAGCTTTGACATGAACATAGTCACAGTACTGCCTGATGCGTTTAGCGTTAGTAACGCCATCTGTTATCAAACCCGCATTTTCAATTTGTACCCCTGATAATTTAGTGTAATACAATAATCTAATACTAAATATTTTTAAACTTTATTATTACTCACCAATGTCTGAGTCATCCTTTGATTCCGTGGACGCCTCATTTATATTCAGCGGCCTCTGCAGAACCACCACTGGTTCTTCTTTTTCCTCTATACTTGGCTGTTCTAGATCAGGGCCAGCCGGGCTGCTAAGGATGTCGTCGTCATCGTCGTCGGTGTCATCATCCTCCATACCTTCGTCGCCTGCATCGATATTGTCGGCACGCTGGGCCTGCATTATGGCCAATTCGTTGTCGTCGTCATCGTCCGAGGTGGCCTGTATACTGACATCACCGTCGTCCGATACTACCGACATTGAGTCGTCGTCGTCTTCGTCGTTGTTGGTGAAAAAGCACGAGTCGAAGCTGGAAGCTCCAGCATCGTTCTCGCTGCTACTACTACTTGACGCAAGTAGAGCGTGCATAGCTGGAAGGAAAAATTCGCACGATATTAGAATATAAAAACTAATCCTTAAAAACACAATTTTCCGTAGAAATACTCTATATAAACACTGTCGGCTTTTACGTGTATGAGTATTTATCAATCTTAGAATGAATGAACGACTAAAAATAAAAATTTATCGTCGTTAAAGAAAATAAGGAAAATTGTTTTGTTATTTACTCTTTTGTTTGTTATTTCAATTCTGTATTTTTTATTCCATAAAAAAATTTTAAATATCGAAAAAGTAATTCTTTATTATGTAAAAATGTTATTATTTTTTTCAAATATTTAATAAAATACATTGCCAACGCCAACGAGTCTATAGACCAAGTTTTACTTTGATTGGTTGACGGAGAGTGGATTAATTTTTTGCGAGATACACAATATACGTTAATATATAGGGTGGCCGATTTATCTGAAAACATTGAAATATTTCGAAAACTACGCATCGGATCAAAAAAAGTTCTGAATAAAATTTGTTCGCCTGGAAGGGGGCCATCCAATGATACCAAAGTTGCCCCCAGCCCCACCCCAGGGGTAGGGATGGGGGGAGGGTGGATCGAGTTTCGTATCGCTGAATAGCTTTTTGAAAAATAAAAAATGTGATTTTTCTTTTTTCGAGCCGATTTGTAACTTCTCGAGATATTCGCAAAAATCATGTCCCTTGCGATTACAGCGCCATCTATCACGAATCGAAAAAAAATGTTTCAAATAAAAGTTACTTATTTTTTTATGGGAAATCCGAATCTGCAATAAAAAATAGGGGTTCTCATTTACGATTTCAAAGTTGCCCCCACCCCCACCCCATGGGGTAGGGGCGAGGGGTCGACTTTGGTATCATTGGATGACCCCCTTCCAGGCGAACAAATTTTATTGAGAACTTTTTTTGATCCAATGCGTAGTTTTCGAAATATTTCAATGTCTTCAGATAAATCGCCACCCTGTATATCGAGGATTCAAACATAAGTTAAAAATGTTTTATATTTTATAATACGTATCATGGCAATTTTCGACTGCCATAATCAATCCCCTTAGCGGACTATGTAAAAGGCCACCGTGGCGCGCAAGGTGCTCTACAATATGCGGCTGGCCGATGGGTGACCGCTGTAGAGCCCCACTCGTATAAGCCGTGGTAATACCTTCGGTACCACCACGGAGAAGCACTTCGGTCAACTCCGCGAGGAGACCCTGGCACGTGAAATTCGCGATATTCACAAATCAGCGCTCGGTAAAGCGCCGGCCCAATCGAGGTTCGCAACGGATGAACACGCGAGCCGTTGCGCGCACAACGGCCAAAAGGATAATACGTTTACGCAAATCCATTTCTTTAAAATCGCTACACTGACCGGATGAAAGTTGTAAAACGTTTGACGGTTAAATAATACGACAACTTTGATTTCACCCAATTTGATACTTTAACCCGAATAACCCCACTACCCTCCATATATTTTGACGTCCCTACAAACACCAGAATCGAACAAAAATTTGAAGGATAGTGACTTTGAGCCCGATGTCGTGCCAGAGCGTCTTCAGGGGGTTAACATACACGCAAGCGCCTACTATTTCTTAAAGATAATTTATTTCGTACTACCACTTCGGAAATACTGTCAACATGAAGCGCTGCACTTCTTCCGTTTTCTCTAAGAAAGCTGCATTCTCTAAACAGAACTTCTTAATTTTTATTTTTATACGCACTTGTAATACGAGTATCTATTCACAAGACGGTAAATACGAAGCGTCTGTCATTTTTATACTTGACTGCATTGACCAAATAGGCAATCTTCAATTGAATTTATATATACTGAAACGTTTCGCGACTTTGGTCTTTTTATCGGTTTATTTAGTTTAGCTGAGTGTCGTGTTTATTCGCGTATGTGTTAGCAGGTTTCTGTTCAGTTGTACTGATGATTAACTATTTATTATTGTGTTTTTTTTTGTTTGAGAGACCTCAGTTTTAATCACCCTTTCATCATCGGTCTTTTTTGTTATTAGAGGGCAATTCTTCAATCTGTAGAAATTGGGTCTAGGTAGGTGGGTATGTGGTACGGTTGATGAAAAAAGAGTTAGCGCGTTTGTTTTACGTGATCTCTTAATTTTACCTACGTGGAATAATTTTCGGTTAAATCCTGGGTCTGTTTTTAATATTCGTACGACGATCTGGTATCGTGCGTACGGTGCTCAACACTCATTGACAATAATAGTTTATCGCGTCTGCCTTTACGCGATTTCATAAATTTACCTATGCGGAATAATTTCCGATTTCTTGTGATCTGATTTTAATATTTGCACGGTGAGCTGATGTCACGCGTACGGAGCTCAACACTCAATTCGATACGAGAAGGGGTTGTCGCGCTTGTTTTTACGCGATTTCTTAATGCTACGTATGCGGAATAATTTTCAATTTATCTGATTATTTTTAACTCTAATATTCGCACGGTGAGTGGGCCTCACCTGTACGGAGCTTAACACTCAAGTTGATATAATACAAGGTTCTCGTAATGATTTATTATTAAGACTACGAGGCTGTTTCCATTGTGTATTTGATGTACCTACCTACTCTATCTGGCCGCTTTTGCTTGTACTCATACGTGGCTTCCCATGGTACATTCGTGAGATTTACCGGGCGGCTCGAGTATAATCATCGGACGACGGCTTGTTATTGGTGGGTATATTCTTAACGCATTCTTAACGTGTGACTTGTTGGTATGATTTGCCTCGCAGGAATCCGCCTCGTAGGGCGTTCATCGGCGAGTTTCGTGTCTCTGTCTTACTAGCATAGAGTTGCGTCAAGACGGGTGTGTGAGTTTACCTACCTAACGTACTCGGCTTTGTTATTGTTTTGGTTCTCTAGCTAAAACCTCGCTGTTCGCGCAAGACACGGTATTCCTGTAATCCTGATACTGAGACGATTGATCTCGTTATATTAAGGCACTTTATCGTTGCCCTTAAGGGGCCTACGAATTGGTTTCTCAATATTCGGAATCTGCCGCGGTATCAGTACGTGTCAGCGGTTAGTTGGCCACTGGTCCTTGCATGGTGCCTCCCATGCAGGCACACCCTCCGAGTTGAGCACGCGCGGTCTAGCAAGCCGGGATGCAACTCCCCAAGGTCTTGCGATACACGTACTGTTTCACCTCTCATGAGACGCGTAGCCACTGCGCTATGCGTGGGGACCCTTTAATGGGAAATGCCCTGACGCTGTGAGTAGGGGCTTCCAAGCGCAATACAGGGGAACCTTACTACTAACAGGGTTTAGCTATTTAGTTCGTTCGATCAACCAACGGCCAAGCGCAATGCAGGGGAATCAGTTAATCGAGAGAACACTATTATTTGACAATTTCTTTCCAAAACGTTTAGATTGAAAAATAAAGTGTGGATTGGCTGTCGAGCAGCACTTCGTCTTGCTGAATGTATAATAATTCGACAAGACCCTTGAGGCTTGTCTTGTCGTGGTTTATATACTTTTGTCGATTGGCCTCGAGGGGGTGTTTGGGGTAGACCACGTGATGTTTGTCACACCTCAATCACTGGGTGAGAGCGGCGCGGGATGGTGTGTAAGTGTCCCGTTAGGTCCTCGAGTTTATTCGTTTGATCAGTTTTTGCTTTTCTGGGGTTTGAACTGAGATTCTAGCGATGTTGAGTTCCTTGCCTCTATGTTAGTTCCCTACCTGTTGTAGGTTTAATCTTTCTTGTGAGATTTTTTGTTGTAGTTTCCATGTCTTTTTATCTTTTTGTTTAATGTCGGTATTGGGTTTCTGTGTTAGATCTGGTTTGCCGTTGATTTTGCTTAATTCTCCTAAAAACTCATGTTTTTTGGAGTTTTTTGTGTATTTCTCGTTTATTTTGCGGTCGTCTTATTTTTTATTGGGTCCTGGTTGTTGGTAGTGTGTCGAGGGTTAATTATTTATTCAGTTTGTTCAAAACTGTCTTTGTTTAGGGTTGTTTTTCCTGGTTTTAATGTTTGGTTGGTGAGTGGGGGTTGTCGGTAGAATTTTTATGTGACGGTACCCTCTATCGTTTGTGGAACCTCGGGGGTTCCACGAGTTGCTTTTGCCTTGCCCCGTTATGTAGCAGTATTAGCGTATTGGGTTTGTATTTCGAGTATGGCCTAGTGGGTAGGTGGGGCCTAATGCGCTAGGTGTTTGCGTGGCGCGGTGTGTGGTCTCGCGAGCCGTTCTGTCTACGGCCTTTGCTATCCCTTCTTGGGTGATGCTCCCGCGCGTCGCTCTTGGGTCGTGCTTATAGTCTTAACGTGAGGGCGGGGTCTACTGCCCTCGGGGTCCATTTAGTGCGGTGTGTAGCGTCGTTAAACGTTCTGCCCACTGCCTTGCACTGTCCTTTCGGGTGGTGCTCTTGCGTGCTGTACTCGCGTCACGTGTGTGGTCTAAGCGCAAAGGTGGAGCCTGCTAGGCTACGTGGCTGCTTAGCGGGTATATGGTCTTATTGAGCGCTTCCTGCCTGCTGCTTCTGTACCATCCTTCTTCGGGTGGGTACTCGCGGTTGCTCGCGGTGTACCTACTGACTCTACTCGGTTTCCTAGTCCGGCGGGCGACTACTCGCAACTTTGTTTATTGGTTGCTGGCAATAATTAATCTCGCAATAATTTCTCTATTATATTTTAGTGTATGTAGGGATTAAAGTAGGTTCGACTTGGTAAGAAAATATTATTTATTGAATTTGAAAGAGAACAATTAACATGGGCTTATAAATTGCTTTTTTTATGATTCGGGGATGACACACTCTTTCTTTTGTCATCTACCAACTAACTGATCCTCTTGAAATTCGTCAACGGCTCCGACCCACCCACTCATCCCCACTCTCCCCATTCCACTCGCACACGCACACACTCATAGTTTCTTTCATACATACGAGTATACCTCGCATTCCCACATGTATTTTCTTCATTTGCTCGTGTTTAGATGATTTCGATATTTTTGGTTAATTGGTATTGTTTGAGAATGCTTGAGCATTCTGCTACGCGTTGCTGGACTGCGCACTGCAGGCTAGCGTGGGCAACTGCGAGCTGTTGCTACTTAGCGGCAGCAGCTCTCAGAAGCAGAAAACACGTACTAGGTCAGCGTGCCAAGCAACAGGTCGCTGGACGCACGCACTCGACGACTGCTTGACTAGACAATGGCTGCTTTGTATAACGTAGCCATCTTGCGTTTTGCTCTTGCACGATTTTCATCGCCACCGTGTTTCTTGCGTGCTCAAAATAGTTCAGTGCATCTAAATAAGACTCATCGATCAACTCTGCCGACCTACAGTCTCTACAAAACTCATCCATCGTATCAACATCGATATATTGACGTCAGCTTCAACATTTTGGCTTATCGTGTCGTCCTTCGGCTTTAGCTTCACCGCGAGGCCCTATCGCGACAGTACATCTCATCAAATTACACACGATTAATGTTTTGATACATTATTATCTATATTTTATGTGTTTTATTTATGTAATTACGTCGACTGCATTTTGACAGGTGGAGCAATAAATGCTACTATAACCTACATCTGTGTACTGACTATTAATTCGCCTGCAACAATTTTACAGTCCACTTAACTCCAACATCTGAATTTTCGAACATTTGGTTCTTCGAGCCGGATAGCAGTACCACCAGCATCGTGCTCTAATATCAAGTGCGTGGACGCAATCTCAGCCAGCACACCCACTAGGAACACATTCCACTAGCTCACCTCGTCGGAGTACGATCCGATAGCTCAACGAGCACTAGTACTCACAGCGGAGCCTACTAGTCTAGCTCCTCAGCATCGACTCTGCACATAGACTGGCTCGTCGCAGCTCGACATCTGCATCGTGGGGTATCGTACAGCACTGCGGAGTTTTATTTGACTTATTTTTCCTACTTTCGCACTAACAGTGCTCAAAAGTGTATCGCCTATTGCCAAAAGTGTTACGTTTACTCAAATCTAACTAGTACCTCTCTCGTAGTATCATGGCAGATAAATCAAAGCTAACTCAAGGCGGTGATGGAAACGAGCAGGCTTCTACAAAGAAGTTGCTGGTGCCACCACCTACTATCGAACAATCATCCACACACACAAGCCCTCGCTCGGGCTCGCCTGCTCAACTACTAAGCGAGCTTATTTTCAAGGCTCAATCGCAGTGGAGCCGCATCGACGCCATCGAGCTGGTGCTCCAGGTGCTACCACAAGAAGCAAATGAGACGTCCAATGAAGAACTCGACTCGCTGTGGACTCAGGTTAACGAGCACCATAAAGCCTTCGTCAAAGTACATCGGTACTTCGAAGTAACGTGGCCAATTGCCTTCGCTGACCACGAATACTTCAGCCGTGGTACGCATATGGAGGAGTCCAAGCTTACAGTCGCTGTGAGGATGGCAATCGCGTCACTGCAAAGTCGCTTGTCACGTATTCAACCATCTGCTGCACCTGCCGCACCACCTCAAGCCAAGGCGAAGCTGCCTCACATCAATTTGCCGCAGTTTGACGGGAAATATTCTGATTGGCCAGCCTTCAGAGATATGTTCCAGTCTTTAATCATGGATCAGCAATAGCTGTCCAGTGTAGATATGCTACATACCTCCGGGGCAGCGTAACCGGTAGTGCAGCACAGCTCATCGCTGGTTTAGCTCTGACAGGATAATCCCTGCAGCCGTCATGGGAAATTCTTACGACCAGGTTCGAAAATAAATGGCTGTTGATGGAAGAGTGCCTGGACAGCAATTTTGCCGTCACTACACACTCTGAGACAGACGCGACGTCTCTAGCCGAAATTGTTGCTACAGTGTCTGAGGCAGACACCGTGCTCAGAGGGCTCAGCAGCACCGAACGACTCTGGGATTGCGTGTTGGTTCATCATGTGGCGAGAAAACCGGACAGGCTGACACAGGAAGCATGGAGGCATCACTTGGAGCTTCGCAGGAATTTCCAGCATTCACCGAGCTCAAGGAGTTTGTCACATCCCGCGTCATGGTACTCGAAAGAATCGAGGCGACTCCAAATCAATCGTGCATTAACACCAAGGCCTCTACATCAAAGACATCATCAAGCTCATCTAACGGTTAGTACGACCCAGCACAGCTCATCACTCGACTGCCCGGGGGGCACCAGTTAAAGAAACTCGCAGGGAATCGACGGATAAAACCTACCTCTGTGATTGTTGCCGATCTCTCCACCATTACGTGGTGATGTGCCCAGCGTTCCGGGAGCGCAACATCACGGAACGTTGTAAGGTCGTCGACAAGAGCCATCTATGCTGTAACTGCCTGGGAAGACACAACTTGGCGTCGTGACTCAACCAGGAAGTGTAAAGAGAAGGAAGCTCATAAAGGAAGTTCTAATCATCATACCATGCTCCACCAGGAGTCATCATCCAGCTCAAGGCGACTGCCATCGGGTACGTCTGCTCAACCTGCAGCTCAACGAGATAGAGGTGCAGTCGTCCAGAATTCAGAACTGCTCAACATAGTCAGCTCAACACTCCTCGCAACTGCTTTAGCACTAGCTAAAACAACAATTTCAACCCATCAACTTCGGCTGCTCATAGATCCAGGATCAGAACTATCTTTCGTGGCAGAAAGCCTGTCCACTCAGTTCAAACTACCACGTAAACGCGCATCAATTCCGATCTTTGGTATTGGTGGCAAAAGATCAGCTCAAACACGCGGCTTGACTCAGCTCACTCGTCATACTCAGCACACAGCCGCTATAGTCACCATGAATGCTCATATCCTCAAAACTTTAACGGTGATATTACCATCTGTGGAAATACCAACTCACACGTGGCCTCACATCAACAAGCTCCAATTGGCAGACTCAGAGTTTCTACGCCCTCGGTCAATCGATATCATCATCGGGGCTGATGTTTATGGGCAGATCAAGCCTAATATCATTAGGAACTCAACGTCAATGCCAATTGCTGAGCTGTCGGTGTCCGGATGGCTGGTGTTTGGACCAAATAATTCAGTACAACCGCTTGCCAGTTCATTTCATCATGCTCACCTTGAACAGGAGGAACAAGCACTTCAAGAAGCTCTCATGAAATTCTGGGTCCAAGAGGAATTACCAACCAACACTGACAGCTCACTCATACCTGAAAAACGGGAGTGTGAGGATCACTTCAGGTCGACGCATAGGCGTGACTGATCGGGGAGGTACATCGTCAGGATTCCGCTCAAATCACCGGCAACGCTCTTGGGGAGTTCATTTTCGACTGCTCATCACTGTCTGTCTCGAGTTTTAAAACGACACTCGAGAGGTGACGAATTCAAACAACTTTACCATCATCTTATGGCAGAATACAAGCAGCTCGGTCATATGGAGAAGGTGCCAGCATTAGCATCGAGTACAGTGCATTATTATCTGCCGCATCACGGAGTGCTCAGGCCAGCGAGTACCACTACAAAATTGAGAGTGGTGTTCAACGGTTCAAGTGCAATATCATCTGGGTTCTCCTTAAACTACATCATGCACACTGGTGCCAACCTGCTGCTCAACATCTCAGATGTGCTCATTTGGATTCGCCATCATCGCCACATCTTCGCCCCAGACAACACCAAGATGTACCGACAGATCCTGGTACACGAAGAGGATTACAATTTGCAAAGAATACTGTGGATCAAGGACCAGCTCGAGGAGGTGCCATACCGGCTGAAAACAGTCACCTACGGCACCAAAACTGCACCCTTTCTGGCAGTTTGAGCACTCATCCTGCTCGTGGAAGACGAAGGTATGAGATTTCCTCTCGCGGTCCCATCCATCACGCATGGCAGTTATGTGGATGATATTTTTGGAGGGGCAGAACCAGTAGAACAGCTCAATCAGATTGCTCAACAGCTAAAAGAGTTGTGCATGTCGGGCAGATTCTCCCTTGCCAAGTGGCACGTAACAGACCCGGACATACTGGCCAGCAACGCTGCTACCGAATCATCTTGCTCAGAAATGATATTGGACGACCGCTCAACCAAAATCGTTGGGCTTACGTGGCTTCCGTACGAAGATCAGTTCATGTTCTTCAGCCGTTTTAGCTCAGCACCTGCAAACTTTAACCAGCGTGATACGTGCCAAATTGCTTTCGCAGGAGCTTTGGCTACACAAGCTCAAATGCGGTAAGCCACTGCCATCCCACGTCTCATCACGTTGTCTAGCAATCGGGGAGGTTCTCACTCACTTGGCCAAGATCTCAATTCCTCGTTGGTTCAACTCATGGAGCGGCTCTACAGTTGAGTTGCATGGATTTTTAGACGCCTCTCAGCTAGCTATGTCGGCAGTGATATACATCACTGTTATCTCACCGTCTACAACAAAAGTGACGTCACTTGTATGCTCAAAAACCAAGGTTCCACCGCTTAAAAAGCTCACCATACCTCGGTTGGAGCTCACAGCAGCGTTGCTTTTAGCCAAGCTCATCTCAAGTGTTCAAGCCACACTCAAATTGAACATCGCATCTACTCATCTGTGGACGGATTCATCAGTCACGCTCATGTGGATCAAAGCTCATCCGTCGCATTGGAAGGATTACGGTAGGAACCGAGCCACTCAAATACAAGGTCTTACAGAGCAGACTCAGTGGCGACATGTTCCTGGCGTTTCCAATCCAGCGGACTGTGCCTCTAGAGGCATAACCACAGAACAGCTCAGAGCTCCTCCGTTGTGGTGGACGGAGCTATCAGGGCTCAATCAATCGCAAAAATCATGGCCTGCTGAGCCTGCATTGGCCGAGAATCTAGGTGTGTTGAAATCTCGGCCAGGGGTAGCTCTTGTGGTGACTACATCGAATCAGGACTGTCATTAGTATCTGGTGCACAGGTATTTATTGCTCAACAAATTGTATCGGCTCACAACTCTCCGCTCGAGGGTGATAGCACGGCTCAAGAGGATACCTGGCTCGACACCAGTCACACTCATCTCAGCACGCGAGATCGACGAAGCGAAGATTTTTTTGGTCAAGGCAACCCAGACAGCTTTCTTCTCGCACGAGCTCAACGTGATGCTATCAGGAATGCTGCTGCCAACCTCTCATTCTTTCAGTAGGCTCACTGCCTACCTCGATCAACAAGGCGTAATCAGGGTGGGAGGATGGCTCAAACAATCAGCACTGAACTTTGAAGCTTGTCATCCAACAATTTTGCCTCGTCAGTGTCGTCTCTCATCACTTATCATAGACCAAGCACATAGGCGCATGTTTCACGATAGTACTCAGCTCACGTTTGCGCAAGTTCGACAAGCTCACTGGATCATTGGGGGTAGAGCTCCAGTCAAGGCTTACACCTTGCGCTGTGTGGTGTGTGCTCGGCAGAGAGGGATCCGTGCTCAACAACTAATGGGTCAACTACCTCTCTCTCGAGTTACACCTGCACAGCCATTCACAGAGATTGGAATTGACTATGCAGGTCTGCACACACTCAAGGCATGGAGAAGGCGAGGGGTTAAAACACACAAGGGCTGGATTTGTGTCTTTGTGTGCATGGCCACAACGGCGTTACATCTGGAGGTTGTCACTGACTGCTCAACTGACGCTTTCCTCGCTGCTTTTCGGTGCTTCTCGGCTCGACGACGGATACCTCGCGCTCTCAGCTCAGATTGTGGTAAGAATTTCATCGGAATTAGCAAAGAACTTCGACGACTATTCTCATCAGGCTCATCTAAACATCTCATCGTGGCAAATGCTCTCTCACAGGATCATGTACAATAGCGGTTCGACCCTCCAGCAGCACCACACATGGGTGGTAAATGGGAAGCAGCAGTGAAGTCGGTGAAGCATCACCTCCGTCGGACGGTGGGTGAAACAGTCCTCACCTACGAGAAGTTGACGACACTGCTGACTCAAATTGAGGCTGTCCTCAATTCAAGGCATCTAGAACCGCTCAGCGACGATCCTGAAAATGTGTCAGCTCTAACACCAGGGCATTTTGTCATTGGCAGCGCACTTACCACCCTCCCAGAACCATCTCTGACGGATCTGGCGATCGCAAAGCTCTCTCGATGGCAGCTCAAACAGCAGAAATTTCAAAGTTTCTGGGCTGAGTGGTCTACTCATTATCTCCAGCGTCAACAGGCAATTTCGAAAAGGCACCACCCTAACAACAACATCCAGATCGGCTCACTTGTTTTGCTCACGGATGAGCGCTTTCCACCATGCAAGTGGTCACTTGCACGAGTGACTGCGCTGCATCCTAGCAGCGACGGGCTCACAAGGGTGGTAATCATTAAGACAGCTACGGCGACGCTCACACAGCCTATCGCCAAGCCTGCAGTGCTGCCAATTCCCTCAGCAGAACATCACGTTGAGGAGAATCAACAACCACATTGCTGATGGCGGGCGGAATGTTTGAGAATGCTTGAGCATTCTGCTACGCGATGCTGGACTGCACACTGCAGGCTAGCGTTGGCAACTGCGTGCTGTTGCTACTTAGCAGCAGCATCTTTCAGAAGCAGAAAACACGCACTAGGTCAGCGTGCGAAGCAACAGCTCGCTGCGCGCACGCGCTCTACGACTGCTTGACTAGACAACGCCTGCTTTGTATAACGTAGCCATCTTGCGTTTGACTCATCGTGTCGTGCACCCAGCTTTAGCTTTTCCGCGAGACCCTATCGCGACAGCATATCTCATCAGATTACACACGGTTAATATAATCGTGTGTGGTAATTAGCTCACCTCATTTATTAGCTCTTTTTTACGCTTATCTTGATACATTATTTTCTATATTTTATGTGTTTTATTTATGTAATTACGTCCACTGCATTTTGACAGGTGGAACAATAAATGCTATTGTAACCTACATCTTTGTACTGACTATTAATTCGCCTGCAACAATTTTACAGTCTACTTAACTGCAACATCTGAATTCTCGAACAGGTATTTTTAATTCTTTGTCATGGGGGCTGATCCCCTTTCACTTCGTAACGGATCGCTCTAATTGCGTTCCGTTACAATAAATCTGTATCACACGTATACAAGACACTAAACTATAATTCTCCGACAGGGGTTCTACCAGGGGCTGTATTGACAAAATACACAACATTTGCATATTTGAATATAGACTTGTGAAAGTGGACTAGCTTTTTTTACATAATCATATTCAGTACTTTTTCTAATAATAAATTCATTTTCAAAAATATATATTACGGGGAATATTTCGTTCTCGCTATTCTTTTTACATATAGTGAAACGTTTCGCGTTTTGTCCTCTTGATGCATTGACGATGGTATGTTATTTTCAAATGTGTCTCTCGTTGATTTCGCGTATATTTTATAAGTCTCGGCTTACAATATGAATAACGCGATTATTCGCGTTATTTATATTGTTCCGAGTGAATTCCTCTCCCATACCACTGGGTGATGGAGCTGTATGAGGATTTTAGCTCGGATAGGATTTGTGCTCTGGGTTGAGTTTGTAGGCGGAATTTTAAACCGGTGGTTATTTTTTGTTCTTTATTTATTTATTTATTTATTGAATATTTTTTTGTTTTTAAAGAGACCTCAGGTTGGTTATTGATTTCGCATGCGTCCGTGGTAAACGTATGTTCTATCACCCTTTCAACATTGGTCTTCTTGTATATTTGGGGTGTTTGTTAATCTGTAGGAATGGGGCGTAGGTCGGTAAGGTAGAGGGTATGGTCGAAGACTTATCTTTAACGAGGCCTTTGACGGCCACCGCGCGACGTGTAGGAATCAGCAACCTATGCTAGAGGGTTATGGTTTTTAATCCCGCAATACGTTATAGTTGATGATTATCGTATTAGCTTTCCGCGATTCCTTAATTCTACGTACGCGGGATAATTTTCGATTTATTTATTCGGCCTGAATTTAATATCCATACGATGAACGGGTGTCCCTCGTACGTAGCTTAATACTCAAATTGTTACAATTAGTGGGTATCGCACTTGCTTTACGCGATTGCTTAAATCTACGTGTGCAGTGTAATATTCGGTATATTGATTTGATATTAATTTTTAATTTTCGCACGGTAAACGGATGTTACTTGTACGAAGCTTTACACTCAATTTGGCACAGTAAATAATTATCGCGTTTGCTTTACGTGATTTCTTAATTTTATGGATGCGGAGTATTTTCCGGTTTGTTTGAATCCAAAAGTATCTAATATTCGTACGGTGAACGGATGTTGCCCGTACGGAGCTTACCACTCAATTTCTATCCATTGTTCTATTGTCGGGGATGCTAGGCTACGCTTTATTATGCGATTTGCATTTTTTCTCTATTTTATTTAGCCGCTTGTACTTATCCTCTTACGTGGCCTCCCTTGGTAGATTCTTGTGAGTTACCGGGCGGCTCGAATATAATCATCAGATGACAGCTTCCTATTGGGTATTGGTTTTACTAATGCAAATTCTACGTGGAACGTGTTGATATAATTTGCCTCTCGAGAATTTCTTATCGTTGGGTGTTTATCGGGCGAGTTTCGAGTCTTGTATTATTAGCATAGAGTCGCGAGTGTAGTCACGTCGAGTCTGGTATATGAGTATGCCTATTTGACGTTCTTGACTTTGTTATTGTTTTGGTCCTCTAGCTATAAGCTTTCTGTTCGCGCCAGACATGAGGCTCGCAGTGTTAACCAAATTGCGGTAACCTTTTCTATTTGTCTGGTTGAGTTTGTGAATTCTCGGGGATTCCACAAGTTGTTGTTGCCGCGTCCCGTTGTGTGGCGGTCTTGGCACACCGGGTTTGTGTTTGGAGTATGGCTTAGTGGGAAGGTGGGGCCTACTGTGCTAGATGTTCGCTTGGCGCGGTGTGTGGTCTCGCTAGCGGTTCTGCCTACTGCCTTGTGCTATCCCTTCTCGGGTGGTGCTTTTGCGTGCCGCGCTCGTGTTTTGCATATGGTCTTTAGCGTCAGGGTGGGGCCTGCTACGTTAGGCGTCCGCTTAGCGGGTGTGTGGCTTCCCCGAGCGGTTCTGTCTGCTGCTTGCGCACTGTCCATTTTCGGGTGGGTACTTACTGTTGCTCGCGATGTACCTACTTGCTCTTATTGCTTCTTTGGTCCGGCGGGCGCCTATTCGCGACTTTATTTATTGGTTGGAGGCAATAATTCATCTTTTTCGTGATTTTTATTGATGGAGATCTATTTGTTTGTTATGCTTTAGCGTAGTTTCTTAGTTTTCTTCCCTTCGTGAGATTTTGTATTTTGTGCTAATTAGCGTATTTAGTTCATCGTTGTGGAGGTTGATCCCTCTGTAATTCGTAGCGGATCGCTCTAATTGCGTTTCGTTATAATACATGTAATTAAATTCATATTTACTTATTCAAACTCATAAAGGGTGATTTTTTAAGAGCTTGAGAACTTTTTTTTAAAAAAAAACGCATAAAATTTGCAAAATCTCATCGGTTCTTTATTTGAAACGTTAGATTGGTCCATGACATTTACTTTTTGAAGATAATTTCATTTAAATGTTGACCGCGAATGGGCCCTAGAAAAGTTGGCAGAAAATCCGCTTTTTTATCGACAAATTTTGTTCAGCGATGAGGCTCATTTCTGGTTGAATGGCTACGTAAATAGGCAAAATTGCCGCATTTGGAGTGAAGAGCAACCAGAAGCCGTTCAAGAACTGCCCATGCATCCCGAAAAATGCACTGTTTGGTGTGGTTTGTACGCTGGTGGAATCATTGGACCGTATTTTTTCAAAGATGCTGTTGGACGCAACGTTACGGTGAATGGCGATCGCTATCGTTCGATGCTAACAAACTTTTTGTTGCCAAAAATGGAAGAACTGAACTTAGTTGACATGTGGTTTCAACAAGATGGCGCTACATGCCACACAGCTCGCGATTCTATGGCCATTTTGAGCGAAAACTTCGGAGAACAATTCATCTCAAGAAATGGCCCGGTAAGTTGGCCACCAAGATCATGCGATTTGACGCCTTTAGACTATTTTTTGTGGGGCTACGTCAAGTCTAAAGTCTACAGAAATAAGCCAGCAACTATTCCAGTTTTGGAAGACAACATTTCCGAAGAAATTCGGGCTATTCCGGCCGAAATGCTCGAAAAAGTTGCCCAAAATTGGACTTTCCGAATGGACCACCTAAGACGCAGCCGCGGTCAACATTTAAATGAAATTATCTTCAAAAAGTAAATGTCATGGACCAATCTAACGTTTCAAATAAAGAACCGATGAGATTTTGCAAATTTTATGCGTTTTTTTTTAAAAAAAAGTTCTCAAGCTCTTAAAAAATCACCCTTTATATCCGCCAAACGTCTCTGTGTCATGGTCAACCACCCCTTACTGCTCCGGCAACGATAGTTACCAGACTTTCACGGAAAACTGAAAACCCTCGCACGATGTAATAAAATATGTTAAAATCTACACACGCCAGTTACTGAATTTGTATATAGTCAATAGCGCTGACCCTCGAGTCATAGATACTCTGTCGCACAGGTATGCATACACCACGAAAATTCAATATTCATTCTTATGCATATAACATTAAGTGTTTTCCATCTGCTATAGTCTCATTGAAGCGCAAAGTTCATTGAACTATCACTGAAACGTAACTATTATACATCAGGCATGAGGCTGTTATAATGTTTTAAATTTTACTTCGTGAAATATTTATTTGCAATAAAATGAACCATTTTTAGACTACAATAATTTGTAGTATACAGAAGCATAACTTCTCTATATGCTTTACTACAGGGGTGAGCAACCTTTTTAATCAACGAGCCAATTTAAATTTTAAAAATTTTTGGCGGTCCGCACATAAAGTAACACTTATTAATAATTTACAAAACTTTATTTATAATAAACATTAGAATAAAAAAATATAAAATTAAAAAAAAAGTAAAGATTTCATATACAAATTTTAATGCAAAATAAAAACAAACAAGAAAAGAACAATAAAACGAATTTACTTGAATTTTTTTATGAGAAATTTGGCACTGTTTTTTCGATACAAGCTGATCAATATCAGCCGGAATTGATGAGGTAGCTACACGTACGCAGCTTTCTAATCGTGCATCACTCAGTCTTGATCGGTGGTCATTTTTGATTAATTTCATGGTTGAAAATAATTGTTCGCAAACATACGTACTTCCGAACAGAGACATCATTTGCTTTGCATTTTTCGTCAAAAGCGGAAATTTCTCAGGGCTCACATACGATTTATAAAAATTTTCGATGTTTACTGAGAAAAATACATTTTTTAAATCGGTATTATTCTGCATGTCACTCACTTCCATTTGAAAGTCTTCGGGAACTGTATCCACATCGATATTAAATGGCGAGGAAAACATTTTCATGGAAACCGCTGTCTTCTCAGCTTTGAACATTTGGAATCGTAATTGAAATTTGTTGCTTAAAATGTCTATATATTGTGCGTATTTTTGAGAAGTAGTAACGTTTTCTTTTTCTAAATGTGGAAAGTGTGACACATTATTTTGCAAAAGATGCTGTTTCCACAATTTTAATTTGCGCTCAAAGCCCTGAATTTTATCATACAAATTGTGAATAAACTGTCCTTTGCCTTGAAGTTCCACATTAAGATCATTGAGATGCTGAGTCATGTCGATAAGAAACCCAAAATCGCACATCCATTCTTTATTACCAAAATGAGGAAAGGCATATCCCTTCATATCCAAGAACAATTTCGCTTTTTAAGTTGTATACTCTTTTTAGCATTGCACATCTACTAAACCAACGTACTTCGGTATTAAAAACCACGTCGCCATATTCAATTTCTAAATCTTTCAGGAATTCTTTAAATTCACGGTGATTTAACGCGCGCGACTTTATAAAATTGATTAGTTTAATTATTGGTACTGTGACATTTGGCAAACTCAATCTTTTCGCACACAAATTTTCCTAGTGAATTATGCAGTGGTTAACGAATATTTCCCTTCCTGTGACCTTCTTAATGTCTTGAAATAGCCTTCCCGATACTCCTACCTCCATGCTTGACATTCCTCGTGCTCCATCTGTCGATATACCAATAATCTTTTCTAATAAAATTGAAAAATTTTCCAACACAGACTTTAGTTCATCGTACAGGTCTTTGCCGGTTGTAGTCCCTTGCATTGGAATCAGTGAACACAATTCTTCGGTAATATTAAATTTGGTGTCAATACCACGTAAAAATATAGCCAGTTGTGCTGTATCCCTAATATCGCAACTCTCAGCAAGTGACAAAGAACAGTATTCGAATTTTGCAATTCGTTCACGAAGCGTTGTTGCTATGTTCTCGGACAAGTCTTCAATTCTCCTTGCAATGGTGAATCTTGATAGACTAATGTTTGAAATAATATTTATTTTATCAGGAAATGCTATTTCTGCAACAGCAGTCAGACATTCTTTTATCATTTCTCCATCCGCAAAGGGTTTCATTTTTTTTGCCAGTATTTGACTGACAACAACACTAGCCTTTACTGCCGTATTTAATAAAATAGCTTGATTTTCAAAAATAGCCTGTTTTTTTCCCAAATTTTTCTCCATTTGATTAAACTTATCTATCCAGAGTTGTCCTGTTAAGTTTTTATATTGTTGTTCATGTTTTGTATCGTAATGCCTTTTTGTTATATTCTTTTAATGTCGACACAGTCTCTGAGCATATTAAGCATACAGCTTTATCTTTGACGAAAGTGAAAAAATAATCAAATTTCCACTTTTCTTGGAAATGCCTGTGCTCATCCGCAACCTTCCGTTTTTCTGTTTGCTTTTCCGACATGCTATTATGGATTAAACATTTGAAAGTTAAAAAAATTTGTAGGAAAACTTAATTTTGAATAAAAAAAACTCTAATATTACCTTTTTGACAATAATATTGCACTCACGCCTTTCAATAAACACAAGAATTGCTAAAATTGCTAGTTAACAGCTTACCAGTCTGACTGATTGTGTGACAGAAGCAAACACAAACAAGCACAGACGTGGCACGTTCGTATTGCATGTTTAAACAAGTTGCCGACAAGTGTGTATCTCGTCACAAAAAATCGCGCAGACGCGGCGCGTTCATATTGCATGTTTGAACAAGTCGCCGACAAGTGAGTAACTCGTCACAAAAAATTGTTTCGGTTTAGTATGTACTACCATTTTATTATAATTAATTTTATAACAAAATATTGATGGGAGAAAGTCGATAAAATAAATTCAATTTTAGAAATGCTTGGCGGGCCGCATAAACATGTTTAACGGGCCGCAAGCAGCCCGCGGGCCGCGTGTTGCTCATCCCCCACAAGAATTACAGGAATTCTTGTACCGATTCGATTCCACGGATTCTCACAGCGCAACGCACTCCTTCGTTGAAGTGTCTGGCGAGCCAGCAAATAACGGCTTCGTCGAGAATCTTCTCCGCCAGGTCATGGGCGTTTCTGAAAATCAGAGTCGCATATTCCCCCCTGGTCCGATGCATCCTGGCCCTCCGTGACGCAGATTCTAAATTGCAGGTTACTCCGTACCTGGTCTTGCATCTCCCATGTCCAGCACCGTGCCGTGAATGCATTTGAAAACTCGGCAAAACTGTAGATGGTACTTGCCTCGAAGTGCCACTAGTTTTTCGATTGACCTTCCAATACGTCCTTGATGATAAAACGGACGTCCGATCCCTCGATCCCCGCGACCTCGCAATATTCCTGCAGCTCTTTTAGGAATTTTATGGGGCATTGTTTCTGCCTGGAGACGAGTGAGGTTGTCCATCTGGAGTGCCGAAAAGCCACCTACGGGATTGCTCGTACCCGCGGATACACGCTCCACTAAAGCCTCTATCTTAGTTGCATGATTTTTCTCGACCGCTGAACTCCTCTTGATCCGTTCGACGACCTCCTCTATCTCCCTCACTACATTTGCTCGAGTGATCCGCTCGTCTGCTATAACGTCCCGGTGATAGGTGTTCACAGCCTCCCGATCTCGGACAATCTCCCGGCGGACTAATCAATTTTTTTGTCTGTACACTCGTCAACCTTAGGAATGCTGCTTTTGAGCCGCTGCTGAACATCGTCTCAAAGCGATATCATCCTTGAGACGCAAAATCTGTTTGTCTGTTTGAATTCTGCACGGATTTCATCCTGACCCTCCTTCATGGTGTGCAGAAATGTCATTATCTGGCACATGCCGACCGGGTCAAGAATAACATGGAGAGCATTCCCCAACACTGGGGTCTTTGGACCATCCCTACGTTCACCTAGCTCATTCGAATCCATGGTTTGTGTGGCACTATGTATTTCCGAGAGGCTCGCGATTTGTTCGCGGTCCTGCCTCCTCTGTTTACCCTGTCTTTTTAATAAAACTAAATTTAGTGATATATCTTCAGCTCATCTCCTGTAGCCCATCGATAGCCTTGATATTTTCAAAATTGGCTGCCGTTTGTCTAACGACAGTCTTTAAATTTCCGATGCGCCTTAGATGGCGTCTCCTTCACTGTGCTTTTTTGGCCACAGTAACGGTACTTGGCCCTCAACATACCGTTCGACCTGGTATGAGTGACACGCGGTAGCGGTGCTTAGATATGTGCACCGCGCATGCATGAGATGACAAGTGCGTGTCAGTATACCAGGTGTAATGTATATTAATCGGTCATTGCACCTCATTTTGAATACTGTGCAATCTTATTGATTCGCATGGGCGGAACGCAGCTCAATAAGCTGCAAGGAGCGCAAAATCGTGCTCTGCGGTGTTATGCCGGTACCGCGTAATTGGATAACTCAGTAATCGGTATAATATTAAAAAGTTATTATTTTGGGATCGTTTGCCGATTAGGAGATGGATCTCGAGTATTCGTGTAAACGTGAATTTATGTGAAATGGAAGTATTTATTATAGGCAACGGTAACTTTCCGTTGTCTATTAAAAAGTCAATAAAAGTATATTACAATAAATTGTGGTTTCGAGCTCGTACGAGGAATTAACCTCTCGCGTTTGAATCTACTAGTAGAATCTCATATTTCGGGCGAGTTCGACCTGTGATCAACCGTTCAGGTTGATGTTAAACTTTTTGACTGATTTCGGCAAAGCAGTTATTCACTCCTTTGACCGAAATCGAATGTCGCAATGAATTTTACAATAAACATCGCTTGCAAATTCCAGCAAGTAGTATTTCGAGCTCGTAGCGGTCATTGTTTGCAGCTCGTTGCTTACGTTTGCACATTTTTTCTACTTCAGTGAGTGACCTCACGCAAAGACGGAACAAATTTTTCTTTAAAAAAATTTTTTCTTTGGTTCGTTTCCCGTATTTCCTCTTACAATTTGATATTTTATATATCGGACAATATAGCAGACAATACAATTTTTATCATGGTTTTGACAATTTTTTGCTATTTTTTCTTCATTGTCGATCTGGCAATCGTGATCGGTTGAGGGGGGGGGGGGGGGGGGGGTTTCCCAGGACCTGGCCCGCTCGGGTCGCAGTTGTCGTCCGAGTGGCTCGAGGTTGTTATTCACCTCGGCTGCTGCTGGGGTCGTTGCCTCGGTTGTCCTAAACGATGTCCGGCTCCGTGTGTACCTGTAACATTTAAACAGAAGGAAGCCGACCAAGGCTATTGGTGCTATTGCACTCAGTGAGTAGAGGCTTATGATGTGGGGATGCGACATCCTGCCTCCGGTGATGTCGAGGGTTTCTAACGTCTTTTCTGCATGTTCTTCGAGCTTTCACAGCTCTTTCGGATTTTGCAGTACGCTTGCTAGCGTAATTTCTTCTGTGGTCTGGTGGAGGCGTCTGAGCCTCTATTTCCTTCAATTTCAGATTGTACGGGGGAAGGTAATTTTTTCGGATGACTTAGGATGTTCGCCCCGTTGTTTTCACGCTGAAATCTGGGGCGGTTGTAATACATACGTCTATCAAAGCCAGTATTCCGGTTATTTGTGTCCATTCTCGCGTATTTTGGGACTTCGGAGGGTGCGTCGTTTGTAACCGACATTGTAGGGTGTGTCGGCGGGCAAATGTAAAATTTGCTCGGTACTTGCAATTTTTAAAGTCATCGGTTGTCATCCTCATGCATTTACGATTCTCGGTGTCAATTACTACGTGACTCCCAGTCGTGTCCACGTACTAGTACCCGCCATTGCTTGCTCGCGTGTGTATAGGGTATACATTTTTGTATTCTGTACTTTTTGTATACTCTATTGCTGCCTCGATCAGCGGTATCTCTCATACGCGCACTACCGCCTTGCCTTCATTACGATAGGTATGGTAGAGCGTCGACGAGGGGTCTGGTGAGTGTTCTTGGCGGCTGGTACGTTGCTCCGGCCTTACCACTAGCTATGCTGTTTACCAGCCACACTAACTCCTGTACGTCGCTGAGTAATGCCTCGACTACAATACTTATTGCGTTGAGCGTGTGTGAAGCGTGCTTTCGTTAAACAGGGTAAGCGTGATTCTTACCACGTGAATTTGGCTTTTCAACGAAAAGCGTGAGAATGCTTAGTTTGCGAATTCTCCTTCTTGCGGTCTCGCTAATCTCGTTGCGCGAGAGGTCTTTGGCTCATTCTTATTCTAACCTTCTACTCGACTATTTCGTTTGTTTCACGATGGCTCGTTTTATACAAGACGGAATGAATGGGGTGTTACTCTGCCGTGCGGGTGATCTTACGCCTGAGCTGCTGCGGGATGGGGTTAGCATATTACCTTGGCCGGGAAAGAGTTTTCCGTCCCTTCCGGACGATGTAGTTGACGGGAGGCCTCATTTCTACTATCTCGTGGGGTCCCGTCCACTTCGGGGTCAGCTTAGCTGACCGCCCCCTGCTTACCGTCTCGTCACGGAGGAGTACGCGTTCGCCGACGCGGTACTCCTGCTCCTGTGCGCCGTGGTTGTACGTATTCTTCGACCGTCTTTACCCGCCTTCCAGGTTGTCGCGTGCTACAGTCCATGCGGCGCGTTATCGCTCGCGAAGCTCATGGACGTAGTCGTCATAAGCATAGGTGCTGCGGGGCTCCTGTTTTACGGCGGTCGGCAAATCAGCCTCGCGTCCGTACACCAACACGTGGGGAGACAGTCCGGTCCCCGTATGTTAAGTGGTGTTGTACGCAAACATCGCATACGGTAGCGACTTGTCCCAATTTCCTTGATACTCGTCTATGAAATTTTTTAGGTATTCAGCGAGGGTGTGATGCGATCTCTCTAATTCGCCGTTCGATTCTGGATGGTAGGCCGTTGTTTGTATTTTTAAAATTCTCGACAATCGACACATCTCCTTGAAAGTCGAGCTGAGGAGGTTGGTGCCCTGATCCGACAATATTATTTCGGGCGTTCCGTGCCGGCAAATTAAGTATTCTACTAGTGCTCTAGCGACTGTCGAAGCCTCTTGGTTCGGCAATGATATCGCTGCACTGTATTTCGTGAGCGCGTCCTGGATAGTAAGTATATATTTTTTCAGGATGCGGTTTCAGGTAGCGGTCCTACAATGTCGACCGTAACTTTTTCGAATGACCGGGATGGGGTATCTGTCACCACCATCAGCACTCGTTCCCTTTTTCTGATTTTGTTCCTTTGACAGGACTCGCAGGACGATATTTATTCTTCCAAATCCCTTCTTAGGCCGGGCCAGTCGTACTTGGTCCGGATCCAATGTAATGTACGCCTAATACCCTGATGCCGTCGTATGGGGGTGTCGTGATATTCTCTTATTATTTTCAGGCGGTCATTGATAGAGGGGATAGCTACGCCACTGCGGCAGTCGCTATACTTCTTTGTAGCGCTGTCTTCATTCACGCTGCTGGAAGATTGCGGGCTACGGGCCCCGCCGTACCTCGCTCCCTCAGCAGGCCTTTGCGGTGCTCTGTCCGCAGTTTCGTCACTCGGTGTGCCCACCGGTAGCTCCGCCGTTGCTTCGCTCACTGTCTCGAGCGGCCTTGCAACGTTTGCTTTTTGCGGTTTTCCGTGCCTCGCGGGTCCGCCATGCTCTGCTGCGCTCACTCTGTCTTTTTCGGTAATGCTAGCAGTGTTACCAGTGCCCTGCTTTGCTAGCGTGCGTCGTCTGCCTCTTCCCGACCGCACGGCTTCGCGGCAGGACTGTGGAGTTCAGTAGAGTGACCTGCATGCACGCTGCAGATCTCTCTGTCCTCTTCTGAAGCATTGGCAGGCGCTGCCTCTTGCTCTGTCGCGTCGCTAAGCTGGCTCGGGGTATTCTCGGCTCTCCGCTTTGTGCGGCTGTCCGTACCCGGCCGCTTGCTGTCTTTTTCTGCCTCATGGGCGAGGTCGACCTCTCGCTCCGACGAACTACTACGGCTATATGGGGTATCTTCGGCCCTACGCTTTGTGCGGTCATTCGCTGTGCCTACTTGCCCCGTAGTGCTGTCCTCTACCGATCCACAGACTTCGTTCTTGGCACTCGCTTGGGCCCTTGTATTATAGTAATGAATATACGGCTTAGCGCATCTGATTTTGTATTACGCTTTCCTGTCATATATTCGACGTTAAACTTATGTTCCGCCAATTTTATTTTCCAACGCATTAGTCTCGAACCTGGGTCCTTTACTCCGAACAGCCAGGTGAGCGGTTGGTGGTCCATCACTACCGTGAATCGTGTACCATAAATATATAGTCGAAATTGAGCGAGAGCCCAAACTATGGCGAGTAGCTCTTACTCCGTGTGTTACTATGTCGTCGAGGTACACATAGCATTTTACGCCCTGTAGTCCTGCTAACGCGGAGTTCATTAGCCGCTGGAAAGTCGGTGGTGCGTTCTTCAATCTGAATGGACTCAAAATGACCCTGCGGAGTGGAAAATGCCGTTTTTTCTTTGTCTTGCTGCGCCATCGGGATTTGTTGAAATCCAGAGACGAGATCCAAAGTCGTATAATATCGGGCCCGGCCCAACTGGTCCAATATTTCGGTGATATTGGGCAGTGGGTACGAGTCTGCGATGGTGGCTTCGTTCAACTTTCGAAAGTCCACCACTACGCGCATTATCTTCACTCCGGCGGCATCGGGTTTCTTAGCCACGACCATTAGCGGCGCGTTCCATTGACTCCTGCTGGACTGGAGTATTCCTTCCGCTAGCATTATGTCTGTCGGCATCTCCACTTCTCTTTCTCGTGGGCGAGTTTAGCCTCTCGTTTCGACGAGTTATAGTGGTTGCCTTGGGTAGTATCTTTGACTCTCCGCTTTGTGCGGCTGTTCGTATACCCGATTGCGCTATCTTTCGCTTTCTTATGGGACTTTCTTTCCTGTTCCACTTGGGCTCGTGTGGTCGCGTATATGCGACTCAGAGCGTCTGCATCTATATTTCTTTTTCTGGCTTTCTGCATTTTACCGGACCCATGCCCCGATTTTACGGTCTTCCCAGGCAAGGGTTGCGATCCTAGGTCCTTCGATCCGACCTTAAAGGTTGCGCGATACTGCACCTCGTGCATGCGCTGTCGCTTGTTCCCTCGTAGATGGAATACACCGTTGTATTCGCACACTATTCCTGCGCGAGCTGCTTGCTTTTCACTGCTGGGGTGCATTGACTTGTTCTCACTGGGTACTGGTAGGCTTACTCGTCCCGTATCCCGGGTGCAGTCTCGAGCCATGTGTCCAGCTTTTCCGCAGGTGAAACAATTTTCTCCCTGCCGGGATGGTGCGCCTAGGGACCTTCTGGGGTGGCTTAGTGCTCCACCTACCCCTCCCTTTGGCTGCACCATGTCGGTTATCTCTATGGCTCCTGCCACAGAGTCATGCAGCGATTGGTGATTTTTCGCATGCATCAGCTCTTGCACCTGGCTGTGCAGGCCGTTTTCGAAGTTAGCCTGTGCGCTTCGTCGGGTAACACTCTCGACGGTGATCTTTTGATCCTCTGTTTTCAATGATTCGCAGAGTATTTCGGCGATGTCTACCGTAATTCTCTCTGTTCTTGCCGTGTAGGCGGCAATGTCCTCGTTCTGTCCCTGCCGGAGGGAGCTGAACTGCATTTGCAACGCGGCCAGGGACTTCCTTTGTCCGTACCACGCTTCCAACTCGCTCCTGAGTTGCGCCATGGTACTGATCGTTTTGTGCTGCAGTTGCCCTGCTGCCGCACCCTTTAGCTTACTAATGACTATCAACTCCAGGAGGGTGTCATGCTCCTTTTCTGCTACCCTGCGGAATATCGTCTCGCAGGATTTTAAGAAGAGCGGCAACGCCTTCGAATCCTTGCCGTCGAACGTTTTTACCATTTTTATACCGAGACTGAGGCTGAGTATGTTTGAGGGCCTCTGCGACTCCTCGAACCGCGTGCGTCTCGGGGGCAGTGCGGGGAGCGGAATGTTCTCTATCCCTGCTCCTCCTAACCGTCGCTGGAGCTCGGCAATTTGCTCTCTTAAGGAGTGGATGAGCTCGTATTCCTCCGCCCCAACCTCGTTTAGCGTATCCGCCAAATTCCGTCTTGCCGACGGTGTTTCAGCCTCCCTGAGTTCGCAATCGAGTTCGCGTTAGCCTCTATCGTGCTCGCGCTGCATCCTCTCGCACTGGCGTCGAGCTCTTTCCAATTTGCGTTGGATTCGGTCGACCGCCTCCAACCGATCGCGTACTCTTGCTGGTACCAACCGGGCTGTCGTGCCGGTAGCTGCAGAGAAACCTACTCGATCTATAGTTCGCATGTTCTCTATTTACTGGTCAACCATGTTTTCGGTGACGTGCTCGGGTGTTCGCTCACCAGTAGCCATATTAAAAACGTCGTCGCTATCGTCGCTGTCGAAATCCCCGAACGACGCACCCCTACGTGGGTTTACGTCAAACTGGGCCTTCAGACGGTCTGCAAGGGCCTCTTGTCTGGTCGAGGGGATTCGTCCCGACGGCGAGAGCTCGAATAGCACCCTGCGCGTTCCAAAAAACGATGTCCCCTACGGCCGCAGCTAATCCGGCTGTGGGGTCTACCCCTGCGCCAGGCAACGTCGTCTCTAGCGAGTTGCTCCTACGTCTTGATCAGGCTCCGCTAGACTCCGACATGTTTGTTTCGCGACGGGCTTGATTTTAATATTTCCCAAACAAAAATAATCTCACGAGAGATATATGTATTCGATGGAATATTTTACTGATTTTCGGCTTTGACTCTACTGGCTTTGACTTTATGGCTAAATGTATATATAACGTAACCGCCACTTACAGGAAGATGATCTGGAAGATTGTCCTCTCCATGGCGTTGTTCTCGGGTGCAGTTCCTTCGGTATTGTAGACCTGTTGTCTCATAGCTTCCCTCGAAGGTAGGTCCAGTTGTCCTCCCTGGTACCGTTGAGCCGTCTCTTGGTGGTTCCTGGGCTCGTCTTCTGTGCGTCGGCAATGACTGCGCGACGGCTTCGTCTCAAGTTACCGCTTTGGGTACTCGGTTGCACACTTTGTGCCTTTTTCCACGACTTGACGTAACACCGTCAATCGGGATTTTAAACGGTTGACCGATGTCACACCGCACCGACGTACACTTCGCGCTTTCACGTTAATTTAGTCGGGTTTTCACGAACTATACTGGCGTCTTTTGCACGAATCGTAGTCGTCACTTCAGAGTCACTCTTAACTTTGTCCAAAACACTTTTGTCCAAATAAATCACGTATCACTTAACTTCAGCAGATCCCACCGCTTCCACCAAATTTTATGCCGGTACCGCGTAATTAGATTATTCGGTATTCGGTATAATATTAAATAGTTATTATTTTTGTGATCGTTTGCCGATAAGGAGATGAATCTCGAGTTATCGATGAAAACGCGAATTTATATAAATGGAAGTATTTATTGTAGGCAACGGTAACTTTCCGTTGTCTATTTAAAAGTCAATGTAAGAATGTACAATAATATGTTGTTTCGAGTATTTGACGAGGAACCAACCCGTTCTATCTTGAGTCTAATTTATAACTGGTTTTCGTAAAGCAGTTGTTAACTGTCTTCACGAAAATCCCTTAATTCGCAATTTTAGCGTTAGCCTATCGTCGAACGCCAAGCGAGTCGCCTCATGCTGCGTCGGCGTTCTTGGTGTCGATCGTAGGATCGGGCATTGGACTTCGTTTCCTGTCTTGAACGAATTTCAATGTTTCTTTGCTATGGAATATTCCCGAATATACGAAATACGAAGTGGAATATTCCGCGGCACAACACGTTCTTTTTTTTTATTATTGTAAGATTTCGACGAATTGATAATCATTTTAATTAATTGAACGATCAGCCAAGTGGCATTTGTAAATCCCGTACCTGCTGTATTGTTGGTGTTATTTATTTATTTTACCTCCTGACTACATGTTATTAATTTTTATTCATTGACTTTATTTTATTTGCCGGCTTGCCGTTATTTATTGATTTTATTTTCTATTGGACTTATTTTATTTATTGAGTTTTGTCTATTGACTCTATTTGCTTGACCTATTTTATTTAAGAATTTTATGGACTAGCGACTACCTTGACAATCCAAACCACCCACTCTGCCTCGAACAGCTGTAGCCAGCCCGGGCTGAACTGGCCGAACATCTCGTTATTTTTTCTTCCGGCGCGTAAGCGCCTAGCGCCTGTTCAGTTTTCGCATCTACCAAGCACACACTCAACTCATGTACACGCTACACTCACAATCATCTGACGCCTCGCGTCATATGGTATAGCTCGCGGGTATGCTATATCGATTTTTCGACCGCGCACTCAAGCACATTGTCCATCAGCTCACATCCTCGATCGAAGCTCACTCAAGCAGCCAACGCTGCTAGGGTGGCCCCAGTGGCAAGACCACTCACAAGGCTCACTTTCCATCGCTGGCGGCGAATCACAACTCAACCAAGCTGTGACGCACGTCCGCTCGCGCTACACGTTCCCGCGTAAACTCACAGAGATATTCACCAGTTCCACTCACTTTGGTGTGCATTCAGTATTATAGTGTATTACATTCTTGATCAAATCAGCCGTGTTTCAACTCAGTGTCAGTGCAAATCACAGTAAACCAACAGGACTATTGCAACATTCATATAAACGTCAACGGCGTGGTTCGTCGTTGGCAGCAGAGACGCCATTCTGCCTCGCACCGTTCGTTGGCGTTAGATCACTCACCAGCCTGCCGTGTGGCTTCACTAGAGCTCTACAATCAGACCATATCACCAGGATCAACTACACGGAATCAATAAGTCAACTCAGAGGCCTTACACCTACTCACCACTAGTACATCAACACGCAGGCCAGACAAATCACAGTATATATTTGTAGTATTCACCAGGTATTTTTTTATGCAATCACTTTTATATAACTAAAATAAACATTGTATTTATTATTGTTAATTACTGAGTGCATTTCATTATTTATACTTGTCACCAGGATCCTTAATCTTACTATTCGCATCTTGCAACTTGCTCTCTGTCGACAGATTAAAAATATTTCAAACTCAGTCTCACAATCATTACCATACACAAATAAATTAGATAAAATGTTCGAAATTGTGACCTTGAACTTCTAGACACTTATTTATTCTTTCCTCGAATGGTTGTACACGGGAGAGGCCCTCACCCCCCACCGTGAAATCGTAAATGGTCATCTTTGACAACGCTGCACTGCCTTTAATAAGCCCGTAGTTCACCATACGGTCACAGTGCCGCGTTAAGGTCAATATCAACGATTTTAACTGAAAATACCTCTACCATTGTCAATTCACTTGATTATCTTTACCCTTCATTCCTTAAACTGAAGTAGCGAAATGAACGCTGTAACCATACAAGAAAAAACTGAAATGATTCTGATTTTCCGTGAATGTAGGCGGTATGTTGTCGATGCTGTTGCCTTGTATGCTGAGCGTTTTCCAGATAATGTTCGCTCACGTTCTTTTTTTTTACAAAGTTGTTCAATCCTTTATGTCTGACGGTAGTGTACAACCTAAAAAAAGAAAATGAAGAATCACTGTCACAGGAGAAGCTAATGAAATTGATGTGCTAGCAGCTGTTCAACGAAACCCTCATGTACGCACTCGGCAATTACATCGGGATTCCGGAATTTCTACAGATAGTATTCTCAAAATATTGCATCGTCATAAGTATCACCCATACCACATTTCACTGCATCAAGAACTTCATGGCGATGATTTTCGTCTGCGAGTAGAATTTTGTGAATGGACAGTTCAGCAAATACAAATGAATTCCAATTTCTTCGCTAATGTACTATTTTCAGATGAGTCCACATTTACAAACCATGGTGCCGTTAATCGGCATAACATGCATTACTGGAATGTGAAAAATCGCCACTGGTTACGACAAGTTGAACATCAACGTCCCTGCTCGGTTAACGTTTGGTGTGGAATTGTAGGTAACAAACTCATTGGTCCTTATTTTATTGATGGTTCTTTAAATGGAATCAAATCTGGACATTTCCTGGAAGATGAACTACAACCTCTACTTGAGGATGTTGCATTGCCCATTCGCCAAATTATGTGGTTTCAGCATGACGGTTGCCCAGCGCATTACTCAATAACAGCACGGGAAGTATTGAACCGTGATTTCAATGGCCGATGGATCGGCAGAGGTGGCCCGATTAATTGGCCTGCTAGGTCGTCTAATTTGACATCGCCGGATTTTTTTCTGTGGGGTCATCTAAAAGATAAGGTTTTTCAACAAGCACCAACAACTCGTGAAAACATGATGCAGCGCATAAGAAACGCTTGCGCTGAAATTCCCGCAGATATACTCCTCTCCGTGTACAATCATTCGAAGAAAGAATAAATAAGTGTCTTAAAGTTCAAGGTCACAATTGCGAACATTTAATCTAATTTATTGAACAGTGAGAGGCAAGGGGACTCACCTAAAACAAGCACCCCGATGGTGAAATGCAAGCGGACTCACCTAAAACAAGCACCCCGATGGTGAGAGGCAAGGGGACTCACCTAAAACAAGCACCCCGATGGGAACAAAAACTACTACGTCCACGTCGTTATTCCTGGGTAAGGCTAAAAGTAGTTGTTAACTTATTGATAAGCGAATACATGCTTTCGATTGCAGTGCCATGTGTGAGAAAATGTCATATCAACAATAAAGTCAAATCAATGGATTTTGTCATGGAAAACCAGGAAAAAAATAGGGTTTTCCAATCACGATTTTGAAGCAACTTCTATTTTCACCACAATGGGATAGAGATGGGGGGGGGGGGGGGGAGGGTGGATCGAGTTTCGTATCGCTGAATAGCTTTTTGAAAAATGAAACATGTCATTTTTCTTTTTTCGATCCAATGTGTAATTTCTCGAGATATTCGCAAAAATCAGGTTTCTTGTGATTACAGCGCCATCTATCACGAATCGAAAAAAAATGTTTGAGATAAAAGTTACTTATTTTTTTATGGGGAATCCGAATCTGCAATAAAAAATAGGAGTTCCCATTTACGATTTCAAAGTTGCCCCCACCTCCACCCCAGGGGCTAAGGGTGAGGGGTCGACTTTGGTATCATTGGATGACCCCTTTCTAGGCGAACAAATTTTATTGAGAACTTTTTTTGATCCGATCCGTAGTTTTCGAAATATTTCAATGTCTTCGGATAAATCGGCCACCCTGTATAATAATTTACCGATGGAGATAAAATGTAGTGAGAGATGGAGCATTTGAAACGAAAACTAAAGCAGTATATCTTAGGTGTAAGTTAATATTAAGTTAGTTTTATTATGCCTTAGCAAGCCTTTGGCAAAAACGATACATACATAAACAAATTAAGAATAAAGTAAGATTAAGTATAATATAAAATAACTATAATTAGAATACAAAATATAAATGAAAATCTAAACCAAGAATACGCAATAAAAAACAAGCTAAACTACTAAATGTACCCAAAAAATGAAAGTAAAAACTAAAATAAGTTCAGGAGAATAGCAACTTAGCTCTCTAGCGGCAATATTTAATACGTTGAATTTATGAAATACTACAACGCTATCATGTATCTACATGGTCGAATAAGTGAGCATAGAGACGATTCTTAAAAAGGTACTCGGTAAAGAGTTCCAGATATAAATGCCAGATAGCGAAAACCCTTCATGGTAAGTCACAGTACGATATGTAGGGATGGCAAAACTTGATCGAGGCTGCCTAGAAGGTCTACGCAAGTCAAAGATAAAACGAATACAACAGTTGGTAAGGCGTTCCAATTTTGTATTTAGCCCATCCGATAAGTTGTGGTAGACTAGGCAGCGATAATCTAGTTGAGGAGAAATAAGATAAGTGATTAGTAACTTCCTTACTTCCATGGAAAAAGCATTGCGATGAAATGTGATCTTGTGAATAATAAAATGCACTTTTTGTGATATATGCTGTACATGAGATTTCCAAGCCAAATTACACTCCATAGTGACACCCAGATTGCGGGCTTCATTATCGAATGGAAGATTCACACCATTTAATGAGATCGGTAATATTTCAGAGAAATCCAGCTGACGGGTGTAAGAATTACCACCTAGTATAAGAAGCTTAGACTTAAAAATATTGAGCTTAAAACCATTTGCTACCGCAAAATTAGCAATAGCATGGACATCATCAGATAATAATCAAGATAGATGTGGGTGTCATCGGCAAATATCATGTGCTGTGAATTTTGTAGTACAGAACCGATGTCATTGATATACAACGAGAACAAAAGAGGTCAGAGAACAGAACCCTGCGGAACTCCAGACATCGTAGGTAGCCAAGCAGAGCAGTAGCCGTGATCATCGATGACTGCTTGAGTCCTTCCTGACAGATATGAGAAAATTCAGTCAAGAACCGAATGAAAAAATCCGATCTTCTTTACTTTCCAGAGAAGTTGCAGGTGCGGAACTGTATCAAATGCCTTACTAAAATCGAACAAAATTAGAATGGTCATGCGACTACTATCTATATTACGCCTAACATCTTCGCAAATACGCAGAAGGGCGGACTGAGTACTGAACCCGCTACTGTATCCTGATTGACGTGAATCAAATATCTTATTGCTTTCAATCCAATCGGTTAATTGTTTATGAACAAGCCGCTCAAGCACTTTTGACACTTCAGACAGATTAGCTATTGGTCGCGTGTCTGATTGTGAGAGAGGATTTTTTTTTTGGACAAAGGCCGAAGAAAGGCTCTCTTCCAGTACTGAGGAAACTCTGAACATACAAGAGAGAGGTTAAACATAGCCATCAGGATAGGGCATGATACCGTAAGCGATGTAACTAAAGAAAACATGGAAATAACATCGGGACCAGCTGCATACGATGTTGAATTGGAGTTGCCAGAGATAACAAGACGCACTTGAGAGCATGTACTTTCAGAACAACTAAACGTTGGACAAACTTGCTGGATATTAGAGCTCAGCCTACAAAACTCATCATGCGAACACGGTGGCAGTTCACTATATTTCCGAATAGAACGCATTGAGTTCGTGCGGTTTAAAAAATTGAATGGGAGATGGAAAAGATAACTTGACAAGGCCGAGTTTCGTTAATTCCTTCCATAATCTACTAGGGTCTGTGATGTTAGATAGCCTCTGAAGGTGGAAATGATTTTTTGCTTGTCTGAGATCGTTCTTAAGCGTGTCTTTATACTCCCTAAATATCGCCATGTCAAATACATTACTCGATCTTTTAGCAAGTGTATCTAAGGCATTACGTTGAGCCATACGATTTTTCAAATCCAGTGTGAGCCACGGTACTGGCGGCCAATATATACGAAATCAACGGACTGGAGCGTGATAGTCTAATGACGTGAGATACGCTTTGGATACTGTTTCAACGATCGAGTTAATATCTAATGGCACATTATGTATGAGACCGCAGTTAAAACTAAATCTAGTACTAAAATAGAATAATTCAGTAATATTAAATATATGAGATAAAGATTCGCAAAAGCTGGTTTCGTTAAAATTACGGTACGCTCGCCGTGAGTTAATACGATCTTCAGGAGGCTCGACGTCGAGACGGTAAACGCGTTCAAGAAGATCATGACCCGCTATGAATGGGGCATCTGAATTGACAAAGGAATGTTCTTATTCCTCATTATCAATAATGAACACATAAATCCATGTATCAGAGTCGGCTAGGTGATGAGTAGGTGCAGAATCAACAATATGAAATGAGAGAGAGAAAGCTAATTGGCGCAAGTATGACGATTGATAATTAATGCTACTTAGATCACAATTAAGATCACCTGCAATAATGATATTCTCATAAACGTGCGAAAAATTAGATAAGACTTGAATGAAGTCATCAAATATAAGTCCTTTTGGCCAGCAATATACTGAAGCAAAAATAAGCTTCTTCGCATTAGAACTGGTAATTTCAACAATCAAATATTCTGGCGCATTGGAAAACTGATTCCGAGAAGACGCCAATGCTTTTGCTTGAAGGAAATTATGAATGTAGCAAGCAACTCCACCCCCTTCTTTGCCTTCTCGATCGTTGCGAATAAGAAAATATTCATTGATGTTTACTAGGTCGTCAGTAACGTAAAAATGAAGCCATGTTTCGCATATCGAAACTATATGGTAGCTTTGTTCAATTATGGTCGATTGAATAAGTTTAATGTGACCACGAACAGAATTAGCATTGAATTGGGCAACCTTTAAAAGCGACGAAGATGGTGAGGGGAGCGAAAGAACCGGATTTGACTGTGGTAGTCAAACTAATTTTTGTAGGTCAATTTCCTCAGTAATGGTAACTGGCGCTTGCCCATCTCCTTTACGAACATGAATCTTGCCAGAGCGAACCCATACATATTTATAGTTGCATTCAGAAGCACGAGTTTTAGTGAGGCCTAGAAGCTTATAGAGTGTTGCACGAAGAAACTCATTGATAAATACCACTCCTTTACTATCCAAACCAAAAACTTCTCTGAGGGACAGATTCTTTTTTGTTTGCTTTTTGTCGATTATATAATTCTTAGCCTGGTGAGATTTTACAGTCAATATGAAAGACTTCGATGTTCTCTGGCTCAGCGCTGATGAAGAAGATTCACTTTCATTTTGCCCAATAGTCGAAAAATTCCTCTTAGTATTTAAACAACGAACGTCTTGTAACATAGTTACAACCGCTAGCCTACTTTATTATTTCGGCAGCACCGAGCATTGCGGGCACTAGGCCACCGAACCCGGAATTTAAGAAAAACTAGTTACGTCACAGCTCAGGAATTCCCCCGCTGCCGTAAACAGCAGGTCAGCGACCAGCTGGCCTCGCTCGGTACCGAGGGGAAGACGGGTAGCGCGGTAACGGCAAGCCGAGAAATTATGATATCTCGGTAGATTTAAAAATTGAAGCCGATAATGACGTAGAGGGGTACCAGACGGAGGGAAAGGCTATGAAAGAGCCTGCGCGGAGGAAAATGCTCTCTTACTCTTCTGGCCCAGGTTACCGAGTTGAAAGCGGTAAAAAAAACAAAGTTGTGCATTTTTCTTGAGTTATAAAAATTTATTCATACTAGTATTTGAGTGGAATACGTGATTTTGCAAGATAAAAAAATCGTGTCAGTGAGCGTGGAACGGCGAAAACGACAGAAAAGAAAGGACAGGCGAGTCATTAAAATAATATAGAAATTCTTAGTGACATATTGAGTAAACTAACATTGATCTGGATTTAGATAGCTTTTAAGTGAATAGAATTAAGTGTAGAGAATTGAATTAAATTAAATTAAATTATTACTATTAATTATTACTATTAATTATTACTATTATTACTATTAATTAAATAAATTAAATAGTAGAATTAGGCAGGTAGTGTTTAAGAAACTAGAATTAAAGCACATAGCATTTAAACCAGTGGATAGGCAAGTCGATTGAACGAGGCTAGTAGGAAAGTGAAGCAAGGGATAAATAAAGAGATCTATAGGACGATCGAGACATCGGGTGTAAGAGCGAGTGCGACGCGTTTAACTGTGGGTGTGTGGTCGAGCGTACAGCTCTACCAACGCACAAAACAATAACAGAATACCGAGCTGGATGTACCGAGGACTTATATCGATGTAATACCAGAAAAGAATTGTTATATACTGATGACATATATACGATGTAATACGAAAAAAGAACGTTAACATTCTGTTTTTAATTGTTTACTTCAATAAACCCTATTCTTACCTACCCAGAAGTCTAAAATTAATTGCACCTGTGATCGAGCTCGAATTTCCCGTGGGAAAATAAATGTAATGTTAACGATAAAAAAAATTACCGTTACAGTCTAGAACATCACCGAGAAGGTTTGATAACTTTTCTAACTATTACCTCGTTAGAATCGTCGATAGAGAGAAGCACCCCGGAAAGAGTTATCTCAGCAGAGAGAGGCGGTGTAATCGCCGAAACTAAGGAGTTAGCTCTAATCATCGCGAGTTCAGTTGATAGGTGAGCTTTCTGCTGAGATAACTGAACATTGTTTGCTTCGAGGCGTGAAACTCTTAACTCATGCGCTTCTAGTAATTTTGTATGATTTTGGATGCAATTTAGCCTATTCGTGTGATCATTATTGACAATTGTCTGCTGAACAATGAAAGCACAGAGATTGGCATGCATGGCCATGAGGAGTTCTCGATCTGAC